>CM059438.1:15172330-15772330 GCA_030390025.1 Squalus acanthias
TCCTGCTACAACTGTACAGGGTATTGGCGAGACCACACCTTGAGTACTGCGTACAGTTTTGGTCTCCTTATTTAAGGAAGGATATACTTGCATTGGAGGCAGTTCAGAGACGATTCACTAGGTTAATTCCAGAGATGAGGGGGTTGACTTATGAGGAAAGGTTGAGCAGGTTGGGCCTATACTCATTGGAATTTAGAAGAATGAGAGGTGATCTTATTGAAACATATAAGATACTGAGGGGGCTCAACAAGGTAGATGCAGAGAGGATGTTTCCCCTCGTGGGGAAATCTAGAACTCGGGGGCATAGTTTCAGAATAATAGGTCGCCCTTTTAGAACTGAGATGAGGAAGAATTTCTTCTCTGAGGGTCGTAAATCTGTGGAATTCTCTGCCCCAGAGGGCTGTGGAGGCTGGGTCATTAAATACATTTAAGGTGGAGATAGACACAATTTTGCAAGATAAGGGAGTGAAGGGTTATGAGGAGCGGGCAGGGAAGTGGCTTTGAGCCCAAGATCAGCCATGATCTTATTGAATGGCGGAGCAGGCTCGAGGGGCCAAGTGGCCTATTCCTGCTCCTATTTCTTATGTTCTTAAAGATAATAAAAGGAACTGAAGAAATATGCAATAATTATACAGCTTTATGCAAATGGTTACAGCAGGATATACATACCTCTAGAAAAAAGTTGACCAAATAGGGATCCTGTTTCAATTTTGCACAGACTATACAAAGAAATTGTATTTCCTCATTTTCTGTGGGGGCAGCAAGAACTTCACCACAAAGTCGAATTAATTTCTATGGAAAAAAAATATGTGGCAAAAAAGTAGAATATTTAAAAACACAAACTATTTTTTTTTTAAATAATTTTTTTTTGGTATGTTTGCACTAAATAACACGGTACTGATCCATATGGACAATGGATATCCTAGATTCAATCTCTGGAATGTTCTTAGTTAGCCAATTTCAGTCAATGTGGCAGTGAAAAATATCAGTTAGCCAAATTGAAAAATGCTCAAAAATGAACTAATTTATCTCAATGTTAGTTTATGCCAGCATAATGGAAAGTGGGCTTCAGTTTCTAAGTCCCTCTCCTTTTTCCATAACACGCCAATCTTTAATGCAATAATTCATGCTGATGTACAGTTCCATGAGTGCCAGTAGCCATGGGTGCCTTGATGAAGGAGCCATTCGCCATGCGCAAGTCTGACAGCTAAGACCAGGGGTTGTTCAACAGGCAGAGGCATACTGTTCTATAGGTGCTGCCCATTTTCTAGTACTCCTCCCAAGTGGATATTCTTCACGTGAGTCTAGGCTGTAGGAGACATCACAATAGACTTTGTACCAGTGCTCAACTGACATCCACAAAAGTACACCTTGCAGTACGGGTCAGTGGATAACAAACAGGAGCAGGAACCCCAGCAATTTTTCCTGTCCTAGTCTAGGATATTATGGCCAATTCCATGCCCCAACTGCTACACAGATAATGACCACCTAGCTCATCACAGAATGGGTCCAAACTTGGGACCTTCCTTATTTGTATGGCTTAGCTCGACGCTGGAAAAAGCAATTACTCACCAAGCCAAGGGGTAGCTAGAGTTGCTTCTTTGTAAGATAATAGATAATTCGAAGAATTATGTCTTCATTTTTAAGAGTGACTGCTAACCATTTCATAAGTTTTGTTTTATACTAGACATGTTTGCCAAGGTTACATCACAGAAAGCATGCATTTGTACAACTCCAAAAGATATTTAGCACATCACTGTGGCAGAAATTTGCACCTCTCACTTTTAGATGGTGGTAAAGAGACCATACCTGGACGGGTCTGTGGACATTTATGTGTGGGAGCAGGGGTTGTTTGATCCTTCCTAGTAATTTTGTATAGAAAATCAGGACCTGTTGCTTCATTCCTGGCGGGCACTACAAACAACACAGAAGAAAGTAACAATGAAAAATTTAAGGCACTTTAGGAAAAATGAAATTCAACCAAATGATTCAAGTTCCATAATATAAGCAACTGCTTGGTTACAGTGTAGAATGCACACACAGTTAACTGGAATGGACACTGACTTTGCTTTTTTCAATACTTGGGTCAATGGTATAATTTTTTTTTATTGATAACACTGTGTCAACATTTTTTTTTTTTAAAAAAGACTCCGCATCAGCCTCGTTCTTCAATATTTCAATCCCGATTTGGGCAATTCTATTTCCAATAATGCTGACACTCAGAGACACTTTTCAATCATGCAAAGAGTATTCTGGGACCTCGCAACATAAAACATGCATGATACAACTGGCATTCTGTCCCTCTTGCCCATGCCTCCTGCTCACTGACTTATGGAGAAGTCCTGATTTATGCTCAAGACCATAGGAATTGTGCATGTATATGTGCAAATGTTAGAATTTAGAAAGGGAAAAAATATTACATTTTTTTTTAAAAAACACAACTTTGAGGGCTTATTTAAAATCACCCTGCAGTAAAAATTAACATTTCAGTGTTGTCCAAGTAGGTCACATCGTGATAAATTCAAGTATGCAAAGTAACAATTTATAATAATGATGAACAGATACAAAACATCAAAGCCATTTTGGCATGTAACATTTTTGGCATCACTTGAAAGTAGATTTTATTTTAGATTCATAGTTGGTGCTCACTAACAAAATAACTAAGCTGAAGGTTTATGCTAGTCATTTTATTGATCAGGAAAGATCAGTGCTTACAATCTAATTCAGTATAGAATACATGCACTTTAACTAGAACAGACTACGGCTCTGCATTTTCAGTGCTTAGCGCTCTTTGGGTCACTGGCATATGTTTGGTTTGATAACACCGGCACATCTTTTCAAAACAGGTGAACTAGAACCAAATATCATGACAAACTTTGGCAGCCAATTTGAGCACAGCAAGCTCCCACAAACAACAATGAGATAAATGGTAAGTTAATCTGTTTTTGGAGGTGCTGATTAAGGGATAATTGTTGGCCAGGACACCAGAACTCCCTTGCTCTTCTACGAATAGTGCCATGGAATCATCTTACATCACAACAGTTAAACAGCTCGGTTGCCACCCAAATACTTCCTCCCTCTCAGTGGGTGTAGTCGAGTGTTTTTTTTTAATTAACTGGTGGTTTGACACTGAAATCTACGTGTTCAATTATAGTGGTTGGATTCCACAAGTTTCTGAAGGTGCTCGTCCATTCTGATTTAGATGTTATCTTGGATAGTTAGAATTGCTTAGAAATTAACTTAATTTCAGTGTTACAAAATACTACATCTAGTCTGTCTTTTCAATGTCCTGAGTAAGCCTAATTTACATATATAAGGGGAGAAATACTGACCAGAATTTTAATTAAAATAGTCAACATAATTAAAAATTACACTGGGTAAGTCAAATCCAAAATGGCTATTCATAATCTGTATTTTTACTTTTAGCCATTATGCAGTTGCTTGGTCAACGATTCATTACACAGAATGTCTTTCAAAAGTTTTGAAGCCCTGCAATACTATTCAGTATGATTGATTAAAAGGAAGAATTCAGCCTCAGCACTTAAAACATACATCAGCTTTTCCCAATGTGTACAGCGTCTCCAAAATCTTGTGATGCAGTAAGTACTCCATACAAGGCCCGGTCTCCCCAGATTCCCTTTCATGTTCCTCTTGAACCAAAATATCCAGCATCTGATCCAGATGTGATGGGATGTTTGTATCTGTTACTGGAGCTTTATCATCTGTCAAGAAAACAGGCACATTAGCAGCTCGTGTTTTACAGTTCACAAGTTCCCATGATTTTTTTTTAAATGAACATCGAATCAAATAGCAAATATTAAGCTTTAATGAAGCTTGGTACCTACCTTTGATGTAGTCTTCCTCAATCTTTATATCTGTTAAATATTATATCCAATTGGGGTTAGGAAGTGGGAATAGGGGAAAGTCACAGAAACAGTATAGTGACTTGTTCAGGTTTTAATCACTGCAGACTCAAGAGCCCAGTGACCCCCTCCTACTCGTGCGCCACACATGAACTATGGCTCCAGAGGACATCCAGGTTCTTTAATGAAGGCAACCACTGGAAACACTTACTCAGCAAACAAAAATATACATATCAAAAATTAAACAATGTCCACGTTCTCAAAATCAGAGCTATGCACAATGGAGGACAGCTGTTGATACAGACGACAAACTACATTCAAAGAATGATGATAAAACAGCTAATCCAACTCTCCTCTTCTGTTTATCTGCCAAATATAATGGGATTATGCCACGATGGTGCCCAAAATGGGGAAAACTGTCAATGATTTGATGCTGGAAGGACTGATGCACCAAAAATAGCATCATCTTTAGATACCAAGCCTAAGCAAGCGTCTTTAGTAAAAGCATGTGAATTTTGCCCCACATGGCCATTTAAATGAAGCTTCGGGACAAAATGAGTTTTTGAACTTGAAGATGTTGACCTGTTAGTTTATAACAAAGGGAGAGAATACCATAATAATCTAGTGATACTTTTAATAATAGGTAGCTAAACGTTTAACTGTCAAATTAAAGCAAACAATTGACTGGACCTGAAATAATGCTACAGCTCCAAATTACATCTACACAGCTTAACCTGCATTCAACTTCTAAGGGACGCAATGACAAAAAAAAGTTACTTTTAATCAACAATCCCGTTGGCAAGGCCCAAGGACAGGACATGGAAAACATGATGCCTAGTGCAAATACATATTGGTTCACTTCCAAGAATAAAAACAAAGTGCTGCACCGTGGAGTAATGCATATCATTGCCAAAACTTCAACCATCTCCAGAACGAGACCGTGCCAGAGCTAAAGTTAGAATTCAACCAACTGATTCTGAAGCAGAAAAGTCTCAAACCTTTTTTTTGGGGAGAACACCGTCATATTGCTACTGCTGCTGACTGTAGAAAATAACTGTGAACTAACCTATATCCACAGTGCTTGTGCAACATGGGAATGGGGAAAGGTTATTTGGCTCTTATGATTTTCATTTGAAATTTGTGCGAGGCATACTGTGCCTATGACTGTCCTCATTGCACGTCAAGCCTGTCTTATGTATGAGCAAGATCCCATCATTAAGGACCATTTTATAAAGCTGTTTTTAATAGAAAAAAAAAATAGCCACCTCAAGAGTTCATACATCAATTAGACTAGGAGTTATGTTACCATTGGTTAGGCACTAAATTTGCCCTTGTTGTGGTTAAAATGTAGTTCTCATAAAGCAAGATTTGAACTTTTAATTTAATTAAACATACATATAAGATGCATTTTGCAATTCAGGATTCGTATGCTGACCATTTTTGACAATGATCAAAACTTTTGCTGACACTGCCAATTTTGAATTAGAAAACAAGTCAGGAACAGCTCATTAAAGAACTGAACTCGGACACATTAGGGAAAAAAATGGTCAAAAGCAATAAATTATTCTCTCCACTTAAATACCATGTATTCACAACAGCCAAAATTTGTCATTTGCATTCCTGATGTCCGTGACAAATTTGAAAACTAAGCGGGAACTCTTGGGCACTACTCATCCAGACAGGCAGATGAATTTCACAAATCCGTACGTGGAAATGGAGCCAAGAAAAAGCCAAAACATTGGTTACGGTACCCTAACCTATAACAAGTGATTTGGCATGGCGGAAATGTTTAATAATCATGGTTGCAAGGTTGAAATTACAAAAATGATGGGCAGTTGAAGATCCCCCCCCCCGCTGTTGATCAGTGTTGGTCAATTTCTCTCCTCACCACCAAATCAATTTCAATTACCAGTGCTCTGCTTCTCTTCATTCAACTAACGCTGCAGGAAATTTCCAGCTGGTTACTGAATTAGCTGCTCTTAGTCAGCAAGCATTCTGTTCTGCTCACTGGCACTGTTTAAAATCAGAGTCTGAACAAAAGTGCTGCTGAGCGAAGTGGACCTGACTGCTTGACAACTGTTAAGATCAGTCGCTCTTAAAGACTCCACACACTCAGATCTGCTCACCAGCACCTGAATTCAAATTCTACTTTTAAATAATGCCAGTGAGCTTGAGCACTTGCTGACTGTGAGACTAGCTGTTACAGTAATCAATTGCAAATTTCCTTCTGTGTTAGGTGGGCAGAATATGGGTACTTTAATAGATTCTCCTGATTAAAATTAAAAAGGAGAAACTGTGCAGGAAAGTTGCACTGGCAGGTCATGGAACTTATGTCACACGGTCTCCAATCATTTGCCTCATCAATTACTGCTTCTGTTCAGACTCAGGCCATCAACAAATTAGATACACAAGGTTTTTCGTGTACTGCAATTCATCAAAACAGTTTTGCTGTCACAGGATAAAACAAATCAATTAAAAAATAATAGAAAGACCCCTACCTGATGTTTCAATGTAATAATTGGTAATGGCTTTCCAATGATACACAAAGTCTTCTTGCAGTGGAAGGGAAGGAGCCAGCTACAAAATTCAAAACAGAAATGATAACAGCAGTTTAGACTTGTTGGAAATTAAAGCTTTGATGAATAATACTCCAAGTGAAGTATTTCACTGGTGTATGTAAGTAAACTAAGTGTAAACGCCTTTATGAATCACATACTGCAGCTTTAGAATGGAGACAAAAACGAAGGTTGAAGAAATTCACACAATATTTAGGAAATTGACAGTGACATCACAATGCCATAAATACAGATCACTGGCTTACCGTATTAAAGTTAAATATTATCCAAACTAAGAGCAATTGACGTTTCTCAGCTGTCAGTGGAAAATATACACCAGGTTTTTATTTATATGTCATATCAAATCTAATTTTTCACAAAAATGTACTTCATATGGTTTACCAAATGCAAATCCCATCCCCTCTGTTGTGTTCAGGTTTTCATTTCTGCTGAGGAGTGAATATTACACTTCCCAGATGGATGTCATTTCATCTGAATAACCACTATTTTACACTGACCAATAGCAGACTCTGAATATTCCACATCTAGATCTAAAAAAAAGACTGGTGAGTTTACCTCAGGATCTCAAATGATTTCTACATGTAATCCGTGGTACATAAAAACAAGTCTTTGACCATCTCATAGCAAGTTAACCTTTTTTCATCTTGGAGCAATTACATTTTTCGGAACTGAACCTGACGTTTAAACCTATTCCGTTTAATGCTTGGTCAAATTTCTTCTTAGTGCATTACTTGGCATGTGTTATTTAGCCTTAAAGATTTGTGTGTGCAGTCCTTGGACCATTATTGCAATAATTACAACTGTTAGCCCCACATGTTGGAAAGTTAACAGTTAAAACCCAACAAACTAATTAATTTCAATAAATAGCTGATCTCCTGTGGCATTCTAATATACAATTTTAAAATGATGAGAGTGTCATACTGTGCAACGCATATTATTCTACTGGCAAAGTGGATCTGTATGTAAAATCACCTCTTCTTTTAAGGCCACAAAATCTAATTGAAATAACTATACACAGCCTGAGGCCAATCAAAATGTAATTGTTGTTTGTTGAGGGAAGCTTGCAGAATGGAAAATGGTTGTAAGTTTCTGGTTCCAGGACATTAAAAACACCACGAAATGATTGCCTTTCTTTTTTTAATAGCTTTAACACTCTGGAAATTGACACCTAGAGCGCGAGTGGCACTCTCAAAGATTTTCTCCAAATACAAGCTGATCTCCCATGGTGGTGACACGTGGGAAGTCAAGACCAAGTGCAGTCTTCCGGTGAAGTGGCATTAGAGGGCAGGGAAAAATTGGCCTGGGACACACAGAAGTTTATCAGCAATACAGGCGGAGGACCTTGGCGATGCAGTTTCCATTAGAAATGTGGACACAGGAATTTATAATGGAAAAAATAGATCAAATATGACAAATAAGGTTTTGCAGACAAAGCTTTGAGGTCCTGAGAGAGAATGAGATAGTGTAGAAGAAATGTGACGAGTCTTCATTTCAAAACAGTGAATATGCGAGGAGCAGGAAAATTATGTAAAAAAAAACAATTTACAGCTTAGGAAGTAAAGAAGGGGAAAGTTTAGGAGCACTAATCACAGTAGCATTGATAAACTGAAAAAACTAATAGGTTGCTCAGAGAAAGAGATCTTATCAGCTAGAGGTGAGAGATAAACGTTAAAAGCAACAGCGGTGAAGAGACACTTAAGGATTCATATACACAAATCTTTAAAAGCGGGAGGACAAGTTGATAAAGCTGTTCAAATAAGAATATAGGATCCTAGATTTTATAAATGGGGTAAAGAATACAAAAGCAGAAAGGTAATGCTAAACCTAGACAAATCATTAAGTCGCAGCTAGAATATTGTATCCTGTTTTAGGCACCCTACGTAATGACGGGTGTCAAGGCTGTTGAAAGAGAGCAGAAAACATTCACTAAAATGTTCCAAGGGATGAGAGACTGGAGAAACTGGAGTTCTTTTCTTCAGGACAGAGAAGGTTAAGAGAAAGCCTGATGGTGGTGTTCAAAAAATTCTGAAATATACTGATAAGCTAAACAGATAAAACGACTCCTGCTGATTCGTGAGTTGGTAACAAGAGTGATCAATACCAAAGAGCAGGGTAGCTTCGGAGAAATTATTTTGTAAAGTGGGTTTGTTAGGACATGGAATACCTCACTAGAAACATGCTGGAAGCAGAATCCACAATAACTTTAAAAGGGAAGTCGATAAATATTTGAAGAAAAAAAAATTAAAAAGGGCACGGGGGAAAAGCAGGGGAATGGGATTAAGTGGATAGCTGTTTCAGAGAGCCGGTGGAGACAAGATGGCCGGAATTTCCCGGGGGGTGGGGGGGTGTCAGTGGTCAGGATCGGTGGCGGGTCGGGTGGAACCCGCTGCAACGCATCTTTCCCAGTGGCACGTGTGTGAGATGTCTGATCCAACCCGACGCGCAGAGGCGGGCGACCCAATTAAACCAATTATTGGGTTGTTGACATACCCTTAATAATGCTTTTAACCATATCTTTTAACTTTAACTGCTCGCCCACGGGGTCCACGCTGCTCAGGGACCACGTCTGTGAACCTGAGGTGGGAGTTGAATGACCACTGAATCAGCTGGTTAGCTGGGCTTGAAATATGCTATAAAAGCTCCCACCTCACAGCTGTTCACTTTCCAAGCGCAGAAGCTGTTGCTTACTCCATTTGGAACACAGATTGAGCTTTACGCAGGTTGCAAGTGTTTGGAGCAAACTCTCCATCCAGTGTCACCTCATTGGAACAACTTCTCTCACCATTGACAGATTGCATCTGTCACCTCAATTTCACCTGCCATCTATTCCATCAGCATGGGTAGCATTTATATCGTTTCACCTTGGTCCCCAGAATCTGACCACAATCAGCCCCAACGCCAGCAGCACATGGCACACCAGCAGCACCAACAACATCAACCTTCTCTACAATCACCTGATGCTGCACAGGACAGAGGGCATCAGCACCTGAGCACATTGCTGCCCGGGAGGCCAGGGATGGCCTCACCATGGCCAGATTTTCTTCACTTGACGCTGTATAACCTGGCTGCCGCATAATGCGCCAGGTTGGCACCACCCCACACCAACACCATTAAAGCATCCCTACAATGTCCAAGCCATTCCTTTCACACTCGTGACCATTGCAGGGGGGTACCGTTGTGGCTCACCATTCATTACAACTCACTAAGCCACTTCCAAAGGTGCACACAAATCTGTCCAAGAATGGAGTGTTGAAAATAAAGGTTTCAATGTTTGACAGCACATTAACAGAAACTTTACATGAACATTGGATAAAACACCCAAGTGGCTACCCTTGTGAGTTGTTAGTTGGTATGATTGCACTAGGATGAGGGCGAGTGTGAGGGGTGGCTAGTGAGATGGGGATGTGATACTGTAGAGAGAAAGAGGGTGTTGGTGCGAGTAAAGATGTGCAGGAGTAGGGTAGGGAAGGCAGAGTGATGGGGATGTGATGAGAGGCACAGGAGGATGAAGTTGAGTATGGCTTTGTACTAATGTTTTGTGATCTAATGAGATCATTGAAACGTTTGTGCCACTGCACCCACGTCCTCCTGACCACATCCCTGCTTGTGCCCTCCTGTGCGATGTGCAACCAGGCTGTTTTGGTTTCCTGGAGAGGTCTCTTCTGCCTATCGGAAGGGAAAAGGACCTCTCTGCGTGCTCTGACTCCCTCCACAAGCATATGGAGGGAATCATGGGAGAACCTGGGTACAGCCCTGCACCTCTGCGTAGTCATTGTCAATGTTTGCAGCACTTCAAGGCTGTAGAACACGGACAGGACAAACCTCAAAAGAAATGTGGCTATGGTCCCTTTAAGGAAACCGGCTGACGACACGTCATGAATGATGTCACCAGACCACTTCCTCTAATTGGGCCGGGAAACGCGCTGGGTGGGACTTAACAAGCCCCATCAACGTAAATTCATTTTCCAGAGCGAGATGGAGCCAGCAGTGGGGCCGCGACACACCACAGACATTGCCCGCCCCAGAAAGTCATGGAATGCCACAATTGCAACTCTCAGTGACTTCAGCCTGCTGCACAAAGTGCAAACAGTGTCTTAAAGAATATTGAGAATTATTTTTTCAAACTTCAGAGAAGATGTTTTATTTAAGAAAATCTTAGTGCTAACCTTCAGCAATCATCATCTGGGAACAAGGGGTCAACTTCCACAAATATGCCAACACCTAGCTTTATTCATTCCATTGATCCAAAGGTTGTTACAACAGTTTCTAATGGGCCTATCCAACAAGACGACATGGATGAATTGAAATTCAATCCCCAGCTCAACATTAGGAAAACCAAGATTATCCTCTTTGGCTTCCATCAGCACACAGATACCTCTGGCCTTGACTCCATTAATCTCCCTGGCTGTCACCTCAGGCCAAGTCCAGAGGTGTAAAACCTCAGCATATTGCTTGATACAGAGCCCAATTTCCTCCCCTAGTCTGTTTCATTATCAAAACCGCTTTGTTCTTCGCAACATTGACTCTGCCCCAACCTCTCACCATTGTCGAAACCCGAATTCACACCTTAATCACATTGATTTCTCAAACATCCTCCCAGCTGTCCTCCACAAATGACAACTCATTCAGAATGCCACAACCATATCCTCACCTCCCTGAAGTCCTGCACTCCCACCATTCATTATCAAGCTCCAGTGACTCCGTGTCTCAGCGAATTAATTTTACAAATCCCTCTGTGGCTCATCGCCCAACTTCTGCAATTTCCTCTCATTATATGTACCTGCATATGCCCTCTGCTCCTCTAGATCCAGTCTATTCCTTGTCCCTCACTCTTTTTCAGTCATTACACCCCTGTCCTTTGGAACTGGGACTCCCTCCCTAAACCTTACCACTTTAGGAGTCCAGAAACGTTTTCTCCCCATCTGGTCCCAATTTCCAATTAGAATGCAGTACGTGTTAAAAAATTGGGATGCACCTTTAAAGCACCAGAATGTTTTTAGATGACTGATCCCTGACTCTGCATTTCACAATTTCCTGTTTAGAAGCTCTACCCTCCCTGCCCAGTATTGTATAAAACTGAGGAGTAAGCAGCAGGCTTAAGCTGCTTATTAGAAAATTTACCGTGGGTTTCTCTGATTTATAAAAAATGTTTGAAAGCAACCGCACCAATCAGATTATGCAAGTCTGTGGACAGTATGCTTAGATATTACTGGCAAGCAAGCAAAAATACAGGAACCACTGCAAAGACAGCAGGCACCAAAATTAATATAACTTCATGCAATTGAAGATGTATGTCCATTTCAAAGATGGGTTATATTTTCACTGTCCCAATAGTTTCAGTGGGCAGAATCAACAGCGGCACTGCACTAAGCTCAACATTTAAAATGGTAGCTCTAGAAGGGTAGTACTATTAACACCTAGAGCATAGGTACCCTTGATAAAGAGTGTGATTTTTCAAGGAGAGACCGAGACTGGCATTCCTCATTTAATTTGTTTTCCTCGCACACACAAGAGAGCACATCCCATGATTTGCAAATGTTATTGTAGTGTGCAAAGAAGTAGCACCTCAACATTTATTTTAAAAGAGGATTTAAGGGTTCCCTTAACATTGTACTTTGTTAAAAATGAATGTTTTCACATAGCTGGCAGTTTTATGGTTAAAGGCATTTGCTAACTTTCTCCCCTTGTCCTCTCCTGAAGGTGCTGTCATGCTGGGGTACAGTTCCACAAGCACTGAACATGCTCCTGAAGGTGCTGACTCTTGCTTTGGTACAGGTCCAAGCAACAAGGCATATTTTAACATCTTACCCAAGTAGTCATTTTTTTCCATATGTGAGCCTAGATTGTGCACAGTTGGCTATTTAACCACAGGGAGTATGACAATCATGTCAGGTCCTATCCTTGCCCAATGCTCATACATGCAGAAGGAACTGGTTAGCCATCAGGAGCAGGAAGCATGGCTGATTCTTCATCTCCCTAATCCAGGAGTGCTGAGCCATAGAATGTTGCTACCATCATCCTGGCTGTGATCAGCTCAGTATAGACTGGGAAATTGATCCTGGGATCCTCCGATTTGCTGAAGGTTAAGGGAAATAACTTTCAAAATTTAAGCATTGAAGTCTGTAATAAAGCTGCTTCAGTTCAAAGTCAATCTTGCTTTATACAAGATTTGAAGAACGACATTTCAAAATGAGTCGCAAGTATTGTAGCAGAAAATTAAAGTGCTGTTTTGGGGAAGAAAAGTAAACAGAAAGTACTTTAAAAGGTGTTGGAGCCGATTCTGAAAAGGTAAAAAAATAAATCACAAGGTGGCTGTAATTAAGTTTTTTTTTAAAAAGCACTAATTTGCATCACAAACTTGTGCCTTGAATCTTTCCCAGAATGTTGGGAAGAAAATCTCCTGCTTGCTAATTGGAAGATCGTACCTGAAATAAATTAGGGCAGACTTAACCCAACACAAATTGACAAACTTACTCAGAGAGACGATATAGGTGGCTGGTGGGGAAAATGGTAATGTTACAGTGGTGCAATAGTGGTGTTCTTCTAAGGCGGAGAAGGAACTTTACTTAGTAATTGGACTGTGCTTGACGCAAATGCTGGTGCTGAAATACAAAAATGTCCCATTCCCCAGCAGTAATATCTTTCTTCCATCAGCAATAAAAGTCCCCATCGCCAGCAAAAAAAAATGTATTTATAAAAAAAGCTCTTAAATTAGTCCTATTGATACTCTGTTGGAGCCACCACTTTCAAAATGGGTAGAATGAATAGACTGAAGCTGCACATTCCTGCCCACTTGTACCTTGAACTCTGTGCCACAAGCAGGGATAGACACAATAGTCATTATCAAATCTGAATTCTTATTGAAGAAAGGCAGGACTGAGTGGTTTGGGCTTGTTCTGGTGTATTATACACCTGCAAGAGGAATCAGGGCAGATTTCTTTCTCATTAAAAATGAAGGCATACTATACCTTTAAAAAGCACTACTTCAACAATCATAAACGTAGATTCTAATGTAGCGACTCCCTGAGAGAGACAATCTTTTAATAAAGTCAACATGCATAACTTTAGCCTTTGAGGGTGCAGTACAAGAATTTATTTACCTCACAAATTAGGCATTCTGTACAACTCTCCCAACATATTTAAAAACTGGTCGAGTTGAAGAATTTAATAAAGATTTGTAATATATTACAAATCCCTGTTTACTTCGAATGATTTATTCAGACAACAGGCCAAGAATTTCATGCTATTCCAGGAATGCTAGAAGAGGGCGAGTCAGAGACTAATTGCTGGTATTCAACTTGTCACAATGAAAGATCACACTGCACATGTTTCCATATCAAAAACCATAGTTACAAGAAAACTTAAATTGTATGAAAAGGATAAAACCTAGGTGTTCGAAGTAACACTCTGAAAAGAAATGTATATATTTGGCATTCTGTCTATGTCTCTACAGTAGCTGAGGATTTCACACACAAACACATCTATATTGGCCCAGATATTCCGATCCCTGCGTAGGGACATCGGAAATGCCGGTTTCAGGCATGCACAGCGCATGCGCTGAAAACCGGCATTTCCGATCTGTCAAGAATGGTCTTGACAGATCCTCCAGCTGCCCTGGAGAAGGGCCTCTGCGGGCGGATAGTTCCGCTTTTTGGAGACCCTCCACCCGCAGAAAACCCTTACAATTCTTACGCCTGGTAAAAGCAGGCGCAAGGCCTGCTTTTACCAGGATAAGAGTTGAAAAAAGTTGAAAATTTTTTTTTCCACTGATTTATCATTTAAAAATACTTTAAAAAAGGTAAGTTTATTTTTAGCCCCGTAAAAAACTTTAATTATTATTTTTTTTTAATTAAAGTTTTGTTTAAGATACTTAATTTATTGTAATTTCAAGTCATTTTAAAAATGTGATTTAAAAAAAAATTTATTTAAAGTTTTACTATGTTTTTTCATTGATCTCCATTCATATGGGGCAACACGGTGGCATAGTGGTTAGCACTGGTGTCTCACAGCGCCAGGGACCCGGGTTCGAATCTGACCTCGGGTGACTGTCTGTGTGGAGTTTGCACATTCTCCCCGTGTCTGCGTGGGTTTCCTCCGGGTGCTCCGGTTTCCTCCCACAGTCCAAAAATGTGCGGGTTAGGTTGATTTGGCTATGATAAATTGACCCTTAGTGTTAGGGGGGGGATTAAATATGTGGGGTTATGGGGATAGGATGGGATATGTTAGGGGGAATTAAATACGTGGGGTTACGGGGTAGGGTGGGATATGTGTACTGTGGGGATTAAAGCAGGGACAGGGTACTGGATTTGGATGATCAGCCATGATCGTATTGAATGGTGGAGCAGGCTCGACGGGCCGAATGGCCTACTCCTGCTCCTAGATTCTATGTTTCTATGTTTCTATGTTTCTATATATTTGACAGGTCTTCCTGTCAAATGTATGAAGGGAGATTCCCTTCTGTGATTGGCTCCCCATGGCCCACGTGATCCCAGGGACGCTGCGAACTACCTGCGCCTCTGGGATACGTGGGCCCTGCGCACTTCAAGTTTGGAGAGGCCCAGGAGTGGAATCGTCCGGACCCCGGGAGCCCTCAGGTAAGGGCACAGATTTTTCCAGATCGCAGGCCTCCGCCCGCGGGAGGCCTGCGATCGGAAAATACGGGCCATTGTGTCTGCATGTACATTACAATCTGCACATAATCTGTTTTTCCAGGTTATATAGGCTGCTTTTACATTTTATGATCTCAACTACAGTAGCTCATTGTACTGGGGAAGACATGATAAAGTTGTATCATGCCAGCACTTTATATCTGACCCTAGAGATGTTAGGGCACTGAGAATTTGAAGGAACATTGCTAATTTAAAAAGAATCATTCCATAGGTCCGCAATATACCAAAATGCTAAGATTCCAGGTAGAGTTTTTTGTGTAGGCCAATTCCTTGACATTACTACTTAATGTTAAAATAAATTTTGATCTCTGTGGTCTGAAGGTACTATTACTCAAAAACAATTTCAACAATTACAAGTACTGCAAACACCAGAAACAGCCACTCATTCCACTTTCAAGCGAGTCCGACTGTTTTCCTAAAGAACTATGTATTAACCCAGGGGAGTCAAGCTCATTTTATATGGCGGAATCTGATGTTCTGGCACGGGCCACATTCAGCAAAGTTATTAAAATAGAAATAAAGATAAACTATATTGCTACTTACATCTAGATTTTATTTTTTAAGAAACCTTTCCATAATACCCTCTTTTTAAATGGCTTTCTGCAACTTAATTCTCTGCCTCACTATCTGATCAGGCCCATGTTCTGCCTCATTACCTGGTCGGGCCGATGGACCCACCCACATGCACAGAGCTTCTCTCACTGATGTCCAAACGGCAGTTAAATTTAATGGGCAGGAGGATCCGCTAGGTTGCGCTGGTTCTTTCATAAGAACATAAGAAATAGGAGCAGGAGTCGGCCATTTGGCCCTCGAGCCTGCTCCGCCATTCATTAAGATCAAGGCTGATCTGCTACCTCAACTCCACTTTCCTGCACTATCCCCATATCCCTTGATTCCCTTAATATTCAAAAATCTATCGATCTCTGTCTTGAATATACTCAACGACTGAGCCTCCACAGCCCTCTGGGGTAGAGAATTCCAAAGATTCACCACCCTCCGAGTGAAGAAATTTCTCCTCATCTCAGTCCTAAATGGCTGACCCCTTATTCCGAGACTGTGACCCCTGGTTCTAGACTCCCCAGCCAGGGGAAACATCTACCCCGTCAAGCTCTGTAAGAATTGTGTGCGTTTCAATGAGATCACCTCTCATTCTTCTAAACTCTAGAGAATATAGGCCTAGTCTACTCAATCTCTCCTCAGGACAATCCCCCCCATCCCAAGAATCAGTCTGGTGAACCTTCATTGCACTCCCTCTATGGCAAGTATATCCTTCCTTACGTAAGGAGACCAAAACTGTACACAGTATTCCAGGTGTAGTCTCACCAGGACCCTATATAATTGCTGTAAGACGTCTTTACTCTTACACTCAAATCCTCTTGTAATAAAGGCCAACATACCATCTGCTTTCCTAATTGCTTGCTGTACCTGCATGTTAACTTTCAGTGATTCGTGTACAAAGACACTCAGGTCCCTCTGAACACCAACATTTCCCAATCTCTCACCATTTAAAAAATACTCTGCTTTTCTATTTTTCCTACCAAAGTGGATAACTTCACATTTCTCCACATTATATTCCATTTGCCATGTTCTTGCCCACTCACTTAGCTTGTCTATATCCCCCTGAAGCCTCTTTGCATCCTCCTCACAACTTACATTCCCACCCAGCTTTGTATCATCAGCAAACTTGGATATATTACATTTGGTCCCCTCATCCAAATCACTGATATAGATTGTGAATAGCTGAGGCCCGAGCACTGATCCTTGCAGTTCCCTACGAGTTACAGCCTGCCAACCCGAAAATGACCCGTTTATTCCTACTCTTTTTTTCTGTCCATTAAGCAATACTCAATCCATGCTAGTATATTACCCCCAATCTCATGAGCCCTAATTTTGTTTAATAACCTCTTGTGTGGCACCTTATCGAATGTCTGCTGAAAATCCAAATACACCACATCCACTGGTTCCCCTTATCTATTCTGCTGGTTACAACCTCAAAAAACTCTAATTGATTTGTCAATCACTATTTCCCTTTCATAAATCTGTGTGGACTCTGCCCAGTCCTTTTATTATTATCTAAGTGCCCTGTTACCATGTCCTTAATAATAGATTCTAGCATTTTCCCTATGACTGATGTCAGGCTAACTGGTCTGTAGTTCCCCGTTTTCTCTCTCCCTCCTTTCTTAAATAGTAAGGTTACATTTGCTACCTTCCAATCCGCAGGAACCATTCTAAAATCTATGAAATTTTGGAAAATGACAACTGATGCATCCACTATCTCTATAGCCACCTCTTTCAAAACCCAAGGGTGTAGACCATCAGGTCCAGGGGATTTATCGGCTTTCAGTCCCATTAATTGCTCTAGTACTATTTTTTTTACTAATACTAATTTCTTTCAGTTTCTCATTTTCGCTAGACCCTTGGTTCTCCACTATTTCCAGGAAGTTTTTTGCGTTTTCTTCCGTGAAGACAGGCACAAATGCCTGTATTTTCTGATCCCTACGGGCATGCGAACTGCATGCGCCCCTGGGATATGTGGGCCCTGCGCATTTCGACTGTAAAGAGGCCCAGGAGCGGAAATGGCCGCACCTCGGGAGCCCTCAGGTAAGGGCGTAGATTTTTTCCTGATAGGAGGCATCCGCACGCAGGAAGCCTCCTATCAGAAATTACGAGCCATAGTATTTGTTTAATTTCTCTACCATTTCCTTATCCCCCATTATAATTTCTCCTGTCTCAGCCTGTAAGGGACCCACATTTACTTTCGCCAATCTTTTCCTTTTTACATACCTATTGGAAGCTTTTACAGTCTGTTTTTATGTCTCTCGCTAGTTTACTTTCATATTCTATTTTCCCTTTCTTTATCAATTTCTTTGTCCTCCTTTGCTGAATTCTAAAATCCTCCCAAACCTCAGGCTTACTACTCTTTTTGGCAACATTATAAACCTCTTCCTTTGATCTAATACTATCTTTAACTTTTCATATTAGCCACGGTTGGACCACTTTTCCTGTGGTTTTTTTGTGCCTTAAAGGAATGTATGTTTGTTGTAAATTATGTATTAATTCTTTAAATGCTACCCATTGCTTCTCGACCGTCATACCTTTTAATGTAGTTTCCCAATCTACCTTAGCCAACTTGCCCCTCATACCTACGTAGTTTGCTTTGTTTAGATTTAAGACCCTAGTTTTGGATTTAACTAAATCACTTTCAAACTTAATGTAAAATTCTATCATATTATGGTCACTCTTCCCTAAAGGCCCCTTTACTACAAGGTTATTAATTAATCCTTTCTCGTTGCACAATACTAGATCTAAAATAGCCTGTTCCCTAGTTCGTTCCTCAACATACTGATCTAGAAAACTATCTTGCATACATTCCATGAATTCGTCCTCCACACTATAACTGCAAATTTGGTTTGCCCAGTCTATATGTAGATTAAAGTCCCCCACGATTACTGTATCACCCTTATTACATACGCCTCTAATTTCCTGATTTATACTCTGCCCTACATTACAACTACTGTTTGGGGGCCTATAAACAACTCCCAACAATGTTTTCTGCCCCTTGCTGTTTCTTAGCTCCACCCAAACTACTACTTCTTGATTTTCGGAGCGAAGATCCTTTTTCTCTACTTTCTTTATCCCATCCTTTATGATCAGACCTGCCCCTCCTACTTTTCCATTTTGCCTATCTCTTCTAAAAATTAAGTATCCTGGAATATTTAGTTCCCAACCGTGGCCACTTTGTAACCACGTATCTGCAATGGCCATTAGATCAAACCTATTAATTTCTATCTGCGCTATTAATTCATCTATTTTGTTGCGAATGATTCGCACAGATATAGTGCCTTTAGCTTTGACTTATTTCTATTTTTCTCTGATGTCACCTTAGTCACTGATGCATTATTACCTTTGTTACTCTCTCTGTCCCTTCCTGACCCTTATTTTTACCCAAAACTCTACTGTGCTCGAGAGCCTTGACATTTCTCTCGCCCAAAATTGGCCAAACCAGTGCAAAAGATCTAGAAACTTCAAGCACAAATTACATTCAGCGCAAATTGGGTTTCTTTTGCACTGGTTTAAAAAACATTGCGCTCGAAGTTGGCCCTGCCCACACCCCCAGATCGAATTGATCAGCATAGCGCGTGTCCGCTAATTGCTCCAGTTTGCTTGCCTTCAAGATGGCTCTTAAAATTAAGCTTTTTTTTTTTTAGGCGCACGGTCACTAATAGGCACGTTTTAAAAGCTTTTTCATGTTTTTTTTTAATTTACTAAGAAACTGACGACTATAAACCAATGTAAACTAGTAATAACTTTTTCAGTTATTTAAAATTGGGTTTCTCACAGGTGGTGGACTAGACACTGAATAAAAATGCTTATTTTTTGTGATAAACCCATTTTCAGCTGTATTAATAATACTGCACTAGTTTACCACTCTTAAATATATCAAGGAATATTTTTTAACGCAATTTAAAAAAAAAATTACATTATAAAACGCAGCCCGATTGCATTGGTTCATGGAAGATTTTACATTTGGCGATAATGCAATTGAGTTTGAGCATAAACTTGAGCAAAAAACTTCTTAAAACTAGCGCAATTTTGAGTGCAAATTGTGCCGAAAGCGGAAACTCTTGGCCAATGTCCACAGAGAGTGGATGAGGTGGTTGATTCACTGCTAACACTATCAGGTTTTAAAAATAGGTTTAGTTAGGATAAAAAGAAGCCTGGGAATTATTTAAGTTTGCTTTTTGCAGTGGTTGCCGTTTGATGGCAGCTGGTACCACCTCAGAATGGTGCTGAGAGTACATGCTCAAGACAGTCTCACATGGCTTTTGTTAAGCAGAATCCAGACCAAATCCAGCAAAGATATACTGCAGATTCAACACAAAATGTGCAGTATGACTGGGCTGTAAATGCCATAATAACTTGGCATGTGCTAATGATGGCTGAAATTATTAGTGCAGAGTGACATTGGCAAAAAAAACATTATGAAATCTTCTTTGGTGATAGATGCTCTGCATGCACAACGGTGCTTTAAACTGGTCGGTGCACTTGTCATCATTCAACATATTGAAGACAGAATCGATTGCTATACCATTGGCTGTGACCAGCAGAAGGTTGCCACCTCGAATTCCCACAGTACAACTTCACCTGGAGGTAGCCGCTGATCAGCAGTTTGTGCATGGCCTTGGGAACCAGGAGTAAATACAAAATAACTGTAGACATCTTAAGTTGTTTTGGTGAGTAAGTGCTGCTTGATAGCAATGTTGATGACACCTTCCATCACTTTGCTGATGATCGAGAGTACGCTGATAGAGCGGTAATTAGCTGGATTGGATTTGTCCTGCTTTTTGTGGACAGGACATACCTAGGCAATCTTCCACTTTGTCAGGTAGATGCCAGTGTTTTAGCTGTACTGGAACAGCTTGCTAGAGGCGCGGCTAGTTCTGGAGCACAAGTCTTCAGCTGGGATGTTGTCGGGGCCCACAGCCTGTACTCTATCCAGTGCGCTCAGCTGTTTCTTAAGCTGGTGGAAGGATTTGACTGGTCATCTAACCTAATCCCCTTGGCACTGTTCCAAGTGATCTACCCTGACAGCTTCTACTGTTCGGGGATAAACCTTTGCTGTTAATGGTTTTATATTCTGCGGTGGCCAACAGGCAGTTTTAACATAGCGCAGAATCTGTGGATAATCTACCTTTATTTCTACCCATGTTTACAGGGTCAGGAACCATTTGGAGACACAGAGTCAGGAATCAAGTGCCCTAACAAAATGCCCTGACCATACGTAGTTGAGTGCTTGTAAAAAAAACAAAGCACGTTGAATGCCTTCAATTAGTTGAATTTAATTATAATTTATATTTAAAACATAATACTTCACAAATTGCCTGCAACTGTTGTCAGTCCACAACAAAAGATGGAAATTACAAATTGAAACGACGAGAGAAATGATACACAATATTATTTCAATCACAGTGTGCATTTTGAAGTGTATGGCACTCGGTTTGACAAAGGTTTGAAGTGCTGATTATATAATGCAGACTTCCTATTTAGTTTCTCAGTAATCCATCGCTGCTTTTGTTTCAAGAAAAACCTTGCAAGGTGAGCACCACTGGAGGCTAGCTCAGTACCTTCAGGATTTGTATCACTATGAAACTTTCGATCCGAATCCCTTAGCACATCAGCCATAAAGTATTTTAAAAAAAAGTCAAAATACAAGGTTATTTAAAAAGTGCACAATTCAATATCCATCATGGAATAAAAAGATATAGACAGGGAGCAAGTTTAATCCTATAATCCAACTCCATTCGTCTGTTGACTTTCACTGACTGTTCAAGCTTTTTTTTTTAACAATTGTATCATCACTTCTGCTCAATTTGAATTGCAGCAGTTTAACTCCCTGCTGCTGTGTATTATCCTGTCGTGTTAATAACCCAACAAAAAAGGATCCTGTCCCATTCATTTAAATCTATTAACTGAGATTCCAGAGATTGACTTTTGGCAGTGCCATCAGTCAGAACGAAGCTTGGTACACCTCGGAGCCCCACTGCAGGCTCGATGAAACTGCTCCATGGGCCGGATCCAGTCAGCGAGCCGTACGTTTGACACCCCTGTACTAACCTGTAAAAGGAGATCGGCTCGGATGGCCTGAAGGTACTCAAACTTTTCCTATTCAAGGTACTTTATTACCACTGCAACATTTTATTTGTGCAAATAAATCACAGCATTCAACTGCACGCTAAAAATACTTGCAGATGGTAAATCCAAAACGTAATGTTCGAAAGAAGAAATAACCATTGCCATTACTACTGATGTGCATTTAATCCTAAACAGACATTTACATCCAGTAATGGATAACAGAATACTGTAACAGCACTGCTAATCTTTGGCCAGTCCCCATCAGCAATACTTCATTATGAATGATGCACGAGTGAAGATTCATCCCATTACATACTAGTTAGCTGCAGTAAATAGCCCATCGCATTTAACGACAATTCCTAAAATTGATTGAAATCTTTAGCTCTTGCACTGTACCTGCTGCATTGCATTTGTACAACCTTACAGATATCAATTGTCAATCGAGATCACAGAGTCCTGATGTTTTATTCTTCCTACTGTTAAGCAGATCACATTGCTCAGAGCACAATGAAACAAGCTGGAAAGTTGAAAGATTGAGATGCACTTCAGTTCGTGCATAGACTTCAGTGAATAGAAATGCGTTGGAATGCATCAAAAGCAGTCATAAACATTACAGTACAAATCTGACAATACAGATTGGGAAGCAACCTCTATTGGCACTAGTATATTGTAAATTAGAGAAAAACAATGAGTTTGTAGCACAGTCAGCACTGTTTAATCAGATTAACTGACAATCAACAGGTTTTGTTTGAAATTGATTCACACAGCTAGCAAAACACAAGGTTTAGACCTGCAGTACCACATTTAGAACCAATTTAGAATGCGACTTAGTGCTGCCAACCTCTTTTTCTTCAATCTTGCATGATCTGACTCTTAATTTTGTTTCTCCAACTAATTCTAATTATACACGAGCTCTCCCGATAGAATCAGCAGGCCCTCTCTAAGCAGTCTTTGGGAGTGGTACAAAAAGGCACATTATAACAAGGGACCTGTTGAAACTTGTTAAGGCAGGACCTAGAGACAATACAGATTATGCCAGAGACTGGTAAAATACACCAGTTTTACGTAAGGGCTCCTTATTAACGCTGACACTGCACTGTAATGATAGAGTACCTTTGATGCTCAATTGAAAATACTGAGAGAGCTCATTACAACAAGTTCTCAGGAGTTCATTCCCTCAAGGTTTAAGAACATAACATAAGAAATAGGAGCGGGAGTAGGCTATTTGGCCCCTCGAGCCTGCTCCGCCATTCAACAAGATCATGGCTGATCTTCTACCGCAACTCCACCTTCCCGCACAATCCCATATCCCTTAATTCCCAAAAATTTATCGACCTCTGTCTTGAATATACTCAATGACTGAGCACCCACAGCTCTCTGGAGTAGAGAATTCCAAAGATTCACATCCCTCTGAGTGAAGAAATTTCTCCTCATCTCAGTCCTAAATGGCTGACCCCTTATTCTGTGACTGTGACCCCGTGTTCTAGACTCCCCAGCCAGGGGAAACATTTTCCCAGCATTAACTCTGTCAAGCCCCTTAAGAATTTTATATGTTTCAATGAGATCACCTCTCATTCTTCTAAACTCTAAGGAATAATGGCCTAGTCTACTCAATCTCTCCTCATAGGGCAATCCCCTCATCCCAGGAACCAGTCTAGTGAACCTTCATTGCACTCCCTCGAAGGCAAGTACATCCTTCATTAGGTAAGGAGACCAAAACTGTACACAGTACTCCAGGTGTGGCCTCAACAATGCCTGTATAATTGAAATAAGACTTCTTGGGGGAGAAATTCGGTATCGCCCCGTTTGAAGCGCTATTATTGGCCGGGCGCAAAATTTAGTGCCCGGCGCTAATTATCGCCTCCGACTGCAAAATTCACCTCCATCGCCCCTGGAGTTGATTTGAGCACTAAATCAGGCACTACACACCTCTCAAGGTGCTAACGTCGAGGAGCGAGGCGCTACCTCAGAACGCTACCGAAGCTCAGGCAATGTCACTTCCCATGGAAGCCAGACAGACTGGTGCCGTCCAGTCCTTAAAGGGGAAGGGCCATCTTGCTGGCCAGCCACTCCCTGCTCATTGCAGCCTTGACTATCGGCCTGGAGAGACCTCAAAAGCAATTGTGTTGGAAGCACTAATGGATAGGCCCATGGAAAGAGCTCGGCACTTAGGAACCTCAAAAGTGGTGCTGAGGGCCAAAACTCCTTAGGGCAGCCTTAAAACCAAAAATTTTGCCGATAAGAAAGGCAGGAAGTGCCCGCCTTTAAATAGCGCTCCCCCAGCCCCTTCCCAATTTGAAAATGTTCCCCTCTACCTGTTGTCCCTAGCGGCAGGCGCTAAGGCAGGGGGCACGACTCAATATCTGGTCTGGGGCGCTACCGGGGCGTTGCACACTTGACTCACGTCACGATCTGCGGGCGCAGGAGATCGTGGCGGTAGTGTTTGGCGCCGCCGCAAAACGACTGGTCAATTTTGCGAGCGGCGCTAAAATCGCCGCACTCGGGTACTGAGTTCCTAGTGCCCCGTTAGCGCCCCCCTGAGGCGCTAACCAACCGAATTTTCCCCCCCTTTACTCTTATACTCTAATTCCTTTGTAGCAAAAGCTAACATACCATTTGCTTTCCTAATTGCTTGCTGTATGTACCTGCATGTTAACTTTCTGTGATTCATGTACAAGGACACCCAGGTCCCTCTGAGTGCAAACATTTCCCAGTCTCTCGCCATTCAAAAAATATTCTGCTTTTTTGTTTTTCCTACCAAAGTGGATAACTTCATACTTCCCCACACTGTATTCCACTTGCCTCTGTAAATTGCAATTTTTCTGATATGATGGAGTACACATATAAATATCAAAACTATTTCCTTTTATTGCAGAATTAGGACAAAATTTCATTATTTCTGCTACCAACAGTTAAAAGGACATCTTCAACAGAAGAATCAGTTTTCTCAAAGAACAATCATATGGCCTTGCAGAATGCATTTGCACTAAGATCCATGTTAAAACAAAAATAAAACAAGAACTTAGCTTCCTCAAACCCAATGAACAAAAAACGTATTCCTTTTTCCGAAGTAATTTCATGTATAGCTCTTTTGAAACCATTTCAATTAATATGCATTTATTGAAATTTAACATTTATCTATTGCAGTAGAAATCTACCGAACCATTCTGTGTTGATTGGACCGTTACATTTTACTGGTTGACGGCTCAGGTTTTGTCGTGATATCTGCAGCACATATAAACAATCCTATGCCATCAATACAACATTCAAACTGCCAACTCCAATTTGGCACAGTATCCCTATGCAAATTATATTTTTAAATCAAGATGCAACATGAGCAAAGTTGTTGTATTCACTGCCCATAAGTGCAAAATGCATTTAGCAGTTTTACTCAATCAAAATACTGATCTCTGTGTCGTAAGTTGGCCTGCAAGCAAAGCATTTAGTAATGAGATTATTCTTGAAGTTATTTTTTTTGCCAATTGTTCTCTCAATCAGTAAATGCACCAGAGTGATGTGGGACTGAGTCATACAGACCAGGCCACAGGTTTGATCACTGTGCTGAGTTAGCTGATCTTGGCTGAGGTTGGTACAAGTGGTCTCAGTACGGGCTAGGTCAGTGGTTCTCAAACTGGGGTCCCGTAGAGACTTTCCAGGGGGTCCGCGACAGGAGGTAATTTCAAGCCTGCTCCTCGTTATAAAACGGACACTGATTCAGTTCTTGTGAATTATTCTCAATGGCTGGGCCCGTCTCCTCACGGAAGCCCACAGCTCTCGCTCACTTTGCAACGAGCGCTCCCTGCCAGTCGAGCCGATTCCTCTCCCTGGCGCCGCGACCCGGTGCCATCCTCCCGCCACGTGATCAGAGCGCCTGCGGGGCCCTTCAAACACGTGCCTGAACGAGTTCACGCAAACACGTACAATCCCACAGTGCAGCTGTTACAGAACATGCCGGTGGGACAGTGTGGGGTGAGTCACGCTTCCAGCAGCATCCCAGCATGTGAATGGGTGCTCGTGCCCTCACTCACCTTGGCCAGTCTGCTGACAGCTTTAAAAATTGTCCAGCACTAAGTGGCTAATAGTGGCCATCTGTTGCTGCAGAGTACCCAGAATTGGTGTGAGAAGCAGGCACACCCACTGCTGTCTGTATCTAAATACCTGTTTTTAAAAGGATTAAAAAACTCTTTACATGCAGCACTTTCGTATTATATAGTATTATAATTTAGATGGGGAGATCCGTGATTACTAATCCATTTGGAAAGGGGTCCTTCAACCAAAAAAGTTTGAGAACCACTGGGCTAGGTGACAGAAACAGGCCTGGGTGTACATGCTGAGCGAGGACAGAATTGGGCTCAGCTGCTGGCATCAGTGGAGCCATAATCCAGCACATGTTATCACCTTCAGTAAAAAATTAAAGGAAGCTGCCTCAATATAAACAATGTGTCACAGTTTATGATAAGGACACTGCAACTTGAAACTTACAATAACTTTTGACTAGCATTTCAGCTGCTTATAGTTATTTTTAATCAGTTGAGAGGATACAAGTTTTCTACGTAAGAGAGTTGTTCAAAGTCTTCAATAATCTGTACAATAACCTGAGTAAAGGCCAAAACATAGGAGATAAACAGTTGAGAAACCAGAGAATTACCACCTATAATGCAGTACTTCAGAGATACGTGTAGTTTTGCTGGCATGTTTATGACATTCCACATCTCAGCTGCAATTGCCAAATATACAACAGCCTGGATTTTGCGGTTGAAATAATTGTAAGGCTATCAGCGCTCATCGTTATTAAAGAGTAAATCGGACAGCAACTTCCAGCGCCCGCACATGCGCAGTTAAACGCGGAAATCAGGAAGTTGCTGTCTGAGTTGCCCTACTCCTCCAGAAGTTTTGCTATAACAGTACCTTGCCAAGAGACTCGGCATTCAAATACATGGAAGGGCATGAAGTTGCTGTACTCACACGATAGATACCCACTAAACACACCAGAAAAAATTAGGGCCTGTCCATTCCAGTGTAAGTAAATTTTTAACGTCGTGATAAGTCTTAATTACTGCCAAACAACCTCTCTGGCACTGAAAATTCACTTTTTCAAATGTGGAGTCTCATTCCTTCAGATTTTAATTATTGTTGGAGATTTAAAAAAAATTTAAATGAATTTTTTAACTTTTTCTTTCTGTCTCTTTTATCTCTCTCTCTTAATCCTCTCTTTCTTTCCCTCTTTATTTATTTTGCTTTCTGTAAAAGATTTGGTACTGAATAAACTATTCCAACTTACACTTCCTGGTTCAGCCTCTGCGGGTTCACACAGGTCCCTGATCCCCCGTAGAGGGCGTCACAGTTTTGGTTTTCTAATCACAAGTTCCAGTGCAAAAGCCCATAGAAAATCTGTGGGCAGGTGTAAGTGTATTGAACAGCTAGTGCGATTTGTTCGCTGCTGACCACAAAATCCGGGCCATTGTATAGCTGTGAATGCATCTACCTTTATTGTGAAATTGCATATTGTGGACTAGGCTTCAGGTCAATGTTCCCGCGAAGCTGCGCGCCCGTGCAGTCACCTGCAAGATCTCGCGCAGGCCGCCCACCGGCTTTCATTAGAGATACTGTGCATGCGCAAAAATTTGAATGGGCCATGCATTAGGGGAGGCAGGCCACGCAGGAGGCAGTGCAGCTTACGGGGAGGGGAGGGGGGGTAATTTCTTCAGGTGTGTTGTTAATTGAAGGCAAAACACTGTCTCACTTTAAATGGACTATACCAGTTTATACACTGGTGGTCTAGTTTCTGTGACAATCTGTGCACAGATTATTGGTCATTTTTATACTGAACTTTACGAAATGGATTAGATTATTAAATGAGGGACCCTCCAACTTCAAAGCTTTATGATCTCATAATGACATGTGCAAACACATTAAAAACATTGCTACTAGTGTGTATTTTTTCCATGACACTCAGTCACTATTGATACTTCGTATCTTTAACCATGAAGAAAATATAGAGGGAACTGTATGGCAAAATATTAACCTTCAAAGCGGTGTTTAGAAAATCAGTTGGTTCAAACAGGGAGCCGTAACCTTCTTTGTGTGCTTTAGTTCATGCAATGCAGGGCAAATAAATGTAGATCTTTACACTGTATGCATGTGTAACTATTTGCTGGCATTATAGCTGGCAGTGGCAGGATGGCCTAGATGAAACTATCGCTGCAGCTGAATAAAGGTAGTTGCTTTAGCATATCACCCCCCCTCCCCCCCGATTTTTGTGCCAGTGTGAGTGCAAGGGAGCATGAGAGAGGAATGCGTGCAGCATAAACTCCTAATAACGATGTACAATGCTGCAGAAGATCTGGTTCTGTTTGTAACGAAAGTCAGCTGATCCAGATTAGGGGGGGAAAGGAACTTGAAGACACAGTTTTCAAATACTAAGAACATATTCAATAGATTATACTGTCCTAGAAATCAACAAGAAAGACTGACTTTATATGAGGAACAGTCAAAGTGCTAAATGGTTTCTTTCAACTGATAACAACTTGGACAAATTTACAATAGATAGATTATACTTACACACATACACTCCGCAAGTCTAAAGTAGCCTGGGCCATAATTTTGTCAGGCCTCGCCACAATTAAGATTAGCGTAACCAATTGACCTTCCACGTAGGTGCAGAGATGCAAGTCCAATTACCCTGCAGGCATCTCTTCAATTCCTATTTATTCAAACCCATAACTGTACAGGTAGAGGGTCAAGAGTTTGGAAACACCCTGCCCTACCCTTGGTAATTCCGTCACTTTTACTAAAGGAATATCTTGAGCTACAAACAGAGCTCTGTATTAACAGAGGTAGTTTACTGATCAATGCAGGCCTTCTGTCAACACCGAACTAAAGGACAGAAATATCCCATTTGTCGGAGACACAGAAAAGGAGGGAGAAATCAGTGAACCTAATTTGACTCATCACGCTAGAAAAATGGATATTCAAAACCATCAAAAGCATTACTGAGACTTGACTAGGATTTAAAAGAACACTGGGGTTCAGCTCTGGAAGTCAGTGGACAAGCTCCCTCCCCAAACCTGACAGCGACGTAACATAATCTTATCGCCATTGGTGGCGGCAGGGTGGGGGAACTCACAATACAGTCAGCTTAAGGACAAAGTGTTCCCCAATGGTTTATACATCTATATACAGACAATGTGATGAAATGATATCAATAAGACATTAATCTCAGGTGACCTTAGGGAGAAGATCCCAAGTAGTCCACTAGTTCATGAGATTTCTGTGTTTGTTAACATACTAGGACATTATTTCCATTATTGTATACTACTAAATTTTTTTTTTGCAATAATAGCAATGTTTTCCTTTTGGCAGCTGACACTGTCATTCAGAAATCAGGACTGAGGGTCCTGGGAATATGTCAGTATTGGCAGGGTGTCCCCCCACACTGAAAAACTTGAAAACCACCGACAAAGGACATGGCTAAGCGCAGTAGAGTGGCTCAAAGGGGGCCCTTGCAAATAATGACACTGGCCTAGTGACAACTCCCATCATGACTACTAAAAGTAATTGCCAGTTTCACAAAGAAAAACAGTGCTATTGTTAAGGAAAGAATTAAAAAAAAATAAGTATACAGCAACAGAAATAACAAGTCAACAAGTACAGAAAAATACAGAAGTTTGATGACAGACGGGTATAAATCTGATGATCTTGCAGACTCTTACCCACAGTTTGACTTGGAAAGACAGAAGAACAGTCAGATGTTCTGAACACATGCCAATACCGTTCAAAAGTTGGAACTCTTTCCTATAAAATTTAGTTACGCAAACATGCCCTGGCTGTAAAGTATCGTACAAGACAAGTCAGATGTTAGCTAAGCATTGTCTATTAAAGGTGTGATTATACCACACGATTTTATATATACACATATGGATATTATCTCCCTCCATGACATAACCTGTCCCTGAATAAAATGACTTTCCACAAACTCCAAATATCTGGACAAAAATCACTTTTCTATGACATTTCTTGTCTCCAGAAGTATGTCTCAGAGCACGATACATGGCAGAGGGGAAAAAGTGGACAATGAGCAAGAGAAAAATATAAGAGTGGAGTCTGTTAAGGCCAAAACACATCTTGCAGTTAAAATAACTGACAATTGTGCTTCACTTTCAAATCTTGTGACTCATTTCACTCCTCCCCACAATGTGTTACTGTGCTATAACACATTTCAAGTTGTGTATAAATATATGGGCTTTCTAAAATACACCCAATTAGATTCTCTGATAATACAGCGAGTCTATTTACACCTTTATTGTTGAACACGTCTGCCTCAATTCTTAAATATTGTGTGACATGTTGCATTTAAATCAAACTCCACTTGTGATTTATTACCCCCTTTTGCAGTTAGAAATAAGTAATTATTCTGCAGCGTGGTTGGAAGGAGAGATGTTTTTCCAGATCACTGGCATCCCTCGATTGCTGGATTTTGCCATAACCCAAACAAGAGACATCTTCCCCCGAAGCATCTCCTGCACACAATGAAGGGAAGGGGGCGGAATCGAGCAGAAACAAACCCAGCCTCAGGATAACAGCTGGTGCCAGGACAACACCACCGTGAGTAGTTGCAGTCTTTTCTCCTGCTGCGGGAGGGGCTGCTCCAGAATAACTCGAATATCACACAAAGTGAGGGAGAGAGAGGGGGAGGGAAGTAGGGAGGGAAAGAGGGAGGGGGCAACTCCAAAAAAATCAATAACCCTTAGGCCTCAAAACCTGATCTTTCTGAAGAAGTTTTCGAAAAATAAATACTTAAAAAAAACACAAATGAAGTTGGAATTTGATTTTATGCCAATAAATAAAATAAAATTATTGCTACCCCCAGGAAACTCGGCTTTTATTTCCTGACATGAACTAGGCCCGTGTCGGCCCCCGGTGCAGAGTGAAGGGAAGCGGGCGGGGAAGGCTCGGTTCCTGGGGGTGGGGGTGAGGTGAGGTGCCCGCAGCCCGGTACTCACCGCCTCCACCGCCTGCTGCAGGATGTTGGTGAATTTGGTGAACATCTTGGCCTTGGACTCGCGGATCTCCCGGCGGATCTTCTCCTTCGATTCCTCAATCTTCTTCCTGGTTCGATCCAGCCTGGCTGTTCATGCGGCCGCCCCCCCGACTCACACACAATAAAAAAAAATAATAATACAAACAACCACAAAATTAAATTAAAATGAAACAGGCGCGGGCAGACTGCAGAGACGCGGACAGTAAACACTGAACACAACCGACACCGTGGCACCGCGCTCACTGACTGCTGGTCCGACCGGCAGCGCGCTCCTCCCAGCGCCGGGGGGCGCACAGGAGCTCAGTCTGCAGTCGGCACGGTCTCACTGACTGACTGACAGTGCGGTCCTCCTAACGCCGCGGGGCGCACAGGAGCTCAGTGGGCACGGTCTCACTCACTGACTGACAGTGCGGTCCTCCTAACGCCGCGGGGCGCACAGGAGCTCAGTGGGCACGGTCTCACTCACTGACTGACAGTGCGGTCCTCCTAACGCCGCGGGGCGCACAGGAGCTCAGTGGGCACGGTCTCACTCACTGACTGATAGTGCGGTCATCCAGGCGTCAGAGGCCGCACAAGAGCACAGTCTGCATGCTCTTACACACTGACTGATAATGTGGTCCTCCCAGCGCCAGGGGCGTACAGGAGCTCAGTCGGCACGGTCTCACTCACTGACTGATCGTGCGGTCCTCCTAACGCCAGGGGGCGCACTGGAGCACAGTCGGCACGGTCTCACTCACTGACTGATCGTGCGGTCCTCCTAACGCCAGGGGGCGCACTGGAGCACAGTCGGCACGGTCTCACTCACTGACTGATCGTGCGGTCCTCCTAACGCCAGGGGGCGCACTGGAGCACAGTCGGCACGGTCTCACTCACTGACTGATCGTGCGGTCCTCCTAACGCCAGGGGGCGCACTGGAGCACAGTCGGCACGGTCTCACTCACTGACTGATCGTGCGGTCCTCCTAACGCCAGGGGGCGCACTGGAGCACAATCGGCACGGTCTCACACACTGATAGTGCGATCATATCGATGCCAGGGGGCGGTAAAGAGCACACCTGGCGGACCAAGAGTCTTAAAGGCACAGGACCAGTAAACACTGTTTGCAACCCTACCCTCTGAACAGTAGGGGGTGGTGGGGCGTAAGGCCTTAAAGGGCAGCAACATTGAGCCAACTCACTACTGGCAGCAGGATCCTCCCACCGTCAGGGAGTTTAATACAGACAGTTAAAGGCACAGGAATAGTTTAACGCTGGCCAAACACTCGGAGGCAAACCTCTTAAAGGCACTGTTTGTGTTAGTACAACAATAATTTGCATTTACACGGCCCCTTTAGGTCCCACATTGGACTCATCAGTCACCTGAGAACTCATTTTTAATGTGGAAGCAAGTCATCTTCGGTTCCGAGGGACTGCCTAAGAGAAGAAGAAGAAGAAGAAGCATAGCAAAAACATCCCAAGCACATTACACAAAGGGTGGGAGTGGAAATGTACCCAAGTGAAAGTCGGGCGGGTTCAAGAACAGGCGGGCTCTGCCAGTTTACCACCCAAGCAGTGAGGGTGAAAATTACCCCAGTGGCATTTTCACACACTTTTTGAGTAAGAAGGGGAAGGTGAAGGATGTTGTCCAAAGATTAAAGGACAGACAGAAATAGAATTCAGAAAATAATTTATAAAGCATAGAAGCAGGTTTTTATAGAGGTTTACCAGATTACATATCACTTTTATATGCATACATTCAGGATCTTACACACTAGTGCATATTTGGGTAGCACTGTTCATTGGTAGGGATGAGTTCTTTCCTCAGCTGAGCTTGGCCCCTCACACTAACTCTCTTGTTTGATCTACCGCCAAAGGCACAGGAATATTTGAATATATTGACGAGCAGACTGGCCCGCTACTTCTACCTCAAGATGATAAATTCTTTGTTCCTCTAGGCATAAGAGTAGCTGATGATACCATGAAACTGCTCACGTTACTATGTTTGCTGCTGCTCAGCCTGTCTGCATGTTTAAAGTGGAGCTGTCTGTTTTCATGATAAGCCCGGATAGGAGCTGTGCCATAAGAACACTGACTTTATTACAATTGTCCTGAAATGCCTCTGGTACACCCTAGATGTATCTTCAAGTGAGTATCAAATCTGTGCCTGTGAATGAGTCAGTTCCCTACTTTTTGTTCTAGACCAGATATAGTGTAAAAGGTCAGATTTTTTCTTGTATCTGGGGATTTAGTGCAGTTGGAGCATGGGGGAGTGGGAAATACACAAGAGGTTGGAGTTGCAATTTGATAAACAAGCAAGGTGCTAAATTGCAAATATCAGCACCTGGAACTTGAGGGCTTTATTGCATCCTATGAATGCCTGCTACTTTGTCACAGAGCTGTATTGTAGGACTTAGGGAGGGAATGCTTAATGGAATTTTTCTGGGTTAAATGCAGTGAGCACAATATGCCGCCTCTAGCCATAGGAAACTGAGAAGGGGTTGGATTTATCCAGGTGTGTGCAACTATCATTGTATGCACCAAACTTAATTCCTAACCTGCAATCCCCTACTACCCTTGATGAATGTGATTCGTTTTATATTGAATGCTGGTGTCCAAAGGTCTGTGTCATGGGGAAAGACTGTAGAAACTTGGGCTTATCAGCCTGGAAAGGAGGTGTCTGAGTGATGATCTTATAGAAGGGTATAAGATAGTGAAGGGAATGGTAAAGATAAATCTGTATTATTACTTTCAACTTAAATATGAGAGTAAGACAATGGGACACAGGTTGAAACTAGTAAGAGGTAAATTTCAGACTTTAACCTCGGCCCCTATGTTTTCCTTTTTCTCTCACATGGCAGTTGTTGATAATTCTGCCATTGCCATTTACCCCTCATCTAGAGTCATCTTTTGTTTCTTAACTTGTCCCATTACCATCTCCTTTTGCCTTGCACCATCATCCCTTTTGTCTTTTAATCTCTCCTGCCTTCATCCTATCACAGACCTTCCCTTTGCTCTTTCCTTCCCTCCTCCCTTTCCCTGCCCCTACACTTGCTTAAAAATCTGTTACATCTCCAACTTTTTTCCAGTTCTGACGAAGGGTCATCGACCTGAAACGTTAACGCTGTTTCTCTCTCCACAGCTGCTGCCTGACCTGCTGAGTGTTTCCAGCATTTTCTGTTGTTGTTTCAGATTTCCAGCATCCGCAGTATTTTGCTATTGTGTTGTGTGTAGAGGTAAATTTAGGCTTGACATCAGGAAATTCTTCATCACACAAAGAGCGATCAATTTCTGGAATAGACTTCCAGATAGAGTAGTAGAGATGAAAACCCTGGAAGCATTTAAGAAATAATTGGATGCTGCATTGGAGAGACTTTGGGATCCTTTTGGATGGATGAATTTAGATGAGCCAAATGGCTTTCCTCATCCATAACTATCCTGTGATCTGTAGTCACAGTTGATTTGATATGCTTAATTTGGATTCAGTATTGACTTTACAACTTACGCTCACTACAAACATTTTCTTGCTAGATTTGTCCCATCCTCTTCTGCCCTGAAGACATTGGGAGTACTTTTCAACTTCGTCACCTGGCGGTAATTTAGCGAAGCAGATAACTCGCCCGTCCGATTTTCATTCCAGCCAGCCACCACAACAGCAGAGAAGAAGAAAGCAGTAGCAGGGCCATCTCGCAACCCAGCACAAGGAAGTACAGGGCCATCTCAATCCCAAGAGACTCACATGGATACATAGCAGCCAGCCAACTCTTGCACTGGAGACGTATCTAAAAGGAGAAAAAGAAGAGGAGATAGAACACACACAACATACACTGTCACCAAGGGGAACCATTAGGGCAAAAAATACTGAGCACACAGGCACTGAGCACTTGTAGGGTAGTAAATCTGGTTCACTATATTACCACTTTGTCTAGAGGGTTTCTTTTTTCTGGTGCAGAATAAAGATAGCAGCAAATGCGAAAATGGGCTTCCATGATATTTGATGCCATGTTGAGGACAAAATTTGATGGTGCATTGCACCTCTGCATAGTGCACGTTACTTTCTCCTTTGTGAAGAACGTTGCGGTATTTTATTATGTTAAAGGCGCTGTAAGACTACGGGTTGTCGTTGTTAGGGAAGAAGGCAGGCCGTGTAATTCGGTGAACAGTTCCTCTATAAGAGCTTGGCATACTACTCTCCCCAGCTGGAAAGCTATTTTTGAGGAAACAGCCGTGTGGCTATTGTTATTGTTATCCTCTGGCTCTGCCTGTGGATGGGCGTTCTCCTGCATCTCCTCCTTGGTTAGTGATACTTGGATGGCAAAGTTGTAAACCATGCAGAAGACAACATTAACCTTGGAGATATGAACGGGGCTGCACTGCCATAGGGCTCCAGATCTATTCCAGCAGCGAGAAGCTCTGTTTCACGATGTTAATCGTTTTTTCCTGGTAGTTGCAGGATTGTATCTCCATTCAGCTTCTCACCGTGGGTTTCACAATGGCGTCATTAACCAGGGTTGCATTGTTCCGCTAGAAGTCATCTTTCAAGCGTGCGTTCTCCTTCCAATAACACAGACACTGGGAATGGCAGGACTGTCGTATGAGGAGAGATTGGGTCGACTAGGTCTGTATTCACTGGAGTTTAGAAGAATGAGAGGGGATCTCATTGAAATGTATAAAATTCTGACAGGGCTAGACAGACTAGATGCAGAGAGGATGTTTACCCTGGCTGGGGGCTCTCTTGAACAAGGGGTCACAGTCTCAGGATACGGGGTAGGACATTTAGGACTGAGATGAGGAGAAATTTCTTCACTCAGCGGGAGGTGAAACTATGGAATTCTCTACCACAGAAGGCTGTGGAGGCCAAGTCACTGAATATATTTAAGAAGGAGATAGATAGATTTCTAGACACGAAAGGCATCAAGGGGTATGGGGAGAGAGCGGGAATATGGTATTGAGATAGAGGATCAGCCATGATCATATTGATGTTGCAGATGTCCCCTGTGGAAGCCTGGAAGGAGCCAGAGGCAGAGAAGTAAAGGGCAGTTGTAATCTTGACTGCCATTAACCGTGCCATCTATATGCTAAAGGTTGTCTGCAGATATCCACGCAGCAGATGACATAGCTCTGTAACTGTCTTCCAGCTAACCTAGAGCCTGCAGAGGCAGTTGCCCGCAGTCATGACCAACAGTTTTGCCTGGGTGTGCTCATATAGCTGGCGGTATAATCGTGGATGTGAGCAGTCTAACTTCGTTGGCAGCTAATCTCGCTGGCATGCCTTCCTTCATCTCTAACCACTTCAAAAATGAACTAGTATGATTGCCATGTTTACAATCAATTCCAGTCATTAGTTTTACGGTGTCTCGCCATCCATATAGCTTAGCTTGCAGTTAGGTGATTTGTTGCTCTCTGAACTGTAGTGAATGTTTGTATTGTAAATGTCCTTTTAATGTCTGCTCTTTTACTAGCCTCCCTATTCTACCGAACTCGTATTGTGATTCAGTTGGCTTCTCGCTGATTTTGCAGACAACATTCAGCTGTGTTTTTGTTTTGACGTAAACATTCTCAACATCCTGCGATGCCGCTAAAAAAAGCGAAATAAAATCCAAAATAATTGAACGCACATCGAAAAAACCAGCAACTTGCGTTCATACAGCGCCTGTAACACAAGCACGGTTGCGAGGTGACTCACAGATCGGTCTAAAGAAAACAGACTCTGAGTCAGGAAAGGAGCGGTGACCAATAGCTTGGTTGAAGAGATGGGTTTTGAGGAGGTTTTTAAGTGAAGAGAGGGGAAGAGATGGAGAGGTCAAGGGCATTCCAGATGAAATGCTGAAGTTATATACACATTTGCATGTAGTAGGCACCGATTTAAATATTAAAATGAAATTCTACTGCACAATAAGGTAATTTTTTTTGTCTTTAGGGTTCCCAGCACAGAACTCCTGTGCGAGAGCAAAATACGTAGGTGTTAAGACCAAATGTAAAATTGCATGCAGATAGATTCCTGGTGGGACCAGGCAAGATGCCCAATTTCCTGGTTCTTGCATGTCCAAATTGCATTGGTGGGACTGATTCCGTTGCACTGAAAATTTACAGGGGAAGTATATGGTTTTGCAACTTGATTAGCGCAGTCCTAAAACCAGTGGGCGAGCTGTGATACCAGCAACATGCCACTAGAGGACAGAACATTACAGTAAATGAACTTCTAGATTGCCTGGATGAAATATATTGTAAGTGCTTCTTATATATTTAACTATATTTTACCCAGTCAATTAATTGTAGTGAATAAGTAAATGGAGAAAAACATAGCCCTAAGGAAGAGAGATGGGGGGAATTTTGACCTGGAGTAGCACCATGGGTTTCGGTGTGGGTGGGTGGTTAAAGTGGCTGGAAATGCATTCCAGATCCTAACCACTCACTGCGTAAAAAAGTTTTTCCTCATGTCACCTTTGGTTCTTTTGCCAATCACCTTAAATCCGTGTCCTCTGGTTCTCGACCCTTCCGCCAATAGGAACAGTTTCTCTCTCTCTACTTTGTCTCGAGCCCGCATGATTTTGAACACCTCTATCAAATCTCCTCTCAGTCTTCTATTCTAAGGAGAACAACCCCAGCTTCTCCAGTCTATCCACGTAACTGAAGGCCCTCATCCCTGGAATCATTCTTGTAAATCTTTTCTGCACCCTCTCTAAGGCCTTCACATCCTTCCTAAAGTGCGGTGCCCAGAAATTGACACAATACTCCAGTTGAAGTCAGACCAGTGTTTTATAAAGGTTCATCATAACATCCTTGCTTTTGTACTCTATGCCTCTATTCATGAAGCCCAGGAGCCAGTCTACTTTTTTAACTGCTTTCTCAACCTGCCCTGCCACCTTCAACGATTTGTGCACAGATACCCCCAGGTCTCTCTGTTCATGCATCCACTTTAGGATAGTACCATTTAGTTTATATTTCCTCTCCTCATTCTGCCTACCAAAATGTATCACTTTGGACTTTACATAGGATATACAGCACAGAAACAGGCCATTCGGCCCAACCAGTCCATGCCGGTGTTTATGTTCCACACGAGCCTCCTCCTGTCTTTCCTCATCTAAATCTATCAGCGTAACCCTCTATTCCCTTCTCCCTTATAAGCTTGTCTAGCTTCCCCTTAAATGCATCTATACTATTCGTATCAACCTCTCCCTGTGGTAGCGAGTTCCACATTCTCACCACTCTTTGAGTAAAGAAGTTTCTTCTGAATTCCCTATTGGATTTCTTGGTGACTATCTTATATTGATGGCCTCTAGTTAAGTGCTTCCCCACAAGTGGAAACATTTTCTCTGTATCCACTCTATCAAAATTTTTCATAATTTTAAAGACCTCTATTAGGTCTCTTTTTTCAAGAGAAAAGAGACCCAGCCTATTCATCCTTCCTGATATGTATAACCTCGCATTTCTGGTATTATCCTTGTAAATCTTCTCTGCACCCTCTCCAGTGCCTCTATATCCTTTTTATAATATGGCGACCAGAACTGTACGCAATACTTTAAGTGTGGTCTAACCAAGGTTCGATACAGGTTTAGCATAACTTGCCTACTTTTCAATTCTATACCTCTAGAAATAAACTCTAGTGCTTGGTTTGCTTTTTTTATAGGCCTTGCTAACCTGTGTCGCAACTTTTAGTGACTTGTGTATTTGTACTCCGAGATCCCTTTGTTCCTCTACCCCACCTAGACGCGCACCCTCCAAGTGATAAGTGACCTCCCTATTCTTCCTACCAAAATGTAATACCTCACATTTATTTGTGCTGAACTTCATTTGCCAATTATATGCCCATTCTGCAAGTTTATTAATGTCCTCCTGTAATTTGTTGCAGTCCTCCTCAGTATTGACTATCCCCCCAATTTGGTGTCATCCGCAAATTTAGAAATTGTGTTTTTGATTCCTAAGTCTAAATCGTTAACGTAAATTGTGAACAACAGTGGTCCCAGCACTGATCCTTGTGGAACATCACTACCCACCTTCTGCCACTGTAAATAGCTACCCTTCACTCCTACTCTCTGCTTTCTGTCCTGAAGCCAGCCAGCAATCCATTCTACTACTTGTCCCCTGACTCTGCATTCTCTGACCTTGTTCATCAGTCTATTATGGGGTACCTTATTGAAGGCCTTTTGAAAATCCAGATAAATTACATCTACTCCATTACCATTATCTACTCTCTCTGTTACTTCTTCAAAAAATTCAATAATGTTGGTCAAGCAAGACTTTCCCTTTTGAAATCCATGCTGACTATTCATTATTATATTTTTGGTTTCTAGATGTTCTTCTATTTTCTCCTTTAGTAGGGATTCCATTATTTTTCCGACCACCGATATTAAGCTGACTGGTCTATAATTCCCTGGACATGTTCTATCCCCCTTGTTAAATATAGGTATTACGTAAGCTATCCGCCAGTCCTCTGGCACTATACCTTTTTCTAATGAATTATTAAATATGTGTCGTAATGCCTCTGCTGTCTCTTCCCTAGATTCTTTGAAAATGCGTGGATGCAATCCATCCGGACCAAGGGTTTTATCCTCTTTGAGTTTGATTAGTTTATTTAATATATCCCCTTTTTTATTTTAAATACACTTATCTCATTACTAATCTCATCATCCAATGTCATGTCCACCTGTTCTAGCTCCCTGGTAAATACTGAAGCAAAATAATTATTTAATATTTCTGCCATCTCTCTATCGCTGCCTGTGGTATTATCCTGTTTATCCCTTAGTGGCCCTATTCCCATCCCGACCTTCCTTTTGATATTAAATAACAACAGAAAACGCTGGAAAAACTCAGCAGGCCAGGCAGCATCCGTGGAGAGAGAAAGAGAGTTAACGTTTCAGGTCGATGACCTTTCGTCAGAACTGTGAAGAGCCGGAAATCAAATAGATTTAAGGCCAGAGTAAAGCTGGGAAAAGGGGGAGGGGATAAAAGAACAAAGGGGGAGATGAAGAGACATTAAGAGACATTAAGAGATCCCCTATCCCCTCCCCCTTTTCCCAGCTTTACTCTGGCCTTAAATCTATTTGATTTCCGGCTCTTCACAGTTCTGACGAAAGGTCATCGACCTGAAACGTTAACTCTCTTTCTCTCTCCACGGATGCTGCCTGGCCTGCTGAGTTTTTCCAGCGTTTTCTGTTGTTATTTCAGATTTCCAGCATCCGCAGTATTTTGCTATCGTATTCCTTTTTTTATTGATGTGCCTGTAAAATATTTTACTATTTTGTTTTATGTTCCTTGATAATTTAATTTTATAGTTCCTCTTTGCCTCCCTAATTGTTTTTTTTGACTTCTCTCCTAATCTTTTCATATTCTCCGTATCACGCACTCCCCTGCTGTCTATGTACTTAATGCATGCCTCTTTCCTTACCCTCAGCTGTCCCCTTATGGCTTTATTCATCCATGGAGTCTCATTATTGTTTAGTTTGTTCTTTTCTTTTAGCGGAATATATTTTTCCTACACTCTGTTGAACACCATTTTAAATGTTTCCAATTGCTGTTCTACATTGTTGTTTGCCAATATTGTTGCCCATTTTATTTTCCCAAGTTCTATTCTCAGCCCCTCAAAATCAGCTTTTCTCCAATCTATTAACCTGGTTTTCATCATACTTATGTCCTTCTCAATTATCATCTTAAAGCGTATTATATTATGGTCACTATTGCCTAGATGTTCCCCTACTTTTACTTCTCTTATCTGCTCTGGTTCATTCCCCATTACGAGATCCAATAGCGAATCCTCCCTTGTTGGGCTTTTTATATATTGGGTTAGAAAGGAGTCCTGTACACATTGTAGGAACTCCATTCCCTTATATCCTTTACCTACCTCTTCTGTCCAATTAATATCGGGGTAGTTGAAATCCCCCATGATTATTATTCTATGTTTTTTACCCATTTCCCTAATTTGTCTGCATATTTCTTCCTCACCTCCCTTCCACTATTAGGTGGTCTGTAGACTACGCCTATTAGTGTGATTGATCCTTTATTATCTTTTATCTCTATCCATATGGATTCTATTTCTGAATTGCTGATATCTGCGCCACTTTTTTCTACTTCCATTATGTTATCCCTAATAAGTACAATGCGTTAAATTTCATCTGCCACATGTCCGCCTATTTCAACAGCCTGTCTATGTCTTTTTGAAGTCTATTACTATCCTCCTCACTGTTCACTATACTTCCAAGTTTTGGGTCATCTAGTTGATTTCTGAAGGTAAATTCTGCATAATTACACTCTGGCCCCCAAAGATAATTAATTTAGATAAAAATGTTGTATGCACATGTGGAAGAAACCATCGTAAAAGTGTGGCACAGGCTCTCCAAGTGGCTGTGCGTGCTTATTCAGCGAGTAGCTAAGCCACACTAGATCTGGAAAATCTCAGGTTCGATTTCCAGTCTGTGCTGAGTAAGCTGATCCTAGCCAGGATATTAGTAGGGGCGCCGCAATTAGCCTCAATGCCTCATGTTGAAGGAGAGGAGGGAATTGGCCAGGGCTTCAGCTCCTGAATTCTGTACAGAAAAACCTGCTACATTATACATATGGACATTGAATGAGGACAGGATTGAGCTTGCCAGCGATTCTGCTCCCACTAGCCTGTTGACACTTACATGTGGAATTGTGGCCAGGCTGACCTCACCCAGGCAAGCTGTTGCAAAATGGATCCAGGGCCAGAGAGGACCAGGTAAGTTGACATTAATTTTTTTTAAAGTTTTCCTTGTGGACCTGGAGGAGCAGGAGTGCTCCTCCGACCCTACAAGAAGATCTTGGGCCTCACCTTTCCCGGGGTTGCCCCCATCCCCCCACTGTGACAGCACCGTAGTGCTGCCCCAACCCCTCCTCCCAATGCACGTACTTGACTGCTGGGGACCATTTACATGGGTTTCCGATGGCGACCTCCTGCCACATTCGCCCCGCCGTCACTCCAATCTCACCGGGTATGGGCGGGAGTCGAGCCTGGAGTGTGTTCATGAGGCCTGGGTGTTAAAATGGTCCGATCCACATGCCGGCGAGTCAGGGCAAGCCTGCTCCCTCGCCAGCCCCATGCTCGCCTCTCGACCCATGTTGAAATTGGGGGAAAATTAGTTAGCGACCATTTTGGGTCGCTAACACCGCCTGAGCGCTAGCGGCCAGCGAAAAGTAGCACTGGTGATTGCTAAATTCAGTTTTAGCGCCCCAAGAGGGAGGTGGCGCGCTAATTCAAGCGCTCCACTTCCTTCTTAGAGCGCTAACCCCGAATATCGGGGCGGTGCGTTCTGCAGCGCTGCGCACTGGGCCACGTAGCGCTGCCGCATGGAAGGGATCCTCCCCTCATTAAAGAGGAGGGCCCAAGCCCACAACTCTGCGGGGGCCTACCTGGACCACCGGGGAGCGGGGTGCCGTGCCAGCAGCCCGGCACACAAGAGGAGTGCGGGCGGCCAGATCGCGGCACAGACCGCGCAATGAAAGACGCAACGGGCCGCGACAAGTAAGTCGGCCAATTTTTTTCCCCCCCACCCGCCACCTCCCCTTTACTTACCACCCCGCAAGCCTCATGCCGCTCCATTCCTGCCCCTTGTCATCACCCGGCGCAGATTCAGGGGGCGCGGGCCAATTTGGCAGGCGGGGCGAAAACGGGGTGCTGCGCATGGTGGTGACGTCGTCATCGCCTGCGCAGTGGAGCGGGGTGCTACCAGTTACCGCTGCCCCTAAACTCCCCGGCGAAAAGTCATTTGTGCCCCGTTAGTGCCCCTCCGCAGGCGCTAACGTGAGGCGCAAATGCACCGAATTTCTAGCCCAATTAGTGTGTTTGGCATGATGTAGATGGGCAACATGAACACACAAGTAATGTCCCAGTGTGTGCTGGCCTAAAAAATAGCTCTATGGTATAAATATTAAGATCCTGAAATGCCTTAACTTTGGCTAAACATGTCCGTTTGCATTGTTTCTCTGTGGGTTTCATTGATCTCCCACCAGGAGTGTCTCTGTGGCAACTCAGAGCCTAAACCTTCAACCAAGGAAGACAATCAGTTTAGTTTGTGGACTCTGTCCAAGTCCAAATCCTGGTTTCTTTTTATTATTAATACTTTTTAAATAATCTGCAGTAAAGCAGGACGTAGTGGGGAATGGGATTCATAGGGCTGGATTTTGTCAGTGTGGGCGGGCTGGAGCGTGTCAGGTGGAAATCATGCCAGGACCCCGACTCCTAATTGAAGTGCTGAAAAAGTGGATTTTCCCCTAATTGGCCAATTGATTTCCTGCGTGTGGGAACCCTGGCCCAATGAGTCTTTTCAGACAGAAAGTCACCTCTGATGACGTCATCAATGCTGCTGGATTTAAGGCCTGCAAGCAGCCTTGCTTCTTCTGGAGACTGCAACCTTTATGGCCATTGCTGTCTTCGCCTTCTTCATCAACTATGTCCAGCAGTAGGCCAAAGTGTGCTCCACGCTTCGATGAGCCCTCCCTCCAAGCTCTGGTGGAGGGAGCGAGATCCAGGAAGGAGGTGCTGTTCCCTTCCTCAGGGAGAAAAAAGCCACCCAGCAGACAAAAGCTGTGTGGCTGCAAGTGGCCCAGGAGGTCAGCTCCATCTCGCTGAGCCGCAGGACCTGGCTGCAATGCAGGAAGAGGTTTCATGATCTTCTCCGAACAGGAAAAGTGAGTATGACTTTCCCATCACCCTCAATCTGATCCCCATCGCCTCTCCTCACCAGCACTCTGCTTTGCCAACCTCTTCCTCCACACTCCACTTGACACTTACATGCCTGCACCCTTACCCATTCCCTGTCTCTCTAAGGTCACATTCACTTAACTATTCGACCATGCAGCCCTCACACTCCCTATCACTGTGATGCCATGACAACAACAACTTTCAGCACACAGGGAGGATCCTTTGTATTCTTCTAAGCATCTATGCTATGGATTCTCTACACTCACTCCTTCATTCTCACTCAAACTCCACTTGTGTCCCTCATTGCAGGAAAAGAGAGCCCACAATAAGAGGGAAAGAGCCATGACCGGAGGAGGGCCACCCTCAGTAGCCCAGCTCACCCCCTGGGAGGAGGCGGCCCTGGAGATCGTTGGAATCGAGGAGGATTCCCAAGTGGGGGTCGGACAGATGGGCGCATCGCAGCAAGCTGGTGACAGAATAGTTTGGCATCTCTCTCATTGACATTGCATGAGTCACTGATAATGAATCTGATGCTCTAACAGATTGACTTCTGATCATCTGCACTTTTCAATGTTCATGTAACCTTGACCTCAAACTCTTTCCTTTACTCCCCCACAGGACCATCGAGAGCCCCCGTCCCCACTGTCCAGGAGGAACAGCCTGAGCTTCCAGACTCCTCAGAGGAAGCTGCAACCTCAGAGCACAGCGTCAGCAGAATTCAGAGCACCCAGCACCAGCGCAGACACTCACACCTCGGTGGGACCTTCGCGAAATAGAGTAGTGTCGTCACCTGGTGTATCACAGCTCACAAGTGAGCATCAGCAGATGGTGGAGACAGGGACAGCAGTAGAGAGTCCTCGTCGGAGGGCACAGGACTCTGCCAGCTCAGCTCAGCTGCATGTCGACCCTGTGCCTCCGGGTCCATCTGGAAGGAGAGTGGTGCTTGAACTCCAGGAACAGGTGCAGGAGTCTGGCAGGTTTTGTCTCCAGGGTCGCTGTGAGTGTGGAGCGAACGGGCAACACGGTGGCATAGTGGTTAGCACTGGTGTCTCACAGCGCCAGGGACCCGGGTTCAATTCTGACCTCGGGTGACTGTCTGTGTGGAGTTTGCACATTCTCCCCGTGTCTGCGTGGGTTTCCTCCGGGTGCTCCGGTTTCCTCCCACAGTCCAAAAATGTGTGGGTTAGGTTGATTTGGCTATGATAAATTGACCCTTAGTTGTTAGGGGGGGGGGGGGATTAAATATGTGGGGTTATGGGGATAGGATGGGATATGTTAGGGGGAATTAAATACGTGGGGGTAGGGTGGGATATGTGTACTGTGGGGATTAAAGCAGGGACAGGGTGCTGGATTTGGATGATCAGCCATGATCGTATTGAATGGTGGAGCAGGCTCGACGGGCCGAATGGCCTACTCCTGCTCCTAGATTCTATGTTTCTATGAATGGAGGAGTCCATCGTGAACATCAGCAGAGCCTTTGTGGAGGCATTGGCGCATGAACGCATCACCGCGGAAAGAATGGCAACCTCCGTGGAAAGGATGGCAACCTCCGTGGAAAGGATGGCTACCTCCAAGGTAAGGCTGGCTACCGTAGAGGAGAGGATGGCTATGGTTGAGGAGAGGATGGCTACGTCCATGGAGGAGCTTAGTCGCCAGGGTTTGGAAAACATGGTAATTGTTCAGAATAGACTGACATCTCTTGAGGAGCGATGGTCAGCTATTGAGCAAACAAACCAGACCTTCATGCAAGTCCTCTGGAGTAGGACTTCCAGTGCAGAAACGGGTCCTCATGGCCCCCCTGCAGTGCAGCAAGGTGCTGTCCAGCCACTTGCTAGCTCTGAAGTGGGGCTGACCCATGAGAGGAATGTTGGTGGCATACAACAAGGAAGTGGGGGCTCCTCTCCAAGTGCTCACACGACCATGCCACTGCAGAGCCCTCGGTCAGAGCCCCACCAGAGTCCCCACCCAACTGAGATCGGCGTCTCAACCCCTGCACAGCCGCAGGAGCAGCAGACTGTTGCTGAGCCCTCACAGGTTCACAACCCCAGAGGACGCCCGCCAAAGGTGTCGAGACAGGAGCAGCAAGAAAGTGAGCAAGGGACCTCCACATCTGCTGAAGCCACAGGGGAAGCACCACGTAGGAGCACGCGTAAGAGGACGATAATGCACAAGTAGTCACAAGGGTTGTCACTTGGGTGTAATGTTGTGTTTAATTTTGAGAAGCCATCAGTTGCTTATTGTCATAAAAAATTCTGATGGCAAACTGTTGCAGTTGTGGCGTGTGTCATTTCGCTAATGGGACTTCCACATTGAGGGCTTAGGGTGACTTGCAATTGTCAGTATGGTGGTCAGAGTGAGAGGAATCCGCAGGTTCTTGTCCATTGTCAATGCTCTGGTAAGAAGGTGCGAGGCTAAACTGTTTGATTGTGCAGGCTAAGCAAATGTGACCAACATAAGTGCGTCCCTTGCATCCCGGGCAGCAATATGGTGGTGCTCTGGCGCCTTCTGGCCTGTGCATCTTCAGGTGAGTGACTAGCAGCTTGGCGCTCCTGTTGATGTTCCTGCTGTTGGTGCTGCTGTTGCTCATGGTTCTGCTGCTGCCGCGGCTGGTCTTCATCCAAATCTGATGTCCAGGAGGAAAGGAATGAAATGGTCGCCATGCTTCTGGTATATGCCTCAGCTGAGGAAGCGCTTAGTCAAGGTGGCGAGAGGGGTTTCCAAGGAGGTCACACTGGAGATGGCTATCAGGCTCCAAACTTCCGCAACAATGAGTATGCCTGCTAAAAGTTCCCCCAGACCTGAAACAACAAAGTTCTGTCACCTGCAAATGATGATTGCTGAAAACTCCTTTTTAATGGTGGAGCTGCAGCTGTTCGTAAGCAGTCCACTTGTGAGGCTGCCAGCATTACCTGCCGTGTTCCAGAGGAGGCGTGAGGGATGGGGGAAATGTGTTAAAATCGGAAAGGCCTCTCAAAATGGGATTATAGAGGCAATTAAGTGGTTAAGGGCCTTAAGGGCCTATCCCGCCTCTTGGAGGCGGGATGGAAAGCGGGTCAGAAAACACGCACTTGGGAAAATTGCTCGGAGGTGGGATGGAGGCGGGAACGGGCCCGCCCGCCAGTTTTGGCGATTTTAACAACTCGCACGCCTCCTCGGGGCTGGGAAAATCGAGCCCATAGGGTGGGTCAACAAGGTCGCAACAGATATGATCCGCTCCTCTCCTCATTTTGAATAATCTGTGCTGCATGCATTTTGCATTGAATTCTCCCAAAAATGTTGACAGATTACAGTAAAATCAACACAACTTATAACAACAACTTGTATATAGCACTTATAAAGTAGCAAAATGTCCGAAAGTTTTTTGACAAGGAGTTTTGGAAACCAAGCAGATGTTGGGGGCTGCTGAAGGCATGATCAAAGAAGTAGGTTTTCAGCAGGCTCTTGAAGGCAAAGGGCTTTAGGAAAGAATTCCACAGTGCAGAGGTATGATGGCTGAATACTGTCACACCAGATTGACAGAGCAGAGCGAGCAAGGGATGTGTAGTGGACCAGAATCAAACAAGTGAAGGGCATGAGATGGGACACAAGGCTGGAGGAAGCTGCAGAAGTAGGGTGGCACAGGGAAATGGAGGGATTTGCAGATGAGGAACCAGGATTTGGGAATCAATACTCTGGAAGATGGAAGCTAGTGGAGGTCAGAAGATTGCACTCTGTTGATGATGAACAGCCAACTGCTGTAATGTTCAATTCCAGCTGGTGGCATGCTCAAACCAAATTGAAAATAAATCCGAGCAACTCAGCTTTGGCTGGGACCTGGTTTGACCTGGTTTCATACAATAAATGAGATATTTTAGTAAGAAAGCAGCAAACAGGTTGTTTTTTAGAGGAGGAAGTGTGAAGAGTTGCTGTTTGCACACTTCTATAAATGTTGCAAGTGTTGAATTTCCTCCAGATAGGCATCCTCCGCACAAATATTACCAAAGACTATTAAAGCTATATCACAACAACTTATATTTGTTGCTGGGTCAAAATCCTGGAACTGCTTACCTAACAGCATTGTGGGACTAACTTCATGATGTGGACCTCAGCAGTTGAAGAAGGCGGCCCACCACCACCTTCTCAAGAGCAGCTAGGGATAGGCATTAAATGCTGGCCTTGCTAGCAATGCCCATATACTGAGAATGAATAAAAATGTTTTTATATAGCATCCTTCACATAATCAAATGATCCAACGCACTCTGTAGAGCAAGAGGAGAATTCCAAAATGTAAAAGTGTGGTGCCTCAAGGCACTGCCACTGATGATACTAGAGGGGGGCGGAATCTACAGCAGACTAGAATTAAAACAGTGGAGACTGCAAGCTGTGATGTAGGAAGGAAGATTATACAGGCAAGGTGGAGCAAAGTCATGAAGACAGTAATGAGGATTTTAAAGTAGATTTGTTGAGGGACGGGTAGTCAGTGAAATTCAGGGAGGACAGGGGTCATGGATACACAGGATAGGAACATAGGAACAGGAGTAGATCATTCAGCCCCTCGAGCCTGTTGCACCATTCAATTAGATCTGATCTGGATCTCAACTTCATCTACCCACCTTGGTTCCATAAACCCTAATACCCTTCCCCAACAAAAATCTATCAATCCCAGTTTTGGGGGAGAGAGTTCCAGATTACCACTATCCTTTGTGTGAAGAGGTGCTTCCTGACATCACTCCTGAATGGCCTAGCTCTAATTTTGAGGTTATGTCCCCTTGTTCTGGACTCCTCACCAGAGGAAATAGTTTCTCTCTATCTACCCTATCAAATTGTTTAATCATCTTAAACACCTCAATGAGGTCACCCCTTAATCTTTTATATTCAAGGGAATACAAGCCAAGTCTATTCAACCTGTCCTCATAATTTAACCCTTTTAGCCCTGGTATCATTCTGGTGAATCTGCGCTGCACCCCCTCCAAGGCCAGTATATTCTTCCTGAGCTGCGGTGCCCAGAACTGAACACAGTGACTCTAAATGGGATCTAACCTGAGCTTTGTATAACTATAACACAACATCCAACCTTTTGTATTCCAGTTCCCTTGAGATAAAGGCCAACATTCCATTAGCTTACTAATTTTTTTGGTACCTGTCCACTAGCTATTAGCAATTTCTGTATTTGGACCCCTAAATCACTCTGCTCCTCCACAGTTCCTAGTTTCTCTCCATTTAGAAAATGCTCAGATCTATCTTTCTTAGGTCCAAAGTGGAAGACCTCACACTTCCCTACATTGAACTCCATCTGCCACAGTTTTGCCCACTCACTTATTCTATCAATGACCCTTTGAAACTTTCTACTTCTATCTACACTATTTACTGTGCCACCTAACTTGGTGTTGTCAGCAAACTTGGATATCTGGCTCCCTATTCCTTCATCTAAGTTGTTTATAAATAGTGAAAAGCTGAGCCTCCAGTACTGATCCCTGGTGGACACCACTAGTTATATCTTGCCAATTGGAGTACATACCCATTATCCCTACTCTCTGTCTCCTACCTCCTAACCAATTCCCTCCCCATATCAATAGGTTGCCTCCAATTCCATGTGCTCTCATTTTTGTTAATAGTCTCTTATGTAGAACCTTATCGAATGCCTTCTGGAAGTCCACATAAATAACATCCATAGACACTCCCTTATCTACCATGTTAGTTACTTCCTCAAAAAATTCAGCTAGGTTCTTTAGACATGACTTACCCTTTACAAATCCATGCTGGCTCTCTCTGATCAGTTCATGTTTGTCCAAGTGCTCAGTCACTCTGTCCCTAATAATAGATTCTAGTAACTAGTAACTAGATTGCTCTCCTATGGGTTCAGTCTGAGTAAGAAGCCACAGAGGAGGATGAAACTGAAAAAACTGAAATTGATGGAAAGCATTGAATTGAAATGGATGGAACTGATTGAATGTACATTTTTTCAGGGGTGCTCATCAAAATAGAAAATTCCAAAAACAAATAAAAAAAACAAGATTCCAAAATAATGAAGCATGATTGTGTTCTTCTCAGTGCTCAAACAATCATGTCTGATCTGACCAGATACCAAAAGATCTCACCATGCATGAGTTACATTGTTTGGAGAGTTACTTTACAACTGTGACTACACTTCAAAAGTACTTGGCTTTAAAGCTCTTTGAGAAGTCCAGAGGTTGTGAAAGGTGCTAGATAAATGCAAGTTATTTCTTTCTTTTATCCCACTCACCTCCCTGTCCCCCTTCCCCATACCTCTTCCCTATCTCTTTTCATCCATTCCTCTTCTCTCCGCTCCTCTCTTCTTCCCTCCCTCTGCCCTCCATTTGTCTCCTATCTTACACCTCCTCCTCTCATCATTCCCTCTCATTCCCCCTCCTCTTTCTCCCGATACCTCTTTCCCTTCCTCCTCACCACCCCATTTGTCTCCTCTCCCTCCCTGATTGGGTTAAATTATCCCCCTGCCTTCAAACCCTGCTTGACCTGAATACTGCACTTGGTCTCGACTCACTGTGTAACGCCATAGGAGATTCAATAGTAACATGTACATATAGATGAAAGGTCATCGACCTGAAACGTTAACATTGTTTCTCTCTCCACAGATACTGCCTGACCTGCTGAGTATTTCCAGCATTTTCTGTTTTTATTTCAGATTTCTAGCATCCGCAGTATTTTGCTTTTGTTTCATATAGAATAACAGTTTGTTTAGGTGGAGTGTGTTACAAGGTTGTAATATAATGATGATTTCATAAACCACAAGAGCAAAGGATGAGATATTGTGAATGTAATCCAAACCCCCAAGGTTGATATAACCAGAAATTCATTCCAAGGTGACAGTTTTAACCCTACCTGCCCAATAGGCGTTCCAGTCTGGTGGGCAGTTAAAGTGCCCCAGGGTACTTACCTGCCGGAACGCTCCTACCGACTGCGATTTTCACTTAGGCTTCTTGATGGGCAGCTAAGCTGGTGGGGTACTTCTTTAAATATGCATATCGTGATCTGATGATGTAATTGGGCCCTGACTGCAATTTTAACTCTGATCTGAGCGAGGAAGCTACTGAGGCTTTTCCAACAGCTGAAGGTCAGTTAGCACCTGCTGGAAAGAAGAAGAGGCCACAGAAGGTAAATTTTACACTTCCCTTTGTGGAGCCAGGAGGAGCAGGAGTGTAAACTTTCCATAAAGAAAGATTAGGCCTTCCCTTCCCCGGACTCCCCCTTTCCCTCCCTTCTCTACTGTGTTCATAACCTTGGTCTCATATTTAACCCTGAAATGAGCTTCCGACCACATATCCGTGGCAATACTAAGACCGCCTATTTCCACCTCTGTAACATCGCCCGTCTCCGTCCCTGCATCAGCTCATCTGCTGCTGAAACCCTCATCCATGCCTTTGTTACCTCTAGACTTGACTATTCCAACACACTCCTGGCTGGCCTCCCACATTCTACCCTGCGTAAACTTGAGGTCATCCAAAACTCGGCTGCCCGTGTCCTAACTCGCACCAAGTCCCGTTCACCCATCACCCCTGTGCTCACTGACCTACATTGGCTCCCGGTTAAGCAACGCCTCGATTTCAAAATTCTCATCCTTTGTTTTCAAATCCCCCCATGGCTTCACCCCTCCCTATCTCTGTAATCTCCTCCAGCCCCACAACCCCCCGAGATATCTGCGCTCCTCTAATTCTGCCCTCTTGAGCATCCCTGATTATAATCGCTCAACCATTGGTGGCCGTGCCTTCAGTTGCCTAGGCACTAAGCTCTGGAATTCCCTGCCTAAACCTCTCCGCCTCGTTACCTCTCTTTCCTCCTTTAAGATGCTCCATTAAACCTACCTCTTTGACCAAGCTTTTGGTCACCTGCCTTAATTTCTCCTTTTGTGGTTCGGTGTCAAATTTTCGTCTTTTAACTCTCCTGTGAAGCACCTTGGGACATTTTATGTTAAAGGCGCTATATAAATGCAAGTTGTTGTTGGACCTCACAGAACCTCCTTTCCCATGCATACCCATTCTGGGCGGGAACTGGCAGCATGTTAATGAGGCTTGAAAGTTTTCTACTGCAGCGGGTGAGTTTCTAACTCACACTGCCATTCACCCACTTAGAGTTAAGATTGGGGCCCTTGGCTCCAACCACACTCAAGAAGCTCAAAACCATTCAGGACAAAGCAGTCCACTTGATTGGCAATCCATCCACCAGCTTAAACATCCACTCCCTCTACCACCATTGTACCATCTTGCAGTATGTACTATCTACAGGATGCACTGCAGCCAGTTGCCAAGGTTTCTTTGACAGCATCTTCCAAACCTGCGACCTCCACCACCTAGAGGGACAAGGGCAGCAGATGGATGATAACACCATCACCTATATGTTTCCCGCCAAGCCATGTGCCATCCTGATTGGAACATATATCGCTGTTCCTTCATTGGCATTGGGTGAAAATCCTGGAACTCCCTACCGAACAACATTGTGGGAGTACCTTCACCACATGGACTGCAGCCGTTCAAGAAGGCCCGCCACCACCTTCTCAAGGGCAACTAGGGATGCACAATAAATGCTGGCCTTGCCAGCGATACCCATATCCAGAGAATGAATAAAAAAAGGGCTGAGTTTTATATATAATAAAAGTGGTATTTTATTTCATTTAATGTAACATTGTTATTTTATATACACGTCAGTTGGATTACTTTTTATGTATGCTGGCCACATTATTTTGTGTGATATATGGTAATTCAATTATTTTGATATAACGGATTGTGGTTATGTTATATAATGCATGTTGTGTACATTGTTTTCTATACGAATGGTTGGACTAGTTTTTTACAACAGTGATTAGTTTTAAAAAAAATTACATGAACTTTGCTGCCTCTCCTATTCACAAACTACTGGTCCCGCCCTTAGGTGCAAGGAACTGCAACTACCAGATGAAGCCTGACAGAACAGACAATAAATAACCTACCCTGAGAACTATGCAATGGGAAATCAGAGGGTTAGGGGCGAAGTCACTGGTGCACCTAGCTGGAGCAAGCTTAATGGGCCTGATGGTCTTTACCCACCCTTCTTCTCATATGTTAGTACAGTCGATCATCAACCCATGTTATTTTAAAGATTATCACACGAATACCCTACGTTATCCATAGATGATCTGCTTTGTATACTGTCTTCACAATTATTAAAATTATAAAACAATAATTTTCCTATCTGCAAAATATTTGTATTGTTTTTATAATATATTCTTATTACATATATTCGAGTACGGTACATTAAACATAGATTTACTGCTTGTGGTAACATCTTGTACTTTTTGCAGTTACTGCAGATTATATCTAGCATCGATCGCTGGACTGCATAAATAACGATTACTACAGTATTCCGGGCAGTATTAATGGAGCCATAATATTGCATGGTCAGAATGCTGTACTAAAACACAATCGTGGTTGTAGTTTTCTGTAGTGTCACGGATTGACATGAACGACAAGGCTGTGAGTGGTGGCTGTGCAGTATTGGCTGTTGTTGCGTGATCTGCACGATTGCTTGGGACTGGGTGATGCTGTGTAAAAAGGAGGCGCCCATTTCATCCGGTGCTGGTCCTCTAACACTTGTTATTTTCTCAGCCCACGTACCTTACGTTCCAACGGGACACGCAGCCGCGCCGAGTACCAGCTCAAGCCACCGGCAGTGCACTAATCCTCGGGAGGCTCCGCTCCGCTCCGCTCTCCTCCCTCATCTCTCTACCTGCCGGCCGTGTGCAGTGCCAACCCTTCCGACTAAAAAAAAACAGCTCTTCCCAGCCATGTCCACTCGAGGTGAGTGACTTCAGCCAGACGACCGGGGCTGCAAAGTGCATGGAAATAGAAAGCCCACTTGTCTGTAACCTTCGTCTGGAAGTGTTTATATGAATTAAGCTTCTCGTTCAGCGCTGGTGTAAACGGCCTCTCCTCTATGACTTCTATTGCAGATGGATTTTTTTTGTTCCATCAATAGATGGCTGGATAGAATGGAAAATCATTGCTGTATGTGTGTTTGTTGCATGCAGGTATTTATATATAGCTCAGATGGGTGTATCACATTGTTGAAGAGTGCAGCGCCGCTGAGATTAAGGGAGAGGCAGAATCGGGGCTGGTGCAGATTTTTTTTGCCGCTGCAGCGAGCCGGAGCTGTCGTGTCAGGTTAGCCCGACTCTTTCAATTTCCTATCGTCAAAATCCACTCATGCACAGCGCCTTCTGAATAAGATGAGATTTTGGATTTTGGCACCATTAATCGGTAGAGCGAAAGCCGAACTGGAGCAAAATCTGTGCGGCAACACTTGTGCCAACGAGGATGGACCGTGCTATTAACAAAAGACACAAATATTCACTTTATCGAGGAAGCGCAGGCTGGACATGAACCTGTGGGGTGGGGTGGGGTGGGGAGAGATTGATCCGCCTGTGGACGGGAGCAGGATCCTGCCAGACTTGATGCGGTGACTGCTGAAAATGTCTAACAATTCCCCAGCAGTGTTTCACCTTTGCGGCATTTGTCTTCATTTTAGTGGCTGTCTTGATGCCTCCCTGTGAAGACAGAACCATCTGAAGTTTGTCTCGCTGTCGGCCAGTCACGTAGTTGCCCGAATCCCCCCCTACCGGCCAGGAGCTGCACTCACAGACTGTTGATAAGGACTTGCTGCTTCAGTTTGTTGTAACTGAGGGTGGGATTTCACAGCGAGCCTGGAATAGATCACCCCCGCCTGCATGAAGCAGCACCAGGCTATCCTCCCTCCTGTGTGACAGAGGCACGATTCTGGGTGGCTCAGCTGCACAGAAATAGGCACTGGGAATGATCACAGTCCTGATGACACAGCCTCTTAAAGGAACAGTCCCCGGATTCATTGTCGCGCATTCCAAACGGTAATTTAACCCTTTACCAGAAGAACAATCAAACGGGTTTAATTCCTCTTCGCCAAGCTTCCCAAACAGCTGCATGTAGCTCCTACATCAAAAACAGCTGTTACACGGTAGTTTTACTGACCTCTATTGTAAAAGAACGACAGTCTGATCATGCCCATACTGGCTAAAGCCAAGAACTTTAATCGGAGTGCTTGCCCATGTTTTGACCTTTGGTACAAGCCTGGAGTAAGCTATGTGGTGTCCACTGGTTCGCTTGAAGTCTTAGAATCATAGAATGGTTACAGCATGGGAGAAGGCCATTCGGCCCGTCGAGCCCGTGCCGGCTCTCTGCAAGAACACTTCAGCTAGTCCCACTGCCCCGCCCTTTCCCAGTAGCCCTGCAAATCTTTTTCCTTCAGGTACTTATCCAACTCCCTTTTGAAAGCCGTGATTGAGACTGCCTCCACCACCCTTTCAGGCAGTGCATTCCAGATCCTAACCACTCGCGGAGTAAAAAAGTTTTTCCTCATGTCGCCTTTGGTTCTTCTGCCAATCACCTTAAATCTGTGTCCTCTGGTTCTCGACCCTTCTGCCAATGGGAACAGTTTCTCTCTATCTACTCTGTCCAGACCCCTCATGATTTTGAACACCTCTGTCAAATCTCCTCTCAGTCTTCTATTCTAAGGAGAACAACCCCAGCTTCTCTAGTCTATCCACACAACTGAAGTCCTTCATCCCTGGAATCATTCTCGTAAATCTTTTCTGCACCCTCTCTAAGGCCTTCACATCCTTCCTAAAGTGCGGTGCCCAGAATTGGACACAATACTCCAGTTGAGGCCGAACCAGTGTTTTATAAAGGTTCATCAGAATTTCCACACTTTTGTACTCTATACCTCTATTCATGAAGCCCAGAATCCCGTAAGCTTTTTTAACCGCTTTCTCAACCTGCCCTGCCACCTTCAACGATTTGTGCACATATACCCCCAGGTCTCTCTGTTCATGCACCCCCTTTAGTTTATATTTCCTCTCTTCATTCTTTCTTTCTACCAAAATGTAACTTCTGCGATTGGTGGATGCAGCACAGGCTCGATTGCCTCATTCAGCCAGGGCTACTAGACATTTTAATTTAGGTTATTTTATATTTATTTGGGCATTTCAATTTGGACAGATCATCTATTATTGTTCGTGATGGTTCTCCTGGAAGTGCGTGGGGGTGGGGAGCATTTGCTAATGCACCAATTGCTGGTACAACAGAACACTGGCGAATGGGAAAGGCAGCAGATTGGAGAGTCTCGTTTATGAAAGGAATTGTCATCAATTCCTAATGAGAGGAAAAATAGTTTCGGATTTTGAACACCAATAATATAAAGATTAGCTCCCTTCTCTGTAGATGGAGCAGATATATATCAGCCAAAATATAAGAACTCTGGTTATATGCAACTAAGATATTTTACTTGTGTCATATTATGGGTGTCCTCTTACTTATTACCTTTTATAGTTTCTAAGCTGGTAATATATTTCCTCTGAATTAGAAAGTTAGAAGTTCAAATTCCACTCCAGGCTTAAGCATTAACCTAGATTTTACACTGAGGGTGTGCTACACTAGTAGAGTCTTTGGATGAGATTTTTAATGGAAGCTTTATTCGTTTGGTTTCCTTTACTTTGTTCTGTTGGAGAAAATTATAAAGGTCATCATGCAGTGTTAATTGAGGGTTGTGGATTGTCCATTCTAGAAAAATAGAATTGCTTACTAATAATATTGAGTTCCTGGCATTCTTCATTTATGCAAAAGGTCATCGTAATTCAACATGCCTTTCATACTTAGGAACGAATACTAGCAATGTGGCAACACATTGTCACCATTGAGATATTCTGCAGTTATATTACATTTAAATAGAATCATAGAATCATAGAAAGTTACAGCACAGAAGGAGGCCATTTCGGCCCATCGGGTCTGCGCCGGCCAACAAAGAGCTATCCAGCCTAATCCCACTTCCTAGCTCTTGGTCCGTAGCCCTGCAGGAACAGCATCCCAAGTGCACATCCAAGTACTTTTTAAATGTGGTTAGTGTTTCTGCCTCTACCACCCTTTCAGGCAGTGTGTTCCAGACCCCCACAACCCTCTGGGTGAAGAAATTTCCCCTCAAATCCCCTCTAAACCTTCCCCCAATTACTTTAAATCTGTGCCCCCTGGTTTTTGACCCCTCTGCTAAGGGAAATAGGTCCTTTCTATCCACTTTATCTATGCCCCTCATAATTTTATACACCTCAATAAGGTCTCCCTCCCCTCAGTCTCCTCTGTTCCAAGGAAAACAAACCCAGCCTATCCAGTCTTTCCTCATAGCTAAGATTCTCTACTCCCAGCAACATCCTTGTAAACCTCCTCTGTACTCTCTCTAGTGCAATCACATCTTTCCTGTAATGTGGTGACCAGAACTGCATGCAGTACTTTAGCTGAGGCCTAACTAGTGTTTTATACAGTTGAAGCATAACCCCCCTGCTCTTGTATTCTATGATGCGGAGATGCCGGTGTTGGACTGGGGTGGACAAAATTGAGAGGTCGCACAACACCAGGTTATAGTCCAACAGTTTTATTTGAAATCACAAGCTTTCAGAGCTTACTACTCCTTCGTCGGGTGAAGTAAAGAGATACAGAATCGCCAAAGCATATATAGATAGAGAACAATGCATGTGTACCTTGCAATTGCAGACAACAGTCAGGATGATTTAATTTAGTTGTCTGCAATTGTAAGGTACACATGCATTGTTCTCTATCTATATATGCTTTGGCGATTCTGTATCTCTTTACTTCACCCGACGAAGGAGTAGTAAGCTCCGAAAGCTTGTGATTTCAAATAAAACTGTTGGACTATAACCTGGTGTTGTGCGACCTCTCAATCTTGTATTCTATGCCACGGCTAATAAAGGCAAGCATTCCGTATGCCTTCTTAACCACCTTATCTACCTGGCCTGCTACCTTCAGGGATCTGTGGACATGCACTCCAAGGTCCCTTTGTTCCTCTACACCACTCAGTGTCCTACCATTTAATGTGTATTCCCTTTCCTTGTTAGCCCGCCCCAAATGCATTACCTCACACTTCTCCGGATTGAATTCCATTTGCCACTGTTCTGCCCACCTGACCAATTTATTGCGGGGATCTAGATTGAATAACACACAAGGGGCAAAACTACAAATGTGTTATCCACAGTTATGTCTACAAATTTCTAAATGTATACAACACCACTAAGCCATTTTGTATTTGCAACAAGTGAGCAATTTTAAAGTGATTCCAGTTTGAAAACAGTTACTTAAATGAAGAAGAAATAAATAAATGGGAGAGAAGCATATTGTTGCACAATTAGAGACACTACCTGCAGTGATTAAGCACATTTTTGCTATTCTGGATTATGGATAGTGGGATTGAATGCAACTGGTGATGAAGTGATGGATTTTTATTTTTCTGATTAACCTCTTGAAACATTGAAGTTTATTTCAGTATTTGTTTTGTTGATGTGTTTTAGTGGTGTGTTATGTAGACATTTTAGATAAAATTTGAAGGCAGTACAGTGACAACAGTAGCGTGATACCTGATCATGTGACACTTTAAAGTAGTTCTGTGAAAAATAGCATGGCAGTGTCAGTGTGCCTTTCCTATGGTCACGCCCACTATATAAATTCATCATCAAAAAGTTACAAGATCACGAGCTGGCTTGTTCCAGAACACTGTGCTGCTAAATGCAGTCACCAATTACATATTTCTTCTTCTATTTAAGTATGTACTAATTATCCTATTATGATGTTGCAAATGCATACATTTGTCTGATAATATTTCACCTTCTACTGGGAGAGGCAGAAATAATAACCGCTTTGAAGGAGTTACATTGTGATACTTGGACAGTGATAGATCGCTTATTGTGAATGGTTATAGAATCATATTGCACCAGTCCCAATCAATTGAAATCAATACTTACTAGTATTAGAAGGCATTATTATATTCCTCATAGCTTGTGCCTGGAGGAAATGCACGCAGTATATTCTGAACTGTAATAGTAATGGGAAGAATCATTGAGGGTTCAAGTGCATTAATATTTTTTAAATCACAGAATGATAGAAATAGATTAAAGCCAGCCTGTCTGCCACACGTATGTCAAGAAAAGTCAGCACTAATTAAATTTCAAAATGATTGAACTGGACTAATATGTAGCACCTGCGTGCTAACTGACCTGGGAGCAGTACAATCCAAGGAAATACTTCACTCTGTGATACTAGGAAACATATAACCCACACATCCCTCACAGTCATGAGTTACAGACTTGTTTTTGACATTGCTTAATTACCTATTTAGTCATTGCATTCTTCCCTCGCTCAGTTATTCTGTCGCTATGATCATTTAGGAGGCATTTAGAATGGAATTTATTAAAATTTTTGACTGTACTTTTTTACATTTACAGAGTTGTTTTGCTGTTGTCTCACTGTGTTGGCGCACAGGACACTCTTCAGAAAAGGGGAATAGTATCTCCTATTATAGGGGTAGATTTTTGTCTTCACCGTGTGGGTAATCTGGTAATCTGGCGGGGCAGATTGCAGGCACCTTTGTAGAGCCTGGAATTAAAATCAGGTGGTTTGTGTAAAAGCCGGGCGATCCACCCCAGCAGATTACCACTGAGAGAGTGAGGCCAAAAATTGACCCATAAAATAGCAGTTTTTCAGCTACTTCCTTGTCATTCTCAAAAGATATAAAACAGAGTTACATGTCAAGAAAAAGCAAAATCAACATTAATGAATTGGCTTCTCTGGTGGCTCAGTGAAGCTATCTATTGAGTAGCTCAGTGATACAGAACAGAAAGGACCCAGGTACAATCCCCATTCTGTTACTGAGCTAGTTGATGGTAGGGGTGCTATAACTTATCTTGGCATCCCTGAGTTATGGAGGTGAAAATCACCAGGGCCACTGCCCCGATTGCTAGCTATGGACCACTGCTGGAAAGTGTGCATCTGTGGTGATCTGTTGAGGATAGGATTGGGCTCAGCTGAATAAGCTGCCAGGACTCAATGGGACTGATAATATGGTCCTGCCGTAATGGTGCCGGGGACTGAATGTACCTGCAAAGCTCCAAACTGACATTTCCCCAAAATATGAGGCAATCTGTTTAAAATATTTTGTAAGTGTGCAGTGCAAAACATGCAGGGAGAGCCATGGGCAGCGGGTTATTGGATGCCACCAGTTGCCCTTAAAGATGTGCAGGTTTGTGGTTCAAGAAATGGCCTGTATAAAAAAGGTATGATTTGCTAGATCCATGGGGCAGGAGGTCCTGCAACAAAGGACGGAGTAGTGTGCGCACAGGCCGTATGTACCCACAACCCTTGGGACCCACACTATGGAGTGCTGTGCACATCAGGTGCTGAGTAGCCTCCCATGCCCAACATGCTGTACTTCAGGTACTGAGAACCACACTGTCAAGCCTCACACATCAATAATGATCACTTGGACAAGGTACTGAGGGTGTCCGGCACCCAGGAAACCTTAGCTCAGCTAAGTGAGGGGAGGAGAGGGGAGGGGAGAAATTGACAAGATTAGAGATTTAAACAAAGATTGACGATTCACAGTAATTGCTGCTGTTATATTAGAATATTATCAGCAAGGCAAAGGCCCGGTCGAGCAATGGTGATACTGCCACCTTAGAGACAAGTCATTGGAATTCTTACATTCTACCGGAAAAAAAAGATGTGGAAGCTTGACCTCTTTTGGGAAGAGGGATTCTGCAAAGGTGTTGTGCTGTTTTCTGCTCCTTAAGAAAAGTGATTATACTTGGGGTAAATTGAACTCCCACCGTCATTTTTGTGTCTATTCCTCCCAGTACTCAAGACACACGGCAGTGGCAGCGTGAAAGCTTCCCAGAAGAGCATTTAACTCAATTTAAATATTCACTTATAGTGCTGAAATGTACGGCCAAAAAACCATTAGTGCCAACATTAATGTCAATGAACATGGTGACTATGGAACCTAGCCCCAGAAATTCTGAAAGGTGAAATGTAATTTCAATATTCCAACTAATACATTAGCCATACTACTTCATGCTGTGTTGTAGAATATTTTATATATATATAGGCTCATAAGTATGCTGTCCGTGATTCATTTTACTTATCACACATAGCCATAAATTGTTTTTAAACTGTGTTTCTTTTGCATCTGCCATGAGGTTGAATGGCTAGGTGCTGCATCAATGGTGTATGTGGTTGGATCAATGGTGTATGTGGTTGTACCATGTCTGGACGGAGCAGGTTTGATGTGGCTAATGGTCTTTTATCACGCTATTTGTATGCATCTTAACTAATATCTGTTCTGTTATTCTGTTATATATAATGGGCCAGAAATTCGGCTCTCCGGCTTCCCGCGGGTGCAAGGATCGCATGCGTACTTACCTAGCGCGCCTGCCGTTGTGCTTCGGGCCCACGTGGAATTCGGCTCCTGAGCCTCCTGCAGCTGCCGGTGTGCAGTGCTTGCGTATCCCAGGGGCGCAGTTAGTTCGAAGCGTCCCCTGGGATCACGTGGGCCATGGAGAGCCAATCGGAGCAGGGAATCTTCATTCATAGATTTTGACAGGAAGACCTATCAAATCTGTGAATAGAGATCGGCCCCAAAACCTCACTAAAACTTCAAATAAATTTTTAAAAAAATCACTTTTAAAATAACTATAAATTACATAAATTAACTACTTTAAACAAAAATTTTAATTTTTGAAAAAATTAATTACAGTTTTTAATGGTGCTAAAAATAAACTTACCTTTCTTTAAAGTATGTAAAAAAGATAAACCTGTTGAAAAAATGTTTAAATTGTAGTTAATTCACCACTTACCTTGTTAAAAGCAGGCCTTGCACCTCCTTTTTTCCTGCGCAGCTTCTTCGTACTTACCCTCACAGAGAAACCTGAAAAAAAACCTGAAGTTCGCTGCGTGCGCGCTGCCTCTCCGGCGCATGCGTTCGACCTCTGAACCCCTTCCTTCAGGGGAACGGAAGTTCCGGTTTCCAGCGCATGCGCAGTGCATGCAGGAAACCGGCACTTTCGTTGGGTCTACAGGTGAGTACACAGCGCGTACTCACCCGTGGAGACCCGAATTTCTGGCCCAATATATTCTGTTATGTAAATAATCTATTCAACATTTCGTTCACAGAACTTACTCCACTCAGGAAGAAATTCTTTACAACACACTTAGGGCTTCACATTTGTTGGTTGCTAGATTTCTCCCTCAGAATAAATTGCTTAATCCATAGTGTCCTGCTGAGCATTTTCTACACATCGCCCCCAAGGAACGGAGAACTAGATTCTTGAGATCAGGTAATGAAACTGAGAGAGTGGGCTGGATTTTCTCAGCTCCGAGGAGGCGGGTATGGAGGCGGGACTGCTGGGAAAGTTGCAGAATTTGGGGGCGGGCCCCCAACCTGCCTCCGTGCCCTCTTGTCAGGAGGCGGGAAGCCGTCCGGCCCGGGTTCCGTCTCCTTGGAGGCGGGAAGGGATTAAAGCCTATTAACTGCCTGTTAACAGGCAGAAAATAGGATTATCCCCATTTTTCATGCTGAAGTGCGGGCTTCCCGACCTGAGGGAACCCCACCGGGGTGTAGGAGGCGTGTAGGAGGTCTGCGGGGGTCGGAGGGGTCTGAAAGTGCGATGTAGAGGTGAGTGATGGGTGCAAGTGTGGAGTGGTAAGTACGTGAGGTGAGTGTAAAGTGTTAGAAAATGTTACCTTTGTTTCTACCTACAGCCTTCAGCCGCTGTGGAGCCAGAGTCCCCGACATCTCCATTGTAGAGATCACAGATTGGCTGTTGCATCCTCCGATCCAACAGCCAGCTGAATTCTGCAAAGTAGAAAGGTTTGATGAGTCCTGAACACAAGGACTCATCAAACTACACAGAATGTCAGTGTTTGACAGCTTCACAGAGCTGTCAAATGATGACATTTCTTCTTTCAAATGTTCTTGGCAAATGACACGTCATACGTTGACATGCTCTGTCACTGACTTCCCCCTAATTGGCCTGCTGAGCCCGCCGGGTGGGCTTAACAAGGTCAATTAAGGGAAATTCCCGCTGGTTGGCCAGAAGCTGATGGAGGCGGGATTGAAACCTGGCAAGCAGCAGTCCCGCCTCCAAAAGCTTCCCATTCAGAAAATCCAGCCCACTGTGTCTGCCCATACCTAGGGCAAGTGATCTAATATCACCCACACCTGCATAGAAAGTGGAATTTTCACTGCTTCTGGAACTTTTTATGCAATTTGTGGTACTTGGGAGGCAACTAACACGAAACATGATACGAGTAGCAATTCACAGGATTTGTCCTGGGATATCACATCCTGCCAAATCGTTTGTGCTAGCCATTGCATATACACATGTGCAACATTCAAAATTCATGTAACAGATAATGGTGCCCTGAAATATCACAATTTCTTTATTTACATTTGGTGTCCAGCAATGGGTGCGTATTTTATATTTGTATTTTTCTTAATTATTAAAAAACTACTGCATTTTTTTGTTTCAATTATTATAAGCTGCCAGATGTGATGCACAACTTGAGCTAACATTTATAAAATACTACAAAAAGTTTAAACAACTACTTGTACTATTTAAATATTTATTAAAGAGTAAATTATTCTCCATATATAGAATAATACTACACAGGAGGTCATTCGGCCATCCTGTCTGTGCCGGCTCTTTGAAAGAGGTACCCAATTAGTCCCACTCCCCTGCTCTTTCCCCATAGGCCTGCAAATTTCACCTTTTCAAGTATATATCCAATTACCTTTTGAAAGTTACTCTTGAATCTGCTTTCAGGCAGTGCATTTCCAGATCATAACAACTCACTGCGTAAAAAGATTTCTCCTCATCGCCCCTGTGGCTTTTATGCCAATTATCTTAAATCTTAAAAAATGATCTTAAAATTTAAATATCAGGCCATAATTTGCTATGGCAGGGCATCTAATGGTGTCTGCCATTAGTTAGACTTGCTCTTTCACGATTAGGTTTTTAAAATTTTTGCGTGGCACATTGCTGAATGTGTGAACAGATCACAGCGCATCGAGGGAAACAGGGCATCTCGGACCTGAGTGAACAGGGCAAGCAACTGTGTATCTCCTTAACCAATCAGATTGAAGGATTGTGAAATTAACAGCACAAGGACTGAGAAGGAAGTGTAAATTAGAGTGGGTGAATTCCATGGGGAACGGGCAGGGAAGTGGCTTTGAGCCCAAGATCAGCCATGATCTTATTGATTGGCAGAGCAGGCTCGAGGGGCCAAGTGGCCTATTCCTGCTCCTATTTCTTATGTTCTTATGTCAAATCAGGTACAGAGAAGGAAAGAAAGATTGGATTAAGAGAGAAAAAAAAAGAGACAGAAAGGAAAAGGTTAATAAAAATAAAAATTTGACATTTTTAAAATATCCAACAATAATTAAAACCTGAAGGAATGAGACTCCACCATTGTAATGGTTAATTTTTAGTGCCAGAGAGGTTGATTGACAGTAATTAACAATCACGTTGTTAAAAGTTTATTTAGACTGAAATGGACAAGGCTTAACTTTCTGTGGTGAGTTTAGTTCGTATCTACCGCCAAATACAGGAACTTCACAGCGTTCAATGCATTTCAGTGGTGTGGTAGACAGTGAGATGCCGTTTATGTGACGCTTATGGCAGAGTGACACATCTCGGACAGGAACTTTTGGATATCCACGTTTAACCTTGCTTCTGCCCTCGCCTGAAGTTGCTGTAGCATTTGTGCATAAATTATGGGCCATTAAGCTCACCGCTATGTTGACAACAAATTATGACCCATTTTAATTATCTTAATAATGCATTCATAAATAAACGCAAATAATAATTGTTTTATGGTGTACATTTGCTTTGCGTGGATTTTTTTTGCAGTACCTTATGAATCTGTCACTCCCTTGTATATATTGTAAGCGTTTATTCAGTGCATATTGATTATAGTGTTGTACAAGTTTTATCCACAAGGGTAGAAATTCCACTACGTGCTTGCCAGTCCATGATTTTCTGTCTGTTAAAATGAATGGGCAGTAATTCATGGGACAAGCAGATGACTTCGGCCAGTGTTTTTGTTTAACCCGTGCGGCAAGGAGGTGGGCAGAGTGATGCAGGTTGACCCATTCTTTGATTTTCCTCCTTGTGGGGAAGCACCTGACCTCTACTTGGTTTCCTTGACAGTTCAACTCTAATCAGTAGCTCGCTGCATGAGAAGCACTCTGCGATACAGCACATTGGTCCAGCCATGCACTGCACCAGTGGGGTGCCTTACAATGGTGAAATGTTGACTGGAATATACATTTTAACCATGACAGAATGAATGCTCACATTACGCGTAATGTTCTGCACAGGATTTCTGAGGCGTCTGCACTGCTGTATCCCGTCTACTGTGGCCAGTGTTTGATATTCTACTCGCTTTTGAAAATCAATCCACATTGTGCCAGATTTAACTTTGATTTAGTGGCGGTGCCTTTTCCAGAAAGCTGATGAAGTTTCTTGGCATACAGCTGAAGCACTTAAAGGAATCAATTTTAATAATAATGGATGATGTTGATGTATAAAGCATTTCTCCTCAAACACAGACATGGGTCGTCTTAAGTTGATTACGAAGAACGTTATATTGACAACAGCTGAGCAGCAGCCTTTCCAAAAATGAAAACTGGAATCAAATACTCTCCCAAGGGAGACGTGCAAAAGTAAATCCTGCTTCCAAAATACCATATAGATGATCAGATTTAGAAAATTCTATGGGATCCAAGATCAAATAAGATTCTGCAGGAGATTTTCAAAATCCTCCAGGGTGTTCTGAAAGGGGTCGGTATGTCTGGGTAATCAAAGATGCCTCCTGACATCAATGGTAGATAATATTTATGATCTTTACAGATGGGGATAGCTCGATCCCATATAACCTTTCAATAGGAACATAGGAAGGAACATAAGAACAGGAGTAGGCCATTCAGTCCCTCGAGCCTATTCCTCCATTCAATTAGATCATGGTTGATCTGTATCTTAACTCCCACCTACCTGCCTTGGTTCCGTAAGCCTGAATACCCTTGACTAACAAAAATCTATCAATCTCAATTTTGAAATTTTCAATTGACCTAGCCTCAACAGCTTTTTGGGGGAGAGAGTTCCAGATTTCCACTACCCTTTGTGTGAAGAAGTGCTTCCTGACCCTGACCCCTGAACGGCCTGGCTCTAATTTTAAGATTATGCCCCCTTGAACTTTAAATGCTTTACTACGGGAGAATTTGACAGCTGAGTGAGCAAAGAAGTAGCTTGCAAATTTGATTGTCAGGGATGCTGGGATCCTAGACATGTGGTCATAGGCTCAAATAACATACATTTTATTGTTTGGCAACAGTAATTTTATTGAATTTATAGGGTCTCGTAAGAAAAATGCACAGCCTTTTCTGACTAGGAGCCCAGCTCATCTCTATATATTATAAACTAGAGTTTTATATTTGTGACTATTATTCAACTTAAAATCTGTACAGTTCATTTAAAAATGTCAGTTCATCCGCTGCTGAAACCCTCATCCATGCCTTTGTTACCTCTAGACTTGACTATTCCAACGCACTCCTGGCTGGCCTCCCACATTCTACCTTACGTAAAATTGAAGTCATCCAAATCTCGACTGCCCGTGTCCTAATTCGCACTAAGTCCCGTTCACCCATCACCCCTGTGCTTGCTGGCCTACATTGGCTCCCGGTTAAGCAACGCCTCGATTTTAAAATTCCCATCCTTGTTTTCAAATCCCTCTGTGGCCTCACCCCTCCCTATCTTTGTAATCTCCTCCAGCCCAACAACTCCCCCCCCCCCCCCCCCCCCCCACAAGATATCAGCACTCCTCTAATTCTGCCCTCTTGAGCATCCCTGATTATAATCGCTCAACCATTGGTGGCCGTGCCTTCAGCTGCCTAGGCCCTAAGCTCTGGAATTCTCTTCCTAAAACTCTCCGCCTCTCCACCTCTCTTTCCTCCTTTAAGACACTCCTTAAAACCTACCTCTTTGACCAAGCTTTTGGTCACCTGCCCTCATTTCTCCTTATGTGGCTCGGTGTCAACATTTTTGTCTTTTAATACTCCTCTGAGGCACCTTGGGAAGTTTTACTACGTTAAAGATGCTATATAAATTTCCATGTCGGTGCAGATTATCTGTCAAGTCGGAACTTGACAGATCGCAAGTTCGGGATTTAGCGCTTGTGCAAGCACTTGCGGAAATCCCGAACTTGCTGTCCATTTCAAAGGCGGTATGACCGCGTACTCTGAGAGTACGCCGTCATACCGACCGCAAAATACGGGCCATTATTATTCTAGACAGATATCCAACCATTCAAAATTTAAATGGAACAAAACCATGCAAAATGAGTGAACTGAAATTTGTGTAACAACTCTTCCTTCTCTGAACTTGATGGTTGCTCCCTAGTGCTAGTGAGATACGGAGACTCAGAAGCCAGTTTGCAGGCATTATTGTCAGTTTGAGAACGGAAAAGTCATGTTCCTGTTACTTTAGCTCAAAATATTTTGACACTTAAGTTATGCATCTGTCATGATTTGATTTTGTTACATACATTAAAGGTCAAATATAACAAGTTTGTACTTAGGAACAAGTACGTACTTAGGAACAAGTACTTTGATTGAAATATTGGTAATTGTGAGATAGACCCATCTGTTGTAGGGATTATTTTACCAGCAGCTGCTGACTGTGGCATTGCTTTCACTAAAGCCAATTTAAAAAAGCTCTCTAATAAGATCAGAGCATTGCTAGCGCAGATATCAGCACACTTTCCAGCTGGCATTCAATGCAATCGTCAGACTTAATGTAAAGTTAACAAGGCAGACACCAAATCCACAAATCCTCACTCCCTTTTCCCAATACTTCCAGAATTTAGATGAAAACTTTTAAAATCTTTTGGTCAGATAAAACTCAACTTTGAAAGCACTCTTTCATTTGAAAAAGATGTGAAGGAATTTTTAAATTCTTCACTTCCATGGTTCTGGGATGACCAGAAACACAGCTGAATGGACCAGATTGTTAATGTTTGAGCTTTTTCCCGATATCTTTTCTCATATAAGCAGCTTGGCAGCAAGTTCTGTAAGTAGCTCAAGGTCTCCTGCAAACTGAAACCTGTGTCTTAATTCTCTGACATATTTGCATTAGCATAGTTCAGATTTAACAATTAACCCCAAATACAATACATTGTGCACTGGAGGATACACAGGAAGCCTGTCACATTCTCCTGACACCTCAAGATGGTGGAAAATTCCACAACTGTCTAGTCTTATTGAGTTGTGGCTCAGTTGGTAGCACTCTCACCTCTGACTCGGAAGGTTGTGGGCTCAAGTCCCACTGCATGAGACCTGAGCATAAAAGTCTGTCTGACGCTCGAGTGCAGTACTGAGGGAGTGCTACACTGTCGGAGGTGCCGTCTTTCAGATGTAACGTTAAACCAAGGCCCCATCTACCCTCCTCAGGTGGACGTAAAAGATCCGATGGTACTATTTTTAAGAGCAGGGGAGTTATCCCCGGTGTCCTGGCCAATATTTATCTCTCAATCAACATCACTAAAACAGATTATTAGTCATTATCATATTGCTGTTTGTGGGAGCTTGCTGTGTGCAAATTGGCTGCCGCGTTTCCGACATTACAACTGTGACTACACTTCAAAAGTACTTCATTGGCTGTAAAGCGCTTTGGGACATCCTAAGGTCATGAAAGGCGCTATATAAATGTAAGTCTTTTTATAGATTAAATAATACATAGGCCGTCATTTCCCCTACCTTGGCGGTCCGTGGCGGGCGAAGTTGGTGGCGGGTCCCAACCTCGCTGCTGGCTCCAGCCCGCTGTCCAAAATGATTTTATGTTGATTGGGTTTGTTAAGCCCGACCAAGGCGTTTCCCGGCCAATTGAAGGAAGCAGGTCTGATGATGTCATTCGATGACGTGTCATCAGCCGGTTTCCTTAAAGGGACCATGCGCAAATTAATTTTGACAGTTGTGTTGTTGGTGTTCTATAGCATTGAGGTGCTGCAAACACTGACAGAGGTGCACAGAGGTGCACGGCTGCACCCAGGCCCTCCCATGACTCCCTCCATATGCTTATGGAGGGAGTCACAGCACGTAGGGAGGTTCTCTTCCCCTTTCATGGGCGGAAGAGACCTCCCCAGGAGACCAATGCAGCCTGGTTGCACATTGCAGAGGAGGACACAAGCAGGGATGTGGTCAGGAGGACCAGGTTGCAGTGCTGCAAACCTTTCAATGATCTCAGTACATCACAAAATGTTACTGCAAAGCCACACTCAGCCTCATCCTGCTGTGCCACTCATCACATCCCCATCACTTGGCCTTCCCTACCCTACTCCTGCACATCCTTACTCACACCAACTTACCTTGCACCTCCACCCATCCCTTGCTATCTATATTATCACTTCCCCATCTCACTAGCCACCCCTCACACTCCCCCTCATCCTAGTCCAATCATACCAACTAACAACACACAACGGTAGGCACTTGGGTGTTTTATGCAATGTTCATGTAAAGTTTCTGTTAATGTGGTGTCAAACATTGAAACCTTAATTTTCAACACTTTGCATTCTTGGACAGATCTGTGTGCAGCTTTGGAAGTGGCTTAGTGAGTTGCAGTGAATGGTGAGACATAACGGTACCCCCGCAATGGTGGTGAGTGTGAAAGGAATGGCTTGGGCATTGTAGGGATGCTTCATGGTGTTGGTGTGGGGTGGTGCCAACCTGGTGCATCATGTGGCAGCCAGGGTGAATAGCGTCAAGTGAAGTAAATCTGGCCATGGTGAGGCCATCCCTGGCATCCGGGGCATCATTATGGTCGGGTGCTGATGCCCTGTGTCCTGTGCAGCATCAGGTGATTGCGGAGAATGTTGGTGTTGTTGTTGGTGCTGATGGTGTTGGGGTTCATCATGGTCAAATTCTGAGGGCCAACGTGACAGAGTGTAAATGGTTCCCATCCTGATGGAGTAGATACCAGTTGAAGGTGAGATGACAGAAGCTCTCTGTCAAAGGTGGGAGAGGTTGCTGCAATGAGGTGAGCCTGGCTGGAGAGTTTGCTACAAAGACTTGCAGCCTGCATAAAGCACAATCTGTCTTCCAAGAGGAGAAACCAAAGAGTCTCTGGGTTTGGAAAGTGTGCAGGTGTAAATTGTGAGCTTTTATACAAGTTTTAACGCTGTCACCAATCATCTGCTTCAATGGCTACTCAACCTCAGATGAACAGACGGGGTCCAGGAGCAATGTGAAATCCGTGGGCAACCAGGTAAAGTTTAAAGGTGAGTAAAATATCACTGTTAAGGGCTTCTAAACAAGCCAATAATTGGCTCAATTGCCTCCCCCCGCCGCTGCCTGTCGGGTCTGTTCAGCGCTGACAGACCCAACATTTGGGAAAGGCGCGTGGCGGTGGGTTGACAGTGGGGTCACGACCCGCCACCAAACGCACCCGCTGACCCCCTGAAAAATTCCCCCCTTAGAAACTGAAAGAGAAGGTACTACACAGCATAATCAGCAATTTACACTATATACAAACAGGGTTGGCTGTTTGAAAATTGTCCCCAGTTTGTCCAGCTTCTATTCATACACTCTTAGAAAGACAGTCTCCTTTGGTACACATGCAGACTTCTACTCACAAAGCTCTATCCACCATCGTCTTGTGTAACAACACAATGACCAGAAACTTGAAAAATGGCAAAATGGCCATTGGATTCCTTTGCTGTTGAAGTATTCTCTTTGAAGATTGTTTTTCTAACAAACAGAATCTGAGCAGACATGCATCACAATAAACAATGGGTTGATGGCCTTGGAATTGTATCTTTTCTCTGTGATGTTCACACTTTCAAGTTGGCCTGGTTTTAACAGCTAAAGAATACTTTGAAATTGCAATTTTAGACTGTTGTTGCTAAAATTAATTCCCTTAAAATAGCCCTGCGGAAGGTCCTGTAGAAATGGGCTATGTTTTGGGCCGACAGACAAGAATACGCAACAACAACAAAGATATATTTAGGTCAGACAGCCACATTGAATAAACTGACGACCTAACCAGTTTGATGCATTTCATTGACCGCGGGGCAGCTTCATCGTTCAAACAGTGACAAAGTTCATTCGCAGTGGTGTCAGCCACGGACTTAACTTGCCACAGAACATGTTCCAGAGCTGCAACTGGCTGACACCAGTCTTAACACAGATTTACCCTAACGATTTAAAACCATATAAAACTATAAAGACAAATAATTCCAAATTTTATTACAAGGATCAACCCAGCATCTCTGGGAGACAGGATAATAAAACCATCAAAGCCTCGAGTAACTTCAAACACTCAAAAAAAAATTGTCATTTTATTGTTTGTTCGTGAAATTCCTCCTCAAAACAGCAAGAAAGGCAGCATTCAGTATTTCCAATTTTTACTCCAGTGCCATGTGTGGAGTGTGCACTCGTGTGTTTATCTGTGTGCGTGCATTCAAAGGGTGGCCCAAATACTTCGCTTTATTTTATGTATAGATATGACCTACTTGAGAAATATTAAGCATATAATTTGCACAGTCGTATCCCGAAGAATTTTCATCCCAAGTTTTGGTTCTGAAGCTTTTAATGGTCGTGCTCGGACAGCTGGGACTGGCAAGTAGACGGAGTTGGAATCGGTACCATCAATGTCTTCAGTACAGTGTCATGCTGTAGAAGCTACTAACATCCTTCACTTGTATTCCTATTGAAAGGGCTTGGCACTAATCTTGTTTGGGGAAAATCTAAATTAGTTAAATATTCATGATTTTTAGTGCATTGTGGGGTTGTTTTTTTGCTCTCTGAATTGCTGATATTAACATTGGTATTTCACTGCTGCAAATGAATGCACTCTTTATTTTATACTAGTCACTTGTGCACTTCTAAAGGGTAACTACATTGTTAACATCCTAACTTAAAATGGCAATCGGGGCAGTATTTACTTCATAGGACCCTCGATTTCCATATTAAAAGGGGCCTATTACTTGAAACAGGCAGGCGCTTTGGACACCCAGAGGTAGGCCCCTTTTAAAATGGCGCCGGCTGCTAACCGGGCGGTAACGCAACTGACCCCATTTTGAGGTCATTATCACCCCATTAACGCCAGGCGAAGGGAGTGAAAATCGACCCCCATGAGTTCAAACCCCACCATTCCAGTTTGAGAATTTGAAAAAATAACCTGGAAATAAAAAAAAAGTTATCAGTAAAAGTGACCATAAAGCTGTTGGATTGTCGTAAAAACACAACTGGTTCACCAATGTTCGTTTGGAAGGAATCCTGTCATCCTTACCCAGTCTGGCCTATATGTGACTCCAGTCCCACACCAATGTGGTTGGCTCTTAACTGGCTTCTAAAGTGGCCTAGCAAGCCACTTCGTTGTATCAGGGCAACTAGGGATGGGCAATAAATGCCAGTGACACCCACATCCTGAGAATGAATATATAAAATCCCATTTTTATGGATGCATTTGTTAGTCATCATCAAATCTCTTTTCTCTCTGTAAAAAGCTAGGCATTAGGAAAATGGAAGACGTGATTTCTTTAACTTGTTACCACTTGGCATTTTTGTTTCCGTTATGAATACAGAAGAAAGGTTTTGATCCTCCCATCAATAGTGTTGTGTCTCAGTTAAAAGTGCAATTGATTCATAACTTGCAGGCTTTATTCCATTTAAATTTTCAAAAGCAAATATATCTCCATGAAGGGATTTGGAGAAATGCCAAGAAAATAATCAGATTTTCCTACAAGCTTGGGAAACTGGTGGCCTTTCTCTCATCAAACAGTGCTTGCATCTGAGCCGTAATGTACCCAGTTATAGGAAAAGTTGAGATAATTTTGTAGTTAATTGTTAGAAACTAACATGCATAGATGAAGAGTGCATGATTCACTCCACTGGGAACCAGTTGGTTCAGAGTGATTTTATTTTCTTCACCACAACTGACCCCAATACTGTGAATATTATTTTTGTGTTGGACATTTTTCTGTGTTGGACAATGAGCCTGGAACGGTAGAATGTACCCATGAGTGAAATGCGGATAAAGAACAGGTTGTGTTGTTGGAAAAATTGCCTCAGCTAATTGCTTCTCCTGTAGATAACAAGAGAAGTTAAAGATAGTATTAAATCAAAGGAAGCGGCTTATAATGTTGCCAAAAAGAGCAGTAAGCCTGAGGATTGGGAGGATTTAAGAATTCGGCAGAGGACCAAGAAATTGCTAAAGAAAGGGAAAATAGAATATGAGAGTAAACTAGTGAGAGACATAAAAACAAACTGTAAAAGCTTCTATAGGTATGTAAAAAGGAAAAGATTAGCAAAAGTAAATGTGGGTCCCTTACAGGCTGAGGCAGGAGAAATTATAATGGGGAATAAGGAAATGGCTGAGAAATTAAACAAATACTTTGGGCTGAATTTTGCTGGTGCTCAGAGTGCGGGTTGGGAACCCGCTGCGAACCCGCCTCCATGTAAGTTTCCAAAGTGTCGGGTCTGCGATTTCAGAACAGACTCGACACCAAGCGGCGGGGGAGGCATTTAAGATACTTAACTGTTTGTTAAGTGCTTGCTTGCTACTATTTTGCCAGTCTTTTTCTATTTTACCACATTTTTAACTGGGTTCACGTCGTTCGGAGATCACATCAGGTAAGTAGGTCGGGTTCTCTATGTCTCCCCATTGCTGTGAATAGGTGACAGCTGCAAAAGTGGCATGAAAGCTCCCATTTCACAGCTGGTCACTTTCCAATGTCAGAAGCTTGAGCCTTCAGGACTTGGAAGACACTTCTGAGCTGTATGCAATTTGGAAGTGTTTGGAGTAAACTCTCTATCCACTGTCGCCTCCTTGGAGCAACCTCTCTCACCATTGACAGATCGCTTCTGTCATCTCAACTTCAGCTGCCATCTATTCCAGCAACATCGGTGCACTTTAAAAAATCTCACCTTGGTCCTCTGAATCCCACCACGATCAGCCCAACACCAAAATCACCAGGCACACCAACAAAAACACCAATCTTCTCCGCAATCACCTGATGCTGCACAGGACACAGGGCATCAGCACCCGACAACATTGCTGCCTGGGAGGCTAGCGATGGCAGCACCATGACCAGATTTACTTCACTTGACGCTGTACACCCTGGCTGCCACATGATGTGCCAGGTTAACCCCACCCCACACCAACACCATAAAGCATTCCTACAATGACCAAGCCATTCCTTTCACACTCATGACTATTGTGGGGGTTACTGTTATGTCTCACCATTCACAGCAACTCACTAAGCCACTTCCAAAGGTGAGCACAGATCTGTACAATAAGGCAAAGTGTTGAAAATAAAGATTTCAATGTTTGACGACGCATTAACAGAAAATTTACATGAACATTGCATAAAACACCCAAGTGCCTACCCTTGTGTGTTGTTAGTTGGTATGATTGGATGAGGATGATGGTGAGTGTGAGGGGTGGCTAGTGAGATGGGGATGCGATAATGTATATAGAGAGGGATGGGTGGAGGTGCCAGTTAAGTTGATGTGAGTAAGGATGTGCAGGAGTAGCATAGGGAAGGCAGAGTGATGGGAATGTGATGAGTGGCACAGCAGGATGAAGTTGAGTGTGGCTTTGCAGTAACGTTTCGTGATCTACTGAGATCATTGAAAGGTTTGCACCACTGCAGCCTAGTCCTCCTGGCGACATCCTTGCTTTTGCCCGCCTGTGCAATGTGCAACCAGGCTGCGTTGGTGTCCTGGGGAGGTGTCCTCCGCCCTTGGAAGGGAAGAGAACCTCCCTGTGTGCTGTGACTCCCTCCATAAGCATATGGAGGGAGTCATGGGAGAGCCTGGGTGCAGCCGTGCACCTTTGTGCAGTGCTTGTCAGGGTTTGCAGCACTTCAATGCTGCAGAACACTGACAGCAGAACTCTCAAAATGAATGCGGCCATGGTCTCTTAAAGGAAACCGGCTGATGACATGTCATCAAATCACGTCATCAGACCCGCTTCCTTTTAATTGGCCGGGAACCCCAGGGCAGGCTTAACAAGCCCTATTAACGGAAAATCCTTTTTACAGAGCAGCTGCAGCCAGGAGCGGGACCGGAACCCGCCAACCACCTCTCCCGCCGCGATCCCGCCTCCGCTGACGAAATCACGGCTTTAGTGTCTGTTTTCACGGAAGACGCAAAAAACTTCCCGGAAATAGTGGAGAACCAAGGCTCTAGCGAGAATGAGGAACTGAAAGAAATTAGTATTCGTAAAAAAATAGTGCTGGAGAAATTAATAGGACTGAAAGCCGATAAGTCCCCTGGACCTGTTGGCCTACATCCTAGGGTGTCGAAAGAGGTGGCTATAGAAATAATGGATGCATTGGTTGTCATCTTACAAAATTCCATTGATTCTAGAATGGTTCCCAGGATTGGAAGGTAGCAAATGTAACCCCACTATTTAAGAAAGGAGGGAGAGAGAAAACGGGGAACTACAGGCCAATTAGCCTGACATCAGTAGTAGGGATAATGCTAGAATTTATTATTGATATTGATAATGCTTGACTAATCTACTGGAATTTTTTGAGGATGTAACTGGTAGAATAGATAAGGGAGAACCAGTGGATGTGGTGTATTTGGACTTTCAGAAGGCTTTTGATAAGGTCCCGCATAAGAGATTAGCGTGTAAAGTTAAAGCACGTGGGATTGGGGGTAAGGTACTGACTTGGATAGAGAACTGGTTGGCAGACAGGAAGGAAAGAGTTGGAATAAACGGGTCTTTTTCCGAGGGGCAGGCAGTGACTAGTGGGGTACCGCAGGGATCGGTGCTAGGACCTCAGCTATTCACAATATATATTAATGATCTAGACGAGGGAACTAGATGTAATATCTCCAAGTTTGCAGATGACACAAAGCTGGGTGGACGTGTGTGCTGTGAGGAGGATGCCGAGAAACTCCAGTATGCTTTGGACAGGTTGGGTGATTGGGCAAATGCATGGCAGATGCAGTATAATGTGGATAAATGCGAGGTTATCCACTTTGGTAGCAAAAACAGGAAGGCAGATTATTATCTGAACGGCAATAGTTTGGGAGAAGGGGAAGTGCAACGAGACCTGGGTGTCCTTGTGCACCAGTCGCTGAAGGTAAGCATGCAGGTGCAGCAGGCGGTTAAGAAGGCAAATGGTATGTTGGCCTTCGTAGCGAGAGGATTCGAGTACAGAAGCAAGGATGTCTTGCTGCAGTTGTACAGGGCCTTGGTGAGACCACACCTGGAGTATTGTGTGCAGTTTTGGTCACCTTATCTGAGGAAGGATGTTCTTGCCATGGAGGGAGTGCAGCAACGATTCACCAGATGGCAGGGGTGGCAGGAATGACGTATGAAGAGAGATTGGGTCGATTGGGCTTATATTCGCTGGAGTTTAGAAGAATGAGAGGGGATCTCATTGAAACTTATAAAATTCTAACAGGACTAGACAGACTAGATGCAGGAAGGATGTTCCCGATGGCAGGGGGGTCCAGAACCAGGGGTTACAGTCTAAAGATAAGGGGTAAGCCATTTAGGACTGAGATGAGGAGGAATTTCTTCACCCAGAGAGTGGTGAACCTGTGGAATTCATTAAATATATTCAAGAAGGAATTAGATATATTTATTAAGGCTAAAGGGATCAAGGGATATGGGGAGAAAGCAGGGACAGGGTACTGAATTTGGATGATCAGCCATGATCTCATTAAATGGCAGAGCAGGCTCGAGGGGCCGAATGGCCTACTCCAGCTCCTATCTTCTATGTTTCTATGTTTCTATTAAGGACGTGGTAACAGGGCACTTAGAAAATAACAATAGGATTGGTCAGAGTCAACACGGATTTATGAAAGGGAATACAAACAGAAAATGCTGGAAATACTCAGCAGGTCAGGCAGCATCTGTGGAGAGAGAAACTGAGTTAACGTTTCAGGTCGATGACCCTTCGTCAGGTCATCGTACTGAAACGTTAACTCTGTTTCTCTCTCCACAGATGCTGCCTGACCTGCTGAGTATTTCCAGCATTTTCTGTTTTTATTTCAGATTTCCAGCATCAACAGTATTTTGCTGTTATGAAAGGGAAATCGTGTTTGACAAATCTGTTAGAGTTTTTTTAAGGTTGTAATTAGCAGAATAGATAAGGGGGCACCAGTGGATGTGGTGTATTTGGATTTTCAGAAGGCATTCAATAAGGTGCCACACATGAGGTTATTAAACAAAATTAGGGACTCATGGGATTGGGGGTAATATACTAGCATGGATTGAGGATTGGTTAACGGACAGAAAACAGAGAGTTGGAATAAATGGGTTATTTTCAGGTGGGAAGGCTATAACTGGTGGGGTACCGCAAGGATCAGTGCTTGGGCCTCAGCTATTCACAATCTACATCAATGATTTGGATGAGGGGACCAAATGTAATATATTCAAATTTGCTGATGATACAAAGCTGGGTGGGAATGTATTATGTGAAGAGGATGCAAAGAGGCTTCAAGGGGATATAGACAGGCTAAGTGAGTGGGCAAGAACATGGCAAATGGAATATAATGTGGAGAAATGTGAAGTTATCCACTTTGGTAGGAAAAATAGAAAAGCAGAGTATTTTTTAAATGGTGAGCGATTGGGAAATGTTGGTATTCAGAGGGACCTGGGTGCCCTTGTACACAAATCACTGAAAGTTAACATGCAGGTACAGCAAGCAATTAGGAAAGCAAATGGTATGTTGGCCTTTATTACAAGAGGATTTGAGTATAAGAATAAAGGGGGGAAAAATTCGGTATCGGCCGGGCGCAAAGTTTAGCGCCTGGCGCTAATTATCGCCTCTGACTGCAAGCTTGGCGTTTATCGCCCCTTGAGGTGATTGGAACGCTAAATCAGGCACTGCACACCTGTCTTAAGGCGCAAAGGCCGAGGAGCGAGGTGCTAACTCAGAGCGCGGGCGCAGCGCAGGTGATGTCAGTTAGCGATGGAACACAGACACACTGGCGCCGGACAGTTCTTAAAGGGGAGGGTCGATCTTGCTCTCCAGCCACACCCTGCTCATTGGAGCCTTGAATCTCGGCCTGGAGAGACCTGTGACTACATTTTCCAGCCAAGGACTATGGAGAGGGTGAGAGAACGAGCTCAGCGCTTCAGCGAGCGGGCCTTGGAGGCTCTGGCTGGCGCGGTGGAGCGCAGAAGATCTATACTCTACCCTGAGAGTGGCAGGAGGCCTTTGCCGCACGACTACAGAAGAGTGTGGAGGGAGGTGGCTCATCACGTCTCCTCCAGGAGCATGGTGACCAGGAACCATACTCAATGTCGCAAAAGGTTCAACGACCTCACTCGGGTCGTCAGGGTGAGTGGCTTTTTTTCAATACCTCTCCATCTCAACCTCACTCTATGGCCAGAGGGTCTTAAAACCCCAATGCCCAACACGCATCCAAGACCTATGGCCCTCTCATGAAACACACACGCACATTCCACACCTTGCATACAGTAAGGGCTATTCAACTATGGGAGGCACATCAGGCAAGACCATGGCTGCATACATTAAGGGTGATTCAATTATGGGAGGCACATCAGGCAAGACCATGGCTGTATATTTACTCAGACGCCGTCCTTTTTCTTGCAGGCCAAGCTATCTCATAACAGGAGACAGCAGCAACGGCCGGGTGGAGGGCTGCCTCAGCTGCAACCCCTCAGCGATCTTGAGGCGCGCATCCACAGGATTGTGGCAAGCCAGGTAATCGGTCCCATCGCCCCTGGAGAGGTCGACCCCGTTTGGGACAGCAATGGTAAGGTCATCACCTTTCTCTCCTCTCTCATTCCACTTGTCCCTCACAACACCAGCCTTTAACACTTTCAATCCAACTTATTAAATCGCTCCAGTCCTTGCTCCCTTACTGCCCCCCTGTCCTCACGCTAAAGCCACTCTTTTACCTCCCTGCTTTCAGATGGTGATTCACCAGCTGAGGAGACGGGCCCTCAAGCTGCCAGTGGGAGCGAAGCCACAGGCGAGGAGGAAGAGGAAGCTGGAGCATCAGCGCCACCCTCTCCCGAGGAAGCCCATGCCAACACTGGGACCACGTCTTCCCTGGAGGGGAGCAGGGGGGAAGGGTCTGATGAGGGTGAAGCTCCGGGACCCAGCGGGCTGCAGCAACGCGATGTGGCTAGGGAAGCTCGGGGGCCTTCTCCCCGGAGGGAGAGTAGGCCAGTGAGTTCTGCTGCACTGGACGCAGAGGAGGATTGGCTCATCGCTGAAATGAACACCCAGGCGGTGAACATGCACACTGAGCTCATGGGTGCAGTAGGAAGGGTGCCCGAATGCATTGATGCACTGGCAAGGAGTTTGGAGCACTACGCTGTAGCACAGGCGGATGCCATGCAAATCCTTAGTGCTGCAATTCAGTCACTGGCTGCCGTGATCCAATCTCAGACTGCTCTCATGCAGACTCAGATTGAGGCCACGCAAGCACTGACTGCTGCCAATGTTCGGACACATTTCCCCGGGGCTCTCACCGCACCGCAGCAGGCCAGCAATCTGTGCTCCAGCAGATTGCTCCGGATGCTGAGGTGCTGCCCCGTGGGAGTGCCAGTGTGTCGGTCGAGCAGGGAGTTGCTGTCCTCTCTCAAGATGACAGCATTCCTGCTGCCACCACTGTCACTTCCCCATTGCACTTGCCACCGCCTGTAGCCCAGACTGCTGCCGCCCATGCAGAGTTGGTGCAGTCTGCAGCCGGGCCCTCCAGGCCCAGAGCTGGTCGAGGCCGTCCTTCAAGGGCATCTGTAGTCTCAGCATCTGACATTCAGCAGCCTTCCACCAGCCTTGCTGCAGCCACTGGGGCCCCATTACGGAGGAGCAGTAGGGTGGGAAGGGGGGAAGTGCGCAAGGGAAGGAGATCACCCTCGAAGGGCAAAAAGTAGGAGGTGTGACGAAATGTTGGGAATTTTTTTATTAAAGGCCGAGGTTTGTGTTCAAACTTTTGTTTAGTATTTTGGCCATTATCTCCAGGTTGTGAGAGCCAGTTATGTTAATTAATGATTTTTTGTGTTTGTTTCTATTAGTTTGTCATGAAGAAATGACACACAGAGTTTGTAAAATAAAAAAGTTGTTGTATTCAAAATGTACAGGTTTGTCCTTTGGAATCATTGCTGCCTTGGCCGGCTTTGGGGTTGCGGATTGCTTTCATTCATGTTGTTCTCCATGCCAGAAGCCATTTCCTGAGTAGGGGCCTAGAAGCAGCTTGTTATCAGTCGTTGACGGACGGCCCTTGCAGTTTCAACATTGTGGGCCTCACTCCCGCCTTGGTGCTGCTGCTGATCATCCTCCTCTTCTTCCTCCTCCTCCGGTGGTGCTCCAAGGCCTGGTGGCATTGGTTGGGTCCTGAGGATTGCTAGGTTATGAAGAATGCAGCACACAACTATGAAGAGGAAGACTCGCTCAGGCGAGTACTGCAGGGCTCCTCCTGAGTGGTCCAGACAGCAGAACCGTTGCTTGAGCACGCCGATCGTCTGCTCAATGATGTTCCTGGTGGCGAGATGGCTCTCATTGTACCACAGCTCAGCAGGGGTGTTGGGGTTACGGAGCGGTGTCATCAGCCAGGTGCAGAGTGGATAACCCTTGTCCCCGAGGAGCCAACCACTTGGCTGATGCGGTGCCTGGAAAAGTTCTGCACACCAGTCTGGCGCAGGATGAAAGCATCGTGGCTGCTGCCAGGATAGCGGGCATTGACAGTGAGTATCAGCTGTCTGTGGTCACAGACCAGCTGGACGTTTAAGGAGTGGAAACCCTTGTGGTTTCGGAAAACCTCTGCATTCTCATGCGGTGCCCGCAATGCCACATGCGTGTAGTCAATGGCGCCCTGCACCATGGGGAAGCCCGCTATCCTCGCAAAGCCCAATGCACGTTCATGCTGTTTGGCCCGGGTCATCGTGAAAGAGATGTACTGGCGTCTCCTTTTATAGAGGGCATTTGTGACCTGACGGATACAGCAATGGACCGCGAACTGAGAGATATTGACGATGTCCCCAGTAGCTGCTTGAAAGGAGCCAGTGGCATAAAAATTCAGAGCCACTGTGACCTTCACTGCCACCGACAGAGACGTCCTGGTCCTCAGTTGAGGCTGCAGATCTGGCTGCAGCAGGTGGCAGAGCTCAGTGACCACCTCCTTGCTGAAGCGCAGCCTGCGCAAACACTGCTCCTCAGACAAATTAATGTAGGAGAATTGTTCCCGGAATACCCTGGGAGGGTAAGGTCTCCTGTACAGAGGCCTGTTGGCCCTCCTCCGTCTGGCCATGATTGCCACTTTCTCTCTGTGTCTCTGTTGCCTCTGATTCTGCAGGCGCAAGACGACGCCCCGAATCAGTGCAGCCCCCAAGTCTCTTGGCAATCGAAGTAATGAAGGTCAAATCCAAAAGTACCTGGAAAGTGATGCTCAGTAGCCAAAACTACTTCACGCAGCGTTGACTCTATGCAGAAATCTCTCTATCTCTCTCTCAGAATCTCTCTCTCTGTCAGAATGAGTGGTGCAAAAATGTCTACCACAGAAAAAGCCTTTAAATAGCACCCCCCCAGCCCCTCACCGACTGGGAAACGTTCCAGTCTCCCTGTTGTTGCTTGTGCCAGGCGGAAAGGAGGGCGGCGCCACTCAATATCTGGTCCGGGGCGCCACCAGGGCGTTGCATGCTCGACTGACATCATGATCTGCGGGCGCAGGAGATCGGGGCAGTAAACTTTTGCGCCGCCGCAAAAACTCTAGTCAATTTCGCGAGCGGCGCAAACATCGCCACGCCCGGGCGCTAGTTGCTTTGCGCCCCATTAGCGCCCTCTTAGGGCACTAACGGGAGGCGCAAACCAACCAAATTTTTGCCCCAAGATGTCTTACTGCAATTATATAGGGCCCTGGTGAGACCACACCTGGAGTATTGTGTACAGTTTTGGTCTCCTTACCTAAGGAAGGATATACTTACCATAGAGGGAGTGCAACAAAGGTTCACCAGACTGATTCCTGGGATGGGGGGATTGTCCTATGAGGAGAGATTGAGTAGACTAGGCCTATATTCTCTGGAGTTTAGAAGAATGAGAGGTGATCTCATTGAAACATACAGAATTCTTACAGGGCTTGACAGGGTAGATGCAGGGAGGATGTTTCCCCTGGCTGGGGAGTCTAGAACCAGGGGTCACAGTCACAGAATAAGGGGTCGGCCCTTTCGGACTGAGATGAGGAGAAATTTCTTCACTCAGAGGGTGGTGAATCTTTGGAATTCTCCACTCCAGAGGGCTGTGGAGGCTCAGTCATTGAGTATATTCAAGACAGGAAAGTGGAGATGAGGTAGAAGATCAGCCATGACCTTATTGAATGGCGGAGCAGGCTCGAGGGGCCAAATGGCCTACTCCTGCTCCTATTTCTTATGTTCTTATGTTCTTGTACCTACTCCAGTTCATAAATACCAGTAAGCAGTAGACACTGCACATGACCAGTAAACTATTCCTACTGATTTCTTACACTTTTTCTCTAAATAGTGAGTGCGTCTTGATTTTAACACGGTAATTCATGGCTTTTAATTGCACCTCGTAAACACGTAGGAAAGAGAAAATGCCATCATCCCATCTGCCTTGCTGCACCATGTAGGTCCTATTTCAGGACACAATCTGATCATAACCTAATGGGTCTCACAGTATGAATGAGTTACTTCATATGTGAAGTTTGGCTTGCAGCATCTTTAGTTTGTGATGATCTCTTTTGGTTCCCTTATTCAGGGTTTTCATCAAATTATACCTCTGTGCACATTGTTCATTCAGTTATACTATTCTACATGCTTCAATCATGATCACATTTACACATCTTCTTTAATTTTTTGCAGTGAGCTAAGTGATAATAAAGGTGATGCACTGCCATTGTTGGTCTAAACCTGATGGATGAATGAGAGTAACCACAACACTTTCGTGGTGTAATCATGCTGTGCAATATTATCATACAAGTGTGCTGCCACATTATATGAATTTCCTTGTGCTCTATCTTAGCAGAAGTATTAACCTATTTATTTTAACTAATACAGACCACTATTTATTTCTTAAAGTAGAAAATCAATACTTGCCTTTATATAACTTCTTATCACACCTCAAAGTGATTCACATTTGGTGAATTACTGTGAGTGTTGTCATGTAACATCCACGCCCTCCACCATCGGCGTACAGTGTCTGCAGTGTGTACCATCTCCAGGATGCATTGCAGCAACTCGCCAAGGGTTCTTCAGCAGCACCTCCCAAACCCACGACCTCTACCACCTAGAAGGACAAGGGCAGCAGGCGCATGGGAACACCACCACCTCCAAGTGCCCCTCCCAAGTCGCACATCATCCTGACTTGGAAGTATATCGCCGATCCTTCATCGTCGCTGGGTCAAAATCATGGAACTCCTTACCTAACAGCATTGTGGGAATACCTTCACCACACGGACTGCAGCGGTTCAAGAAGATGGCCCTCCACCACCTTCTCAAGGACAACTATGGAAGGACAACGAGTGCTGGCCTTGCCAGCAATGCCCACATCCTGAGAATGAATATTAAAATATGTAGGTAAACATGGCAGCAAGATCCCACAAAGAGCAGTGCGATGAATGACCAGTGTTTTTGGTTAAGGGAGGAATGTTGGCAAAGGCCACTGTTCAGATAGTCCCACAGGAATGTTAACATCCGAAGGAACTGGCAGACAAGGCCTCAGTTAACATCTCATTGAAAGGATAGCATCTGTCAACAGTGCAGCACTCTGTCAGTACAGTGCTGGAATGGTCCCTCTTTTCCAGTTGAAGGTAGTAGTGGGATAGAGCTTTCCATTTCATTGTCAACAAAAGCATCTATGTGGCATTTCAACAGAGTTGTAGTTTTCAACATGCACTCTGAGTGGGATACTCTTTTTGTAAGTATAGGTAGAGTTTGCACACAGCAATAATTATGTTTGTCTAAGCCATTTTTTGGGGAATCCTTTATGCAATCACAAACAGTATTAACAAATATGGAATGGACCTTTTCAAAAGTAAACAGTAGTCAAACTATTTAGAACTATCATAGCAACCAAACTCTAAAAGAAATCCAAATCTTATAGTGCAAATCAGACCATAAAAAAACAACTATGGTTTATATTTGCCTTGCTCTTCATATGAGTGTTTTATTTGATTTGACTGGTTTCTAAACTCTAAGGGAAAAACTCATAAAAGGAAATCCTGTTAAGTATGATAACAAGAATTAAGACAATCGATCCTCCTTGTATTGTTTCAAACTGTGACCTGAGTGTTAATTCAGCTTTCCACATTCTTTTGATAAAGAGGTAAAAGGCTATGGGGGTGGTTCTGATGACCTGAAACGTTAACTCTGTTTCTCTCTCCATGGATGCTGCCTGACCTGCTGAGTGTTTCCAGCATTTTCTGTTGTTGTTTCAGATTTCCAGCATCCGCAGTATTTTGCTATGGGGGTTGTTTTCAATTATCGAGTCAATTCGGCAGGTAGTCGGCGAGCTGTCTGCTATGCCCACCCCGTGACTTGTTCATGAGGCTCGGTCCATTTTCGTGGTTGGGCCTGATTTTAATATTCACGGTGAGCTCTCAGCACTGACGGGCTGCTTGCCGATTGGAGTGAGGGGGACGGGAACTCCGGTGGCTCCTCTGTGGTGCCAAGCCGGGAGCGTGTCATTAAAGTGGGGGAGCCACGGAGGGAGCAGCAGGCTGGAAGATCTTTGTGGGGCGATGAGGAGCTCCTCCTGGCCCACAAATATCAGAAAAGCTGATACTCCCTTTTTTTTTCAAAGCAGCATTCAGGGACACCGCAGGTGCTAGCCACGGCTCAGTGGGGAGCACTCTCGCCTCTGGGTCAGAAGGTTGTGGGTTCAAGTCCCACTCCAGTGTGGTACCGAGGGAGCGCTAGACTGTTGGAGCTGCTGTCTTTCAGATAAGATGTTAAACCGAGGCCCCGTCTGCCCTCTCGTGGACGTAAAAGATGCCATGGCACTATTTTGAAGAAGAGCAGGGGAGTTCACCCAGTGTCCTGGCCAATATTAATCCCTCAAACAAAAAAGGTTGGCTGATCATTTTCTCACTGCTACTTGTGGGACCTTGCTGTGCGTAAATTGGCTGCCACGTTTCCTACATTACAACTGTGACTGTACTTCAAAAGTATTTCCTGAAGGGGATTGACAGGGTTGATGCTGAGAGGTTGTTTCCCCTGGCTGGAGTGTCTAGAACTAGGGGGCATAGTCTCAGGACAAGGGGTAGCCCATTTAAGACTGAGATGAGGAGGAATTTCTTCACTCAGAGGGTGGTGAATCTTTGGAATTCTCTGCCCCAGAGGGCTGTGAATGCTGAGTCATTGAGTATATTCAAGGCTGAGATAGATAGATTTTTGGACTCTAGGGGAATCAAGGGATATGGAGATCGGGCGGGAAAGTGGAGTTGAGGTCGATGATCAGATCAGCCATGATCTTATTGAATGGTGGAGCAGGCTCGAGGGGCCTACTCCTGCTCTTATTTCTTATGTTCTTATGTATTTCATTGGTTGTAAAGCAGGATGTCCTGATGTTGCAAAAGGTGCTATATAAAGCAAGTCTTTCTTTAAGGAATGTGCTTTGGCCACTCAACGCTCAGTTCCACTGGAGGGAGTGGAAGACCAAAATTGCATCGAGGTCCTAAACGTTTCTTAAGACCCAATTTAAACATTTTAACAAGGCGAGTTTCAGGCTGGTGCTCCGGCCACTTAAATCAACGACTGCATGACAACTGCATTGAGTGGGCCTCAGGTGATTTAAAAAAAAAATCCTAAAACAGGGCAGTAGGCAGATGAAAATCACCCTCGATATTCAATGAATTCAATGTCAAATCAGGTACAGAAAGAGAAATAAAGAGTGGGAAGGACAGATTGGATTAAGAGAGGGAGAAAAAAGAAACAAAGAAAAAGTAAGAAAAAAATAAAATTTCAAATTTGACATTTTTAATATCTCCCTAAAAAATTCAAAACCTGAAGGAATGAGACACCACACTTGTAATAGTTAATTTTTGGTGCCAGAGAGATTGATTGACAGTCATTTACACTTATCACATCGTTAAACGGGTACTTACACTACTAATTACTACCTCTAAATATCTTAGTTCGTATCTACTGCGCGAATACAGCAACTTGACGACATTCAATGCATTTCAATGGTGAGGCAGACAATCAAATGCTGTTTAGCGAAGCTTACGGCAGAGCAGCACAACTCGGACAGCAACTTTAGGATATTTGCATTTAACCATGTATTTGCTCCTCACCTGAAGTTGTTGTAACATTTACCCATAAATTACGGCGAGCGCCATTCGCCTCACCATTATTTTGACAGCAAAATCTGGCCCTTTATATTTTCCAGTTGTAGGTTTCTTTTGAATTCTGACATGAATGACCATGAAGTATGCTTGGTTGATAACATTGCTGTGTTCTCAATGGGAACAATGCCACTAAGCATGGCTATTGAATTTGGAAGTGGTAAAATATTGTATCTGTTGCCCTTGAAGAACCTACTAATCTTGAGTTAAGGGCTTTGGTGGGAGGCGATTGTTAATTCAGTGAATTTATTCATTGTTAATTCAGTGAACTAATTCAACTGCCCGTCTTGTATGTCAGATCCCTCATTGAAAGCAGGCTGCTTCTATTCAAGAACAGTGCAGAATATTGTGTAAGGAATTGAAGTATTCAAAATTACTAATATAGTACAACCAGCACCTTGAAAATTCGGTAAACAGGGATTAAATGTTAAATTTACAGGCAAAATCTAATCTTTGTGAGGATTAAATGGAAACAAAGCGTGCTGCTTTTGTTTTTATTTGCTGAATTTGAGAGGCATTTCCATTTTTGATATTTGCACCAAGTCATAGAGGTAAAAATGGATAATAGTTCAGTGACTCACGAGTGAATTGAAAGATGGTGTGTTGTCTGTTGCAACTGACAGCCTAGAGTTCAAAAAGTGAATGAATGCAGTGGGGTGATTTGAGAGAGGAGGATATAGATAGCTCTTGTATTATCGTAAATCCATGATGATATGTGTTTATCATGTAGAATATATCAAACTTGTTCTATGTAATTATAACATTTTGTTCCTGAGACAGGGCATTATAAGTTATCTTTTAATGGAGTGAAAGATAGTATTTCATGAACTATTCAATTGTATTATGGCACAATGATCTTTTACACAAGATATGGATAGCAAAATGATCGCAACTTTGATTAATTGCTAACATTTATATGAATAGTAGCTTATCTAACGTGAGGCAATTCACTTACTCCAGGTATAGTACAATACCAATCTATATCATATATGTATTTTCTGTGGTGTTCATGTTGAGTTAGAGATTACATTGTTCCAAGCCGAAGGGATAAGGCTGGAGTATGGAAGTGGGAAGATGTGCACAACTTGAGTGAAAGATTTGGAAAGAAATTTGTAAGAATTCTACCCAGAAACAGTGAAGCAAGTATGTTTAATTGCTTCCTGGAAAAATAGGACAGTGTTTTTTTCCTATCCACTGTAGCTTACTAACCAAATACACATCACAAATGCATAAATAATTCTGCCGTGTGAACAATTGTTATTTTTGAATTCTCAGGAAAATCACATGTCGGCACCCCCCTGTCTCTGAAGTAAATATGAGCAATTATAAAATAGGTTTCCTGTCAAAAAAAAGTTTATATTCAAGCTTATTTTGAAATCATTTGGAAAAACAATCTCCAGTCATAGCTTGAGGAAAGACAGATTTCAAGTTGTTGCACCGATTAACTGAGAAAGTCATACTGATTCAAGCTGGGAATTTTCCACACTGTACATGCTCAAACTGCAGCATTTGGGGAATTATTACCTGAAACTGACAAACACATTCTACTCTAAAATGTTCTCCCCATTCAGCAATTAGACTCTGTGCGACCTCAGTCTGTTTGTACTTATATTGGTGAGATGATCCAGCCTTAAAGAGACAAGCCAGATGAAAACATAGCTCCGCCTTAGCAACAGAATAGTACATTGTGCATTACATAAAATTCACTTCATTATAAAAAATTGTACTATCCGATTAACCGTGAGCGACACCTCACAAGATCCATTAGTTTATATATAAAAACATTGGGATTGAATTTCTGCTGGGTTTCTCCCGATCTCCCGCCTTCATTTTGGCAGAATATTGGTAGAAATCCCAGAGAAACAGCAGGAAAGCTGGAGAAACCCAGCAGAAATGTTACCTTATTATGTTTAAGGTATGCTTGCCCATCACACTTGGGGAGTCACACTTTGCGTGTCATGCTTGTCTATATGCAGATAACTGTGTTATGCTTGAATTTGATTGGGTCAAATTTCATATTGCTGCAGCAACAAACATGGGCAATGCACTACTGGGAAGGAAATAAAGCTGTACATAAACGTCCAATAAAAAAAACCCCTAAGGATGTATGAAAGCAACAAATCAATAATGAGCAGTCAGCAAAATCTAGCAATAAAAGAAAGGAGGTGAACTCATAGAAAAATCATTTTGCCCACCAGCTTGCTCTCTCCACTAACCTCAGTACTCACCGCTGCAAGTAAGGTTTTGAGCATGGTGAAGACATAAAAAGTTACAACGTTTATGCTACATCTTGGGATTTTTGATCATTTTTATTTATTCATGGAAAAGATTTGGGAATGAGCTATTTTAGATTTTGCGTTTCAAAACAAAGCAACGTTGCACAGGTTTAAAATAAAAAAAGCCAGGCTGCAGGCATTGAAGATGTATATTAATGCCAGATGAGGAATGACACAGCTCAGAGTCTCTTTCAAACTGATACAACGAGGGTCAATTGTCTCATCCTTGCCATTTCCCTGAAAGACACAGTATCCAGTTCAAACCACAAGGGGGTCCTATTGATACATAATCGTATAATTAGATATTGGACAATCCGGGCACACTTCTGAACACAAGATGCTCGGACCGCTTACAAGAGCGACCAGCACCAGTGTACCCAAGAAAATATCGAAGACAGCCTGAAATTTGTAACAATTTATAAGGAAATTATTTACTTGCTTATACAGTAGCATTTTGTGTGTTAGAAATGTCTCTACCACTGTCTTCTGTCAGAGGCCTGTTCCCACGTGTAAAGCTGAGCCTTGAGTTCATGTAGCCTCCGGAAGTATTACTGTCAGCTGAAGAGATTTAAAAAAGATAGAAGGCCATGGTTTCCACCATGCATCGGTATTTCAACTTCCAGATCTTTTTTTATGATTGACAGCAAGACAGGACATTTTGGAGCATGTGTCAGGGCTTGCTGTTCGTCAGACTTGCCTCCTCCTATGCAGGGCAAATTCCGGAGAAGAGAAACCTCCGGGGAAGCCATTTCTAGGAACAGCGAAAGTAACCCGAATTTGCTAATTTTGTACAAAACATTAAAAACAAGTTAAAGCATGAACTCTTCCAGCTTGTTCTGAAGAAACTTTGAAAGCAAAAGTGATGCATGTACGGTAAGAAAGCTAAACACTGATATAGCTGAGGAAAAACCTGACAAATGAGGAGGATTTGGGTGGCAATGACTTGGAGTGGGTCTTTAGGTCTTGTAATGTATTCCACACCGTTATACCAGCTGCATTCCTTTTGATTTTGTTTATCTTAGAACTCAAAAGTGGCAAGTTTTGGAAGGATTGTAACATTATTGAAGTGAATAATAGTCCTGATTCAAACAAGAGGACAATTGGTAACACTAAGTACAGTTGCAGATATGTTTGGTACAGAAGAAATGATACAAATGGTTTAATCTTTTCTTAAGCTTCATGTATTTCTTGGCCTTTGCTGTAAACCTCCCTCCTCCACCCTAGCCAGATGGGAGAGTGAAGCTGCTCCCCTGTATCACATGCAGAGATTTATTTAAGTGCGGTATGTGAGAAGAGCAAATTTATTAATTTATCTATCTACAGTGGATAATGAAAATGTTATTTATTATCCAAAATATGTCCATTTAGTTCACTGTCTGGGTGACATAAAAGGTGATTTTTACCCCTGCCCGCCCGGCTGATACCAGGCAGGCAGTTAAAATCACCCGTGGGTCTTACCCGCCGAAGTCTCGCTGTCTTCCCGCAGGTTTTGATTTTAACCTGCTCTTTTGGGCAGCTGAGAGGAACACTCGCTGGAAACACCTGCAGGGTCCTTCTTTAAATATGCAGATTAGGCTCTGATGACACCATCGGGTCCCGACTGCTCTTTTAACCCGAGTTCTGCGCAGAGCAGCCGTTGTGGATTTCCCGCCTGCCTGATATGAGAAAAAATGATCCATTTTACGTGCACAGGTAAATCTGATGGAGCCCTGTAATATAGCGCAGCCAGAATCTCCAGAATCATTGTAGCATGCTACATAAAACTGTGATGGAGAAAGACTTGCTGCTTCCAAAAGCTGACAGTGATGAAGAGGAGGGGAGGGACCTCCCTCCCCACAGGACACAAATGCAGCCGAGTGCTTTCAATAAATAAAAGTTGACTCACCAAGAAAATCATTTCACACCTGCCGATTCTCCACCAACACCCTCACAAAGACCGCGATTTTACTAACCTCGGCGGGTCCGTGGCAGGCGGCGTCGATGGCGGGTCACGACCCCGCTGCTGGCTCCATCCCGCTCTGTGAAATGAATTTACCTTGATGGGGCTTGTTAAGCCCGCCCAGCGCGTTTCCCGGCCAATTAGAGGAAGCGGGTCTGGTGACGTCATTTCATGATGCGTTATCAGCCGGTTCCCTTAAAGGGACCATGGCCAACTTTATTTTGACATTTGTGCTGTCAGTGTTCTACAGCATTGAGGTGCTGCAAACTCTGACAAGCACTGCACAAAGGCACAAGGCTGCACCCAGGCTCTCCCATGGCTCCCTCCATATGCTTATGGAGGGAGTCACAGCACACAGGGATGTCCTCTTCCCTTCCTTCGGGTGCAGGATACCTCCCCAACAGACCTAAACAGCCTGGTTGCACATTACACAGGAGGGCGCAAGCAGGGATATCATCAGGAGGACCTGGGTGCAGTGGCGCAAATCTTTCAATGATCTCATTAGATCACGAAATGTTATTGCAAAGCCACACTCAACCTCATCCTGCTGTGCCAGCCATCACATCCCCATCACTCTGCCTTCCCTACCCTACTCCTGCACATCCTTACTCACACAAACTTGCCTTGCACCTCCACCCATCCCTCTCTATCTACATTATCACATCCCCATCTCACTAGCCACCCCTCACACTCACCCTCACCCTAGTGCAATCATACCAACTATCAACACACAAGGGTAGCAACTTGGGTGTTTTATCCAATGTTCATGTAAAGTTTCTGTTAATGAATTGTCAAACATTGAAACCTTTATTTTCAATACTTTCCATTCTTGGACAGATTTGTGTGCACCTTTGGAAGTGGCTTAGTGAGTTGCAGTGAACGGTGAGACATAACGGTAACCCCTGCCCACCCCACAATGGTGGCGAGTGTGAAAGGAATGGCTTGGTCATTGTAGGGATGCTTTATGGTGGATGGTGTTGGTGTGGGGTGGTGCCAACCTGGCGCATCATGTGGCAGCCAGGGTGTACAGCGTCAAGTGAAGTAAATCTGGCCATGCTGAGGCCATCTCTAACCTCTCGGGCAGCAATGTGCTCGGGTGCTGATGCACTCTGTCCTGTGGAGCATCAGGTGATTGCGGAGAAGGTTGGTGTTGTTGTTGGTGCTGCTGATGTGCCTGGTGCTGCCGGTGTTGGGGCTGATCATGGTCAAATTCTGAGGACCAAGGTGAGACAGTATAAAGGGCACACATGTTGATGGAATAGATGGCAGGTAAAGTACAGATGACAGAAGCGATCTGTCAATGGTGAGAGAATTCTTCCAATGAGGTGAGACTGGATGGAGAGTGGAAAGTGGAAAGCCTGCTGAATCTGTGCTGGAAGTGGACTGAGAAACAGCTTATGGCTGAGGAAAGTGAAGATCTGTCAGGTGGGAGCTTTTACTGTACATTTGAAGCTGTCAAGTAATCAGCTGGAGCAATGGCCACTGAACTCCTGCCTCAGGCTGACAGCTGTGGTTCCCGTGGCCATGAAGTTAAAGTTCAGTTAAAGAAAACCTGCTAATGATCTGTCAACAAGGCAATAATGAGTTTAATTGGGTCGCCTGCCGCTGCTTGTCGGGTCTGCTCAGCGCTGACAGACCCGACATTGGGAAAGGCGCATGGTGGCGGGTTGACAGCGAGGTCCTGACCCGCTGTCAAAAAAAAACATTTTCCCACCCAACCCGCCATCGATCCCGCCCGCTGACCCCCCGGAAAATTCCCCCCAAAGTCTCATGGTCAAAAACTTCTGCCAAGTTCCTTCATAAGCTGGAAGTCTACATTTCCCCCGCCATCATCAATCAGCTGAAAGCATTTACAGAAATGCACTCATAACTCCAGGGGAGTGAAATTGAACACGGGCGCAGTCGCAAAACAGGGCGAATTGCTTTTGCCGCCTGTTATACCCGTCCAAAATATTCAGTCTATTGATGTAAAGTGGACTGAATATCAGGCGGAGCGTATAATGGACACCTGAAGCAAGCTTGTTTTGCGTCCCTACTCATGTTCAATTTCACCCCCATGTCTTCAAGCCTTATTTACTTTATGGAACGAAATTGAGCAAAAAATTCTATCTACAAATGCTTCCGAACACCATGTCTGCCTTTTGTACTAGCTAACTTAATTAATCAATGTCCTATTCTACTATTGCTATGAGGAGCTCCATCAGTGAGCTGAGGTTGAGCAGTGAATGGCTGTGATGGTTCCCCATGACCCTTAAAGGCCTGAGGTGACTCTCGTCTCAGCGAAGCTGCTGTCCCAGAGGGGCTGCCTTTCTGTTGCAGTGACGGGGTGTGCTGGGCCCATGTCTGAAACTCCCTCAGGTGTAAGATTTGGAGGCGGCGTTAATGAAGCTGGGCCATTGCCACTCTCTGGAGAGACAGTGACATCTCTGACACTGCTTGCAGCCCACTGACTCAGGGCTCAGGCTCAGAGGTTGATGGCATCACAGACAGAAAAGTCCCAATCAGTTCTTGTCAGCGATGTGAAAGTGTCCTGTTTAAAGCATCTCTAGCAGTGCTATTGGCTGCCACTCCAGAAGCCAAAATGCTGCAGCTCTGAATTTCGCTCCCTCCCAGCAGCAGTAAGCCTACGCGGAGCGGTATTGTCATTCCAAACCGCATAATGAGGGCCCTGGGTGGAAATTCCAGTAGAGTCAGGTGGACCGTCATTAATCCCACTCTGCTGCTAACCCATCAAAGGAAGGAGAATTCAGCCCTTGTTGTCATTTAGCCTCACCTGTGACATTTCCTCCCTATATTCATGGTGATCTCGTCCTCTCAAATATGTTAAGGCCATCGCCAACCTTAGTTATGGTTTACTGTATGAGCCCTGTAACACACTGCCAGCCATAAGTTATCCCCATCTTTTGTTTCTTAACTTGTCCCATTAACATCTCCTTTTGCCTTGCACCATCTCTTAATCTCTCCTGCCTTCCATCCTATCACAGACCTTCCCTTTTGTTCTTTCCTCCCCTCCCCCCTTTCCCTGCCCCTGCACTTACTTAAAAACCTGTTCCATCTCCAGCTTTTTCCAGTTCTGACGAAGGGTCATCGACCTGAAACGTTAACTCTGTTTCTCTCTCCACAGATGCTGCCTGACCTGCTGAGTGTTTCCAGCATTTTCTGTTTTTATTTTATAAGTTATCCCCTATTTGTTTTAAAATGTGCAACATCATTTTGTAGGACAGTGAAGTTACCTATTACACCCAGAGAATCAGCAGTAGTATGAATGTAGTTAGATTCGCTAAGTGATCTAAACCACATTTTTATCAGGGTCAAAGAGATCGTGCATACCGAAGCTTAATATTTGGCACTAATCAACAAGGAACCTGGATTATATAGATATTCTCGCTGAATTAAAATTTTACTCAAGTAAATAAGGTGCTCTTTTATTTTCCATAATGAAGGCAATTCTATGGGGAAATTGCCCTGTGGGGCAATGTGTCTGTAGACTAATTGTTGAGAGCAGGTATTTTTTGGTAGTGATGATACCTTTAGCATAATCATCAGTTCACATTTCTGCAATGATTAAACCCAGCTGTAACAGACTGTGCACCTTGATTTAAAATGCCAAACAACCCTTGCAATGTCAATGGCTTGAAGAGACTCTGTACTCCCTCGGCCAGTTATTCTTAAAGTCTTCAACTTACACACTGACACTAAAAAAGTAGCTTTATTATTATAATAATGTGATACATTTTTATCCCTTTTAGAGTTTAAGTCTGCTTCCTGTATCTTCCATCCCATTCTCTCCACATTCCCTTGTCTCTCATTCATCTATTTTTATTTTAACTTTTATATTATTTCTTGTTGCTATCCATCTTATCTCTAACTTATTTTACTTTTAAAATCTTACCATACTTTTTCACCTGTAAGTCCACAGACTTAAATTCCATTCCAGAGCTGGGCTTCACATCTTTAAAATTAGATTCTTTTTTTTTATTGGCTGAAAATTAATTCTGAATAAAACTCAAAATAATACAGATACTGGAAATCTGAAGCAAAAGCAGAAAATGCTGAAAACACACAACAGGTCAGTCAGCATCTGTGGAGAGAACATAAAATTCAAGTTCAGGGTGCGGACCCTTTTTCAAAAATTAATTCTGAAGCCTGTCTTCCAGCCAACCAAGCCTCAGAGCATTTAAGAGAGGCAACAGCAACACAGTTGTGTGTTATTTTGCTTGCAATGTCACACACAAATGATGCAATACTTTTTTTGCAATGCCATAATATGAATTGCGTTTCAGCATAAGTTGTATTTGCTAAATACAGAAAAAAGATTTTGTAGAATTTTTTTCAATGCTTTTTTAATATTTTATGCAATCTTAGTCCAAGTATTAGGTACATTACTATCTGTCCATTAAAAAGACAGACTTGCATTTATATAGCGCCTTTCACAACCACCAGACGTCCCAAAGCATTTTACAGCCAATGAAGTACTTCTGAAGTATAGTCACTGTTGTAATGTGGGAAAACACGGCAGCCAATTTGCGCACAGCATGCTCCCACAAACAGCAATGATGACCAGATAATCTGTTTTTGTTATTTTCATTTGAGGGATAAATATTGGCCAGGACACCAGGGATAACTCCCCTACTCTTCTTAGAAATAGTGCCATAGGATTTTTTACATCCACCTGAGAGAGCAGACGGTGCCTCGGTTTAACGTCTCATCTGAAAGACGGCACCTCTGACAGTGCAGCACTCCCTCAGCACTGCACTGGAGTGTCAGCTTAGATTTATGTGCTCAAGTCCCTGGAGTGGGATGTGAACCCACAACCACCTGACTCAGAGACAAGTGTGCTACCCATTGAGCCACAGCTGACAATGTGTAATAATCGTACATCAATGTGCTCTATCTACAGATACTTACTTCCTGCTGTCTTGTTTTGTTGCACTTTTGTGTCAACTTTTCCTATTATACATTCCTATGTTCACCTTTATATTAGAGACCGATGTCAACTTTTCCTGCTATAATTACACTCTCCTGCCAGTGGTGGTGCTGCAGCACCTCATTTTCACATTTCCCAGTTACTCGGCCTGTGCTGCAGAGAAACTCATAGCTCCAACTAGCCTTACTTTCAAAGTTAACTTGCACTTTGTTATTTGACGATAAATAATATAAAATCCAAGTATTATATAAAAGTAAGGACAGAATGTATGACTTTACAATGGTGTCAAGGTCTGTGCACCCTGGTCCAATTATCCTCAACTCTTTAACCTTGCTTCAGCCAAAGATTTGGTTTGGACTGCCCATGTGCAGCATCACGGGAGATCAGCTAGTGGTCATAAGGAATGTGCCAGTGTGTTTTGTGCAGGAATAAGGCTCCTCAGACTGATTATTGATGTACGTCCATATTCAAATATCCAATGGTACGAAGGTGTTCAAAAACATTTTTCTTAAAAATAAGGCTTTTGATGAATTTAATTTGTTGTAATGACCAAGTTGAAAGTTGTAATTTCTTGCCACTCAGCGTCAGCACTGAGCACAATTCTAACGCATACCAAATGTAAAGTATTTCATACCATGCCAACAATGTATCTGAACCCAGCTTCAGAAGAGCACATCCTAATGGACCAGTTTCATTAGTGTCAGTAACGTTTATGATTTATCCGAGTGAAACTGCTAATTGCATTGAATATTACGTAGTCTTTTGCTGGAGACTCATGCTCACGGTGAACTGTTTTGAGACTTCCCAAACTCTGATAGAACTTTGACAGAGAGCAGAGACTTGTCTGGGCTAGATTCAAACTATGGCTCCAAAATTGAAAAGACATTGTGCTAGCCTGCTGCACCACACAATTCCCTGCTGTTCAATTGTTACTAACTCTTTGGAATGAAACTTCAAATCCAAAAGGATTTTTATTTGATTTGATATTGAAGATAATTTCAAATTTCATGTAGGCTGTTTTTGTAATGGGAGCCAGTAAGGTTAGTAATTATTGTTGGGGCCAAGTAGTTGCTAACTATATCTAGTTGTTGCATGAGTTGCTGTACGGTAAAGACTTGTTATCATCTGAGTTGCTTGTATTTACATATTTAAAAAAAATATATTTTAGTGAGATGCGATTCAGAGTGCTGGTGTAGCAAAGTCCAGAAACGATTGCATATTGACTGAATGACTGCAATTAAAAATCGATGGTCACCAAATTGCAGGTTAAAAGTGACGTATTCCATTACACATTATACAAAAAAACCTTGTACCAGCATGTGCTGTTAACTTGTGAAATGTTACATCTGAATGCGTCAATTAACACCCTCCAAATATTAACACAGCAGAGAGAAGAAGTGCATTTCAGAGTCTTCTAACAGGCTGATACAATTTTGGTTCTATAATAAAACTCAGCCCATGACCTATATCTATTGTCATATCTGAAAAAAAGTTCCTGGAATTGCCCCAAACTCAATGACTAGTAACATATTGAGTAAGTTTGCTTTGATGCTATTTTGCAAATAGAGAATCCATATTAACTATAAATTTAAATCTCAATCATGTCCTCCAGCACTCTGATGGTTACACAGAAATACGAAGTAAAATTTAAATAGCATAAAATTACATACAGACTAATTCCAGTCTGTCTACAAACTTTCCTGAGTGTTTACGATGTCAGATCTGGACCCCAGGTGCAATAAATTAGAACAGGCAATCTTATTTTACAGTAGAACTCTATTCTTGGATCCACTTCATTGCTGGTCTCGCCAAAGAAAATCAGAAAAAATTCCCTCAAAAATGCATTTTATTGTGTGAGTTGTTAATCACTGCAAACAAGTTGGGCTAACTGATGTCTTAAGAACATAAATCTGCACTGAACAAACTACTCAAAGAACATTAACTTTCTTACTTAAGCTTGACTTTACTTTCCTTCAGTATAACACAAAAAGCAAATAGACTTCTCCAAAAAAGAGCTGGGTAAATATATATGAATGAGATTGAAGGCTATAAGAGTAAGGATACCCACAGATGGTCAAATATTCCACGGAACATGTTGGTTCCTGTGCTGCTGGAACCATGAATATATATTATGTGTGGAAGGTAACTAGTCAGAGTTGAGTATTGTAGATTTGAATTAATATTGTGGAGTTTTACCATTACCAACTGGGGTCAATGAGAAATTTCATAGAGCTTTATCTTACTACTGAGTTACCTGTGGAGGGTTGCCTCTCAGGAGATTGAATGGGTCCATGATAGAGCAATTAAAGATGGTCTGAAAAAGGAATTGTTTGGATGAGAAAAATGAACTTTTATCATTACATTTTTTTTTACATCGCTCCTGTTCTAACCGCTCTCAGCTGCTCCATTATTCCCTCGGCCAAGAAAATCTCAAGCAGGAAACAAGACAAGAATCTCAGGACGAAAGAATACCAGCAGTAGTTAGAGACTTCTTGCAATATCAATCCACACTTATGCCCAGCAAATTGATTTAGCAGTAAAACCTTAAATGGGAAACAATCACAGAATACGGGGAGTGCTGTGAAAGAGACAGACTGCTCGTTATCATAGAATCATAGAATGTTACAACATAGAAGGAGGCCATTCAGCCCTTTGTGCCTGTGACGTCTCGTTGAAAGAGCTATACAATTAGTCTCGCTCCCCTCCTCTTTCCCTATAGCCCTGCACATTTTTCCCCTTCAACTAGTTATCCAATTCCCTTTGGAAAGTTATAATTGAATCTGCTTCCACTGCCCATTCAGGCAGTGCATTCCAGATCATAACAACTCGCTGCATTAAAAAAAATTCTCCTCATCTCAGTCATCAAACCCATGGAGCTTGCATCTGCTGAGTTTTTCCAGCGTTTTCTGTTGTTATTTCGGATTTCCAGCATCCGCAGTATTTTGCTATCGTCCTAAATATGGGCCTGGACGATAAGGTGAGCTGGATGGACTGCGCAGCCCTTTCTTACTCTTAAATTGTTATATTTTTCTGTGCAATATTCCAATTGCAATGATTAGCGAAAGGGCGTTATTATTTGTTGAATTGTATTGCAAATAGGTTAACCTGGTTGGGAAAGGCAGGAGATTAGAGGGAAGCAGTTAGTGATGCGGATTCACTATTTCACTGATCACTCGACCTGCAAATGTTTGAAAAAAGTGTTCTGGCAATTAAAACTTGAACTCAACAAAAGCCCCCTTGCTTAAGCTCTCAGTGCAGCTGATGCAGTCACTGTGGAGGCACAAACATTCTTGTGGTAACGTGGTACTAATTTCTCAGAACAAGCTTTGGCAGGATCTAAATCTTGCTGAAAACCCTTTGTAGAGGTGACAACATCCTTCCAATAACGAGACAAAAGAAAGTATTTCAGTTTAACATTTCTTAAACAGCACCCATAGAAACAGCAAACCCAAATAAGCATTCAGTTCAAACATTAACGATAATGTAGATTGGTCCATTCCATATTATTTTTCAAGGTAACAGCCCCTTTGAAAAATTAATTTTACACATTAAACCTAACATAATCTTAAATTTAATTCTTACAATGTATTTGCAGATATCTGTCACTCTATGTAAATTTTAGTTTTAAAGTCAACAAAATGTTCTACTGCCACCACAAAGTCAAACAACTGAAATTCTCTTAGCCAATACATGTTCAAAATTCTAAAGGCATTCTATCTTAAACTATAAAATAGCTGTTACTATTAGCATTTCATCATTCAGACCCCTATCAATGTACTTTTACTAACTAATGTAATAGTTTTCATTTTTAGTAAAAGAAATCCTCACTATAAAAATCACTGGGTCACTTGCTGCAGTTTAGTCACAACAGAACAAAGGGGTGTAGTCCTTATCAAAATGCTGTTCTTGTTTGCTGAACAGTTGGACAAAATTCATGTCAAATTGCATCACTGCATCTTTGTGCATACTGTCATTAGAACAAAAATCAGTCATAGCTTTTCAGTTGTTCTCTCACACCCGCACAATGCCAAGTGCGTCTAATTGATAGTCAGCATGTGCTGTTTTATTACAACTTTGCTGGCCAGTTTAAGCCAGATATTTAACAAATTGGTTAGCTTGTGACTAAGTTGGTATTTTTGCTCAGTCAATAGCAGCTATGCTCTGATATTCATTCGCCCATGAATGAACTAATCTGAGGGTGAATTGGTTCTTTAAGTTGTAGTAATGTCACATCGATTCAAAACTAGAACTTGGCTTATCAGGGGGTGACTGGCATTGAACTAGAACTCTGCTTTTTTCTCACTGACACTGATTCAGATCCAGTGCAGGATGACGGGGTGGAAGTGTGTTCTCTCTGATATTGTGAGAGTCCCTCCGGCTCCAGGAGGTCAAAAGGATGGCTGGCATGGGAAAAGAAAATGTCACGCTGTTGTAGCAGAAGCTGATTCTCTGAGTTTGACAAATGTTTTTGCCACCTGATATGTAAATGTATTTTGGCCCCAAGTACTGAAGAGAAAGGAGGACTTTCTCTAACATCTGCAGGGAGACTACTTTCATTGTTGGGCAACACGGTGGCATAGTGGTTAGCACTGTTGCCTCACAGCGCTAGGGACCCGGGTTCGAATCCGGCCTAGGGTGACTGTCTGTGTGGAGTTTGCACATTCTCTCTGTGTCTGTGTGGGTTTGTTCCAGTTTCCTCCCACAGTCCAAAGATGTGCGGGTTAGGTTGATTTGGCTATGATAAAAATTGACCCTTAGTGTTAGGGGGGATTAAATACGTGGGGTTGTGGGGATAGGGTGGGATATGTGTCGGTGCAGGCTCGATGGGCCGAAATGGCCTCTATTTGCACTGTGGGGATTCTGTGATTGTCCAGTATAAAACATTAAGAGTGTGGGTATCAGAGGGGTTGGACAGTCCGGATGGGATGAGCCTACACACCTTCAACATAATTGTCCCGGATTTGTTTTTTCTCTGGCAGAATACATTGATTATTTTCTTTTTGAAGAATGAGCAACTATTACAAGTTTGCTAAGCCTTGCCAGCTGTCACATTTCTTTTGTTCTCGAATATTGGATAATCCGGTGGGGTCGGAACGCACGTCGTTCAAGGAACACGCCCGATTTGCCGATATCTCCCTATCTCTGTAATCTCTTCCAGCCCCACAACCCCCCGAGATATCTGCGCTTCTCTAATTCTGGCCTCTTGAGCATCCCTGATTATAATCGCTCAACCATTGGTGGCCGTGCCTTCAGCTGCCAAGGCCCTAAGCTCTGGAATTCCCTCCCTAAACCTCTCCGCCTCTCTACCTCTCTCTCCTCCTTTAAGACGCTCCTTAAAACCTACCTCTTTGCTGCCCTAATTTCTCTTTATGTGGCTCGGTATCAAATTTTGTTTTATAACACTTCTGTGAAGCGCCTTGGGACGTTTTACGACGTTAAAGCCGCTATATAAATACAAGTTGTTGTTGTTGTTTTGAAATTATGTAAATGAGGATGGTTGCTCCCGTTCAATCTTCATTTACCTGTGTGCTTGACAAAAGGGGTGCGGCTTGCAGCTCCACAGCTGGTAAAGGTGTCAACAGTTGTAGCATCTGCTCACTGCGATGGGAGATTAAAGGTGAGAAACTGATGCCACTTTTGGATTCAGATAGAATGTGACTTCCACTTCCACAACAGTAATTCTGTGTTAAAGGAGAACACTGTACGGGGAATTTTCAGCATAGAGTGTTCTCTCTTCTCCTTCCCCGCCCCCCTCACCCACCGCCGTCTACGATTTCAGGAAGAAGAATTCAGCATCGTCCGGTCTTGTCTCTGTTAATTTGAACACCATGATGTTGTTAAACAATTTACCTTTGGTTGTATGAAGTGTGTCTGGATAGAGGTGAAACTACAACATAATTAAGTGATTGTTTTTCTTACTTTGATCCTCAAGTAGCTGTGTTCTTTTTCATTTTTTGTGCTTATTGAGTTGAGAGATGTTAGTACTGAGGAATAGGACTATTCCCATTCCAGGTAAAGTATAACACAGCCAGATACATAATAAAGCTGCCTCTAATCTTCCCCAATGATGTAAAACTACTTACCTTTACACTTCAGAACCTTTGGAAATCAGTAAATTTCTTTCTAATGTGCTGTATTATCAGTCCTATATATTTAAAATGGAAAATCTTACCCTGTGACAATAAGGACATCCTTCTATGTTGCATCGTGACTCCCACTATCTGCACCAAGACTCAAGTATGCTCCATTGTAAGGTAAGGCGAGGGACACTAACAGCTGTTTATATCTGCATCTGTAATACTTACTGTATGAAAAGTGCCAAAAGAGGAACTGTTAGTGCCATGGATGCAGGCAATAAATTCACGACTGCTCTGCCTTATGACAACTGACTGCATTAATATTAAAAAGGCTGATTTATTGCAGTGACCAATTCCTTAGTGAACTGAGCTTAAAACAGGTTTAACACTTAAAGGGTTAAAACATTACAGGTTGCTTTGTGTGAGCTAAATTTACGGGATATCAAGGCATAGCATGCTCTGAAAGTTAACTGTTTTGCACATGGGGATGAATTTATGCTGATGCATAGACTTTTGTGATGCGTTTCTGTGTTAGTTTGATTAAACTTGTAAATATTTCTTGATCAGATGTCACCAGGGTGCAATAGACCCATCATATTACAGGAAACTCTTTATTAACCGGCACCGACGGACCGGCGTGGTGCCGGTTAATCAAAAAGTCCGGATAACGGAGAGTTATATCTCCCAACGTACGAGAGCCCCGTACACATTGACATGCGCCTGCATTCGGAGCTCCGTCTCCCCGGGGACCGCCAGCTGACCATCTGTCGTGTCCGCTGCCTACCCGGGCTGCACATTCCCCTCCCAATCTACACGCTCCGATACAAGGCAAATGCCTCGGGTTTTTTTTAAAAGTTAATTTTAAACGAGAGATGAAGGAAAACCCCGGTTACCTACTCAAGAATTTTGCCGGTTAAGAGAGATTTCCGGCTATTTGGGTGCCGGTTAATAAAGAGTTTCCTGTATTGTGTCCATCTTCATTTTCAAACCTGGTAAAACAAAATGACTGTGGCCTTTACAGAACTGTCAACATTGGACAGTGCTAGGTGTGAGAGTATGAATCATGAGCCATGTAGAGGAGATGTTCAGTTTTGCCAAAAGCATAAACATGCCTCAAAGCATCAAGCTGATTCTTTCATAATAGCCTTAGACTGGCCAAAAAGTGTTAAATGTATTTTTCACTCTTTCCTACCTTGCTATTTGATTCTCTCCCATATGTTTTTTTCTTCACAACCTCCACTGACTATGTGAATGTTTTCACTGGTCTCCTTGACTCCTATAAATGCAGCACAGTTGGTAGGGCTGAATAAGTGAAATGTTGCACAATTAATAGTGCACGACCTGCCTATTTTCACCTGTGTAAAACACCGTGATTCCTGGGGCCGGGAAGTGCAGTACCATGGTGGAATAACAGCAGGGGGCCTGGAATCTGCCAGAGTTCGGCCCCATTGGAAATTCTGGCATTTCTGGGGGCAGTCCCATAATGCACCCATCCAAAAATGGGCAGGCATGTTATAATGAATGTAAATAAGAACAATATGCCATTAGATGTATTTTCCAAATTTATGTCCTAGCAAAGCTGGACACACGCGAGTCCCTGGCATCCAGTACTGAACCACTTTTGCCCAAGGTTCCTGAGCCCCACAGGCCCACTGACAGAGAGTTCGTACACAATGGTGGCACAATTGGATAGTATAAACTTGCTGATTATGAATTGCACTCTGATAAAGATTATCCAGTGTATAAGATTCATGAAATCAAGTGATTTGCTTGTCAGACTGAAGCATTTCTATTTAAAAATGACGTGTTCTTTCTCAGGATAAGATTTATGTGCAGTGGAATCTTCTTAACAAACAGCATGCTACTGATGTGCTGCACGTTGCAGGAACATTTTCAGGGAATGGTAGAAAAGATGACACTGTGTGTATCAAAGCAGCTGCATTTTGATACCATGGATGGCATAAATCCTTGAGTGTGTGACTTTCTGTTAACTGCAGCAAAATTGTAGTAACTACAGTGATACCTTATTAGAAAGGCAAAGGGATCTATTTATCATGTCACATTTAACCAAATTAAAAGAGGAGTCATAGATTATGGCAAAAGTAGGAATTCCCTAATCACAATCAGTACTAGATTATCAAAGATAACAGTGGTGATGGATGTCTTAATCAATTTTTACACTAAATATTTTCATGGGCCATTTAAACCAGTCTCAATAGAAAGGTGGCAGTACTGGCATAATCCAGTATTATCCCAGAAACTGCTATAAAAAATAATGCCGCGTTCACGGCGTCGGCCATTATTAGTGCGTGAAAACCCAAGCAATTTGGAGCAAAGAATAGTTACACCATGAGTTCCGATTCGCCACAAATTGCTGGATGATTTGCCTCTACCGTTAGCCTCGACAAAAGCGGAATAATTACCATCTCATCGTGAGCCTCCCCATTGCATGTCATGAAATTGCTGGATTTATGCCATTAATAAGAATTAATCTCGCTGCAGACATTTAGGGATGGTAATTCATGTCATAAGGACCCTGTTAATGATGTGATTTATGGTCCTGACATGCCACTCAACCTTGGAGGCCCAGAAAGGGAACAATGGCAGCGATTTTGCCCGCGCTCAGTGGACCTGATTGGTGGTGAGTCAGCTGTGAAATTTAAAATGATTGACCGTGGGTTGGGAACCCGATGTCAAAACGCGCAAACCTGCATTTCCTGATGTCGGGTCTGGCAGTGCAGAGCAGACCCAACAGGCAGCGGCGGGGGACCCAATTCAAATCCTTAGTGGCTTGTTTACATCCACTTAACAATGCATTTTTTCCCAGCTTTTTAACTTTCACAGGTCTCCCACTGGTTTCCCGCTGAGTCTAGACCTCGTCGGTGAAGCTGAGGCAGGAGGTCACTTGCCGTTGTTTCAGCTGATGAGTTGACTGCTTCAAATGTCAACTCAAAGCTCCCAGCTGATTCAGCTATCCTCCCTTGAGCACTAGCTTCTCTAAATTACATTTTCACTACAGATTCAGGATGCTGCAAGTCTTTACACAAGTCTCCATCCAGTCTGACCTCATTACCTCTCCCACCTTTGACAGATCGCTTCTGTCATCTCTACGTCACCTGCCATCTATTCCATCAGCATGCACTTTATACTCTCTCACCTTGGTCCTCAGAATCTGATCACGACCAGCCCCAACACCAGCATCACCAAGCACACCAGCAGCACCAATAACCACACCAACCTTCTCCGCAATCAACTGATGCTGCACAGGACAGAGGGCATCAGCACCCATCCACATTGCTGCCTGGGGCGGCCTCACCATGGTCACATTTCCTTCACTTGACGCTGCACACCCTGGCTGCCACATGATGCTCCAGATTGGCACCACCCCACACCAACACCATAAAGCATCCCTACAATGCCCATGCCATTCCTTTCACACTCATCAGCATTGCGGGGGGTACCGTTATGTCTCACCATTCACTGCAACTCACTAAGCCACTTCCAAAGGTGCACGGAAATCTGTCCAAGAACACATAGAGTTGAAAATAAAGATTTCAATGTTTGAAAGCACATTAACAGAAATTTCCCATGAACATTGGCTAAAACACACAAGTGTGTTGTTAGTTGGTATGATTGCACTAGGATGAGGATAAGTGTGAGGAGTGGCTAGTGAGATGGGGAAGTGATAATGCAGATAGAGAGGGATGGGTGGAGGTGCAAGGTAAGTTGGAGTGAGTAAGGATGTGCAGGAGTAGGGGAGGGAAGGTAGAGTGATGGGGATGTGATGAGAGACACAGCAGGATGAGGCTGAGTGCAGCTTTGCAGTAACGTTTCATGATCTACTGAGATCATTGAAAAGTTTATGCCACTGCAGCCTGGTCATCCTGACTATGTCCCTGCTTGTGTCCTCCTGTGCAATGTGCAACCAGGCTGTGTTGGTCTCCTGGGGAGGTCTCTTCTGCCCATTGGAAGGGAAGAGAACCTCCCTGTGTGCTGTGACTCCCTCCATAATGGAGGGAGTCTGGGGAGAGCCTGGGTACAGTCCTGCACCTCTGTGCAGTTCTTGTCAGTGTTTGCAGCACCTCAATGCTGTAGAACACTGGCAGCACAAATGTCAAAGTAAATTTGCACATGGTCCCTTTAAGGAAACCGGCTGATGATGCATCGGGACTTAACAAACCCAATCAAGGGAAAGTCATGTCGGAGGCCGAGATGGAGGCAGCAGCGGGGTCGGGACCCACCACCGACGTCGCCCGCCACGGACTCGCCGAGGTAGGAAAATCATGACCAATGAAACTGTGGAGTCTCACTCCCGCAGATGGTAAATTGTTCCTCGAGGTTTTTAAAATGTAAAATTATTTTTTTTTCTTAATTTTCCTTTCTGTCTCTTTTCTCTTTCTCTCTTAATCTGCTTTCTTTCTTTCCCTCTTTATTTCTCTTTCTGTATCTAATTTGACTTTAAATCACCCAATTTCCTCCTCCATCGTTCCTCTGTTTCTTTCTCTATCCTTAAATTTATTTGGTTAAGGAGATAGACCATTGGACCTCATGAAGTCTCAGATGCCCCTTTGACCTCACTATGCCAGTATCAATTCGCACTTTCAGCAATTTGCGGTGCAAAAATAATACGATCTGAAGGGTGAGGTTAAGAGAAACAACTCAGGTCGCACCATCAATTTCTGGGCTATTCATAGAACGATACACCACAGAAGGAGGCCATTCGGCCCATCGTGCCTGTGCCAGCTCCTTGAAAGAGCTCTCCAATTAGTCCCACTGCCCCGCTCTTTCCCATAGCCCTGTATATTTTTCCCCCTTCAAGTATTTATCCAATTCCCTTTGGAAAGTTACTAGTGAATCTGTTGCCACCACCCCTAATTACACGCATCACACACACACATACATACACACACAGTTACATTGATTTCTGAATTAATTTGACCATTTCATTGCAGGTGCTGTCCGAAAAAAATGCTTTTAAACAGTTAACAATAGGATGAGGAAATCAGCACTTTCCGTGTTTACTTTCTTGTGATAAAAGTGACTTGCTTCATTATTCACCAGTTCAGATGTCGGGGCAGTCTGCTGATAATACATTCAACTGCAGGTCCCGCTGTGCGTCATGGCTGACGTAACATTCTGGCACAGAGGCTTCTGCTGCAGATGGCTCTTTTTACATCAGCGAGGGCTGTTTGCATTGTACAAGTTGTCAGTCAGTGCGAATGGGAGCAGCAACTTGCCCTATTTTTGCTGCACCTGAATCAGGAAAGAGCGTGCTGTGAGCCATCACTGGTGCTGACAGGGAGTGGATGGTTACAGTTATACAGGTGACTTATAACCTACCTCTTCGTATTTCAGTAGCGATAAATATCAAGTTGCATTGATTCAATTGAACCTGTCCTTTGCTCAAATAACAGCCACATCAATACCATATATTAATTCAGTGCACAGAAATGTTAGTTCCTGAACACTCAGGTATTCTGCCATGTTTAGTCTTGGATTACTCGCACAATTCTCCCATGAGTTCATTGTTTGGCAAAATTAATTTTGAAAGGCATTTGTTCCTTGGTAAAATGCCTGGCAGAATACATGTAGTGGGTCTGTAAACACAGGGATATGGAGCGATATGACTTGCAACAGAAATAGCCTTGTCGCGTCTGCAACTAGATATTTTTACAACCCGAGTAAAAGCTGGAATAAAAATCCAGATGATTGCACTGCGAAAGTTAGGTCTGCACAGGTGTAGAATATGCTGCAGTGTGAACGTATCCAAGAGGCTCGCATGGTGATATAGCTGATTTTTGAGTGCAGGCTGGTTCAGTAATTTAACCTGCAGTAAACCTCCCCAGTACAATGGCAATCCCGATTTACCTTGCAAAATCAGTCGCATGCAGTACCCAAAAGGTAACATTCATCGAACTAGGACGATTGCAATACTTGTAAGACAGCAATCAGTTTTGCCTCTTTCATCATTCTGCTCACGTGCAGAACTAACTGATACCATGCAACTTCTGAATTTTTATACCAGCTTTTACCTAAGCTGTAACAAAAAATGTAGTGACAGACACAATAATGCCATTTTGTCACCAATCACATCTCTGCGTATCCCTCTGTTTAGACTGACTTATTCTCAAAATCTTGGTTTTTACAACAATGTTACCATGACATGGGATGCCTTTTTTTTTATTCGTTTATGGGATGTGGGCGTCGCTGGCAAGGCCAGCATTTATTGCCCATCCCTAATTGCCCTTGCAGTCCGTGTGGAGAAGGCACTCCCACAGTGCTGTTAGGGAGGGAGTTCCAGGATTTTGACCCAGCGACGATGAAGGATCGGCGATATACTTCTAAGTCAGGATGGTGTGTGACTTGGAGGGGACGTTAACTCTGTTTCTCTCTCCACGGATGTTGCCTGGCCTGCTGAGTTTTTCCAGCGTTTTCTGTTGTTGTTTCAATTTTCCAGCATCCGCAGTATTTTGCTATCAACTTAGAGGTGGTGGTGTTCCCATGCGCCTGCTGCCCTTGTCCTTCTAGGTGGAAGAGGTCGTGGGTTTGGGAAGTGCTGCCGAAGAAACCTTGGCAAGTTGCTGCACTGCAGCCATGGTACACCGGTGGTGGAGGGAGTGAATGTTTAAGGTGGTGGATGGGGTGCCAATCAAATGGGCTGCTTTGTCCTGGATGGTGTCGAGCTTTTTGAGTTTGTTGGAGCTGCACTCATCCAGGCAAGTGGAGAGTATTCCATCACACTCCTTACTTGTACCTTGCAGATGGTGGAAAAGCTTTGGGGAGTCAGGAGGTGAGACACTCGTCGCAGAATACCCAGCCTCTGACCTGCTCTTGTTGCCACAGTATTTATGTGGCTGGTTCAGTTAAGTTTCTGGTCAATGGTGACCCCCAGGATGTTGATGGTGAGGGATTAGGCGGTGGTAATGCCGTTGAATGTCAAGGGGCGGTGGTTAGACACTCACTTGTTGGAGATAGTCATTGCCTGGCACTTGTGTTACCTGCCACTTATCAGCCCAAACCTGAACGTCGTCCAGGTCTTGTTGCATGCGGGCATGGACTGCTTCATTATCTGAGGAGTTGTGAATGGCACTGAACACTGTGCAGTCATCAGCAAACATCCCCATTTCTGACCTTATGTTGGAGGGAAGGTCATTGATGAATCAGCTGAAGATGGTTGGGCCTAGGACACGGCCCTGAGAAACTCCTGCAGCGATGTCCTGGGGCTGTGATGATTGACCTTCAACCACCACAACCATCTTCCTTTGTGCTAGGTATGACTCCAGCCAGTGGAGAGTTCCCCCCGATTCCCATTGACTTCAGTTTTACTAGAGCTCTTTGATGCCACACTCGGTCAAATGCTGCCTTGATGTCAAGGGCAGTCACTCTCACCTCACCTCTGGAATTCAGCTCCTTTGTCCATGTTTGGACCAAGGCTGTAATGAGGTCGGGAGCCGAGTGGTCTTGATGGAACTCAAACTGTTGATGACACCTTCCATCACTGATGGGGCGGTAATTGGCTGGGTTGGATTTGTCCTGCTTTTTGTGGACAGGACATACCTGGGCAGTTTTCCACATTGTCGGATAGATGCTAATGTTGTAGCCGTACTGGGGCAGCTTGGCTAGAGGCGCGGCTAGTTCTGGAGCACAAGTCTTCAGCACGATAGCCTTTGCTGTATCCAGCGCGCTCAGCCGTTTCTTGATATCACGTGAAGTGAATCGAATTGGCTGAAGACTGGCTTCTGTGATGGTGGAGACCTCGGGAGTAGGCCGATATGGATCATCCACTCGGCACTTCTGGCTGCAAATGCTTTCAGCCTTGTCTTTTGCACTCACGTGCTGGGCTCCACCATCATTGAGGATGGGGATATTAATGGAGCCTCCTCCTCCCGTTAGTTGTTTAATGGTCCACCACCACTCACGACTGGATGTGGCAGGACTGCAGAGCTTTGATCTGATCCGTTGATTGTGGGATCGCTTAGGCCCTGTCTACAGCATGCTGCTTCCACTTTTTAGCATGCATGTAGTCCTGTGTTGCAGCTTCCCCAGGTTGGCACCTCATTTTTAGGTACGCCTGGTGCTGCTCCCGGCATGCTCTTCTACACTCCTTATTGAACCAGGGTTGGTCCCCTGGCTTGATGGTAATGTTAGAGTGAGGGATATGCCAGGCCATGAGGTTACAGATTGTGGTGGAATACAATTCTGTTGATGGCCCACAGTGCCTCATGGATGCCCAGTTTTGAGCTGCTAGATCTGTTCTGAATCTATCCCGTTTAGCACAGTGGTAGTGCCACACAACGGAGGGTGTCCTCAGTGTGAAGACGGGACTTCGTCTCCACAATGGCTGTGCAGCAAGGACGAGGTCAAGTAGGTTTTTCCCTCGTGTTGGTTCTCTCACCAGACTCGCAGCTATGTCCTTCAGGATGCAGCCAGCTCGGTCAATAGTGGTGCTACCGAGCCACCCTTGGTGATGGACATTGAAGTCCCCCACCCAGAGTATATTCTGTGCCCTTGCTGCTCCTTCCAAGTGGTGTTCAACATGGAGGAGTACTGTTTCCTTGCCCATGCTTGACTTGAAGCCATGATACTTCATACAGTCCGGAGTCAATGTTGAGGACTCCCAGGGCCACTCCTTCCTGACTGGCTGCCACACCCAGGGATGGTGATGGAGGAGTTTGGGACATTGGCTGAAAGGTATGATGCTGTGGGTATGACTAGTTGTTGGTGAGGAGGACTTTGCAGGGTCAACTGGGCTGGGTGTGCTGTTGTCGTGTATTATTATTGTGTTTCGTAGCAGTTTGTTACAATTGAGTTGCTTGCTAGGCCATTTCAGAAGGCACTTAAGAGTGAACCACATTGTTGTGGGTCTGGAGTCATATACAGGCCAGATCAGGTAAGGACAGCAGATTTTCTTCACATCAGTGAACCGACATTCCAATAGTTTCTATGGTTACTCATACTAGCTTTTTATACCAGATTTATTTAATTAACTGAATTTAAATTCCCCAGCTCCCATGGTGGGATTTGAACTCGCATCTCTGGATCATTAGTTTAGGCCTGTGGATTACTAGCCCAGTGATATTACCACTATGCTACCGTTGATAACTGTTGTAAGTCATTACCAATATTGCTGCTCTGATGTAACCACAGAAATGTCACGCCATGGAAAAAGATGAATAGTTGTGAGGTTAGAAAGATATTGTGGAGTTTCACTTCATTATCTTTAGAGGGAATGCGAAATAAGGAAAAGCTTTGCAAAAATTTGGTAGAGCCCAAGTTAGGGTTAATTGTACATTGAAAGTTTGTCGAAGGAAAGACCTTCTAGGCCTTTGCTCATTGCATATTCTGTTAAGTTGTTTCATTCTTATATTGCCAACACTCACTGTTTAGTTATATAAATAAACGTCTTGCATCTAGTGCATGGCTGTCAAAATTTAGACACCAGGGCTGGGAATTTTCCTTACCGTGTAAGTATGGGGCTGGCTCCATCCTGCTGTGCAAAACAAATTTAGCTTAATGAGGCCTATTAAGCCTGCCCAGCGTGTTACCCAGCCCAATGAGATGGAGCAGATCTGGTGACGCCACTCATGACGTGTTTTAAGCCAGGATCCTTAAAGGGAACCTGGCCACATTAAATTTTAAGTTTAATCTAACATAGTGGGTGTTGAATCTTTACTATACAATAATATAATAAAAGTTATCTATAAGTGACAAAGAAATATTTAAATAATATGATCATTAAGTAATATGACTCCATCTACAAATATGATCAAGAACATACTTATAAAAGTACATTAATTGGGAAGTTATTGGTGCTTTAGTCACAAATCTATGGACTTTTGTATCAGTAACTGGTACAAATAAAAGATGTGCGTGTATCGGTAATACATAAAAATTAAGCAGATTTTAAATGTAATTGTAAAGGGGTGGATTTATGATCTTATGCAAGTTCAGCGGAAGAGCTGCGGAATCCCTGACAAACAGTGTAAATGGTGCTTACAATGTGTTTCTGGGATTTCTGAGGCCTGCCGTTGAAGTTAACAATGGACAAGTGAGAGAACCTCTGCAGAAATTCACCCTAAAGTCTCAGACTGAAAAATTAAATTAGTCATATTCAGGGACTGAAAGCAAATTGAACCAGTGGAATGAGTGATGAGAATGAAATTGTTACGGTTGATGACTTGATTTAATGTGTAACTGGACAATCACAGTATACTGTGAGAAAAACCTGACCAGAAACAACATAAAACTTTATTTAAATGGTATATGTCATTTTTTTTATAGTGCAGATCAATTCACTGCAATTACTGTTCAGTGTGAAGTCAACAGCCGAGAATAACCAGTGAAAATATGACATTTACCAGTCGCTTTTCAAGTAGAACAGACTCTCCATCAATCTGTTAGCTGATATAATCAACATGTTTTTATTTTGGTTTGTTTTCCAGGCTGTCAAGTAATCAGCTAGCGCAATGGCCACGGAACTCACGCCTCAGGTTAACAGACGTGGTTTCCGAGCTGCGTGAATCCCGTGGCCATGCAGGAAAATTTTAAAAGTAGGTGGGGAAAAAGGCTGTTAAGTGCCTATAACCTCATAATGATTTTAATTGGGTCCCTCGCCGCTGCCGGTCAGGTAGGCTCCACGCTGGCAGATGCGCCTGGGGGAAAGGCGCGTGGGAGCGAGATGTCAAAAATAACAACTTTTCCACCCTACCCGCCACCGATTGCGCCCGCTACCACCCCGGAAAGTTCAGCCCCATACTTCAAACCTCACACTTTGGGGTGCCAAAAGTACATTAAAAAAAAAAAGAGAAAGAGGGACTTTCATTTTGTAGTGGTTACTTCTCAACTTTAGCCAGCAATTAAAAAATATCTGGCAATCTAAAAACTTCCTCACCAGCAGTTAACCTGTAATTGAGCTCCGCATGTGTTCTTTTTGGAGCAATTGGAGTTTCTGGCCTTAAAGAGACAAGGGGGGTGATTTTGTGAATGGAGGCGAGTTGGAGGCGGGACTGCTGCTTGTCGGGTTTCAGTCCCGCCTCCATCGAGTTGTGGCCAACCCACGCTATTTTCCCTTGATTGACCTTGTTAAGCCTGCCCAGCGGGCTTAGCAGGCCAATTAAGGGAAAGCCGGTTGCAGAGCACGTCAACGTATGACGTGTCATCTGTCAAAAACTTTTGACAGATGAATTGTCATCGTTTGACAGCTCTGTGAAGCTGTCAAACACTGAAATTCCCTGTAGTTTGATGAGCTCTTGAATTCAAGACCTCATCAACCTTCTTTCTTTTACAGAATTGAGATGTTTGTTGCATCTGAAAATGCAACGGACATCTCTCATCTGCAACACGGAGGGTGCGAGACTCTCCGTATAGAAGCCCACTGAAGCCTGCAGGAAGAAACAAAGGTAAGTACACTTTTAAAAACACTTTGGACTTAACTCAGATACTCACCTCTACACTCCAGCACCCATCACTTACCTTCACACCACACTTTTGCACCCCCCCGACCCCCGCAGACCCAGTACTCGCCTCGGTGACCCTGGCAGGTTTTGGTGCCGTCGGAAAGCCCGCACTTGTGAGGGCAAAAACGGGATAATCCCATTTTCTGCCTGTTAACCACCTGTTAATAGGCAGTTAATAGGCTTTAATCCCTTCCCGCCTCCAAAGAGACGGGACCCGGCGCGGGACAGCTAACCGCCTCCTGGGAAGATGGCATGGAGGCGGGTTGGGAGTGGGTTTCCCACCCGGCCCCAAATTCTGCCATTTTCCTGGCAGTCCCGCCTCCATACCCACCTCCTCAGGGCTGAGAAAATCACCCCCAAGCTTGCTAAAAGGCAGCTTTATCTTAGCAGCAGAATAATACCATGGGGGGTAGAGTTTCCGCTTTGGGCGCAAATTTGCGCTTGAAATTGGGCTGTTTTTTCCAAAGTGAAGTTATGGTTCAAGTTTCTGCCCAAACTCATTTGCAAAAAAATAATCATTGAAGTACTTAAGAGTGGTAACCTGGTGCAGTTTTATTAATAAAGCTAAAAATGGGTTTATCACGAAAAATAAGCATTTTTAATAAGAGTGTCTCGTCCACCACCTGTGAGTAACCTGATTTAAAATCACTGCAAATGACTTAAAAAAAACTATACTGAACCATTTACTAGTTTCATTGGTGTGTACACTCGTCAATTTCTTAGTAAATTAAATATTTTTTAATATTTAAAAACTTTTAAAATGTATCTACTGGTGCCTGTGCACCTAAAAAATTTAAAGAGCCATGCTCATTATTTTGAACTGGGGCGTGGCCAGATTTGTGGGCGGGGCCGGCTTCCAGCGTGATTTTTTAAAACCAGCGTTAAAGATTTCCGCTCGACGTAACTTGCGTTAAAAATTCCATGATCTTTTGCGCCCGATTTGCCGATTTCAGCCGGATTATGCTGATAAAATCAATGCAAACTAGCGGAAACTCTAAGCCCATGTGTGTCACGCAGTATAATGCTGCTGCTATAAAACAATGTATTGTCTGACTTAATGGGCTCGATTTTCCAAGCCCCGTGGAGGTGGGTTTGGAGGCGGGAGTGGTAGAAAAATTGCAGATTCGGGGGGCACGTACCCATTCCGCCCCCAACCCGCCTCCATGCCAATGTCCCAGGAGGCGGGTACCCCACCTGTGCTGGGAGCCGCCTCCCCGAGGTGGGAAGGGGATTAGTGCCAATTAACTGCCTGTTAACAGGTAGTTAACAGGCAGTTTTTTGGCTAATCCCTATTTTAAGCCCTGAAGTGTGGGCTGCCCGACGGCTCCAAACCACGGCAAGTTGGCGAGGCGGACCGTCGGTCTGCAGGGCTTGGAGGGTTCGAGATGTCCGGTGTACAGGTGAGTGATGGGTGCATGAGTGCAGAGGTAAGTGTGTTTGGTGTGTGTAAAGTGTTTTAATTTTTACTTACCTTTACTTTCTCCTCCAGGCTTCCTCCCTTCAGTTCTCGGGAGTCCCTCAGCTCACCGGCACAGAAAGCAGAATGGCCGCTGAGCTGTCAAAAGCTGCAGCCTCTGCTTTCTGGTCTGGAGAGCTCTCTAACTGAGTCTGAGTAGAAGGACTCAAGTTAGAAGACAGATTGTCAGTGTTTGACAGCTTCACAGAGCTGTCAAACGCTGATATTTCATCTGTCAAAAGCTCTTGACAGATGAAATGTCAATCGCTGACGTCACCAGTATCCAGGTGTCCCTTAATTGGCCTGCTGAGCCTGCTGGGCGGGCTTAACAAGGTCAATCAAGGGAAAGTAGCGTGGGTTGGCCACAAATCGATGGAGGCGGGACTACAACCCAAAAAGTGGGAGTCCCGCCTCCATCACGTCCCCATTGACAAAATCGAGCCCAATGTGAGCAATGCAATGGCGATTTGCCAGTTTAAACAAAAATGATCAATTCTTTGTAACAGTTTGATTTTCCTGCCTTTTAAAAGAAATACCTGATGGTGAGATTGTCTCTGTGAGCTGATTTTTCCAAGATGTGACAAGTTTCTCTTTTCCGTTTTGGAGCTGTTCTTACAATTGTACTGAACACAGGCCAAAGGACTGAATCTGCACTCCCAGCGGGGAAGTGCTCTTGCAGTGAAAGCAGGTCAAGGAATTGGGGATGCCTGTTTCTGACTCACACTCCCTTTGAGAGCTGCTTCCTTGCTGGGAGCGTGGGATCGTGGAATTAACATTCAAATCTTGTAGGGGTTGACATTTCACTGGACAACATTAATAACAAATGTTTTAACATGCTGAATGAAATCCCCTTCTCTGCTATTTTAACACGGGCGCTAATTGAATTAAGTCAAACAGTTATTGCCTCCATTTAAAATAGTGGATAAAGGTATTTCATATGATGCACTAACACATTCATATGCCTGTGACATACACTTCTCTTACATCTCTCAAAAGGGTTTTAAAAAAATCCTTCAATTGTGCTTCATTTCTGTGTTTGTTTTATATGACATATATTTTTTAAAGGTTTACAAAGTTCAACAATTGCACTACAAAAACCATCCAATAAACCCATATCCTTTACCTAGGTTTCTCAATATAAAAAATTAGATTAAGCAGTGATTTTAAAACCTAATTGTTTATCCAGGGTGAGAGTGAGGAGGAGAGTGTTGTGGTTTGTCCAATAATCTCACTGAAATTCACTCTTGTAAATCTTTTTCATCACTTAAAAAATGACAGTTAACTGGCTTTGCTTTCTTATTTAAATCTAACAACGATCAGCTCTTCAATTTAGAGTTTTAATGGAAAGAAGCGACCAGTAGAGGTTCCAGTCAGACTGTTCTTCGACTGTAAGTTGTGATGTACATTGGCATTTCTAAAGTCCACTGGTTTTGGTTCAGCTACTGTTCATTAACTCCAACACAGCCACTGTTAGCAGACTTAATTTTGGGCAGGTGATCACTCTATTTATGACACCAGTAAATAACAACAGAGGGGGGTTCTCTTGCTCGTCCAACGTAATATAAGATAGTCACCAAGAAATCAAATAGGGAATTCAGAAGGAACTTCTTTACCCAGAGAGTGGTGAGAATGTGGAACTCGCGACCACAGGGAGTGGTTGAAGCAAATAGTATCGATGCATTTAAGGGGAGGCTGGACAAGCACATGAGGGAGAAGGGAATAGAGGGTTATGCTGATAGATTTAGATGAGAAAAGACGGGAGGAGGCTCGAGTGGAGCATAAATGCGTTTATGTCATTTCCCCGGGTTTTCCAAGGGAGTTATGGCAGACAAGCAGGAGAATCCCAGAGGAAATTCATCCCCATGACCAGAGGCATTTAGACTTGGAAAGCACTCAGCAGTACTTCAGTGTGATTAACTGCAACCTAATCACCCAGGCACAGGCTGCACATTTCAACATTACATTGCACTTACATGTCACGGCAAATTGAAGGTTATGTTCTCTTTCTTTTAATTTCATCTTACAATTATGGAGAGCTTCTTTTTGTAGAGCAAAAGACTTTCAAGTTGCAACTATAGGCACAAAGTAAGATGACGAGGAGGTGAATTTTAGCGGGGGTTTTCCCACGCCTCCACCGTTACTTTGGCGGAAGAGCCGTGGAATCCATAGACAAATGGCGTCAGCACTGCTTCCATTGTTTTTCCATGGCTCTTTGGCTGAAGCTATGGCGGAGGAGTGGGAGAACTCCATGGAAGTTCACCCCCTGAATGTTAATAGGCATTTTGACTGCAGGAAGTATCACTGTTGAGCCAGCACCTGTTCTTGCCCAATGTCCACACACACCTGCACATCAAGCAAGGGTTGCTGGATTGAGATCAGGAGCTCGAACGGTGGTCGATTCTCCTATTCAGAATCCAGGGATTTTGGGGCAACTGTGGGCTGAATTTTGCCGGCGCTCAGAGGGCGAGTTCGGAGGCGGGTCCACTGTCAAAATGGCAGTGATTGACAGCGGGGCGGAAGTCCGCTCTGAGCCCGCCTCCTTGTTAATTTCCCAAGTGCGGTTTGCAGATCCGGCACTAAGCGGCCGTAAGAAGATGCTTAAAGGTATTTAAGCAGCATTTTACCAGGTCCGAATGATTTTTCCATGTTTTTTACAAGGTTCCTGGCACTCGGGGATCACGTCAGGTAAGTGTGTCAGGTCAATGACTTTGCATTGCTGTGAATAGTTGACGGCTGGAAAAGTGGTATAAAAGCTACCATTTCACAGCTGTTCAATTTCCAATCTTAGAAGCTGGAGGCTTCAGGATTTGTAATACACTTTTCAGCTTTATGGAGGTTTGAAGTGTTTGGAACAAACTCTCTATCCAGTGTCACCTCCATGGAGCAACCTCTCTCATCATTGACAAATCGCTTCTGTCATCTCAACTTCAGCTGCTGTCTATTCCATCAGCAGCCCTTGAAACTCTCTCACCTTGGTCCTCAGAATCCCACCACGATCAGCCCCAACACCAACATCACCGGGCACACCAGCAGCACCAACAATAATCCCAACCTTCTCCGCAATCAACTGATGCTGCACACGACACAGGGCATCAGCACCCGACCACATTGCTGCCCAGGAGGCCTCACCATGGCCAGATTTACTTCACTTGACACTCTACACCTTGGCTGCCACATAATATGCCAGGTTGGCACCACCCCACACCAACACCATAAAGCATCCCTACAATGCCCAAGCCATTCCTTTCACACTCATCGCCATTGCGGGGGGTACTGTTATGTCTCACCATTCACTGCAACTCACTAAGCCGCTTCCAAAGGTTCACACAAATCTGTCCAAGAATGCAAAGTGTTGAAAATAAAGGTTTCAGTGTTTGACAGCACATTAACAGAAACTTCACATGAACATGTGTTGTTGGTTGGTATGATTGGACTAGGATGAGGGTGAGTGTGAGGGGTGGCTAGTGAGATGGGGAAGTGATAATGCAGATAGAGAGGGATGGGTGGAGGTGCAAGGTAAGTTGGTATGAGTAAGGATGTGCAGGAGTAGGGTAGGGAAGGCAGAGTGATGGGGATGTGATGAGTGGCACAGCAGGATGAGGCTGAGTGTGGCTTTGCAGTAACATTTCCTGATTTACTGAGATCATTGAAAGGTTTACGCCACTGCAGCCTGGTCCTCCTGACGACATCCCTGCTTGCGCCCTCCTGTACAATGTGCAACCAGGCTGCGTTGGTCTCCGAGGGAGGACTCTTCCGCCAATTGGAAGGGAAGAGGGCCTCCCTGCGTGCTGCGACTGAGGGAGTCATGTGAGAGCCTGGGTGCAGCTGTGCACCTTTGTGCAGTGCTTGTCAGTGTTTGCAGCACCTCAATGCTGCAGAACATTGACAGCACAACTGTCAAAATGATTGTGGACGTGGTCCCTTTAAGGAAACCGGCTGATGACGCGTCATCAATTGACGTCATCAGACCCGCTTCCTATTAATTGGCCGGGAACCTCGCAGAGCGGGCTTACCAAGCCTCATCATCTTGTTGGAGGCCGGGATCGACACAGATGCGAGATCCCCACACGCCACTGACGTCGCCCGCCCCAGACCCGCCGAGGTTGGAAAAATCCAGCCCTGTAGTTCCCAATCACAGACCAGAGGGTGAAGAGTCTCGCTCATCGTTACTTCAATAGAAGATGTGAAGAATTCTGTTGGGTGAAGCATGCATATACATCGAAATAAACAGGTTCGAGGGTCAGGTCCATGTTCCAACGACATTTGTCTCTGTATGTTCCCAGGTTTTTTTTGTCCTAAATTTCTGTTCCTATTATGTAATACTATAGGATTATTTTTACGCAAAATACATGTAGACTGATATGGTTTTTATTCAAAACAACAGTCTAAACATTTCTAGAATCTTTTGAAATGTTGACCTTTTCTTAGCACAGAACCCACAGTGTCAATACTGTGACAGCTACAACAGCAATGACGTTTGCAAAATGAACAGAGCTGGACAACAGGGGAAAACCAAGCCTGATTTCCAGCCCTGAAATAACTAAGGGTCGGATAGTATTTAGTACCAACAAACATCTGCAGCAGAGGACAGTTATCAATTATTTTCATAACAAAAATGGAACTTTGAATAAGATGAAGGCTTGGTAGTTCGGTATTTATGCATTTAGCTGTTACTTTAGTAGCAATCTTGAGGGAGTGGCCTGTGAGAAAATGGAGTTGTGGTTCCTTTTTAATTACTTTCTTTCCTTCACAACTTGGTTCAGCTTAGACGACGGTCGCATTACCCAGTAGGCAATGAGTATTTATTAATGCCCTCAACACAGGTATCCTAATAGAGGGATTGGTTTTTAACCCACTGTGGGTTTCCGGAAGAAAGTAAAAAATCTACTTTTCGTGGCCTCTTCGCATACTGATCCTCTTTTAGAGCCTGATTCAGCTTGGTGGAAAAACCACAGTTCATGGTCTGAGTCAAAATGCCGTTGGGATCCAATTGACATCATCAGACCCTGATTAGCATATGTCAGTTAGGACCCCTCCGGCTTCAGGCAGGTGCCTTTAAAGCCTGCTCAGAAGAGCGGGTTAAAAACGAGGACGGTGGGATCCAGGGGGCTTTCCAGTGGGTAAGTCACCTGAGGCATTTTAACTGCCCACCTGCGCAGTTTACACGGGGCAGGTAGGGTTAAGATTACCTCTAGAATATTTAATTTTGCAGACAATATGAAGTTGTGTTCAGGCGGTGTGAAGGAAAACTCATTTTTGGCAGTTAACAACCGTGCAAGTTTCAAAAGACATTCAGTAATCATGATGTGTGCCAGTGGCAAAACATTTGCTTTCGGTGTTTTCTTTCACTGCAGTTCACTGCTGTTGTGACTAGTTTACTTTGAAACATATGAAGAAGCCAGGATTCTCTGAGAACAGGAATATTGTTCGCAAGTGCTGAGAAATGAATGATGACACATTATCTGTGCTAACAATTAGATGTGGAAGGGTATATTGTTAAATAAGGTGTAGTAGGAAAAAGGTTTGGTGATGTTTGTTGATTGAGCATTGAAAGTGTAATCACATTTTGTGGCAGTCATTGGTAAGCTAGGCCCATAGTGTATATGCTGAATGATTTTGCACTAACTGATGGCCATATTTTGAGTACTATTCCGGTTAAGCCACTGTAATTGAGGGAAAGAAGTTTGTCAGCATGGCTTAGTTGGTAGCACTCTTGCCTCTGAATCCAATGGTTGTGAGTGCAAGCCACTCAAAGGGGGCCGATTTTGCCAGCCCTGGGGAGGCGGGACTGCCGGGAAAATGGCAGAATCTGGGGGTGGGTACCCATCCCATCCCCAACCCGCCTCCGTGCCATATTCCCAGGAGGCAGGTACCCGACCCGCGCCGGGTCCCGTCTCCTGGAGGCGGGAAGGGGATTACAGCCACTTAACTGCTTGTTAACAGGTAGTTAACAGGCAGTTAAGAGGATTATCCCCATTTTTCCAGCAGAGGTGTGGGCTTCCCGAAGTCGGGAAACCCCGCCAGGGTCACCGAGGCGAGCAGTGGGTCTGCGGGGGGTGAGAGGGGTCCAAATGTGCACTGTGGAGGTGAGTGATGGGTGCAAGTGTGGAGAGGTAAGTATGTGAGGTGAGTGAAAAGTGTTAGAAAAAGTTTCCTTTCCTTTGTTTCTTCCTGCAGGCTTCAATCGTTGGGGATCCGGAGGCTCCGGCATCTCCACGGCAGAGATGACAGAATGGCTGCTGCATTCTCCGATGCAACAGCCATCTGCTTTCTGCTCACAAAAGAGGTTTGGTGAGTTCTTGAGTACAAGAACTCACCAAACAACAGAGAATGTCAGTGTTTGACAGCTTCTTAAAGCTGTCAAACGATGACAATTCATCTGTCAAAAATTTTTGACAGATGAAACGTCATATGCTGATGTTCTTTGTAATCGGCTTCCCCTTAATTGGCCTGCTAAGCCCGCTAGGCGGGCTTAACAAGGTCAATCAAGGGAAAATAGCGTGGGTTGGCCACAAGTCGATGGAGGTGGGACTAAAACCCGACAAGCAGCAGTCCCGCCTCCAACGGCAAAATCACCCCCAAAGACTTGAGCACATGATCTAGGCAGATATTCCAGTGCAGCACAAAGAGTGCTGGACTGTCAGAGGTGCAGTTTTTTGAATAAGATGTTAAACTGAGGCCTACTTCGGTGGTTATTAAAGATTTGATGAACAGCAAGATGTTCTCCTGGCGTGCTGATGACATCCAACTCTATCTCTCCTCCGCCACCCTCAACTCCTGTGCTGTCTGACTACTTGTCTGATATCAAGTCGTGGATAAGTCAGAACTTCCTTCATCTTAACATCGACAAGACTGAAGCCATCCTGTTCAGTTCTTGCCAAGAACTCCACACACTGACATGGATGTCATAGATGACCTGACCATTACTGATACTAGCTTTATTTAATTAACTGCATTTAAATGCTCCAGCTGCCATGGTAGGATTTGAACTCATGTCTCCAGATCCTGAGTGCTGTTTGAAAGACTTTAAGCAGCACAGGGAAGGCAAACACAAATCTTTATTCAGCAAAGTTACTGTACAATTGGATGTTACAGAGTACCAATTTTACAGGTGAGGTGCTGGAAAATCCTACTACAAGAAGCCCACCCCCTCACCTGGTGTCAGGTTTGGGAGGAGGTGTTTTATTTAAATTCATTCACAGGATGTGGGCGTCACAAGCAAGGCCAGCATTAATTGCCCATCCCTGATTGCCCTTGAGAGTTGGTGGTGATTCTCCTTATACAACTGAGTGGCTTGCTAGGCCATTTCAGAGGGCAGTGAAGAGTCAACCACATTGCTGTGGGTCTGGAGTTACGATATAGGCCAGACTGGGTAAGGACGGCAGATTTCTTTCCTTACAGGATCATTAATGAACCAGATGGGTTTTTGCAACAATCCAATAGTTTCATGGTCACCATTACTGATACTAGCTTTATTTAATTAACTGAATTTAAATGCCCCAGCTACCGTGGTGGGATTTGAACTTATGTCGTCAGATCTTTAGTCCAGGCCTCTAAATTACTAGCCTAGTAACATAACCACTATGCTACCGTACCCTGGTTAAAATAGACTACTTCACCTGAGGAAGGAGCGATCGATAGCTCCGAAAGCTTGTGATTTCAAATAAAACTGTTGGACTATAACCTGGTGTTGTGCGACCTCTCAAAATAGACTGCACAGGTTTGCTATGCCAGTCCTGGATTTGGCTGACTCTTATGCAGAGTCTTCACAATGCACAGCCCAAGAAGGTCGCGGGCCACAAGATTTTCCAGCTGGCTGTCACTGAAATCCTATGGCCAGTCAGCACATTTCCACAAGGTAATTACTTAGAAAGAATAGCCATTTAGGTGTAACACATCAGAAATAATGAACAAACTAACAAACTTCAAAGGACAGCACTGTGCCACCTCCAGCTACAAACAGTCACAGACTATATAACAGGGGAAATGAATGCACGGCACTTGATTTGAATATTGTGCTGAGCATTTGTCATTGGTTACGATATAGCAGGAGTTCAGTGTTATGACTTTGTTTTTCTCCTTATAACTTGTATTCACAGCAAAAAGGCACTTTCCATTAGCAAACCAAGTCTTCTATGAACCAAATCATGCATCTTTTATATGTATTGTGAGTGCAATAGCATGACACAGAACTAACAATTACACCTTAGCTATGGCACAAAACACTGATTACAACATGGGATGTCTCCCACTTTTTCCTGCCTACTCCAAAGGCAGTAAATATCACACCATCAAACTGTTATGTTCAGGCCAAATCTAATAGTTGGATTTATTTACTACAATGATAATTATACAGAAACAGTAAGAGACAGCGGGACACTAGATTGACTTACACTATACATAAATTATATCAAAAACAAACACATAATTAGAATTTTTGTAGTTCTTTTTGGTAGTTTTTGACTGAGTCTCTCATGGGTATATGTAGGAGATTGACCTTATACAGACCCCTTGTTACCCCTCCTGTGGCTGATGCAGTATGAAGCAGGGAACTGAAACCATAGGATTGCTGTTCAATTATATGCTTGCTTTTAATATAATGTTAAAGCAGACTCACTTCATAATCAAATGAATTTTTTCTCAATGGACAGGCTCTTGAGATAATTGGCCGGAATTTTCCCCTAAAAACACCGGTGGGTTTGGAGCGTGGGGGCAGGTAAATTGTTAAAAATGGGATTCCCGACCTGATCCCGCCTCCAACCTGCCCACTTCCGGTTTTGCTGGAGGCGGGACGGGGGGTGGGGCGGGACGGGGGGGGGGCGGGCAGTCAACCCGCTCCCAGGGGGCGTTACCTTAATTTAAATATTGCAATGAGGCTGGAAGCCTCTTTTTCCCTCTCCATTTTGTGTTTAACTGCCTGTGGACAGGTTTCACACAATTCGTGAAACCCGGCAGTTAAACTAAGGCGGGGACTGCTGCATCCAGGAGGTAAGTGGCTTTATACCTACCTCCTGGATCCAGAGTCCCTGCCTAACCCACCCCCGTGATCGCAGATCCCCCCACTAGGCCACCGATCCCCGCCATGAGGCCTCACCCCCACCCCACCGAGGATGCTGAGGCCAGCCACAATCCTCCGGTGGCCAGCCCTGCTGTTAAAGTCGGCATGGCCTGCGGGAGACCCGGCCTCCTGGGTTTCCTGCCCGCCGCGGAGCGCGCCCCCAACCCCCCACCCCCAACCCGCCTCCCTGGAGAAAATTCAGCAAATAAGGGCCGAACAGTAGTATTTTTGTCACCCAGTTGTCTATTTTTGACACCAGACAGCAATTCAACTCACATCCTGATTAGTTTTCAGATACTATCATTGCTTTTAAATAATGTACAACCTGATTTCTCTTAGAACAAAGCTCCCTTGATGTTTTAGCCATTAGAGATAATCAATTTCATCTACTTTCCTCAGTCTGTGGACTCGCAGAAATTAACATTTCAAAGAAGGATTGCTCAGCCTATTAGCACACTTTAACTTAATCGGTTTCTGAGTGACCCTAACATTAAAGCTGGGCTGCCTCTTAATATATGTGGATAGTTTTGTGTATTGACCCTCCTGCTGGAACTCTTTTTCAATGATCACTAGCTGAACCCAATTTTAAAATTACCTTTACCCTGTCTACCTAAAGTCATATAAAAATGTAATACAGATATTTTTTTCTACTTGATGCAGGAAGATCACTACTTTTGTCACACCTACCATGTGATGGCAACAAATAGCTTTTGAAGAACTCTGCATGAAAGTGCCTCCTAATACTGCTAATAATTCCTCATTGGATTTGCTGCCCTTTCAGTTTGTGATAACTTTGCCATCTTCGACATCAAGCTGCATACGGAGGCTTCTTTTCAGGGCAAAGTTATGGAGCATGCATTAGCCATGTTTGCTAACTAGAAGTGTTTCCCTATTGACCTGCATGGAAGCTTGTTCAGTTCCATGTCTGATGATAGAGATTTTTTTTGTTACTTGTAGAGTTAAAGGGCTAGAAATTCAGTAGCGCTAACTTTTGAAAAGTAGAATAAGTAGCGCCAGGCGCTAATGATTCTCTCCTGCCGGGAAATTCAGCTTTAGCGCTCCAAGAGTGAAGTGGAGCGCTAAATCAACCGTTAACCACTTCTCTTAGGGCGCTAAAGTCCGAGAGCGGGATGGTAGCGGCAGAGCGCTGAACAATTTGGAGCGCATTGCTAACGGCATCAGAGACTGCTTCCCTCGCTTAAAGGGAAGGGCCAATTATGGTGCACAACCTACAGTGCAGTTCTGCGTTGCAAGGCGACCTGCACGACTGCTATTACAGCCCCAAACACTCTCACAAAGTGGAGGGCTTGGACATCTTGCAGCAATGATACATCAAAAACTTTGAGCAGGCACCAGACTGGTGCAAATAATAAACCTGAAAACCATTCCCTTTAATTAGCGCTCCGCAAGCGGCCAGCCGAGTTGACAACACCTCCTCTTCCTGCTGTTGTTCACGCCCGGCGATACAGCAGGGGGTGGGGGGCAATTTCATAACGGGGCGATAACGGGGCGCTGCGCACTTTATGACGTCACGATCTGTGAGGCGCTGAGGCCCAGGCGGTAAGAGTTAACGTCAGCGCTAAACCGGCACTGAAGTTCACAGGTGTCGCTGCATTCGCCGCGCCCGGCCGCTAACCCCTTCGCGCCCCATTAACGCCCCCCCAGGCGCTAATGGGATGCGCTAACCAACCGAACTTCCCCCCCAAAGTCTTCATCCTCCTTGTGAATGACAGTTATGTTAATTCTTCATTTACATAGATAGATACATAGATACATAGAAGATAGGAGCAGGAGTAGGCCATCCGGCCCTTCGAGCCTGCTCCGCCATTTAATGAGATCATGGCTGATCCTCCAATTCAGTATCCCGTCCCCGCCTTCTCTCCGTAACCCTTAACCCCTTTTGCCTGTAGAAATATATCTAATTCCCTCTTAAATATATTTAATGAGCTGGCGTACACTGCCCTCTGTGGCAATGAGTTCCACAGGTTCACCACCCTCTGAGTGAAGAAATTCCCCCTCATTTCTGTCCTAAATGGTTTAGCCCTTATCCTTAAATTATGTCCTCTAGTTCTGTTCTCACCCGCCAAGGGAAACATTCCTTCTGCATCTAGTCTGTCTAGACCTGTCAGAATTTTATACACTTCTATGAGGTCCCCTCTCAATCTTCTAAACTCCAGTGTGTACATCCCTAAACTACATAGTCTCTCCTCATAGGTCAATCCCGCCATTCCTGGTATCAGCCTGGTGAATCGCTGCTGCACCCCCTCCATGGCAAGAACATCCAACCTCAGATGAGGCGACCAAAACTGTACACAGTACTCGAGGTGTGGTCTCACCAGTGCCCTGTACAGCTGCAGCAAGGTATCCCTGTTCCTGTATTCCAACCCTTTTGCTATGAAGGCCAGCATACCGTTTGCCTTCTTGACCGCCTGTTGCACCTGCATGCTCGCCTTCAGTGACTGGTGTACAAGAACACCCAGGTCTCTCTGTACTTCCCCCTCTCCCAATTTATTGCCATTTAAATAATAATTTGCCCTCCCGTTCCTGCACCCAAGGTGGATAACTTCGCACTTGTCCACATTATAGTGCATCTGCCATTTAACCGCCCAATCACCCAGTCTGTCCAAATCGCACTGGAGCTTCCTGGTCTCCTCCTCTGAGCCCACCCCCCCTCCTAGTTTAGTGTCGTCTGCAAATTTGGAAATGCTGCATCCGACTCCCTGATCCAGGTCATTAATGTAAATTGTGAACAGCTGGGGACCCAGGACAGATCCCTGTGGTACCCCACTTGTTACTGCCTGCCATTCAGAAAATGAGCCGTTTATTCCAACTCTCTGTTTTCTATCTGACAGCCAGTTCTCTATCCACGTCAATACTTTCCCCTTTATCCCATGAGCTTCAATTTTCCATGCTAATCTTTTATGTGGGACCTTGTCGAAGGCCTTTTGGAAGTCCAGGTACACCACATCTACTGGCTCTCCCCCATCTATTTTACCAGTTACTCCCTCAAAAAATTCCAATAGATTAGTCAAGCACGATTTACCCTTTGTAAATCCATGTTGACTCTGTCCTATCCTGTCCCCATTTGCTAAGTGCTCCGCTATTTCATCCTTAATGATGGACTCCAGCATTTTGCCCACAACTGATGTAAGGCTTACAGGTCTGTAATTACCTGCTTTTTCCCTACCCCCCTTTTTGAATAGTGGGGTAACGTTAGCTACCCTCCAATCCATGGGCACTGTTCCCGAGTCTAATGAATTCTGAAAAATCATACTTAGTGCATCCGCTATCTCTAGGGCCACCTCCTTCAGTACCCTAGGATGCATGTTATCAGGCCCTGGGGATTTGTCCGCCTTCAATCCCTTTAGCTTCCTTAACACCATATCCTTAGAGATATTGATTTGCGTCAGTTCCTCCTTTGCCAATGTCCCTATTTTTCCCGATATCCCAGGGAGGATTTTTGTGTCTTCCTTCGTAAATACTGACCCAAAGTATGCATTTAGTTGGTCTGCCATTTCCTTATTTCCCGTTATATATTCCCCCGTATCTGACTGCAATGGACCAACTTTGGTTTTCACCAGTCTTTTTCTCTTGATATACTTATAAAAGCTTTTGGAGTTAGTTTTTATATTTTCCGCCAGCTTGCTTTCGTAAGCTATTTTGCCCCTCTTGATTAAGCCCTTTGTCCTCCTTTGCTCTATCTTAAACTGTTCCCAATCTTCCGCTCTGGCGCTTTTTTTGGCTATTTTATACGCCCTATCTTTGGATTTTATGCTGTCTCTAATTTCCCCTGTTATCCACGGTTGAGTCACCTTTTTAGATTTCCTTTTATGCCAGATTGGTATAAACAATTTTTGCAATTTTGTCATTCTATCTTTAAATGCTTGCCATTGTTTATCTACCTCCAGTCCTCCCAGGAACGTTGTCCAATCAGACCTACTCAGTTCCCGTCTAATGGCATCATAATTCCCCTTGTTTAAATTCAGGACCTTAGTCTCTGAGTCAATTTCTTCGCTCTCCATTTCGAGTGAGAAATCGATCATGTTATGATCGCTCTGACCCAAGGGTCCCCGTACAACAAGATTACTAATTAGTCCCTTCTCATTGCACAGTACCCAGTCCAATATAGCCTGTTCCCGAGTTGGTTCCTCGACATATTGATCCAGATAACCATCCCTTAAACACTCAAGGAATTCCTCCTCCTCATTATTTTTACTGATTAGGCTAGTCCAATCTATATGTAAGTTAAAGTCACCTATGATGACAGCTGTGCTCTTATTGCACGCTTCTCTAATTTCCCTCGTGATGCCCTCCCCAACCTCTATTTTACTATTTGGAGGCCTATATACCACTCCTATTAATGTTTTTCGCCCCTCGCTATTTCTTAGCTCCACCCATATAGATTCTGTATTAACTGAGTTAATATCCTTCCTTTCAATTGCATTTATCCCCTCTTTTACCAGCAATGCTACCCCTCCTCCCTTTCTTTTTTGTCGATCCTTCCTAAATACTGAATACCCCTGTATGTTAAGCTCCCAGCCCTGCTCACCCTGCAACCATGTTTCCGTAATCCCAATTAGATCATAATTATTAACCTCTATTTCCACAGCTAATTCATCTACCTTGTTCCTGATGCTTCTCGCATTAAGGTATAAAACCCTCAGGCTTTTTTTATGCTCACATTTTTTATGAATTAGTTTGGCCCTTTGTTTTTTGTTCCTCACCCGTTTACCATTTATTTCTGTCTGCCTTTCACTTTCCTCTATTTCACTACATAGGTTTCTAGCCCCCTGCCATACTAGTTTAAATGCTCCCGAACTGCTTTATCAAAAATTACCCCGAGAACATCAGTTCCATCTTTGCACAGGTGTAGACCGTCCCTTTTGTATAGGTCACACCTACCACAAAACTGGTTCCAATGCCTCAAAAATTTAAAACCCTCCCTCTTACACCACTGCTCAAGCCACGTATTTAGCCTAACTATCCTGTTCTCTGTACTCTTACTAGCACGTGGCACTGGTAGTAATCCAGAGATTACTACCTTCGAGGTCCTACTTTTTAGCTTGGCTCCTAACTCCCTAAATTCTACTTGTAGGACCTCTTCCCTTTTTTTAGCTACGTCGTTGGTACCAACATGTATCACGACAACTGGCTGTTCCCCCTCCCCTTCCAGAATGTTCTGCACCCGCGCCGAGACATCCTTGACCCTTGCACCAGGGAGGCAACATACCATCCTGGAGTCTCGGTCGCGACCACAGAAACCCCTATCTATTCCCCTTACAATCGAATCCCCTATTACTATAGCCCTGCCACTCTTTTTCCCTCCCTTCTTTGCAACAGAGCCAGTCATGGTGCCATGAGCCTGGCTGCTGGTGCCTTCCCCCGATGAGTCATCCCCCCCGACAACAGCACCTAAGGCGGTGAACCTGTTGCTAAGGGAGACAACCCCAGGGGATTTCTGCACTACCTTCCTGCCCTTGCTCTGCCTTTTGGTCACCCATGTACTATCTACGCTGGCCTTAACCTGCGGTGTGACCAACTCACTAAATGTGTTATCCACAACCCTCTCAGAATCGTGGATGCTCCAAAGTGAGTCCATCCGCAGCTCAAGGGCCGTCATGCGGTCCCACATGAGCTGCAGCTGGACACACTTCCCGCACACATGGTTGTCAGGGACACAGGAAGCGTCCCTGATTTCCCACATGTTACAGGAGGAGCATGACACAGGTCTGAGCTCTACTGCCATGACTTAACCCTTATATTACTTTTTAATTTTCTAGTTTTAGTTTATTTATTGACTTTTGTTTTCCCGAAGCTTACTTAGACCAATGTATACTGTACTCCTCTTATTCCTTTTTAAACTAACCAAATCCCACTAGTTTTAGTTTTACTTTCTAGGAAGGTTTGAGGAAAGTACTTACCAGTTAGTCTTACCTCCCTGGTCTTTCGCTGCCTTCCCGGTCTTGTGTCCCCTTGGTCCTACGCCGACTTCCCGCTCCTCCCGGTTCCTGCCCTGCTGAAAAGAAACTGAGACCAAAAAATTTGTGACCTCTGTTTTTAGACTGCTAAAAGACTAGTAGGTCAGAGGAGGAGTGCGGGTGGGGGTTCCTACTCTGTAGGAACTCGGGTTTAAGCCACCACCCTCCTTAAATGCCATTCACCTGGGTGCTTCCCACCTGGTCCGCTTCCGGTCTCGTCGCTCCCGACAACAGCCTGTGAAGAAAAGCCCGCGAAAGTGAGTTCAAATACTCACAGCACCTCACAGCACCTCCGGTCTCGTCGCTTCCGACAACAGCCTGTGAAGAAAAGCCCGCGAAAGTGAGTTCAAATACTCACAGCACCTCACAGCACCTCCGGTCTCGTCGGTCCCGACAACAGCCTGTGAAGAAAAGCCCGCGAAAGTGAGTTCAAATACTCACAGCACCTCATAGCACCTCCGGTCTCGTCGGTCCCGACAACAGCCTGTGAAGAAAAGCCCGCGAAAGTGAGTTCAAATACTCACAGCACCTCACAGCACCTCCGGTCTCGTCGGTCCCGACAACAGCCTGTGAAGAAAAGCCCGCGAAAGTGAGTTCAAATACTCACAGCACCTCACAGCACCTCCGGTCTCGTCGGTCCCGACAACAGCCTGTGAAGAAAAGCCCGCGAAAGTGAGTTCAAATACTCACAGCACCTCACAGCACCTAGTATAAATAAAATACTCTTAAATATAAAACATGTTTTTGTACAGTGAAGTATATACTTGCTAAATTAATAGACTTGGATATCTTGGGTATTAATACAGCAGACAGATATTGGCAGAGTTGGGGCAAACATGGCCCCCGGAGAAAGTTTGTTGTCTTTCTGTGTGGTCCAGAGCTGGGCACAGTGGGTATTGCTTTTGCACTGTGTGCATATTTATTTCAGTATTGTACTGCCTCTGCTTCAGTTTATGCTGCTGCAGCAGAACAGTAAATTAAAACTATTAACGTCATGCTGTTCGGGCAGGCTGAGTAAGTGTTATGTATCGTGTTTCACATCCTGGCTCGGGTACAAGCTGGTCATTTCTAAAGCTGCCAATCTGTCATGATAAAAATATAAATCTAACGCTGATGCAAAGATGTTTCTCTCAGTTTGTGTACAGTTAGTGTTAAGTATCTATTCCTCTTAAAAACAAATCAATTTCATTAATTGTTTATATCTGTTACGAGTGTGAAGCAACTCTTCAACTTTAAATGATATGTAAGAAAGCATGGAAGAAATAGGGGTCATTTGGCCCATTAAGTCCTCTCCTTTCAGAAGCATTTACAATCAACCTTATCATGGATTCTACCCTAATCATTTAATATTTTGGAGGAAAGTTCTGTATAAATACTTCCTGATTCCCAAAGATAATTTAATGTGACATGGAGCTAGATGCCCTATGTAATACTTTTGCACTGACTGCATATCTACTTCATCTTAATGCCTCTGCTATGTCAAAATCCATCCAGGAATCCACTATTCAACTGCTGTCCTTCACTTGCAATAGTCCCTGCCCCCAGGTCCTAACAGTATAAGCATCATCAGGAGCAGCCTAAACCTAGGCTTAGAAAATACAATCCCAGATCTTTTCTGATGGTGTTCATCAATATAACTGGTTTTGTTTGGAGTCTAGTCCACATTTGCACTACAGTGGAAGGGAACAGTTTTCTTCTAATCACTAGTCTCGCTTGAAGCTTATTAATTGTAACGTTGCTTGAGGCTGGTTAATTTAAATTTGGAGCTTTAAAATAACAACAAAACAGTTGTGATATAATCAATGATCGGGAAGTTCAAAGGCACACATGAAAGGCTGAAACTACCCATAATGCTGTTGGAGAAGAGTCAGTCAGAATGTGGAAGTGCATTGTGGGTAATGTCTGGCTGCTTCTTCCCCTCCCCCCCCCACCTCGCCCAGTCCTTTACAGTATTTGGAGAACAATACTCTCTTTTCCTTTGAAATCTAAACTCCTCACAATATAAGATGATTCATTTTAATTGGAGCGAGGAAAGAATTAAGACAAACACAGTATTAGATTCTGATAGGGTAATGTGCACTTCTGTTCTTTTCCAAAGAGGACTTTTCTATTTGTTAGGATTTAAACTTTTGGTAACACATGAATTATTTTTACGGTGTAAAGTGTACAAATTAAAATTGGTTTAAAAAAAAGCACGGTCTACATGATGGATCAAAGGAGAAATTTCTTCACTCAGAGGGCTGTGAGTCTTTGAAATTCTCTACCCGAGAGGGCTGTGATTGCTCAGTCGATGAGTATATTCAAGACTGAGATCGATAGAATTTTGGACACTAAGGGAATCAAGGGATATGGGGCTAGGGCAGGATAGTGGAGTTGAAGTAGATGATCAGCCATGACCTTATTGAATGGTGGAGCAGGCTCGAGGGGCCGAATGGCCTCTTCCTGTCCTATTCCTTGTGTTCTTATCAAGGGAAATGCACTGTGTTTTGTAGCACTGAGAGGAATAGTCCAGGAAGGAATTGGGCTCTATCCATAGTATAGGCTGAGTTTTCTTATCCAAGCTGGTGTAGCAGTGGAAGTCCTACATTGGGATTTAGCAACCCTGAGACATGGAGATGGAAAATTGGCCCGGATTCACACTCCTGATCTTTATGCACTGATCCCTGTTGTAAATTTGAGTTGTGTTTACAGCAGGTGAGGACAGGATTGGGCTCAGCTGTCATGTCCTTCATGATCAAATGTCCTGCTGACATTCAAGCGGCAGTTAAACTCCCTCTTTCACATCAAAATGAATTGGTTTTGAGTCCACATCAACACGAAGGTGGCAGTAAAATTGGGATCAGTTCCTGAGCTAATGCCCAAATACAACTATAGCCAAGGAAGCTATCTTACAATAGTTTGAGTTTGCATGAGCTGCAGGAAAATTCGAGTCTGGTGTAAAGCAAATTTACAAAAAAAACCCATACAGTCCATTGGAATGTTCTTAATGTTATGAAAGAATAGACCGTCTTGCCCATTCCCACCTAACACAAAAAAAATAGCACTCCAGGACGTAGCATTTTGTGGATACAACCAAGTATGCTTACAAATTGCTCCTTTGTGGCTGATTTTACTGTGACTTGGACAGATGCACAGTTAGCAGTATAACTCTGATCTGCCAGCAGCACGTTGCACATCACAGATGCTGGCCCGAGTCTGGTAGCTGTGGTGTAACAACAGCCTCACTGTCCAGGCTCACACAGAGGAATAATCACTTGGGCAAGGCAACAGAGCGCTGCCATTACCCTCCAACCATAGTTCAGTATGAGTTAGTATCTCCAGGAAAGGAGAAAAAGGAGAAATAATTGGATAGAAAAACAAAGAAAATAAACAGCTCCCTAGTGTAGTTATAAGCCTTCATTCCATGTTTTGTTCCAGCTGCAGTCATTCAGTTAGCTAGATGATTAGCACAGGACTTCAGCGAAGGTGGGAGCTCAGAGTGGCTGAGGGGACTACAATAATGAACAGCAGAATATCCAAACAGAACTGTGCCTTGTTTTCTTTATATTCCACAGAAAAAATATGTACTTACCACTAATAGGGGGAGAAATTCGGTGGCACCCACTTTGAGGCTCTAACTTCGCCGGGACGCTAATAAGTTAGCACCTCAGCGCCGTAAATTCACTGGTAGCGCCCCAAGCAGGAGGCAGGGCACTACTGGAAGCGCTCTCCCTCCTGCTTGGGGCGCTACCAGTGAATTTTGTGGCGCTATGTGCGACAGTGCCACGCGTGTCGGCACGTAACGCCACGGTATTGCAGGCCTCCCTCCCCTGATTAAAGGGGAGGGGCCTAGCGCTGCGCGCACCGGGGCCCTGCTGGACCACCGGGGAGCGGGGTGCCGGGAAAACAGCCCAGCACTCAAGAGGAGTGCCGGGCTGAGCGATCGCGGCCGGCACCCCGAAGAAAAAAGGGGAAGGGGGCAGGTGCTGGCAGTCGGCCCGGAAAAAAATGGCCGCCCGACACCTGCCCTTTAACTTGCGCCACCATGGCTGCAAAAATGCCACCCTGACCCTGTTGGACGTATCGTCCAGCGATAGGTCAGGGGGCGCAACCGAAGTTTGCGGCCGGGGTGCTGCGCACGGCGATGACGTCTTCGCCGGCGGCGCAGTGCCACAGGGTGCTACTGGTTACCGCCGCCGCTAACCTCCCGCTGAATTTCGCAGGAGGCGTTAGGGGCTTTGCGCTGCCGGGGGCGCTAACGGGAGGCGCAAAGCAACCCAATTTTTCCCCCATAGTTTCTTTAATGTGGGTGGAATATGGTGGGGCATTAAGATAGGAGATGGAATAGCTAATAAGATAGAATAGAAATTATAAGGAGTTAAAATTGCTCATGTTTTTAAAAAAGCTGTTCGAAAGCAGTAAACATTTTGGAGTAGGGAAAGAGGCTTCAGATGCGGGAACTAATCTTCTGATGAGCCCAGAAGGTATAGGGTAGAGTTCACAGGTTAAATACGGAACAGCCCTTAGCTCTAAGTACCCTGATTTAAAAGTGACAACAGCTGTGAATGTCAAAACAAAGCCAGAAATGCCTGTGTGCCGTGATCACTAAATAAAGGTTTGTTTTGCCTGGAATAACTGTGGAGTCTGTATCAAAAATCTCATGCTATAAACATTCACACATCCAGTGGGACATTCCAGGCATCTGAGCACTTCCATTGGCCTCCCTCCAGCAGAGGTTACAAGCCAGAACCACAGCAGGTCCCCCTGTAGCATGCCGAGATAGATTCGAGGCTGAACTGGGGAGCTGGTCTTCCTTTTCCTGCACCCCATAAGTTTAGGTGCAGTCCTGCAATGCTTTACCCAGTTTTTAAAAAAAGCATCTGTTCTGCATCAAACTGAAAGGGCAGCTTGATTTGAGACTTTTTTGGGGAGGAGGGGAAGTGTACCTCACAGTTAGGTATCTTCCAGTTTCGACCATGATTGTGAATAGGGCTGAATTTTCCATTAGCCGAGTCCATTCCTCGCTGAAAGAAAAGCACTTATTTGATTTGATTTGTCCCTCGGGCTTTGGTACTGTCATTATTCAGAAGAAGTTGATAACTGAATACATACGAAAGCTCCATCATTCATCTTTAGTATAGAGTGAAAGGCCATGCTGATACATTGATGGTGCAGAGTAATGGGAGTATGCTGGAAAGAATCTTATTATGAGAGATTTTGACTGCTCAATAAATCTCTGGGCTTTGTTTTACAAGCTTCCATTCATAGTGCAGCAAGTGATGTATTTGGAATCAAATATAAAACCATGTTGTCACCTTTAAATCTTTCTGTAATTTTGGAAGTGAGCATTTGAAGTTACAGTGGCACTTTTCAAACAGTTTACATTTGGCATCATCATATCGAAGCTCAGTTGATCGTTTACTGATGGTCCCATGAATACATCAGTTAAAATGTTGAGAGGACAATCCAACATAATCCTGCACTTCATTTTAGGAAGGAACTTTGCAGCTTTCAGTGTACAATGAACACCTCACGACTGCAACATTCACAAAGCTTTTTTTTATAACTCTTTTTGATCACAATCCCTTGGCAGTGATTAATAAGCAACAACTGTAGAGTCCGGAGCGAACAATTAAAGGTTAATTCAGTATTGTAGCCAACTGACATTGTAATTGTTTTTAAACAAAAGGCTGGGAGAAAATTAAAAGTATTTACTTTTACCTTAAAGTAACAACGTAACAAGGAGCACTCTATCAGTTTGTTTCTAATTATTTGCATTTTCATTGGTTGCTACCCTGCTCCTCCCTGTAATTTATTCTGAGGGTTCACTGCCTTCCCACTTCTGTCTGCTGACTTTCACCTCTCAATGGTAGTTACTTTGTAAAAAGGGATTTGATTGCAGTTGACAAGATGATTATACAGTATCATTAGCTGGTCAGTTTCCCTACCATCAATTTAAAAGTCTGAAACTGGTGTTGCAGCCAAACTAGTGTGAAAGTCTGTCACCCAGATTCCGAGAACAATGAATAGTATTGCATTATATCAGTTTACAAAATGCATGACATTGTTTGAGTACATTTTGATGTCTGAAATTGGCAGCAATGATACATAAGCAACATGGTGGCATAGTGGTTAGCACTGGTGCTTCACAACGCCAGGGACCCGGGTTCGAATCTCACCTCGGGTGACTGTCTGTGTGGAGTTTGCACATTCTCCCCGTGTCTGCGTGGGTTTCCTCCGGGTGCTCCGGTTTCCTCCCACAGTCCAAAAATGTGCGGGTTAGGTTGATTTGGCTATGATAAATTGACCCTTAGTGTTAGGGGGGGGATTAAATATGTGGGGTTATGGGGATAGGATGGGATATGTTAGGGGGAATTAAATATGTGGGGTTACGGGGATAGGGTGGGATAGGTGCAGGCTCGATGTGGGGATTCTGTGTGAGAAAGCAGGGACAGGGTACTGGATTTGGATGATCAGCCATGATCGTATTGAATGGTGGAGCAGGCTCGATGGGCCGAATGGCCTACTCCTGCTCCTAGTTTCTATCCATTGTCATGTAAATATAATTTGCAGGGTCTTTAAAAAAAAAACACCCTGTATTAAAATTGTTGATATTTAAACTTGAAATCTTTAGTTTGTTTTCCAAAGGCAACTGTGAAAGAGTCCAGCGTTTCTTTAAGGTGTCACCCTTGGCTCAGTGGTAGCACTCTTGCCTCTGAGTCGAGAAGGTTGTGGGTTCAAGCCCCACTCCAGGGACTTAAGCACATAATCTAGTGCTGCACTGTCGGAGGTGCTGTCTTTCAGATGAGATGTTAAATCGAGAGCCCATCTGCCCTCTCAGGTGGCCATAAAAGATCCCATGGCACTATTCAAAGATGATTTCTCAGTGTCCTGGCCAATATTTATCCCTCAGCCAACATCACTAAAATAGATTATCTGGTCATTTATTTCATTGCTGTTTGTAGGATCTTGCTGTGCACAAACTGGCTGCTTTATTTCCTACATTACAATAGTGACTACACTTCAACACCAACAACAACTTGTATTTATATAGCACCTTTAACGTAGTAAAACGTCCCAAAGCGTTTCACAGGAGTATTATAAGATAAAAATTTTGACACCGAGCCACATAAGGAGAAATTAGGGCAGGTGACCAAAAGCTTGGTCGAAGAGGTAAGTTTTCAGGAGCATCTTAAAGGAGGTGGAGAGGTTTAGGGAGGGAATTCCAGAGCTTAGGGCCTAGGCAACAGAAGGCATGGCCACCAATGGTTGAGCGATTATAATCAGGGATGCTCAAGAGGGCAGAATTAGAGGAGCGCAGATATCTCGGGGAGTTGTGGGGCTGGAGGAGATTACAGAGATAGGGAGGGGCGAGGCCATGGAGAGATTTGAAAACAAGGATGAGAATTTTGAAATCGAGGCGATGCTTATCCGGGAGCCAATGTAGGTCAGCGAGCACAGGGGTGATGGGTGAATGGGACTTGGTGTGAGTTAGGACACGGGCAGCCGAGTTTTGGATGACCTCAAGCTTACGCAGGGTAGAATGTGGGAGGCCAGCCAGGAGTGTGTTGGAATAGTCAAGTCTAGAGGTAACAGAGGCATGGATGAGGGTTTCAGCAGCGGATGAGCTGAGGCAAGGGTGGAGATGGGCGATGTTACGGAGGTGGAAATAGGAGTCTTAGTTATGCTTCGGATATTTGGTCGGAAGCTCATTTCAGGGTCAAATATGACACCAAGGTTGCGAACAGTGTGGTTCAGCCTCAGACAGTTGTCAGGGAGAGGGAGGGAATCAGTGGCGTCAATATTTAGTTGGAGGAAATTTCTGCTCGTCCAGTACTGGAGTTCGGACAAGCAGTCTGACAATTTAGAGACCGTGGAGTCAAAAAATAATGGATGGTATGGGGAAGGAAGGACCAAACAAAAGGGGAGAATTAAAAAAAACACAATTATGTAACAATAAATACACAGTTGCACAGTAAACAATGATAAAGAGTGTTTATTGGGCTCTTCATTAATGAACCTGATGTATCCCTGTGGTTACTCCATCAACCAACATTGTCCACATAAGGTTACTCTATTGGCCTTTAGAATAGTCAGAACAGTGTGAAGCTTTATAATTAAGTGAGCTCAAGTTGTAAGAAATGTCATTTTTTCTCTTCCCTCTTTCCGCTGATTTTCTTCTTATACCCTGCTCTCCTGAAAATGCTGGCTCATGCTGCCATATGATTCCACAGACGTTGGCAGATTCCTTCTACCTGCTCAAGTGGCCATTTTTCTTGTGTAAGCCTGGACAGTGAGTATTGGTTGGCTACTCAAAGCATGGGGTGGGCATCACACCCGAGCCCGATCCTGTCACCTGCCCGAATTCTTCTCCCAACCCGGATCGGTGTCTGAATTTCCACCCCCACCTTGTGAAGCGCCTTGGGATGTTTCACTGTGTTAAAGGTGCTGCCTTTGTTCAAATTGTTGTTGTCGTCATCGCTGTTGTTGTTATTGTCCTTCACTGACATTGCCACAATTATACATCCAGTAAGTGAAAGACGGCTCCCCAGATAATTTTGCTCTCCCTACCATAGGAGTGCTGAAGACAATTGTAAAGCTGCCCTGGCGGAGATCAGTCAGCTGAGCACACATCAGGGACCTATCTGATCTGTAAGGCTCAATATCACACCACATAACACACTTGCCCGCCCTGAGCCCTTCATTATTTTAATTATTAAATTGTTCTGTTTCAGTGTCATAAAGTCATCTGTAGTTGATCCGGAAATAAATAAAATTAACATTGCAAATTTCCTGGGGTCTTTGATGCTCGCACTCATTATTGTTTGAAATGTTCCTTTGTGATATTTTTAATTTGACTCTCTAAAGAAGTGAACAGTAATTATATTGCAATGGCCCTGATTTTCCCAGCTAATATAAAAGGACTTCTCTAGTTATCAGCTGTGCCTGTTTTTCCCTCACTGACTGGTTGAAATAGTATGAAGCACATGCAGCTCCAGTAGCAACAGGGAGTTTTACCTGGCAGTATGACTCCTGCAGAATGCATTAAGGCCAGGCAAGGGGGGGGAAAGAAGAAATCAGGATTCTTTTAAAAATCCAGAACCTCTTCCACAGAAATATTCCAAATGCTTGACGTGCTACACACTAGTTTGTTGAACTTGATTTACTACAGTCATTGATGTGCATCATGCAAAACTTTGAAGGACAATCAAAGTATTGTAAATTATTAAATTAAATTCAAAATTATGACGGGTTTTGATAGAGTAGATAGGGAGAAACTGTTTCCACTGGCAGGAGGGTCGGTAACCAGAGGACGCAGATTTCAGATAATTGGCAAAAGAACCAGAGGGCAGATGAGGAGAATCTTTTTTTAACGCAGCGAGTTGTTGTGATCTGGAATATGCTGCTTGAAAGGGTGCAATAGTAAAGTTCAAAAGGGAATTGGATATGTACATAAAAAGGAAAGATTTGCAGGGCTATGGGGAAAGAGCAGGGGAGTGGGACTAATCAGATAATTTTTTCACAGGCGCAATGGGATGAATCCTTCTGTGCTGTCTGATTCTATTGAAAATAGATTGCTCTTTCACCAAACACAATAATATTCCATTGTTCCAAACCACTTCTTTTTTTATCAAATGCTGTAGCCCTTCCAATGTCTCATAAACCTCATAAATAGTCCACATCAGTGTAGAATTCAAATGTTTTTCTACCTTCTTCACAGTCTGGCACTCAAATGTTTAATGTTTGCTCTGGCTTTCAGTGCACACTGACACATAGGCTATTTGTTCACCGTAATTAGAAACAGAGGTGGAAGCTGAGTCTCACCCTTGGTTGACTGAGGCTGGCTTTCCCTTGCAAACATTCCTTGGAATCTGGTTACAGTTATATTGCTGAACAACATGATTTCTAGGAACGTGCCTGACCTCTCATTGTGGAGCAGTTTGATAACACGACAAAACAAGCGAACAATGGGGCCCACCGAATCCTCTCCATCACTTTCTAATACTGCACCTCTGCACAAAGGAAGCAGAAATTTTGTTGGAAACATTGCGCTGACTTAGTAACGATCAATTTATTGCTGCCAAATATTGTTAGAAGCCGTCTTTGTTTTTTTTTCAATGATCGTTTTAAAATGTATTATTTTAAGGCTGTCGTTATACTCAGACCAGAAACTTTTTTGAGTTTTGCGTGGTTGGCAAACCTGAGTTATACTGCAGTCATGCAAAGCCCAAGCTGATGTGGAGTCAATCTCATAGCTCTGACCCGAGGATGTTTTGGGTGACCTCACAGCCAGATTACTTGACACAGTTCGCAATGATGCAAAGCTGAAAATGTTTCAGCTCAGCACAAAACATATTATTCTGATAATATGAAAATAATATTTGCATTTAGGTTACATTTTATCGCATCACAACATTTCTAAAGCAGAATTTACAACCTAGGACCTTAAAGGGGCATTGCTACCCGAGTTAAAGTGTCTCACGAGACACTTTACAGAATTTCATAGACCATGTCTGTGACAGTGCAGTTGAATATCGACAAGACATCAAGGCCTCGATTTTAACTCCTGGGTGGGAATGCGTCAAAGCGAGCCGCTGGCCCGTCTGGGAGCCTAGCTGGGTGGCTCAGCCGATTTTAATGACCGGGCCTCATTAACGTGCTGCTTGTCGGCTTCCTGACCAAAACGGCCAGGAAGTGCAGCAGGCGGTGAAGAAGGCAAATGGTATGTTGGCCTTCATAGCGAAAGGGTTTGAGTATAGGAGCAGGGATGTCCTGCTGCAGTTGTACAGGGCCTTGGTGAGACCACACCTTGAGTACTGTGTGCAGTTTTGGTCGCCTTATCTGAGGAAGGATGTTCTTGCCATGGAAGGAGTTCAGCGAAGATTCACAAGGCTGATACCTGGGATGGCAGGAATGACATATGAGGAGAGATTGGGTCGATTGGGCTTATACTCGCTGGAGTATAGAAGAATGAGAGGGGATCTCATCAAAACATATAAAATTCTGACAGGTCTGGACAAACTAGATGCAGGAAGAATGTTCCCGATGGTCGGAGAGTCCAGAACCAGGGGTCATAATCTAAGGATAAGGGGTAAGCCATTTAGGACAGAAATGAGGAAGAATTTCTTCACCCAGAGAGTGGTGAACCTGTGGAATTCTCTACCACAGAAGGTAGTTGAGGCCAAGTCATTAAATATATTCAAGAATGAGTTAGATATATTTCTTAAGGCTAAAGGTATCAAGGGATATGGGGAGAAGGCAGGTACAGGGTACTGAGTTTGGATGATCAGCCATGATCTCATCGAATGGCGGAGCAGGCTTGAGGGGCTGAATGGCCTACTCCTGCTCCTATCTTCTATGTTTCTATGTAAGTCGGTGGGAAGTGGCTGCCCGGCTGTTAAATTCGAGCAGCAGGAGGCCGTCACCGGGGACGCTGGGGCACTGTCCTCGGCACAAGGTAACTGCTCTGGGAGGGGAATCCGGTTAGGGGAGGAGGGAGGAAGTGGGGGGCAGGGGAGGCCCAAGGTCTTCTTGTGGGGCTGGGAGGAGCATTCCTGCTTCTGCTGGCCCACAAGGAAACTAAACAAAACATTTAAGAACTTGCCTTACTGGATTCCGCCAGGCAGGGGGAAATTAAAACCGACCCCCTTATGTTTGTGAATTGTACATTTAACAACACAAAGTAAAAGTGTTGGCATGGAAAACATAAGGCACATATTTATTCTACATCATTAGGGTCACTGTGTCAGCTTTTACAGTGGCACAGACTGTTCCAGAAACAGTGGCGTCCTACAATACTCTGCAACCTGTTGCCCCTTTAAGCAATCCAATATATAATTGCTTTGTTCAGCAGGCTGGTTCATCTATTGCTCACCACACTGAAGGTATTGGGATAATTGGTGAGTGGGAGATGCAGCTTCCTCCTGGACTTTGCTCTTTTTTCTGAAGACTCACGCACAACTTGTTCCATGTCTTTTGATCTGAATATTTAGACCGTATTTTTAGAATGTCACTGGGGTCACTTTAGCTCCAAAGGTATCATTCAGATTTCATCCTTTTGTTTATAAATCAATGAAATACTAAAACTCCACAGCTTTCCAGGGAATTCCAGAGCTTAGGGCCTAGGCAGCTGAAGCCACAGCTGCCAATGGTGGGCGCTGAAAATCGGGGAGGCGCAAGAGGCCAGAATGATACATTTATTCTTTATACATTATTTTAATATTTAGAATACATTTGAAGCAGAAGAAGATACAGAACAATGGAGACAGAGCAAGGTAATGGGATTAGTTTTGGATTGCTCCAGCAAAGAGCAGGCAAAGACACAATGGATGCAATTGCCTCCCTCTGTGCTGTAGATGTCCATGCGTCCTTATATTTAAAGCTTGCAGTAACCTAAGCTTCAACTTGTTTTTAACTTCTAATCATTGTTTCTGGGGTTGAAAGCTAGTAGGAGCAAATCTTTCATTTCTTTCAAGATATAACACTTTAAGCTTTTTTTTTTACCCATTAGCATTCAGTGACAATCTCAATTGTAATACTTTGTATAATTGATTCTGGGTAATGCAAATCTGATAATCTCAAAAAGATGTAGGTTGTGGCCTAAAAGTAGTCCCCATTATAGGGGTTGCTTCACGGACCATAAATTCAGTCATCTCCATTTATATATTGGTATTATTCCAAAGTATTATTCTCACCTTATGATCTGACTATAGAATCTAATAGTTACGTTCTATGCCGTTCTCCAGGAAAGACAACTGTAAAAAGACAATATTTTATAAAATGAATGCTGGTGGTTGCTTTGAACACAGAGAAACTTGTAGGATTTGTGCAAAGGTACCAACAGGTGACAGATATCTCCTGGTCAAATGCCTGCTCAGAAACTTTGGTTTAGAAATAGATGGTTAACTCTGTGTTCCTGTGTATAAGACACGGGGAAAAATTCAGTTGGTTAGCGGCTCTTGTTAGAGCCTGGCGGGGGCGCTAACGGAGTGCTGATGTAGTAGCGCTGGGGCAAGGCGAATCCAGCACTGCACGCCAAATCTGCCCCCCCCCCCCCGTAGCGCTGCCACTATGAGTTACCGCCGGGGACCTCAGCACCAGGCAGATCATGATGTCAGTGAGTGTGCAACGCTCACTGGGCGCCTGATCTGCAAAATTCATTGTCACCCCCTGCCTTAGCACCTCTCCCCGACAGCGACAGGGAGAGGAGGCGTCAAGCAGGTGGATGCCGGCTCCAGGGGCACTGCTTAAAGGGATCATGAGTAATGAGTCACAGCTGTCAGGTTAGTGCTGTTTCATTGCTTCCTTGTCAGTTTGACATTGTGCAATAGTTTAATTCAGTCATTTAAAGGTTGTTTAGGAGTGTTGTGACTACTAACAATTAGTTACATTTATTCTCACAACATACAAAGTACTACACTTGGCTACATTAATGGGGGCTGTACTGGCAGCAATGATGAGCATGAGGTTCTGTAGCATCAATGAACCTCCCCTTTAAGAACTGGAAAGAGCCTGTGGCAATGATGACTTGTGATTAGTCTACACCTGATATTGGTCAGCGCTTTGAGTTTAACACCACTGAGCTAGGCCATTAGCACTTGATTTAGAGCTTCAATCCTTTCTGTGTGCAATGAGACTTAATTTTGCGTGTAGTCTGAAGCATTAGTGCCTGGCGCTAATTCTCAAACTTTTCAAAAGTTACCGCCAATTCCTGGGCTATAATGAATTTCACCCCCACAGACTTCCAGATAAAAACACTGTCCAAAGAATCATACAGCACAGAAGGAGGCCATTTGGCCCACTGTGCCTGCTCTTTGAAAGAGCTATCCAATTAGTCCCACTCCCCTGCTCTTTCCCCAAAGCTCTGCAAATTTTTCCTTTTCAAATATATATCCAATTCCCTTTTGAAAGTTAATATTGAATCTGCTTCCTCCACCCTTTCAGGCTGTGCATTCCAGATCAGAACAACATGCTGTGTAAAAAAAATACTCCTCATTTCCCAAAAGATGGTTCCACAAGTACATAATGTTCCTTGTAAAATTTTGCAGCTGCCATTCTGTGCTAATATTTTGGATTAATGCACAACGTTGAGATAACATGGCATGAGCACTTGCATTCCTGGTATTAGCATGGAGATCTGACACAAATGCTCGCAACTCTTGTGGTGCCGTAGAAATAATCTTGTGGAAGACTAACAGTTTAACGTCATTTTTTGAGGAGAAGTTGACTCTCACAAAAAGTAGGCTATACAAATTTCGGGTTACATTTAACAAAACCAGTTTAGTTAAGGAATATATAAAACATCTAATGCATTGTTGGTCACCCTATTCCATCATCTATTCTACCCCATGCTCAAATATGTGACACTATTGAACAAATTAATGCTTCTTCTGGTCTTAGTTTTGCAAAATCAATATTTCCCATTCGGAATACATTTTAAGGGCCATTTTTTTTACTGAAGGTCCATTATCCATAGTTACGAATTTGTTGAACAATCCAACATCCTGCAAGTCTGCTGAATTTTGTTTGATTAACTTCCTGACTTTTTAACACTCATTGCTAGATGTCTAATCTGCTCGAAGCTGCCCTGAGTCTTTGTTTTTTTTTCTCCTGAAGATTACTTTCAGTTCAGCAACTATTATTAACTGATTGTCATGGCAATGAAATGGAACCATTCTTCGGTTGCATGAATCTATTCGCTGTAATTCTTGGCAACTCCGGTTTCACAAATGTTTTCAGCCTAATTAGTCAATGTATAATGTTTTGAATTAGAATTTATTTCTGAAATGTAAGCCATTGTTCTAACAGGTTTCAGTGGCTGCTCAACAAAATAGTGCTTTAATCAACATGTACTAGTTAGTTATATCGGCAAGTTTACGGGCGCTTTATTTTCCTGTAACCTAGGGGGGGGGGATTTTCGACTCCTGTTCATCAGTTCTTGTCTGAGAAACGGACACCTGGCAGAGGAAAATTTGCTGGGGACCTTGTGCACCCATTTGCCTGTTTGAGTCAATTTTCAGGCAGGTCTTTGAATGGGTGCCCAACACACCCGCCCAAAACAGGCAGGAGGCTGTTTAAATATGCAAATTGGGATCCTACACCATGGAGAAATAGGTGGAGCATGCACGGTGTATGCCAGTCCCACTTTCTCCAAGTGGTGAGAGGCCTAACCACTGGTCCTTAAAGGGACCTCTGGAGACTTCTCCAAAAGGATTTTTGTGGGGCCAGGAGAAGCCAGACTGCTCCTCCTCCAGGCCAGACTGCTCCTCCTCCAGGCCAGACTGCTCCTCCTCCAGGCCAGACTGCTCCTCCTCCAGGCCAGACTGCTCCTCCCCCAGGCCAGACTGCTCCTCCCCCAGGCCAGACTGCTCCTCCTCCAGGCCAGACTGCTCCTCCTCCAGGCCAGACTGCTCCTCCTCCAGGCCAGACTGCTCCTCCTCCAGGCCAGACTGCTCCTCCTCCAGGCCAGACTGCTCCTCCTCCAGGCCAGACTGCTCCTCCCCCAGGCCAGACTGCTCCTCCTCCAGGCCAGACTGCTCCTCCCCCAGGCCCCACAAAAATGTTCTGGCCTGCTGCCGCTCCATTCTTGTCCCTCCTTCGACATCTGCTCCCCCCCCGCCCCCATGCTTGCCGACCCCAGATGTGGTTTGCTGTCTCTGTCCCCTTGATCTGTGTCTTTCTCTCTCTCTCTCTCTCTCTCGCCAGTGTCTTTCTCTGTGCCCCAATTTTTATCTCCTCTATCTCTCCACGAACTCTTGCCACCCTCTCTCCAATATTATGCTCTCTATCTCTAATCGGATACGAGGGACCAGAAGCAGCTCAGATTGGTCCAACATCCATTTTTAGGAAATCAGCGGGAATTCAAACACCGCGCCCCCCCTCCTGTCCTGAGATTGCCCTGTGTGATGCTGCATTGGTGTATACCTTTTCTATTTATAACATAAATTTGTTCAGTTTCTTTAAAATTTGAAGAAAGGCAAATTTTTGATTGCCAGTCTACCATATATAACAGGAAGGTGAGGCTTAGGCAGCTGCGGGCACCCACCAGTGAAGCAGTGTCTTTTCACAATATATAGCTTGCTACCAGTCTCGTTGATCCCTGCTTGAATTGATATCTGCACTGACCTGCCATTATAAAAGTGTTCTGAACACCCCAGCGCCCACTAGCTTCCCCGTGCAATATAACTGACTTGACTATGACGTTTGATGCAAAGGAATGAAGTGTTTCTGAAATATAAAAATTGAGGATCTCAATCCCCTGGAAGGAACAAGTAGAGTCGAGGAAAAGAAAAATAGGTAATCCCCCCTACTTGGACTTGGGAGTTACATTGACTGGTTCTGACGAAAATCCTCAACTGCAAAGTGTTGTTTGTGCTGAAGTTCTTGCTCAGGAGACAATGAAACCAAGCAAACTATAATGGCACTTGGAGATCAAACTTCCTGCCCTCAAAGATGAACCCTGAGATTGTTTCGAACGAGAGCTCTTTCAACTAAAAGGACAGAAGTAGGTAATCGATGAAGCTCGATGGCTGTCTTGTGGTAAAGATTTGGTACAAATCTTCAAACTTGGGGAGGAGCGCCGCATGTTTTTGGTCGACTCTGAATCACCACTTCACCATCATTTCCTTCATCAGCGCTTCCAGGTTACACTGGGCTGTTTGGCCGAGATATTTGACAGGTTCAATGAACTCAATCTTTCTTGGCAAGGTAAAAACTGTAACATTTTCATCATGCTTGAAAACAGGCATGTCCTACTCACTGAGATAAGGGTGAGTCATCAAGTGCTCTTTTATATTGGAATTTATTCAGTTGTATAGTACTGGTACTGTGCTATTTATGTTTCTTTTTATCTTAAGCAATACATTGTTAACCAAGAAAATAAAGCCCACTTGTTCTGTGCAAAAATACGGGCGGGGGTGGGGCCACGTAGGTCTTCAGCAATAGCGTGAAATGGGCTCATATGGATTTGGCAGCCCATTTTACACCGCGCCCAGTTTTCTTATCCATTTACTTCAATGGAAAAGAAAATAGTGCACAGTGTAAAATGCACTGCTAATTCCCTATCGGCCATTTCGTGCTGCTGACGAAGACGAATTTCACCCCCACTGTTTCTTAAAAAGAGGAGCGGGTGCACGAGGCGTGAATCACCAAAGTGGGGAGGGCTTAGCAAAAAAAGTGTGTTAATTTTCTGTTACAGAGATACAAACAGTCTTAATTTCAATTTAAACTGCGGAAGTAGAACTGGAGGACACATGCTCAAACTAGTAAAAGGTAACTTTAGAAGTGATATCAGGAATTATTCTTTAAGCAAAGAGTGATCCGTTGTCTGAAATAAACTTCCAGATGGAACAGTGGCGGCAAAATCCCTTGAATCATTTAAGAAACAACTGGATGCTACAGGGAGTGGGCGGCGGACTGGGGTGTTAAGATCTCTCTGAATGGATGAACTAAGATCGGTCATACTCATAAAATGAAAATCGGACCAGTTCTATAACGACCAGTCGATCCGCTCCTCCACATGACTGCCCAGTTCATGGAAGGAAAGTTGGGCGGGGTGGACAACTGGTGGCCAATCTGCTACCGGCAGTTTGGTGCCCACTGCTAAAGTTGCATTTTACCTTCTAAGTCTCCTCCTCGGCACTGCGGTACTTCCTGCTGGATCCATTCCTTTGCCCTTGTTCGCTGACCTGTTTGTAAGAAATCTTAAATTTCTAACCTTCAATTAGCCTTTGAGAAGTTAAAAATCTGAGATTTATGTCCTTTTTACATCGTAACCTCCCGTTATCTAATCATTTTAGATGACATTTCCTAAAAGGCACAATTGTTGTTTGTGCCAAAAGAAATTATGACTTGAGTTTCATAAGATGCTGAAGATTTCCACGGTAGAGATTGAAAAAATAAGTTTTTTTCAGTGTGGTCTCTCAACCTTAATTCCTCCCCTATTCAGCTGCAACAACAGATCAACAAACCGACAAATACCCTCCGCTGATCCTTGTCCATCCTTCATTCAACCGTTAACAAATGCAACTGATGAAAGACAAAGCCCCCCAGCAAATCTGAACAGAGACTGTTGGAAATGCACCAGAGATCTGTCAGCATCTAAAAAGAGAAAAGATGAGGTAACATTTTGGGTACAGGCCCGATGAAGGGCTTACACTGGAAACATTAACCTGTCTGGAAACATTACCCTTTCTTTTCTCTTTTCAGATATTGATGGATTTCTTGTGTATTTCCAGCATTGTCGGTTTTTATTTCACAAATATAATTTGTGTGTGTTGACTTTCAGCTCCCAAAATGGCAATTTTTAGATTATCTCGGAATTCTACTGCTGACTGCCCATTTCCTGCCTGAAATACGGACGGCCAGTAATTGAAAATGGGGTTGGGGTTGGGGGGTTGGCGGGGGGTGTCTGTCAATGGGAGGGGTGTGTAGGCACCTCATTGACGTAGTTGAAGTCCTGGGGCTAAAAATTGAGTAGCGCCCCATTTGGGGCGCTAACTTTGCCGGGGCGCTACTTTTAGCGCCCCGGAAAAATTAGCACCCCCGCGCCGGAACTTGAGTGGTTGCGCCCCAAGAGGGAAGCGGGGCGCTACTGGAAGTGCCCCACATCCCTCTTGGGGCGCTGTGAGTCAATATCACGGCACATCGCGCTGCGGTATTGCAGGCGTTCCTCCCCTTCATAAAGGGGAGGGGCCTTGCGCAGCGCAACCCAGGGCCCAGCTGGGCCCCCGGGGATCAGAGTGCTGGCAAAAGAGCCCGACACTCAAGAGAAGCACCGGGCTCTTGGAGCGCAGCCGGCATTCCGCGGGGGGCGGCCGTTCAGGAGGCTGGGAACGGGAGCGCAGGCAGGCGGCCAGCAACAAAAATTACCGCCCCGCACCTCGCCTTTAAATTGCGCCTCCCCGGCCGCAGGTAGGGCCCTCCTGACCCCGTCAGACATAGCGTCCGGCGGTAAGTCAGGGGGCGCTCCCGAAGATCGCGGCCGGCGTGCGAGCGCGGTGTGAGCGCGGTGCTGCGCATGGCAATGACATCATCGCCGGCGGTGCAGCGCCGTCGGGCGCTACCGGTTAGCGCCGCCGCTAACCTCCCGCTGAATTTCACCCGGGCGCCAGTTGCTTTGCGCCTCCCGTTAGCGCCCTCTTAGGGCGCTAACGGGAGGCGCAAAGCAACCCAATTTTTCCCCCCTGGTCTTTCAAATTTCCCTGTCCTTTTTGTCGACGGTTTGTAGGGAATATATGTTCCCTGAGAGCTAAGCATTTGCACCTGGTACTTCCGCAAAGGTTCTCCTGATCTTTCCCCAAAGTTACTGTGGATGATCGGGAGATTCCTCACGCAAATTCTACTCCTTGATATTTGCAATATGAGGGGTAAGCAAAAGCTCGGCCTCTCCAACCTTAAAACCTCCTGAAGATCCATCCCTTTGACCAAGCTTCAGGTTACCCCTCGTAATCTCTCCCTTTCTGGCTTGGCATCCATTTTCTTTATGTCTGTCTGTGAAGGGCCTCAGGAAATATCTTTACATTCAAGGTGCTATATAAATGCAAGTTATGCTTGTTGTTTTCATGTGTCATAACACTCAAAAAAATCATTTTGAGATTGGACAGTAAATCCGTACACAACCTAAAAGATAGATTATAAAAAACATGTTTCTACACATATGAACAGCTGCATTATGCGTGCATTAATCACTGATCATCCTTCACACACATACTGAACAGTTACTTGAATGCGTCCAATTTAAAAGTTACGAAAACATTGTAAAGCAAAGCACCTTGAGTAAACAGCCATTGCATTGGCCAGGTGTGTTATTACACTGTCACAGCACATGGGGGGAGGATGACCAAGTTACTTTGATCACGGATTAACTTGACTTCCACCTGTTCTTTCTGTTTACAAAGTATGCTTAACCAAAAAAAACCTCTGTGCTGCCCTACCTTGGAATCTAACATAGGCGATCCTTGTCCAATTAGTTAGTGAATATAGAAGCCACAGACGTTTACAGGAAGTTAGGCTGTTGTATTTTTTGTATCTTCGCGCTCTTCCCTTGGAGAAGAATGCAAAGGATTTGCAGGCTGATTAACATCCGACAGGCAGCAACGTGAATGCTCCTTCCATGGCCACAACCATCTTTATACCAGCCAATAGGGTGGCTAGTCCTATATACCTCGCATAACCAATACAAAAAGAGAGGGGGCGTCCACACCCACTGGATGCGAGTATCCCGCTGGATGTCAACCCAGCATTCAGAGCTCCGGTCTCTACTCACTGTGACTGTCTGAACCTTCTGACTCAGAGGCAGGAATGTTCCCACTAAGCCAAAGGCTCACTCCAGCTCGGTTGTGTAACAGATAAGACAGAAGAACGCTATTGGTAACCTGTATATTAGTGGGTTTATTGGGTGACATTGATATTATAACGGTGAAGAATGTAAACCTCCTAGCTGGAGATATACCTCTGCTGCTCTCAAGTGTGTTACAGCATAAGGCCCATGTAACTCACACGTAAGGAATTAAGGGTTACGGGGAGTGGGCAGGAATTTGGACATGAGTCATGGCCCTGTGGGTAGCGCAGCGGGCCCAGATGCCGTGTAGCCTGATCCTGCTCCTATTTCGTGTGTCCAATTCTGTTAGGTTCAGGAGATGGTTCTGTGATAGTAGATTGGCGGTTAGGATCAGATCAGCCATGATCTTATTGAATGGCGGAGCAGGCTCGAGGGGCCAATTGGCCTACTCCTGCTCCTATTTCTTATGTTCTTATGTAAGGATATGTGTTATTATTGACAGTTGGCTTTATCAACCATTCACTCCACCTTATACTATCAGGCCGTGGCTCCATGAAATACAGATAGTAGTACCCACCAATATCAAATTTAAAGAGATTACTTCAAAATGTGTTCAATACTGCAGGGACTTCAGTTTAATATTTGACAGAAGAGTTTTGAAGAATATATTTTTCGGTAGCAAGTCAGCTACAGAGGTTTAAAATGGTAAAGGACATTCACCAGTTTCAGCAGATTTATTATTCTAATTACAGAATGAATAAATCTATGATCCAACTCTTGGCTTTTACATATTGTGGGCTCTCTAGCCCTCCATGTATCAAACACAAGTTATATTAAGAACGACGTATATATTAAGTCTTCATTTAACTGATACTAATTCAGAATTTCAGTTGATAAGTTTGAAAGCATCTGTTAATATTGATGTAAGCTATTCTGTACCCTTTGAAATAGATTTTACATTTGCATGATTACGTTTGGCTGGAAACTCACCAGTCACAAAATGAATCCATGCCCCAGCAATTTGTGCTACAGTGGATCACAACTGTGTCCCCACACTGCCATCAAAACAAACTCAGGTCTCAGTAACATCTCAGGAATCACCTTTGGAGAGCAGAAAACCAGAAGTAGCTTCAGAAGATTGCGAGTGAGCCTTTATGGTAACAAGCCTGGGGAACTTTGTAAATACCCTTTGACCTGTGAATAATTTCTCCACACGTTGAAGTCAGGGAATGAGATCTGCATTTTGAATAATCACGCAGCCCATCTCAGATGACTTGATGATGAGCTGTTGCAATTTTGCTGCCTGTTGTTAAACAATTACTACAATGTGGCAGTGGAATAAGCACAAGACTGAGGCGGCGATTTTAACCCTACCCGGTGGAAAGTGGGCAGCTGGGCAGGTAACATCGCCCAGGTTACTTACCCACACTGGAGCCGCCAGGAGTTGATTGTTTGGGATTTTAACCTGCTTCGCTGAACAGGTGGCGAGGACACCCACCCAAAGCCAGCAGGGTCCTTTTTTACATAATCACGCCGGCTCCAGATGTCGTCAACAGGACCCGATTGCTATTTTAACTCGCTGGTCTGAACGGGACGCCACAGTGAGTTTCCGGCCAGGCCAACTTAACGGAAAGAGGCCCAAAAAGGTGAGTTTTAAATAACTTTTTTTTGCTTTCCTTGTGGGGCCAGGAGGAACAACCCACTGCTGAAAACTGGCCCTGAGATACAATTGGGTTGTAAGATTTTCTTCTCAAACCAGTTAACAGAAAAGCAATAATCAATTAAGTTTGGTGTTTTGATACTTATTTTGCTGGTAATATTTTGTGTAAAATTCTTTTTTGTATTTTAGATTGGATCTCAGTCCCGAATAGAGAAGCTTATGTGTAAAGAGCAGGCTTGATGTCCAGATGTCTTTTCTTGTTCAATCTTTTCTTAAGCCTTTATTAAATTGACTGTAAGTTCTTTTTGAAAGAAAGAAATATTTTAGCAGACAAGTAGAAACAGTAGATATCAAACATTACAGGATGCACATGGTTCATTTATTTACTGTAACCAGTAAGTATGCAACACTAGTCCTACTGGACTCATACCAGCTCCAGTAACAAAAATTCCAAGCCCAGCATTTTAGGTAAAGACAATCAGACTTTGCTCCTTCCTCGGGAAATCCAATTATTAACCTTTTCTTCCTGTAGGTCCTTCATTATCCTGTGTTGTTTCAAGGTTAGCAAAATGCACTACTGAAAAAAAATCCATTTTGATTATGTAAATCATTCAAGAGGTAATAAATGGTGATGGAGCAGGAAATTCAATGTAGATGAGTGCTATCTTTTATATTTTTGCAGTCAACTACCAATTAGTACAACATTGCTATTCAAATGTATTACTATTGAGCAAATGGATGGAGCAATACATAGAGCAGTGAAAATGTAGTTTATCCCACTCGGGGGAAAAAGACCATGAAGGTTTTATTCTAAAAAAGGAGAAGCTCAGTGCCAACTATTCCTCACTTTGTATTCTGTCTAAAAGCAAAAATTGAATGTAAAACAAAGCTACTGTGTCACATATATTATTCTGTGGGAGACTGATGAGTATGGAACATATTATGTGCACTTTGATATTGAGCTTGGACTTGTTCCATGGATGCTGGTATCTCTTGGAGGATATCCTGCAGAAACATGGAGGCTTGGCCTTTGCCCTGGTAGCCATAACATTGCACGATCGAGTTCCTCTCACAGTTACGTAATCCTTGGTTGTCACACAACAAATTGGCAACTATTTGGTCTCACGGGCCAATTTTCTGTTAAGGCATGTGCAGGTCGGGGTTTGTGTGGACTTAAGTTGCTGTGCGCCGCAATTTGTGACAGAAAAGCGTGAGTCAAAGATAGACTGCGCTGCCAGCCAGTGTCAGGCTCTTAATGAAATCGCACACCAAGCTTCATGTTGTTTGGGTGAGCTCTGTCCACGCAGGTCCCGCCGCCCCCGCCCACCCCCAGGCAATATAAAATGGCAGATTCGTAAGCAAGTGACTTGACCTGCTGTGGTTGAATTCCTAAAGCTACCCTTTTGATTTAAAATTACATTGAAAATTTGCGTTTGTTTTGGTTGGAGTACTGATACTTAGTTGCAATTTTCTTCCTGCATTAGTTACTTTCGACGTGGAAGCCACCACTTTTGCAAATTTTCTATGTTTTTATATCAGTCTTTCTTATGGTAGTCGCGACTACGGTCCCTGCTCCAGATAAAAGTTTTTTTATTAGGGGAGTTTGCATTTTGCTGTTTGACCAAGGCAAAATTTGCATTCAGACAAAAATATCTTTTTATAAGTTGCGAGGAATTTCATTAAATATCATCAAAGAAAATGGCAAATCTTATCAGAAAGGTTGTTGATTAGAGTATGAGGACCTTTTCTAGTGGGATGCATGTAAGACAGGCACATTTTGTTGCCTCGGTCATAGATATGCTTACAGTCAAACTGTATATAGAGAATGCTTGAATTTGCCAAACATTTAGATTATTTTTTGGTTCTGAGAACATAAGAACATAAGACGTAGGAGCAGGAGTAGGTCATTTGGCCCCTCGAGCCTGCTCCGCCATTCAATAAGATCATGGCTGATCTGATCTTGGCCTCAACTCCATTTCCCTGCCCGCTCCCCATAACCCTCGACTCCCTTATCATTCAAAAATCTGTCTATCTCCACCTTAAATATATCCAATGACCCAGCCTCCACAGCTCTCTGGGGAAGAGAATTCCAAAGATTCACGACCCTCAGAGAAGAAATTCCTCCTCATTTCCGATTTAAAAGGGTGCCCTCTTATTCTGAAATTATGCCCCGTAGTTCGAGATACCCCCACGAGGGGAAACATCCTCTCAAGCCCCTTTGAGGTTGCTGGAGGGCAGGCAGGTAGTTGTGGGTGGAACCACAGCATTAAAGGAAGGCTCTACTTCATTTGTAGTTTTCAAATTGTAGTTTAATTATTCATAGTGTCGAGGAGAGAGGAAGGTGGCAAGGATCCCTGACATTTATGTGGTGCGTAGAAGTGATCCCTGGTGACTTAGTAATAGGTATGCATCTGTGCTATCTGGCAGTCTTGCCAGTCTTGGTGAGTGGTAAGTATCTGGCAGCTTTGTAATGGGACAACGCTGCCAATCTGATTGGGGAGCAGTTCAGTGTTGAGTTTCTAAGTGATTCTGTTGGCACGTGGTGTGCAGCTGTTCATTGGTGGTCGAGATCAAACATGTGCTGTATGCGTGTGTTTGTGTGTGTGGTGGGGGGTCTAGTGGTGGTACTAATTAGGATAATGGTGCCAGGCTGAGGCAGTTGACTGATCTAAATACACAACTTGGATCCATAAACAAAATGTAGTTAGGTCAAATGTGCTGATGATGCTAAGATAAAGGTGGCACTTGAGATTGACAAGGCAGGCAAGGAACTACAGACAAAAGTTGCAAGTAAGCAGAACTATGACAGATGAAATTCAATATGGACAAATGTATTACACATTCTATGAAAGACTGGGTTATAGACTTAGTGAATTGTGTTGAAATTACTGGGGAAAATGATGAAAAAGACCTCGGAGTGATGGTCTCAACACATAGGGGGGAATTTGCAACTTTACTGCCTGGGCGGTAACTCCGATTAGTGGATTGCCCGTCCATTGTAGAACCCGCCTGATTTTCATCTCATTGATTTCAAATGGGATAAAAATTGGGCAGGTTCCACAACATGTGGGCAATCGCTCTGCCAGGTTGCCACCCAGGCGACGAAAATGACCACCATAGTCTGTACGTCATAGTGGAGCAAAAATCAGTAAAGCTAACAAATTGCTTAACTTTATTGCCAGATCAGGAGAATACAATATGAGGCCATTATGTTGGAGTTGTCTCGTCAAGCCACACCTTTGTTCAGTTCTGCTCCATAAGCTTGAGCTCATCCAAAACTCTGCTGCCTGTATCCTAACCCGCCCCTTGTCCTGCTCACCCGTCACCCTGTGCTTGCTGACTTACATTGACTCCTGGTCTGGCACCACCTCAGTTTGAAAATTCTCATCCTTGTTTTCAAATCCCTCCATGGCTTTGCCCCTCTCGATCTCTGTAATGTCCTCCAGCCCTACAACCCTCCGAGCTATCTGTACTCCTCCAATTTTGACCTCTTGCGCATCCCCGATTTTCATCCCTCCGCCATTGGCAGTCGTGCTGTCAGCTGCCTGGGCCCTAAGCTCTGGAATACCCTCCCAATACCTCTCTGCCTCTCTCTTCTCCTTTAAGACACTCCTTAAAACCTACCTTTTTGATCAAGCTATTGGTCACCAGTCCTAATATCTCCTTACGTAGTTCAGTGTCAAATTTTGTCTGATAACACTTCTGTGAAGCACCTTGGGACGTTTTACTACACTAAAACGGACAGAAAACAGAGAGTAGGAAGAAACGGGTCATTTTCGGGTTGGCAGGCTGTAACTAGTGGGGTCAGTGCTTGGGCCTCAGCTGTTCACAATCTACATCAATGATTTGGATGAGGGTACCAAATGTAATATATTCAAATTTGCTGATGATACAAAGCCGGGTGGGAATGTATTATGTGAAGAGGATGCAAAGAGGCTTCAAGGGGATATAGACAGGCTAAGTGAGTGGGCAAGAACATGGCAAATGGAATATAATGTGGAGAAATGTGAAATTTTACACTTTCGTAGGAAAAATAGAAAAGCAGAGTATTTTTTAAAATGGTGAGAGATTAGGAAATGTTGGTGTTCAGCAGGACCTGGGTGTCCTTGTACACAAATCACTGAAAGTTAACATGCAGGTACAGCAAGCAATTAGGAAAGCAAATGGTATGCTGGCCTTTATTACAAGAGGATTTGAGTATAAGAGTAAAGACGTCTTACTGCAATTATATAGGGTCCTGGTGAGACCACACCTGGAGTATTGTGTACAGTTTTGTTCTCCTTATCTAAGGAAGGATATACTTACCATAGAGGGAGTGCAACGAAGGTTCACCAGACTGATTCCTGGGATGGGGGGATTGTCCTATGAGGAGAGATTGAGTAGATTAGGCCTATATTCTCTGGAGTTTAGAAGAATGAGAGGTGATCTCATTGAAACATACAAAATTCTTACAGGGCTTGACAGGGTAGATGCAGGGAGGATGTTTCCCCTGGCTGGGGAATCTAGAACACTGGGGTCACAGTCTCAGAATAAGGGGTCGGCCATTTAGGACTGAGATGAGGAGAAATTTCTTCACTCAGAGGATGATGAATCTTTGGAATTCTCTACCCCAGAGGGCTGTGGCGACTCAGTCATTGAGTATGTTCAGGACAGAGATCGATAGATTTTTGGATATTAAGGGAATCAAGGGATATGGGGATAGAGCAGGAAAGTGGAGTTGAGGTAGAAGATCAGCCATGATCTTACTGAATGGCGGAGCAGGCTCGAGGGGCCAAATGGCCTACTCCTGCTCCTATTTCTTATGTTCTTATAGGTGCTATATAAATGCAAGTTATTGTTGCTGCTGCTGCTCACAGAAATACAAGCCCCGTTAAAACATAAACTTTTTTTTTCAAAAAATGAAATTTTCGTTTAAAATATTTAATTAAAATGGCATTTTAATTCATTTTAAATATGTAATTAAAAAATATATATATTTCCTGTGTTCGTGTATTTTTTAAGTGATCCCCATTCATACTTATGGGAGTTCTGTACGTACGCAACTCCCATAAGTATGAATGGGGATTCCCTTCTTTTATTGGTTGGGCCGGCCCATGTGATCCCAGGGGCACTTGCGAACCTCATGCGCCCCTGGGATACGGGGGCCTCTACCCGCGCATATGGGGAGAGAGCGGAAATATGGTATTGAGATAGAGGATCAGCCATGATCATATTGAATGGCGGAGCAGGCTCGAAGGGCCGAATGGCCTACTCCTGCTCCTATTTTTCTATGTTTCTATGTTTCTATACCCGGACAGGCCCAGGATCGCAAGCCTCTGTGTCTCCCGGGCCACCAGGTACATGCGTAGATTTTTTACAGGCTGGAGGCATCCGCCTGCGGGAAGCCTCCGATCTCAATTTCAGGCCCATTACCTTGAGTGTTCTCCCAGGAAGGGCAATGGAGGTAAAAACTATGCAAGAATAAGTTAGATTGAAGGTTTCGATGGAAGGATGAGCTCTATGGCCTCCTTCATCTTTATTAATTATGTACAGATGCAAAGTACAATTGCAATCCACAAATGAATAATGAATTTCATAAAATGGGTTGAAGGTCAGTGGCCCAGCTTTGATAAAAGCATGTACAACATAACCTTGTTCGTTCTCAGATATTCTTGGACACAGAATTTATCGCTGCATTAATGATGTTACTTAATGGAATAGATTTGCTTCCTTTTTCCTCACTTAAAAAACTAATTTGATATCTCCAAGCTGAATTAGGCACTTTGGATCAATTAAAAAAAATGTAAAAGCTTTAGATCCACCTTTCTGGGCAGCAAAGTGCTGAGTCAAGCAGCTGAGCGAAAGCACTGACTGTATATTCAAAACCTCCAGTCACTGGAGAACACGCATTACTTGACTGATAAGCGGGCTCCATAATGAAGATGGCATTCGATGGATTTTTGTGCTCTCCTGTGTAGACTGTGACTGTTGTAGCACTTCAGATTTTGGCTCTTCATGTAAGTTGAATATTAATTAAGGCTAATGCTTTTTTTTTGTTCAGCAAGTTATAAAAAATTGATAAAGGTCTGGTTAGGCGCCCTTCAGATAGAAGGGGGAAGGTAAAATATTCATGTACACATCTTCATTCTATTAACTGATCATACAATTGGACAATTTCTTTTCTCTAAGCTTTATCTACAAATTGAACAGTTAGAATAAGCTTTGCCGACTAGGTTCAAACATTTAAGGAGCTTTACCCTTATTGCAGAGGCTACATGCTCAGTACAGTTTCTGCAGCACTGCAGTGTCACCCTTGCTGCCCTTGACACTGTAATATTTGATCTCTCTTACCAATTTGACTGTAGCATTAACGTTTTATTGAAGAATGAGGAAAGTTAGAGGTTGGTAAAGTGTATAACAACAGAAATACACTTAGGAATTTGCTAACTAGAAAAATGATCAGAAAGTGTACAAGGACACCTTTGAAAGGTTAACTCTGAATACACTGATTATCTGTTTGCTTCCCTCAAAATGATGGATTCATTCTCAACATGCTCTATCCATGTCACTGTGTACCTAGCTCTGTGCTGAGGATACCCAAGAATAATTATACAGAAATAGTTTTGATGATTAAGAACACCTATTAAGCACAAGTGTGTTAAAACGCCACAAGAGTTTATGATGTTCTGCTTATCTGCTTACCTTCTTTATTTTGAAACATGGCGAGCTCGTATTCCCACTCAGTACAAAACTGTCTGGAGGTGAATTAAAAACAGAAAATGCTGGAAATACTCAGCAGGTCAGGCAGCATCTGTGGAGAGAGAAACAGAGTTAACGTTTCAGGTCGATGACCCTTCGTCAGAGCTGAACTCTCTGTTTCTCTCTCCACAGATGCTGCCTGACCTGCTGAGTATTTCCAGCATTTTCTGTTTTTATTTCAGATTTCCAGCATCTGCAGTATTTTATTTTGTATTACTGTCTAGAGGTGCTTTACATGTCCAAATCTGTTTTTTTAGGTTCTGCTTTGTTTTTCTCCCATGACATAGGTTTCCTGCCTCCATGCCAGTCACCATTCTCTAACGAGGGGGCAGACAGGTGCCCTCCAGCTGAGCCCCTGCCAATGCTACCCTTGAGCTGGCCACTGGCAAGTGTGTAAGAGAATGGGGTGACCTGCCTTCTGAATCTTCCCTCCTTCTTCTTTTCAGAAAGCTGTGGACGCCAATCGGGAGTCTGTACGCAGCTTGCCGGTTGGGGCCTAACCAAATCCGTCTGGCTTGAACGCCAAGCTGGCCCGCAGGTTGACGAAGCTGAGGTGTGAAGGGGTGGTGGCCCGTAGTATTCCTGATCCTCTTGGCTCCACAGAAACAAAACTATTGAAAAGTTTTCTTATCTGTTTTTGTGCGGCCTCCAGCCATCCCTTTAAGGACCCTTGGTTAGGCCGTGCAGGACCTGGACCACTGGGTGGTGCATACATGGTGCAAGCTCCCTCCACTTGCTAACCAATTTTGATTGAGCCCTACAACAGCATTAAGACCCTCATTTGCTTATGCAAGGTGCCTCACGCCTGTTCATCTCGAAATCACCAGCTTCCAATTTGGCAACCGGTGCACTTCGGTGGGGGGGAGATCGGGCGAAGGAGGTAGCAACCAGTTAAGGGGGACATATTTAATCCAGAAGTGCTTGATACTGACACTTGAGTGTCAAAAATATTCTGTTTCCGAGCTAAAGAATATAAAATGCACTGGGATGAGTCTTCAGGACTGCAGCGGATGCAGAGGTTGGCAATTTAGGTTTAGTTGTGTATAAATTGGCGAGCACATTAAGTACTTTAAAGCAGCAACTTAAATAGCAGGAAATAAAACAAAGCGACAGAGAGGCTAAACAGTCCACAGTAATTGCAGTTCTGGAGAAAAGATGACTACAGTGGTCCGTCCACCTACAGAGAGGAAATATCACAATAAGATTGCCAAAGTAGCTTTAAAAATTAAACCATGGGGACAAAATTGAATTTGAATAATTTGTAAGAGATATCTGCAACAGGATGAATAGGACACCCCAGGGAGGTAAATAGCAACAAAATATTTGTAATGTAGAAAGGTTTAGAGAAATTAGGCAGAGTATCTTTGTGGGTTAGAATACTTGAGGAGGGGGCGGGGGGGGAGGGCGCGGGTAGGAGATAAAGATGCCAATCTGCCCTAGTTCCTGAAATAATATTATGGCAGTGGTATAATGATTTGATTTAATAAACTCATCTTCCGCAGAGCAGGATCCATCAGTCCTCCAAGACTCACAGCCAATTAGGGATACTTTCAAGACTACCGATTGAGTGCTATTATTTGAGAATAGTTACACTTTACAAGAAATTACCAATAAAATGTGGAAAGTTCTGTGAGGCATGCCTGGATACACACCGCTGTACTTCTCTGAAATACGTCTTGTTTTCTGTTATGTGAAATCTTCCAAAATTAAGAGCAACTGAGAAAGGAAACTTTTCTATTGTCTGACTGAAAAGTTGTTAATCAGTAAACCTAATGGGGGTTCATTTTAAGCTGACCTGCCTGACGGGAAACTCACGGGATCGAGCGGAACGCGGGTTTTGCACCCCGCTACATATTACTCTCAGTTGGCTTCAATGGAGTGTGAAATCGGGCTGGTGTAAAACCGGCGTTGCAACCGATCGCGCCAGTTTCCCGACAGGCGTGTCAGGTTAACATTGCTCCAGTATTACACTTTGTGGATTTCTAGAACTTAAAGTGAAAAGCAACTTGCATATACAGCAATTTACAAATGCTAGATTAACTGAAGTAGTTAATCAAGACAATTTCTTGTTGAGTTAGGTTTTTGAGTTGCACCCCCTTATTTTTGAGTAGAAATGACCTTCTCGTCCTCCATTCTCTGTTTAAAGCCATGTTTCCAAAAAGCAAGTAAATATATGGAATAAAAATGCAAAAATTCAACAATTCCAAGCTTGCATTGCAGCTGTACGAATTGCATCATTTATTTTTTACGCTGTGGTATTTTCTGGTATCTGTTCGCACTTCAAATTGGCCTCGAGCTGCTTTTTGAATGCTCAGCAGATTGTCTTTATGCCTGAATAATTAATGTGGTCCGACTGCTTCAGCCAGGAAAAAAACCTACCCCTATAGTAACAGCAGGCTATTTGTAATGACGGTGAGCAGAGAATGGCAGCACAGACAGACTTTCAGACTCCAGGTCAGCATCATAAGGAAATGTCAGCTTGTTGAATTAGTTATGCTAACAACACTACAGAAAGGCCCTCTTTACATTTGTAGTTAATTGCAAGCATTTGAACTTGGGTCAGGATCTAAACATCTGTGAACGTTGGCCCAGATATGTTGTGTTAAATTACAAGCGTTGTTGCAGCACTGGAGCAATGTAGGCTGCATGCAGATACATATCTGAGAATAGCACTATGGGGGTATAAATTCATGTTGGACAGTAATGCGATGGTGAATCAGCAGCCTGTTTTGCGCCCCGCCCCAATTTTCTTCAATCGCACCGTGGCGTTTGCGAGGAGCACAGGAGTGTTAAATCTCCCCAGTTACTTTACACAAGATCCAGCTATCCAGCCTACCGAGGGCCTGTGTTCGTCCTCCCGCAGTCCACTCCCCAAATGCAGTGGCAAATGCGAGCAAGTCACTTGTAACTTAGCTGGGTGGGAAGTGCTTTCATGTGTTTTTTAGTTGCGCAAAACTTTTTAGTTTCTCTAAATTAGCTTGAAGGGATGCTTTTTATGTGAATTCCTGGAATTCAGGGTTTTGTATCGCAGGCTAGATTTTCGGCCTATTCAGAGTCAGTGGGTAGAAAATCAAGCACTTCTGAGATGCAGTCTGTTGGGCTCAACAGTATGAAACTCGATGGCCTCTGAAGATATTGGCCTAGACTTTTGGCCTGCCGCGTACTTATTTTTCAGTGGCCCTGGAGCAAGCGAGTGTGGAAAATTGCCTGAGGATGTACTCCACTCTGTCCTCGCGTTCTCCTGCACCCACCCTCATTTCTCACTCTATGGCTGTGATGGCAGATACTGCACTTGTGTGTGTATATATGGGTTACAATTAAACACAGCTCTAGGAAATACCTCCTCTGATGCACGAGCTGTGATTTGCATCCTTTGAATGCTGGATGCAACGGACATCTTTTAGGCCCAGGCGTACAGCATCCCCCTGGTAACGCCGGGGTCCTGGTGTAAGTTTTGGCATTGTATCCACGGCCTGTGCAAGCTCTTATTGAGCGTGGCCTTGCACAAACTGATGAGGAATGCTGAAGACAATTTATGGGCATTTTTCAATGTTTTTGCAGACAACACAGAGGCTGCCTGCATCCCCACACTGCACCAGGCCTCTGAGATCTGCCCCAGCAAAACTCCACCCCAAATCTGGTGTAACCCCATTGCGGAAGCCAGTGAACATGCCTCCAAAATGTAATGACCTGGAGGTTGAAACGTCAGCTGGGGATGGGGGTGCCTCCCCACCGTGGCTGGAAGTCCTACTACCCCTGGAGATGCGCCCCAATCAACAAGGGTAGGAAGATCCCGACCAACAACCCAGAATACACTGGCTCTATCCTGGTTCCTTTATATTTAGTTTTGAATAGTCAGAATCGAGAATGCACAGAATCAATTATAGGTCGGAGTTTCCAGGAAAAGGTAATATCAAAGGATTGTGAAATTGTGATTTATTTTCTGATGCTTACTAAACCCTAATGGCTGATATTACATTTTTATTAATTTTCTAAAGCAGGAAACGCTCAAAAAGATGCATATGAACAAGTGAATGTCAAATGGGTATATGATCTGTAAATTTAGTATTGCATGTAATTATGTGTTTCTAAAATAAGAAAGCAATTTTATCCTTCCAATATAATTTAAAGATGGATGCCACTAATTTTTTATTATTTCAAGAGCATTGGTTATATCACTAATTTTTTTTAAAATTGCTCTACTTTTGAAGATGATTTTAACATTAAGTTAATTTCATGTAAATTTCAAATGGGATTCATTTTAATTCATGGCTTTTCTGATACTGGGAGGCAAAGCTCCACAAGACTCATGAATGATATTCTGGTCTTTAATTTCAAAATGACCCTGTAGTGTATGAACAAGGTGCAGCCAATAATGCAATGGTTGGTACCTGCAGCACCGATCCATGTCAACTCCCTGCATTATGGGGTGTTGAAGCCTGAGGCCTGCTCAGTGTCCCATTTGCTTAGGAGACTGCAAAACAGCCCAAAGTATTGCTGCTGGGCCTTGCATCCTGATACCTGAAATCCATGGCGGTTCTGGCACATCAAGCACTAAGTGCCACGAAAATACTTAAATGAACCGGCCTCTCATTATCGCGCGAGGACAATTCATTGGGACTCAGCACCTCAGTAGCAATGGTCCCGACTACAGCAAGTTATCCAGCCCAATGTCTCGATGGGTGAAACACTGATATAATGAGTGCTGTAGCAAAAAGTCACAAGATATGGACCGTGTCAGAATTCTCTGCTCACAGAATTACCTTTGGAAAAAGATGTCGAGCAGAAACAAAGCACTTTCTGAGATGGAGAGAGGAAAAATCAGAGGGTTAGCCAAACAGGCCAAATTTGTAATCCTCCGAGCAGCTGACTGCAGAGTGAAATTGACAGTTTTGCGACTGGGACTGAAATGAGCTCTATGAGGTGACGGACCATATGTGATGCAGTCTGGTGTCCCCCAAGGATCTATCCTTGGCCCCCTCCTATTTCTCATCTACATGCTGCCCCTTGGCGACATCATCCAAAAATACAGCGTCAGTTTCCACATGTTCGCTGATGACACCCAGCTCTACCTCAACTCCATTTCTCTCGATCCCTCCACAGTCTCTAAATTGTTAGACTGCTTGTCCGACATCCAGTTCTGGATGAGCAGACATTTTCTCCAATTAAATATTGGGAAGACCGAAGCCATTGTTTTCGGTCCCCGCCACAAACTCTGTTCCCGAGCCACTGTCTCCATCCCTCTCCCTAATATCAGTCTGAGGCTGAACCACACTTTTCGCAACCTTGGTGTCATATTTGACCCTGAAATTTGCTTCCGATCACATCCGCAGCATAACTAAGACTGCCTATTTCCACCTCCGTAACATCGCCCATCTCCGCCACTGCCTCAGCTCATCCGCTGCTGAAACCCTCATCCATGCCTTTGTTACCTCTAGACTTGACTATTCCAACGCACTCCTGGCTGGCCTCCCACATTCTACCCTACATAAACTTGAGGTGATCCAAAACTCGGCTGTCTGTGTCCTAACTCGCACCAAGTCCCGTTCACCCATCACCCCTGTGCCCGCTGACCTATATTGGCTCCCGGTTAAGCAACGCCTCGATTTCAAAATTCTCATTCTTGTTTTCAAATCCCTCCATGGCCTCGCCCCTCCCTATCTCTGTAATCTCCTCCTGCCCTACAACACTCCGAGATATCTGCACTCCTCTAATTCTGCCCTCTTGAGCATCCCTGATTATAATCGCTCAACCATTGGTGGCCGTGCCTTCTGTTGCCTAGGCCCTAAGCTCTGGAATTCCCTGCCTAAACCTCTCCGCCTCTCTACCTCTCATTCCTCCTTTAAGACGCTCCTTAAAACCTACCTCTTTGACCAAGCTTTTGGTCACCCGCCCTAATTTCTCCTCATGTGGCTTGGTGTAAAATTTTTTGTCTGATAATACTCCTGTAAAGCGCTTTGGGACGTTTTACTACGTTAAAGGTGCTATATAAATACAAGTTGTTGTTGTTCCATAGCGTTTTCAAGGTTCAAACCGTACAAAGAAAATCATGGTTATCATTAAATCACATTTGTTTTTGAGGTGATAATAAACTCATGAGTTGATGAGTTCAAGGGGGATAAATTCGGTACCTTAGCGCCTCCCGTTAGTGCCTCCGGGGGGGCGCTACCGGCTTTGCGACCAGGCGCGGCGATAGTACCGACGCCCGAAAAATTGACGTGGAGGTTTGCGGCGGCGGTAACCACTAGCGCCACGGCCACCTGCACCCGGAGATCGTGACGTCATTGCCGTGCGAATCGCCCCGGTAGCACCCCGGACCCGAACTTCGGTTCCTCCCCCCTGCAACATCGCCGCGCAACGACACCGACAGCTGCAGGAGGCGTTGTTCGGGAGGTCGGGAGCTTCGGAGGCGCAAATAAAAGGGGATGTTGGCGCCAGTAGGAGAAAAATTTTAACAATGCTTCAAGTGATTTTTTTCGATTGCTCCTGGGCCGCGCTCGATCAGCCCAGCACTCTGCTGGAGTGCATGGGGCTGATCGGGCCGGATCGCAGCTGCCGTCGGGGATCAGCTAATTGGTCCCAATACAGAGCCTGCAGCGATGGCCCTTTCCTTTAAGGGAGGGAAGGAGCCTCAGATCACGGCAGCGCTGCACGGGACATTGTGCAGCGCTGCACCACTACCGCCCCGCCTGCGTCCTTTAGCGCTCCAGGAAGTAAGTGGAGCGCTTGATTTAGCGCTCCACCTCCTTCCTGGAGCGCAAACACCGAATTTTGAAAAAGCTGGAATCATTAGCGCCTGGCGCTAAGTTTCCCAGCTTTTAAAAGTTAGCGCCCCAAACAGGCCGATACTGAATTTCTCCCCCCAAGTTTCCCAATGGGTGGATTCAGTAAAAGTTCACGATTTTGATACGCAGCAATCAACAGAATATACTGGAGGTTCAACCTGAAACTTTTTTTCAATCCCAGTTGAGTAATTTTATTGCGTAAAACATCCCAAATATTTTTAAATAGACCCCATTTTTTCCTGCTATACCTCCGCCTTCAGCTATGATTTTGTGGGTAGTCACTCATTGAGAATCCCTGTAAACTGCCCCTTTTTATTAAACATTTTGTACTTCTCCCAGAAACAGCTACTGTACACCAGTTGTTACCATGGAATACGTCTGCAATTACTCTGGAGGGTGCACAGCAGGCTGCAGTAGGAAGAGCAGAGGCACATGCTGGCACACAGGGTTAGAGGATGTTGCAAAGGTAGGGAGAGGCGAGACCAGGGATGGAGTTATAAATAACAGTGAAGATTTTGAATTCAATGCGTTGGGGGATGAAAAGCCAATGGAGGTCAGCAAGCACAGGTGTGATAGCCAAGTGGGACTTTGTGTGGGATGAGATCTGGACAGCAGAGTATTAGGTGAGTTAGAGTTTATGTTGGCTTGATCCCAGGAGTGCTGATGAGGAGAGCATTGGAGAAATTAAACTTCAAGTGACAAAGGCATGGATGAGAGTTTCAGCATTGGATGAGATAAAGATGGATGGAGGCGGCTGATGTTGTGGACGTGGGAATAGGCTGTGGGGTTTGAAATTCAACTCAAGGTCAAAAACAACACTGACATTGAGCAATGTTAAGTTCAGACTGAGTGAGCATAGCTTTTGGTGAGTCTTGCCAGCACTGAGTTAGAGAAAGTTGTGGCTCATGAGTAATTTGATGTTGGACAGACAGGCAGACAGCACAGTGATAGTTGTGGAGTCGGGGATGATGGTTCAGAGGCTGGGCATTGACTTCCTCAGGCACCTCTCTCCATTGCTGAGGACTAATTTGACGAGACGCTCATCACCCATCATGGAGGGATACAGGACTTCCTTCTTGTTGCTCACTTGCTCTACGAGCACCTCTATGGCTGCGTTGGAAAATCGGGGGCCCTGGTTGAAGTTGTCCTACCTGCTGCTTCAGTTACTCACTCTCCACTAACCACCATTGAATAGTGCACCTTTAAGAGGTTGCAGGCTACATTTAAGTAATGGCTGCCCTGTCATATTCACCTTCCCAATCGAAGGAACATGGTTATCTCTGCCAGCTTACCTATTTAATGTTAATGAGGCTCAACCACAAAATTGATTGGGCCTCCCAGTGACTGCATCAGGTGGGCGGAGCCTACCTCCTGATATATATCTAAAATAAAAATCGGCCCCATTATGTCTGAATAATGAAAAATTGGTTCTGTTCGGGACATCTGTACAAAATGCAAGCAGAGGCTGATAGCTTTCAGTAATTTAAATGCATCTGAAACCATGGAACCTAAATATCTAGTCTAAATCCTCATGGTAATTGGACAGAATACATTAATGTATCAACCTGCACATGAACACCCACTCTGCATTTGAATAATCATTTTCATTAACTCAGGACATGTCTCAAAAGAATGAGTCATTTGGTTAATTCTCAGTACTTCTAAGAATACGAATGGCATTAGCATTCAGCGTTTAGGTTAATAAAAGTAAAACCTAACATCTTCACACGAGGGGACCTCTGTTGTAATTAAACAATAACGTTGCACACATATTGTATTGTTAAATAGTGACTTGATTGCATCCAGCTTATCCTCATTATCAGGAGAGCACACACTTAGTTCATCATTACTATTGCAGAATTTGTAATGTTTATTAAATAGTTTATCAAATGCTGGGCTCTTTTTTACAGTGTCATTGAATCTAGTGTGACATCACAAGAGCACTATATTGGTAAGCTATCCTTAATTAAATTGAATTGATAGCAGTCATAAATTGAGCATACCCTTCAGCTAAGCAGATTTCAATATTCATTTTGCAATTTGAAATCACAGTTCTGTTTCCATTCAGCGCATTATTGCTTTACCAGCCATTGCACCATCACAAATGGGTGCCTACCTCACCAGTAGGATGCAAGACAATTCAGTACTTAGAAGATTTCTGTGTGTTCATGTGCCAGCACTGAGATTATAACCCCGATTTTAATTCTGAGCATGAATCGGGTGGGCAGGGGAGTAGGAAGATCCTATGACGTCTCCAGCATGATTACCTCAGGACATCTGCGACCAATCCCGTTAGGATTTACTGGCGGCTTGGATGATTTCATGTATAAATAGCGTTGGGGTCCAAATTGCTCCGTAGGACCCCGATTTACATGTATTGATGATGACCCGTCTGTCTCTGGTGGGTGCCTTGGTGGACTCAGAATACTTTGCGTTTAAGATGGTGGTGGGTGAGAGTGTGTCCGGAATGCAATGTTAAGTACTCTACAGCTAATTTAACCACCTGCCCACTCCTTCCCATCAGCCAGGCAGGGTTAAAATCAGCTTTGTATCTCATGGGAGTCATGATGATGATATCTTTGACTGCTCTACATTGACCCAACATTTGATTGTACTACCATTCCAAATCCAACAGTACGATAACACAGCCCTTAATTAAAAACTTTCCTTACTGTCCCTGATGGGGTTATTTGCAAATAAAAGCAGAATGTATTTATTAATTGTTGAGCTGAAAGGAGAGCAAAATGATTAGAATTTCTTTTCTGCCGAGGTTATAGAACAGCCTCCCAGAGAAGGTTGATTTGGGGTTAATTAACATCTTTAAAAGGGAGATATTGCCTATTTTTTTTTTAAAGGGGAGGTGGTGGAGGAACTCATGTTCCCTAAAGTATGGGATCATCAGGTGGTGGTGGTGTGGGGCATATGGACTCCAAAGGGAACAGGCCAAATCAAATTTTCTCACTCCGGACTTGCTTATGTTTCTTAATTATTATTTCAACATTTATGGCCTATGTTTTATATTGCCAGTGGTACAATTGGCTGCCAATGTGTTTTTAAACAGATTTACACGATGACTGTTGTCTACCAATAGATTTTCAGATGCATTATTGTTATTTTTCCTTGTGCACAAGTGTCAGCCATTCATTCCTATGGGATAAAAGACATTTCCTTAATCTTTCCATGCCCTGATTTCAGGAATGTAGGCAGAATGTGTGTGTGTGTATGAGATGTGAAGGGGTAGAATTCAAGTTTAATTTCAGAAATGAATCCAAAACAACAACTTTATGGGTGAAGGAGTCATGGACATCCATAGGATTCTTTTCATTGCATTTTATTAACTTATTTCTTTCTCCCTTTCATATATTTTTGTTCCCTTTTCAATAATGTAATTAGAGTTAGTTCTGCCTGTTGTATTGTTTTTCTCCGAAATAGTAGATATTGGCTGCCTCCCAGCACAGGTTTAGTCTCAGAAGTCAAGATAATCGCCTAAATGATACAGAATGTGTCTCATTCATAAAACAGCTGAAGCTGTTATTCTTACACCACTGACTGATCCATAGTTTACAAAATGGAGACACTCTCCAGCATATCAGGTCTTTACTACAGGCCCGGTTAGCTGGTCTAGGAATGTAACTAGACGGATAATTGGACTGGGGATAAACTTGTTTCCACCTCAGTGATTTTACATTAAATCTGCCCATTAAACCTTAAATTAATATGCTTTGACCTGGGGGGAATTGTACAAAGTCTATGTTGCAATAAGCTGCCTGAAGCATTGAGTAGATAGAACTGTAATTCTATTCATTGCGATTTATAGTCTGTAATGCAAACAAAAGTGATTGTTTTGCATGGTTTATCAGGTAATAAGCTAAAAATCAGTCTTGCTTACTGGAATTTAGTGAAAGATTTATTGATTCAGAAATGGTTTGCTATTCTTTTCCTATTAACAACTAACTGCGGTGAGAGCAAGCCATTGGAAAATGTTTTGAATGGCAAGACATGGACTCATGCCTGCTCGCTGTTTGGTGTGCAACAGTAAAAGGACCATGTGGCACATTTGACGTAACGCTGCATTATACCAGTGGCAGAGGCAGGATTTTTTGCGGGGGGGGAGGGGATATTCAAAAGATCTATTTTTCAAATATGAGTATCAGGTTATTATTACTTCCATTTATCTAACAATTCAAAGAAAGCAAATGAAAAGAAGAAATGGTCTTGTCGGGCAAGAACTGTAAAGTGACGTAAGAAAACTACTAGGCACTTGGTCTAAGCGTTAAACAAAGCTGTAATCAACTGTTTTACAACATGGAGATCTAGTTGTGTCCTTTACTAGTTCCTATTAAAGAATGTCCTGAGCAAGCTGGGCCCATGCCTGAGTATTTATACTCTCCCTGGACAGCGCCACCAGCAGGCCACCCAGTATAATTTCATAAGTTATTTCCACATGAATGACAAGATTCATGTCATAAAGCTCAAGGTCCAAATGATGGTTATATGTCACTAATCTATCAATAACCTTTCCACTAATCACTGCAATACCCCGCTAACATTTAAAAGCACAAGCCCAGCTAAACGGTTTCCACTGGTCAAATTGCGCTTTAAAAAAAAACATGAAAAAAAAATTAAAAAATAGGACCTCAAAGGTGGTAATCTCAGGATTGCTACCAGTGCCACGTGCTAGTCAGAGTAGAAATAGAAGGATATTTCAAATGAATACGTGGCTAGAGGAATGGTGCAAGGGAGAGGGATTCAAATTCCTGGGGCATTGGAACCGGTTCTGGGGGAGGTGGGACCAGTACAAACCGGACGGTCTACACCTGGGCAGGGCCGGGACCGATGTCCTAGGGGGAGTGTTTGCTAGTGCTCTGGGGGAGGGTTTAAACTAAAATGGCAGGGGGTTGGGAACCTGAGCAGGGAGACAGAGGAAAGGGAAACAAGGATAAAAGCAAAAGATAGGAAGGAGAAAAACAAAAGTTGCAGTCAGAGAAAACAACGGTTTAAATCAAACATGGCCACAGTAAATACTAATTCTAATAGGTCTAAGAGCGTTAAAAAAACAAGCCTGAAGGCTTTGTGCCTTAATGCAAGGAGCATTCGGAACAAGGTGGACAAATTAGCTGCGCAAATAGAGGTAAACGAATATGATTTGATTGGGATTACCGAAGCATGGCTCCAGGGTGGCCAAGGCTGGGAACTTAATATCCAGGGGTACTCAATATTCAGGAAAGATAGGCAAAAAGGAAAGGGAGGTGGGGTAGCATTGCTGGTTAAAGAGGGGATTAACACAATTGAAAGGAAGGATATTAGCTCTGATGATGTGGAATCTGTATGGGTTGAACTGAGAAATAACAAGGGCAGAAAACGTTAGTGGGAGTGATATATAGACCTCCAAACAGTAATGCGGAGGTTGGGGATGGCATTAAAAGGGAAATTAGAGAAGTGTGCAATAAGGGCACAGCAGTCATCATGGGTGACTTTAATCTACATATAGATTGGGCTAACCAAATTAGTAACAATACTATGGAGGAGGAATTCCTGGAGTGTTTATGGGATGGTTTCCTGGACCAATATGTCGAGGAACCAACCAGAGATCAGGCCATCTTAGACTGGGTATTATGCAATGAGAAAGGATTAATTAGCAATCTTGTTGTGCGAGGCCCCTTGGGTCAGAGCGATCATAATATGATAGAATTCTTCATTAGGATGGAGAGTGAAGTAGTTGACTCAGAGACTAGGGTCCTGAATTTAAATAAAGGAAACTACGATGGTATGAGGTGCGAGTTGGGTAGGATTGATTGGGGAATGTCACTCAAAGGGTTGACGGTGGAGAGGCAATGGCAAACATTCAAAGACCGCATGGACGAACTACAGAATTTGTTCACCCCAGTTTGGAATAAGAATAAAACAAAAAGGGTGACTCAACCATGGCTAACAAGGGAAATTAGGGATAGCATAAGATCCAAGGAGAGGGCATATAAATTGGCCAGAAAAAGCAGTAACCCTGTGGATTGGGAGCAGTTTAAGATTCAACAAAGGAGGACAAAGAGATTAATTAAGAAGGGGAAAATAGAATACGAGAGTAAGCTTTCAGAGAACATAAAAACTGACTGCAAAAGCTTTTATAGATATGTGAAGAGAAAAAGATTAGTGAAATCAAGCATAGGTCCCTTGCAGTCAGAATCAGGGGAACTTATAATGGGGAACAAAGAAATGTCAGACCAATTAAATACATATTTTGGTTCTGTCTCCACAAAGGAGGACACAAATAACCTCCCAGAGATGTTGGGGAACATAGGGTCTGATGAAAGGGAGGAACTGAAAGAAATCAGTATTTGTAGGGAAATGGTGTTAGGGAAATTGAAGGGATTGAAGGCCGATAAATCCCCAGGGCCTGATCATCTACATCCTAGGGTACTTAAGGAAGTGGCCCTAGAAATAGTAGATGCATTGCTGATCATCTTCCAACATTCGATGGAATCTGGAACAGTACCCATGGATTGGAGGGTAGCTAATGTTACCCCACTATTCAAAAAGGGTGGTAGAGAGAAAACGGGGAATTACAGACCGGTAAGCCTGACATCGGTAGTGGGGAAAATGCTAGAGTCCATTATAAAAGATGTAATAGCTGAGCACTTGAAAAACAGTGACAGGATCGGACAAAGTCAACATGGATTTACAAAAGGTAAATCATGCTTGACTAATCTATTGGAATTTTTTGAGGATGTAACTGGTAAAATAGATAAGGGAGAACCAGTGGATGTGGTGTATTTGGACTTCCAAAAGGCTTTTGATAAGGTCCCGCATAAGAGATTAGTGTGTAAAGTTAAGGCACATGGGATTGGGGGCAAGGCATTGACTTGGAGAGAGAACTGGTTGGCAAACAGAAAGCAAAGAGTTGCAATAAACGGGTCTTTTTCCGAGTGGCAGGCAGTGACTAGTGGGGTACCGCAGGGATCGGTCCTTGGACCCCAGCTATTCACAATATATATTAATGATCTAGACAAGGGAACTAGATGTAATATCTCCAAGTTTGCAGACGACACAAAACTGGGTGGGTGTGTGTGCTGCGAGGAGGATGCCGAGAAACTCCAGTATGATTTGGACAGGTTGGGTGATTGGGCAGAAGCGTGGCAGATGCAATATAACGTGGATAAATGCGAGGTTATCCACTTTGGTGTCAAAAACAGAAAGGCAGATTATTATCTGAATGGCAATAGATTGGGAGAAGGGGAAGTGCAACGAGACCTGGGTGTCCTTGTGCACCAGTCGCTGAAGGTAAGCATGCAGGTGCAGCAGGCGGTTAAGAAGGCAAATGGTATGTTGGCCTTCATAGCGAGAGGGTTTGAGTACAGGAACAAGGATGTCTTGCTGCAGTTGTACAGGGCCTTGGTGAGACCACACTTTGAGTACTGTGTGCAGTTTTGGTCGCCTTATCTGAGGAAGGATGTTCTTGCCATGGAAGGAGTTCAGCGAAGATTCACAAGGCTGATACCTGGGATGGCAGGAATGACGTATGAAGAAAGATTGGGTCGATTGGGCTTATACTCGCTGGAGTTTAGAAGAATGAGAGGGAATCTCATTGAAACTTATAAAATTCTGACAGGAGAGGACAAACTAGATGCAGGAAGGATGTTCCCGATGGTCGGAGAGTCCAGAACCAGGGGTCACAGTCTAAGGATAAGGGGTAAGCCATTTAGGACAGAAATGAGGAGGAATTTCTTCACCCAGAGAGTGATGAACCTGTGGAATTCTCTGCCGCAGAAGGCAGTAGAGGCCAATTCATTAAATAGATTCAAGAAGGAGTTGGATATATTTCTTAAGGCTAAAGGTATCAAGGGATATGGGGAGAAAGCAGGGATAGGGTACTGAATTTGGATGATCAGCCATGATCACATTGAATGGCGGAGCAGGCTAGAGGGGCCGAATGGCCTACTCCTGCTCCTATCTTCTATGATTCTATGAAACTTTCGGTGGAGCATTTGAACACTCTGAACAACCCCCTACCTACACCACTGGTTTACATTGCAATTTTAATATTGCTCAAAAGTGATTTGTATTTTGCATCTATATGTCCAGAGTAAGGGTTTGACCTGACTCCAGAGAGAAGCGGTGTAAGACTCCTTGGAGTTGGTTGCCTCGCACTGCTTTGGTTTGACATCACATGGAGTATAACTCCAGGTCTGTGTTAAACAAGATTTGAAAAGTGCCGACGAGATCCCCGTGAACCAATTTAAAAACTACCTGGAACAATTTTGAAACACCTGGAGTTAATTTAAGTGTTTAGGCAGCGCGGACACTGCTGCCCACGCTAACAGTTAGTAACCGTTTTAGGCAGGGTAAAACCTTCGCTCTATCTAGCCCACTTAACCACAGTATTTCCTTGGTGCATTTCTAATAAGCCTAAATCCCATTTGTTAACAAAAGCCTGCTGGGAGAGGAGCATGCTAGGAGTGCTGTCTTGGGACAGAATTCCAGTCATGCATTGTAAATGGGGTACTGTCTGGTTTGTACAATATGAGACCAGTAGCTACAGTATAAATGCAGCAATAGTGTACTCATTTAGCAGTGAACTGTATAATTAGCTTTAATTAAAGCATCCGCAGTTTAATTTGTACTGTGACCCTTGAAGATTTTCTTTTGATCCCCACCCACGGCATCTTTCTTTGAAACTGTGCAGCATCACTGAGAGGAGCTTCAAAAATTAACATTAACGGAAAAAATAAAAGAGAAAATCAAACGTAAAGATGCTGACACACACCACTCTCTGAAATCTGAAACTGCTTCAGGCTGTGGTGTGGAAGAAATCCATGTTGTTTTACCTGTTGATCCAGGCAATGTTGATGGTATTCGTTTGGTTCTTCTGTCCCTTTCCAGATTCCCCAGAATCCTTTTTAGCTCAGTGCAGCATCACCGGCCAATTAATCAAACATCCCAAAATTTGCTGCTTTGACAACCACTGAGAACACCAGACTTATTAGTAATGAAAAGTTGATGCGTGCTGTAGAACTGAGAAACTGAGATCAATGTGGACCTAGGATAAAAACAGCAAATGCTGGAAATACTCAGCAGGTCCGGCAGCATCTGCAGAGCGAGAAACAGAGTTAATGTTTCAGGTCGATGACCCTTCGTCAGACTCCTAGGAGCCCATTCACAGCCACACAGGGACACAGCCGTCCTATGTGAAAAAGAATTAGGAGCAAAACTTGAAATCGATAAAGACAAGACATTATGGTCTAGTGTTTCACCCACCTTTTGGCGTATTTGAGGCAAATGTAGAGAAAATGGGGTGGAGAGACCAAGAACCAAGTCCCAATCAATTAAATAAAGATTCCAATTTTCTCCACCCATGATTCGGGAGGCACAGAGCAACTGCCAAGTGCAAATCAGGTTTAAATGATGTCCATTGTTGGATTTAATTCCCCACCATCTATAGCCACCTGAAATAATCAGCGCCTGTATAAAGGAGGTGATGATACAAGTTGCTAGGCAGTGTTACACAGGTGAAAGCACTGTTCAAGGTCACTTTATTTGGATAGTGTACTTACTCATACATTGCAGCTGGAGAATCATTATTTGTGGCTATTTTGGGAGTTATTCTATCTCCAGCTTGCTATCGCATTAGCATTGCTGCTGGTGCTGTGGAGACTATTTTCTGGGATTTCATAAAACACACAGGACACAAGTGTATTTGGATTTTCAGAAGACATTCGATAAGGTGCCACACAAGAGGTTATTAAACAAAATTAGGGCTCATGGGATTGGAGGTAATATACTAGCATGGATTGAGGATTGGTTAACGGACAGAAAACAGAGAGTAGGAATAAACGGGTCATTTTCGGGTTGGCAGGCTGTAACTAGTGGGGTACCGCAAGGATCAGTGCTCGGGCCTCAGCTATTCACAATCTATATCAATGATTTGGATGAGGGGACCAAATGTAATATATCCAAGTTTGCTGATGATACAAAGCTGGGTGGGAATGTAAGTTGTGAGGAAGATGCAAGGAGGCTTCAAGGGGATATAGACAGGCTAAGTGAGTGGGCAAGAACATGGCAAATGGAATATAATGTGGAGAAATGTGAAATTTTCCACTTTCGTAGGAAAAATAGAAAAGCAGAGTATTTTTTAAATGGTGAAAGATTGGGAAATGTTGGTGTTCAGAGGGACCTGAGTGTCCTTGTACACAAATCACTGAAAGTTAACATGCAGGTACAGTAAGCAATTAGGAAAGCAAATGGTATGCTGGCCTTTATTACAAAAGGATTTGAGTATAAGCGTAAAAACATCTTAATGCAATTATATAGGGCCCTGGTGAGACCACACCTGGAGTATTGTGTACAGTTTTGGTCTCCTTACCTAAGGAAGGATATACTTGCCATAGAGGGAGTGCAATGAAGGTTCACCAGACTGGTTCCTTGGATTGGGGGGGATTGTCCTATGAGGAGAGATTGAGTCGACTAAGCCTATATTCTCTGGAGTTTAGAAGAATGAGAGGTGATCTCATTGAAACATACAAAATACTTACAGGGCTTGACAGGGTAGATGCAGGGAGGATGTTTCCCCTGGCTGGGGAGTCTAGAACCAGGGGTCACAGTCTCAGAATAAGGGGTCGGCCATTTAGGACTGAGATGAGGAGGAATTTCTTCACTCGGAGGATGGTGAATCTTTGGAGTTCTCTACCCCAGAGGGCTGTGGAGGCTCAGTCGTTGAGAATATTCAAGACAGAGATCGATAGATTTTTGAATATTAAGGGAATCAAGGGATATGGGGATAGTGCAGGAAAGTGGAGATGAGGTAGAAGATCAGCCATGATCTTATTGAATGGCGGAGCAGGCTCGAAGGGCCAAATGGCCTACTCCTGCTCTTATTTCTTATGTTCTTATGACACTGGTGTTTCCATCTGGCAATTTCCCTGTGCTTTGAAGAAGACAACTTCAGGATGAGGAGGACCAACTCAGTAGGATAGGTACATCAGACACTATTGGAGGTGTCTGGCACCCACTTGTAGGACCATTGCCATTGTATTTACAGACCCAGGCAGTCATATCTCTAACAGATGATCGTTGCTGTGTTCACAGGCACAGGTCACACTCTGGTACCTCACCCAAGGGGCCATTATTCATGTGTGAGCCTTGACAATGGGTGTGAACAAGATATTCCAGTGCGTGGGGTGTATCACAGCCAACCCCAATCCTGCCCTCCCCACAATGCTGCACTCTCAATATTACACTGGAGTATCAGCCTAGAATATGTACTGAAGTCCTGGAGCAAGACTTGTACCACCACCTTTTGAGAGTACTACAGTGAGCCAAGTTGGCACCAAACTTATTGAATTATTGCAGAAGCCGATCTTATTCATGATTAAACTTTTCATAATATTTATGATGCCGCACTGCTCTCTGGAGGGGCTGAAGAGTTAGATGAACGGTTGAACTTGTTGGTCAAGCCTGATTGTCACATATTAACAATGATCCATAACAAACTCAAGGTATGGATATTGGGCTTGGAATTCTGTTGGTGCCATTGTGTCATTGGAACTGAGCTGTAACGGAACTTCTGCCTTCCTTCAAGTCATGACACTAATCCTGTCACTAATTGGAATAGGCAGAGGCATGCTGGCTATCTAAGTACAGCCTGCAATGCCTCAAACACACCAGGGAAGGAGATGGCGATGTCTCTCAGGGTCTAACTGATACGATCAGGCCTGCCCCCTTAATAATCAGTGGACCTTCAGATCCAGGACTCAGCACAACTTGATATGGCTAGATTCTGTCTTTATGATGTTGCCTCTCTCCTGATGACAGCTCATGTGACCTTTCTGGCCAGCCCCCTCAGATGCCTGCTCATGTAGGTGTCAGGATACAGGACCACTACCATTCGGCTCCACCACTTAAACCCTTTCCTCTTTTCCCTCCTGGGCAGCATCCGTTACCGTTGTATCATGCAACTACCAGGATGGTTAGAAGGCGAACTTGATTGACCTTGTTTTTTTTTCATCTAGCAATTCCTATGTTCCATTATTCTTAAAACCACTGAAGAAATTCTAGAAGCAAAGCTTTGGTACTGTTGCTCCAGTTGTAGATAGCACCTGTTCAGAGATAAGTAGCCCAGTGGCTAAGCTGATTCACAACATAGGTAAACAAATGGTGGCACACACAGCAAAGAATGTGTCTTGTGCATAGGGTACAATCATTTCTCTAGTGGGACTACCATTTCTAAACCCAAATAGTCCAAATTCAGGTAGATGGTAGGTTAATCCAACTACATCCATTTGACTCAAATTAAATTCCCATTCCAGATTGCGTAGTAATTTTCCCCCTTAACTCACTTTACTGGCAGTGCTTGGGGTAACTGGTATAAGTGAACTCGAGCAATGCACATCACTGATATTTTCTGTGGAAGTCTGACTTCTGCTAAATCATTTTATAGAAGTCTCAGGCCTAAATTAGAAAGCATGTGAACAAGCATTAGTGGAGTCTTCAAATTCTAGTCATTTCAGACATAAGTTAGTTGGATTCCTCCAAATGATGGAGAGAACCAACAGAAGTACACAGCCTGTGTTATTATAATAATTACATGTACTGATATTCTGCAGTGACTACTGGATTTTACAAACTCAATAATATAAACTCAAAAATGGCTAAATGGATTTGAAACAAAAACAGAAACTCGGGTGTGAGAGGGCAGCTGATTGACTGTTATCCATATCAAAGAGTAGGAACTTTTCCAGGAATTTCAGAGTTAGGTGAGACTATGATGCCAAGTTTACATTGATTCCAAATAAGGTCACTAATTGGTATGCTTTTATTATTTTTCCCTACAGCAATTGATCCCTGTGACTGCCATCAATTTAATGCCTTTATTATCTACTGTGTGGCTTTTCTTTAATTATATCTAGAGTAAGCTGCACTTAGTTCAGGGACCTCTTCCAACACAATAACTGTTATTTGCACTGCCCTGATAAAATAAATCAGTTAATTTGAGGTGATAATTCACTGGAGTGTTCTGAAAAAACATTGTCACCTCTTGTTTTGCACACACTTTACCAGAGTTGTACCACACAAAGACACCGTTTGGTGATGTGATAATCTCTGTATCACTGACTGCATCTACCCATGGAATTCATTTTTAGCTTTAATACTAAACAAACACAAACAGGCAGCTATAGCTTCAGGACCTAACCATGCTTGCAATTTCAGCCAAGTTTTTGAAATGGGCTGTTTCAAGAAATTTATTTCACCGAGAATTTCCCAGTTTGACAATGGCCACCTTTCAAGTGTAAGCCTTGGCTCAGTGGTAACACTCTTGCCTTTGAGTTGAAAGATCATGGACTCAAGCCCATTCCAGGACTTGAACACAATCTAGGCTGACACTTCAGTGCAGTACTGAGGGAGCGCTGCAATGTTGGAGGTGCTGTATTTCAGATGAGGTTTTAAACTGAGACCCTGTTCAGAAGAGATGTTAAATTGAGATCCTGTTCATGTAGATGTAAAAGCTGCCGTGACACTAGAAGAAGAGCAGGGCGGTATATCCTGGCCAATGTTTATCCCTTAACCAATGTCACCAAAAGCAGATCAACTATCTTGTTTATTGTGTTTAAGATGATTAAAAGATTTGAGAGGGTAGATAGAGAGAAACTATTTCCACTGGTGGGAGAATCTAGAACAGGGAGGCATAACCTTAAAATTGGAGCTAGGCTGTTCAGGGGTGATGTCAGGAAGCACTTCACACAAAGGGTCGTGGAAGTCTGGAACTCTTTCCCACAAAAAGCTGTTGAGGCTGGGGGTCAATTGAAAATTTCAAAACTGAGATTGATCGATTTTTGTTAGACAAGGCTATTCAGGGTATGGAGCCAAGGTGTGTCGATGAAGTTACGATACAGATCAACCATGAACTAATTGAGTTGTGGAATAGGCTCGAGGGGCTGAATGGCCTACTCCTGTTCCTATGTTCTTACGACCCTCTGCCTGTAAATTGGCTGCTGCAATTGGCGACATAACAGTGACTATACTTCAAATGTGATACAGTGACTATGAAGTGTTTGGGATGTGAAAGACACAGGCAAGTTCTCTCTTTCGAAACAGTCAGCATGAAATACTGCATTTGAGAACAATTTAAATCCATTGTATTGTAAAAAGAATATCATACCATTCACATTGTGGTTTCTTTGAACAAACTGCTGAAATAATAACAATTAAGCAGCATTATTTGGCTCAGGGATTGCACTCTCACCTCTGACTCAGAAGGTCATTGATTCAAACGCCACTCCAGAGACTTCAGCATCTAATCTAGGCTGATACTTAGGGAGTGTTGTGCCGTCTGAGGTGCCAACTTTCTGTTGTGGTATTAAATCGAGGCCTGAATGTAATAGATCCCACGGCTCTATTTGTAGTAGAGCTGAGGAGTTCTCCTGGTGTCCTGGCTAACATTTATCCTTCAACCAACACCACTAAAACAGATCTCCTGGTCATTTACCTCATTGCTGTTTGTGTTTAAATTGGCTTTCACGTTTCCTTACATTACAATAGTAACTACACTTCATTGGCTGTGAAGTGATTTAGGACATCCTGAGGACATAAAAGGTGCTTTCTTTCTCTCTGAGCCCCTGACATTGTTAATGCTGTTCTATATATTTTTTCATTGTCTACACTAATAGATACTTTTATACTCACCAATGAATAGTAAACTTAAAATGTCACACAAGGCTTACATTATTGTCTAATTGACCTTTTATTTTGTTTATTGTCATTTAAAAACCCCTCTAATTTCTCATGAGTTTTGCTTCCTTTCTACACTACTCATCCAGCCAGGACATAAAGATGGTAAATTTCTGCAACACCATTGTCAAATGATTGGTGCAAGTTGAACAAAGTCAGGGTTTTCACCTCCAAGATAATATCAATCCTTTTGGTTTGGAGACAGGTGTTCAACCACTTTGGCTGCCAAGAGCACTTTTAGCTGAATTTGCTTTGACCATTGGGGGGTTAATGATAATTTGGAAACGTGCAGTAATTCATCCTGCACGCACAACAGAAAAAGGAAAATGTCACGTCCAGTGGTACCAATCCCTACACTGAGATTGCATTGAAATTAGTCAGACAATGATGGTTAATAACTGATCCACAGAATGTTAGTCGGTTATCCAGTTAAGGAGCTATTCCCCTATTGGCCAACAACCTAGTAATTTAGTGCTCTATTTCTATGTCATGTTGCTCCTGTAATTATGCATTCTAGTGGCAGTAATAGTAATAGCTGATGCTAAAGTCGACTAATCACTGCCCTGTGAGTTCAATTAACACCTAGGGAGAAAATTGACTCTACCTCTCGACTATTTCACCCTAAAGTAAGGCTGGCTCCTGTTATCTGAACATTCAACCATGATTGAGTAATAACTACAGCTGCTGCCACAGACAGAAAGGGAATGAGTGAGCGATTTCAAAAGGTAACTACAATGATGATAAAATGACAGGGATCATGTCTATACTGTCAGTGGCTGGTTATATTCTACCTTTTTTTGCTCACTTCCATGAGCTATTCTGATTGGTAATCTTTCCACAGTTGATGTTGTTTTGCAGTTACCTAACTACACGCTCTCAAAATTGCTGGGTAATGTCTCCGTCAATCTTTGACGATTATGTGAAATAATTTGCTTTTGTACTTTTGCTATAACCATCCCCTGACCTAGATATTTTTGTTCCAATTAAAACAAGTGAGCACTGAACATTTGGTTGTTGTTAACTGCAAACATGCTTTCCAATGCTGCCTACAGTTACATATTGCTTATAGTCTGAAGTTTCATTTGAATTAGACATGATTTAAAACCAAGGTAAGGAAAACATCTGTTGGATAACAGCACAACAAATCTATATGTATACATACTTAATGAAAAGCATATTTTTGAAAAATATATAGAAAAATGGTGTTAGTATTTAGAACACAGATTATCCATGAAGAACCTTGAAATAGTTAAACCAGATTATTCCAATAGCAACTTCTTAAACAAATGAAAAATATTTTGCAAGCTTTCAAGAAAATTAATTTTTAACTCACTGAGATAATTGTCAAATATCCCTTAAAAATGTGCTTATTGGATTTAATGGAGAACAGACACTTTCAGTAGTTTTCATTGCAACAATTCTGTTAATTCTCCTTCTAATGACATCCCACTCCTCACTATCAGGAAGCGCTGTTGTTGTTCTGTGAGTTCTGAGGCAGGCCAAGCTCCGAAATTAGCTCTTACAACACTGCTGAAAGCTGCTATGTGAGTATTGCACAGCAAGCTCTCACAATGCTTTTTTTTAATTCTGCAGTGTTGAATAAAGGTTTAAAATATCAGCAGATGCAATGAGCAGCCTGATGGTGTCACTCCCTTCAATTGGCCTATCGGAATGCGTACTATAGTTTACAATCTGGTGACGTGTTGCGCGAGACACTTAGTGAGGCAACAGAACTCATTTAAAATGTGTACCTCACTTGGGCGATATAACTGGAAACAATAAAAGCAGGTCTACAAGTATGCCGTTGATGTACTGGGTCTCAGAGTCACCTAATAAATCAGTCAACAATTAAAAATATGACACCGTACTGCTGTTTGTAGAGTGAATAACTAGAAGAGATTACACATACCATAACATCATTACCAAACCTGAGGAGTTCATTAGCAATTAAAATGTGTACTTGATCGTTGCAGTTTTTCACAGGGTGTTGCTATGATCTGGAACACACTACCTGAAAGGGTGGTGGAATCAGGCTCCATAGAAACTTTCAAAAGGCAATTGGACATGTACTTGAGGAGGACTAATTTGCAGGGTTATGGAGAAAAAGCTGGGGTGTGGGACTAAATGGGACAGCTCTTTCAAAGAGGCACGACGGGCCGAACAGCCTCCTTCTGTGTTGTAAGATTCTATTATTCTATTAAATAGCAAAAGAATTGTCTTGATAGGAAAGGCTGCTTAGCGAGCTGCTTTGTGTTTCCTTGCACACTAGCGATGTTGTAACAGTTGCAATCTGTTGAAACTTACTGGACTCCGCTTCCTGTTTGTTTAATTGTGAAATACAGCTCTTAGCTCTTATAGGTTCGCAGTACAATAGCTGCTGTTTTCATTCAGGAAATTTGGGACAGCAACAATGGTATGAATTCATTCTAACTTCGCCACTCGTGAGCTTTTTCCTTTTCCATATGGAGAATGTTGCTTTCAAACATACCGTGGGGGAGTTGCCAAGCAGAGATGACAGTTACTGCCTTGAAGGGAAGATGGGAAAATTGGAAGGTAAAAGTTATAGCTTTTCATAACCATTACATCATTTTCTGAAATGCTATACAGGGTATGTGAAGGCTGGAGTTATAGTGCTGCTATTTACTGCTGAAGATGATGGAATGGATACATACATATATCATTATACAAAATGGATACAGTTGATAATTTGATTTCCTTTTACAATTGATTTAAAATAAAGCTTCTCATGTGTTTTTAGTAAGTGTGACAGACACTGATGCTGTGATCTATATTTTCAACGGTTAGCTGATTAAATTGTCTCTGTAAAAAGTTTTAAGGTTAAGAAATTATTGAGTTGAATGCAATTGGTGTTTGTTCCAAAACTATTTGCGTTCCTTATTCTTTGTCTTGGATCAGAACTTACGAATCTGTAATAAAATGAAAAAAAAGATTCTGCGTTGGCTAAAAAATATAGGACTGTCTCGAACAGAACTGATCTCAGCAGATACACCTAGAGAAATGCAGTGCATGGTGTAAATACTGTATACTTACATGGGAAGTGTACACTATTTCTACAGAGATGTACTTCATTTATAAAGGCTGCTATGCCATCTGAGATGCCAGATCAATGAATACTGGCTCTTTTATCAAAAATATCCGTGTCCAATCTGGTAATATTACCTGAAAGCAGGAGCCTTTCTGGACTGCTAGTTAAGTTTACTTTGTACCTATATACTGAAAAAGCTGGCAATTGGGCATCCCCTTCAAGAAACTCGGAAACATTTCGGTTTATACTGCTTATGTTTTGGGATTTTTGACCATTCAAGGAATTGGAAATGAGTTACATTCAAATGGTGTGTTTTAAATGAAAGTGGGTTCAAACAGATTGAAAATTCTCTTTACATGTCGCAGCTGCCGAGTCAAAGCGGAGGTTTTATGCTAGAGCCAGGCATTGCAGATGTATTTCACAACAACTGAGATAGCTTGCTCTCTCGTTTCGAGAGCTGAACCTATTTGTGGCTGAGGTAGGCAGCCTGTAATATAAGTCAAGGTCAGTCTGGTCTGCCGGACTAATTTTGATCACTTAAAGGGATCGGAAAAGAATTTTACAGATTCTTTCCCCTAGTGGGCTTGAGTTTTTTTAATCTGGTTTTTCACCTCTCCTAGGAATTTGCATGGCTCTGGGTGGGTAGAGTGCATGTATCATGATGCATGAGACATCACGACTGTATGGGAAAAGCTGGATGGACAAGCTGGTCTTTTCCTGCCCAAGATTTGGATATGTTTGTATGTTTCAGACTTCCTACAAACATCCATAGCTATTATTGATGTGTTTACTCTACTTGTTGGAGTCCAGCATGGGGTGTTTGCCAAGACTCCCCCACCGGGAGGGAGGCAGCTTCTTCTAGTAACAGGCCTACTGATGAATCACTGAATGGGGAAGAAGTCGGAGAGACAGACCCACTCCTGCCCCTTGACTTCCTATGGTCAGAAATAAAAAGGAGCGAAAAACCAATGTTCAAAGTCAGTCAGTTCCAACTAAGGCGGACAAGCTTTGGATTGGGCTCGAAATTAAGGTATAGCTGGCCAACTTTTACAGTTAGAGGCTGGAAGGAAAGGAAAATTAAAAAATGAGCATTCTACCTACCTCTGGAAAAGAGTAGTGTGGTTTTGGTGTTTTATTTGTCATATGAAGCATTATAGAAGAAGTTTTAAACAGTCTGTAAATACATTCCAATTCAGTCATGTGTCTTTTGCAAAATGAACCAGCATCTTGTCTTTACATTAACGTCATCTCACCAGAGCGCTTATTAGTTCTGCCTACTAGAAGATTGGAAAAATGTGCATGGTGGCATGTGTCAAAGACACGGTACCCAGTTCACATGACAAGGAGGGCGCATTGTTACATCCTCTGGGTTAACTATTGTATATGTAGAGATCGAGTAACATTAGTCAACTCCGGAAATGTGTTACCAGATATTCATTAAGATAGTCCAGCTTTTTCTTCCAGCACAGCACAGCAAAAAATTGAAGTTTCACTTTCTATGCATTGTTTGATACACAAAAAGCAGGTGTTACAGGTTATATTTTATGCAAGCTCATTTAAAAAATGTAAAATCACTGACTGGAAAAGATCTCCTCTCAATAAAGATAAAAAGATAAATGTGAGGAACTAATGGTGGATAACTTGCTCCTTCATAATGCAATGCTGCTCAGTGTTTCATCTCTACATATCACCACATATATTTATTGCTGTTCCTCACCTCTATTCAAATACATTTTCCAGTCTAGAAATAACTAGAGAATAATGGCTGTTCATCATTGGAACAAGCTGCAGTCTCTTGCTATGGGTTCAGTGATAATAGGAAATAGATGGGCTTGTGTGAAACTGTCAGCATCTTGTCAAGAGTTAGCTGTTGATAATTTATCAGAAATCAGCACACCTGAACACCGAGTGAGGGTCCATTTTATTTCAGTTGGTGATTCATCTTCACGGTTGCAAAACACCATGATAAACAATCACTAGCACTGCTGCTAAACTATTTCACTTAAATACGTGCTGTCTGGTGTTGCGCCATATATCAGAAGATAATTCAACTGAAAAAAGAGTTGAATTCCAAGACATAAGATCAGCTCATATACAATGTTTTTGGCTTGGGATATGACTACATATAAGCAATATTCCCCAATTATTTGAAAGAGAGAGATTTTAATCAGTCTGTTTGATCTGGTTTATTCAGCAGCAAATTGTAGATCCTTATTTTGGTCCTTTTTTAGGCTGGTTTTGAAATCTGTAACAAAATAAATAAGCACTGTCCAGTATTTTTTTTTTTTTATTTCACACATATACTTGAAGAACCTTTACAAGTCCTTGAACTCGATAATTTGGCCGACCTTATATTTTTCTTCTTCTGCTTTTGCTACTCTGTACACAGCTCACTCGCCACAGTGTCTTCAGTCGGAGCTTCTAATCGTGCTTCTGAAATATTCTGCATGCTCACTGCCTGCCCATTGTATATTTCTTCTAATTCTCTCTTCTTCACCCCCCCGCCCCCCAACACTTCTGAAAATTGCAACTCATGTATGGGTGTGGTTCCAATGTGTCCTCACGACCCATGATACCCCACCCAAGTGATTTACTCGATGTTATCCAGTCAGAGCGGATATCGCAACTGAAGCTGATTCTATTCTCTCCCAGTGCACCTGCGCTATCAGCAGGAACCACTAGATCACAATTTGGAGCAAAAGGCCTGACGGAAGAAAACTACTAGGCACTTGGTCTAAGCGTTAAACAAAGCTTTAATCAACTGGTTTTCAACATGGAGATCTAGTTGTGTCCTTCACTAGTTCCTGTTAAGAATGTCCTGCGCAAGCTGGGCCCGTGCCCGAGTATTTATACACTCCCTGGACAGCGCCACCCGCAGGCCACTCAGTATTATTTCATAAGTCATGAATGACAGATTCATGTCAAGGCCTACCTGATATTTCACCTTACATGGACCAATGTAACACATCTGCAGCCACACAAAGCTGACACCAACTTAGAGCACAGACCAGGAATTGAACCTGGGACTTTCCTATTTGTGCACCCTCAATAAACTTGAGCTCGTCCAAAACTCTGCTGCTTGTATCCTAACTCGCACCAAGTCCCTTTCACCCATCACCCCTGTGCTTGCTGACCTACAGAGGCTCCCAATCTGGCAACACCTTGATTTTAAAATTCTCATCCTTGCTTTCAAATCCCTCCATGGCCTCGCCCCTCCCTAGCTCTGTAGCCTCCTCCAGCCCTACAACTCTTCAAGATCTCTGCACTCCTCCAATTCTGGCCTCTTGCGCATCCCCAATTTTCTTCACTCCACCCTTGGTAGCCATGCCTTCAGCTGCCTAGGTCCTAAGCTCTGCAATTCACTCCCTAAACCTCTCTACCTCTCTCTTCTCCTTTAAGACATTCCTTAAAACCTACCTCATCTGCCCTAGTATCTCCTAATGTGGCTCGGTGTCAAATTTTGTTTGGTAATAGCTCCTGTGAAGCATCTTGGGACGTTTTATTACGTTAAAGGTGCTATTTTTTTTTATTCGTTCTTGGGATGTGGGTGTCGCTGGCAAGGCCAGCATTTATTGCCCATCCCTAATTGCCCTTGAGAAAGGTGGTGAGATGCCTTCTTGAACCGCTGCAGTCCGTGTGGTGAAGGTTCTCCCACAGTGCTGTTAGGGAGGGAGTTCCAGGATTTTGACCCAGCGACGATGAAGAAGCAGCGATATATTTCCAAGTCAGGAGGGTGTGTAACTTGGAGGGGAACTTGCAGGTGATGGTGTTCTCATGCGCCTGTTACCCTTGTCCTTCTAGGTTGTAGAGGTCGGGGGTTTGGGAGGTACTGTCGAGGAAGCCTTGGCGAGTTGCTGCAGTGCATCTTGTAGATGGTACATGCTATATAAATGCATGTAGTTTTTGTTGTTGTATGTCTCAGTACCATACCATGTAGTTTCCCGGCCCCAACCGTCTCCTTTTCACTATGGACGTACAATCCCTCTACACCTCCATCCCCCACCAGGATGGCCTGAGGGCGCTCCGCTTCTTCCTTGAACAGAGGCCCAAGCAGTCCCCATCCACCACCACCCTCCTCCGCCTGGCTGAACTTGTTCTCACATTGAACAACTTCTCCTTTTGATTCCACTCACTTGCTCCAAATCAAAGGTGTTGCTATGGGAACCCGCATGGGTCCTAGCTATGTCTGCCTTTTCGTGGGATATGTGGAACATTCTTTGTTCCAGTCCTACTCGGGTCCCCTCCCTCACCTCTTTTTCTGGTACATTGATGACTGTTTCAGTGCCGTTTCCTGCTCTTGCCCTGAACTAGAAAATTTCATTCACTTTGCTTCCAATTTCCACCCTTCCCTCACCTTCACATGGTCCATCTCCGACTCTTCCCTTCCCTTCCTCGACTTCTCCATCTCCATCTCTGGGGATAGGTTATTGACAAACATTCACTACAAGCCCACTGACTCCCACAGCTACCTGGACTACACTTCCTCCCACCCAGCTTCCTGTAAGGACTCTATTCCATTCTCCCAGTTTCTCCGTCTCCGCCGCATCTGCTCTGACGATGCCATCTTCCATACCAGTGCTTCCGACATGTCTTCCTTTTTCCTCAACCGAGGATTCCCCTCTACCGTGGTCGACACGGCCCTCGACCGTGTCCGTTCTATCTCCCGCACTTCTGCCCTCACCCCTGCCCCTCCCTCCCGGAACCACGATAGGGTTCCCCTTGTCCTCACCTTTCACCCCACCAGCCTCCATATTCAACGGATCATCCTCCGCCATTTCCGCCACCTCCAGCATGATCCCACCACCAAACACATCTTCCCCTCACCTCCCCTTTCAGCATTCCGAAGGGACCGCTCCCTCCGCGACACCCTGGTCCACTCCTCTACCACCCCCAACACCCCTCTTCCCCTTCGCCCGGCACCTTCCTGTGCAAGCGCAGGAGATGCAACACATGCTCTTATACCTCCCCCCTTCCCACTGTCCAGGGCCCCAAACACCCCTTCCAGGTGAAACAGCGATTTACTTGTACTTCTTGCAATTTAGTATACTGTATTCGCTGCTCACGATGCGGTCTCCTCTACATTGGGGAGACCAAACACAGATTGGGTGACCGCTTTGCGGAACACCTCCGTTCAGTCCGTAACGGGGACCCCGGGCTTCCGGTCGCCTGTCACTTTAATTCACCGCTTCACTCAGACCTCACCGTCCTAGGCCTCTTACATTGTTCCACTGAAGCTCAACGTAAGCTTGAGGAACAGCACCTCATCTTTCGATTAGGCACTTTATAGCCTTCTGGACTCAACATAGAGTTCAACAATTTCAGATCATAACCTTTTGTTTTGTTTGTGTTTTCTTTTCTTCTCTCCCACATGGCAGCTGTCTTTCATTCTGCCAGCGCAATTTATACTTCATCTAGAGCCATCTTTTGTTTCTTAACCTGTCCCATTACCATCTCCTTTTGCCTTGAATATCTGTTAATGTCTCTTAATGTTTCTTAACCTCTCCTGCCTTCTATCCTATCACAGACCTTCCCTTTTGTTCTTTCATCCCCTCCCCCCTTTCCCAGCCCCTACACTTGCTTAAAAATCTGTTCCAGTTCCTGCTTTTTTCCAGTTCTGATGAAAGGTCATCGACCTGAAACGTTAACTCTGTTTCTCTCTTCACAGATGCTGCCTGACCTGCTGAGTATTTCCAGCATTTTCTGTTTTTATGTAGTGTATTGACTCCACCAAGACATCTCTTAAAGTAATATATTTATTAAAAGATAATTTTACACTCTGATATTATATCCAAAGATGTTTAATCATGGGATTCTGGGAGTAAATTATTACCATTTTCAATGTACTTTCATGAAAAATGAAAGCACACAAAAGTAAGATGCAAAGAGAGTCAAGGGCCAACAATGACCCCATTTTGGAATTTGCGCTTATCTGCAGATAGCTAACAGGAACTGCTTTGGGTTTGTCACATGACCTCCCGCTAGCAGTCATTTGCTTCCTGTGTAATTCCATTGCTGATGTAAAATTATACTTTAAACGGTAAAAAAGATGGCAGTTTGCTTTTTGGCTTTATTTTACAGCACTGACCATTTAAAATTGATCATGAAGTAAAAGGCATTGGTGCAATGCCAAGAAATCAAGCCCATCAGAAATCAACAAGGAAGACATCTGCACAGGTAATATCAGCAGGTGCATCTGCAGATGTTTGAATGTGGGATGCTTCATTGTAGCTAGTAAAACCATTGCGCACCCACCCACCCCCGCCAAATAAAATGGTTCTGTGGCGGATCGCCACCTAAAACGGGCATAATCCACTCTTCCGTCTGTGGACAAATTTCCAGCACCTTCCCCTTTAAGGCACCTTACCTTTAAGGCAGAAGGGGGCGGGGCCTCAGGTTTTACCCAGAGAATTCTGGGAGTTTTTCCAGAGAATTCTGGGAGCAGCTTTCTCAGCCATTTGGTGTGCCATGCAGTGAATAAAAGTTTCTTGTTTTCCACATATGGATTCAGCCTCCATTCGTGTTTTGCGGCAGCCTCAACAGTTCCAATGTAGTAGCCCAGAGTTTTAAATGTTTTAAAGAAAGCTGAATTACTATTTCTTGACCAGATTTGCTCCATGTTGAATTCTGCAGGCCCCCAATCCCCACCAAGTTTTGGAGATGCGAGCTCACTGATTTCAATACTTAAAGACTGTCATCTCTGTCAGGTTACTTTGCTATTGAAGGAGTCTCAGATCCTTCCTCTGGAAGGCCTTTGTTTCCGCATGGTACACCACCTACTGGTTCGCCTGAGAACTGTTGAAATTCTACAGCTAAGCGGAAAGATTTGAAGGTCAGACAAGCCTGGGTACAAAGCTACAACCTTTGGTTTGGAGTAATGTACCGTATCACTCACTACAGAGCAGGTCAGAGGATTACATCATCTCTAATTAGGCTCATCAGGACTTCAGAATGACAGCGGCTCTTATGTGTGTAGATAGAAGGGAGCTTTACATCATTAGAGTCTTGTCTCTCTGTAGTCTGTTTGAAGTGGAGGCATGTGCATATAAATTAGTGATCAATATAAGACTTGCAGTCAAAAGCAAATCACAGTTTCCAACACCATTTCCTGCAGTTGCTGATTGAAGGCCACTTGAGCTTTCAAGTGTTGACAGGCTTGTGTTTTGTCATTTTTCCCCATAATAATATGACAAATCATACACATTTGAGTTCATGCTATGGCACTAATATCGACTCTTAAACGATAATTTATAATAAGTTTGTGACTGACTCAAACAAGTTGTGCCATGGGGTTCTGGTGATAAACCTAGGATTAGCATCTAGACCAACAAAACCATCTTAGCATTCAATTAATATTGGATTAGCTTCAGAATGGGTAGCAGTGAATGTGGGGGTCAATCTGAAAGATGCAGTGACTTAACACAAAGGAAGGGGAGTGGAGATAGAAACTACAGGCTCAGCAAAATATTCTTTTTGTGACATATTGGGACTGTATTTTATAATTATTATATCCATATAATTATCAACAGAGCCCAGTTATTAGTATAATTTCCATTTTCCTACTTTTAAAAATGTAAAATTACTGTCTGACTGAATGTAAGACCAAGAAAGTTTTTTTTATGTTTCCCTCTTATGTGACAGTCCAGCCAAGAGAGCAGGAGAGTGATTTGCACCTTCTTCATCAGCTTCTCAAATCTTAGATGGGCTTTTAATCTGGATATATCCCATCGTGCCACCCTGTGAACATATCTTCTGTCCATGACTTTCAGATATATTGCAGTTTGATTTCTCGTCCTTAAATATACTTTCACCTTTAAATTGATCTCTGGCGGAATTTGTCAGTCTCACGCAGAGTCTAAAGGGATGTCGGGTGCAGAAAAGATGACAAACTATGTTTTCACTTGGTGTTAAGGTGTTAAAAGCCTTGCTCTGCATCTGACCCATGTCGTAAAAGATCCCATGGCACTATTTTGAAGAAGAGCAGGGGAGTTCTCTCTGGTGTCCTAGCCAATATTTATCCCAACCAACATCACTCAAATAGATTACCAGGTCATTATCTCATTGCTGTTTGTGGGACCTTACTGTGTGCAAATTGGCTGTCACATTTCCTACATTACAACAGTGACTACGCTTCGAAAGTACTTCATTGGCTGTAAAGCGCTTTGGAACAGCCAAAGGTCATGAAAGGCGCTATATAAATGCAAGTCTTCCTTCTTTCCTTCTGTCCTTCTGTCCTTCTTTCCTTCCGTCCTTCCCAAATGTAGAATGGTTCAAGCCAGAAACTCATGATAACAATAGCCTTTATATTCTTGGTTGAATTTTGTGCGGTTCTTGGGAATTCTACACGTTTCCATCTTTAGAATCTTGTATCAGTTTGACGTAACATAGGCTAGATGTGGAATAAACCTCCATCTCCGTGACCTCAACTATACATCTTAATCCCCAACCACAAGGGAGCCCTTTTCCTGCATTTATGGATGCCCCATTTCTCACACCAGTCCTCCTTATGATCACTTTGAGTGAGATTGCCAATTTGTTGGCAGTTTTGTGCTGTTAAACGATGTCCATTATGAATTGGGTTGAAACTACCTCAACTTATTTCATGTTGGACTGCTACAGGAGACAGAGAAAGGAGATTTTCACCCTATCTGCTTGGGGATGATTCAAATCAAGTCCTAAAGGTGAAATGACACTGTGAGTGTCCACGGTTTTTGCCTTATGAGGACGACTTAGATTCATATTATAGACCCTCGTGGGCCACATATAGTTAGAGGGGCAGGTTTTCTGGTCAGTGGGTATAAATGGCTGGATAATCTAGAAGAAAGTTGAAATGAATGTTCCTGTTAATTTGTATGTATCTGAAGCTACTGTTACTAACAGATCTTGGTGTTCTGATTTAAGATTTACCCACCAATGAGTCAACTGTACTAGCATTAATCCTTTGTTAACCTTCTGGCGCATAGAATTCAAATGGGACAAACCAGCAAGAAATATAAACAGAAATAGCAGGGCATTGTCTAGGCTTTGTGGATCAGATTGCCCAGGCTTGAGGGCCCACATGTGGTTCACAGGCTGTAGTTTGAACACCCACCCAAATACTTCATTCACATTTGCTTCAAATCTCCTCTATCTGTGTAAACAGTCCTTACAAGCACCGCGAGCAGCGAGAGATTGTTTCTGTGTGTGCAGGAACTGTTTGCCTTGGCTCCCAATTAAAGCTCTCCTGATCAAGTAAATGCTGAGGTCACCAAATCAGCAGTTGTGTGATGTGTATGACAGGGTCTTGGCATTCATTGGGTGGTATGTGTAGTTAGTGGGAGGGCCAGCTGCTGTAGCCACACACAAGCATCCCGACAATTTCCCAGGTCTCTATCTATTTGGTTAAAACAAAAAAATCAGATTTTCTCCCCTCTCCTGAAGGGGAAGACTTGTTGGGGTACAGTTCTACAGGTGCCAGTGCGTGGCCAGAACCTGGCCCAAATGACTATTTAATGTGTCGGATTAGGCAGTCCATGTTGGTGGGCTATTGGACCACAGAGGGGATCACGCCCGATCCTCACCTCACCTGACAGTATGTGCTTGTTTAAATCTTTGTCATTCCTTTGACTTTTGCCATTTTGCAATTGTGACTTTCAGCAGTTTGGATAGCTGCCAAATACGTGCTCCCATGAATCATAAAAGTTGGAGTATTAGATTTTTGGGACGAGCTGACAAAGAAGTTTCAGAGACAACTTTAAATGAATATGTTATGTTTTAGTAAAACATCATAGAACTTGGTAATTTGATGGCATTATTTACGCTCATTTTTTTGGAAACTTATAACCGTTTCAAATAAAGTTCTGATAATGTAATATTGAGGGAGCACTGCAATACAGAGGGAGTATTGCATTGTCAGAGATGTTGTCCTTCGGATAAGATCTTAAACCCGAGGCCCTGTCTGCCTGTTTCAGGTGGATGTTAAAGATTCCTTGACGCTATTCGAGGAAGAACAGGGTCACTCAACCAACATCATCAAAAACTGATTAACTAGCCATTCATCTCAGTGCTGTTTGTGGGATTTTGCTGTGCACAAAATGACTGCTGCATTTGTCTATGTAACGATAATCACTGCTTCAGAGTAATTCATTGTGTAGAAGTGCTTTGAGATGTTTGACAGACATGATAGGACTCTACACTGGAGTGATTTTAACCCTACCCATCCGGCGGAAACTGAGCGGGTGGGCAGTTAAAATAGCCCAGGTTACTTACCTGCCCTCAAGCTGCCTGGATCCTGCTGACCCTGATTTTCAGGCTTCTGAATGGGCAGCTAAGCCACCTGCCCAATGCTGGTGGAGTCCTTCATTAAATATGCAGATTCAGCTCCGATGATGACATTGGGCCCCAACAGCAATTTTAACTGAGGCCTGAGCGGACCAGGCTGAGGAGAGTTGGGACCTGCCAAGAAGATGAAGTGACCCAAACAGATAACTTTTTTACTTTCCTCTGTGGAGCCAGGGGGAGTGGGAATGCTCCTCCAGGCCTCACAAGAAAAGTTTTTAGGCCTTTCCTGTCCCAGACTCCAAACACCACCCCCACCCCATTCAAGACCCTCCTGTAACGCCCTTCCTTACACTTACCTCAGTGCCATGAGCCACCCGCTTTTGCAGAGGCCGGCAGCCATGCCCCAGCCATTCCAGGTGGGTAATGGACAGGCGGCATGTTAATGAGGCTCGTGAGTTAAAATAGCCCAGGCCCAGTTTGTGCACCAATGGGTGAGTTTCCAACTCGCCCACCCAAAACCTGCCTGGAGTTCAAAATGGAGGCCCGAGTCTCTTTACTAGACAGAGCGGGCGGTATAATGATTTAGAACACCTTTCTTACATTTCTGATCTTGAATCCAACCAAGATAGATGAGCTGAGAGGCTCATCCTTTGCTCAGTTCAATGATCCGAGGTGAAACGTGTTTAGGAAATGACAACCCAGTTCTGAGAGAGCACAAAGCAACAGTATAAAACTGCCCAGAATTTGGGCCCTTTTATCGAACCAATCAGGACAAGTTAGGATGCGGCCAAGAAAGAAATGAGGAGAGGAAGAATAATTAGAAATCAGAAATTCGAATCTGCTAACTACTTGCACAAAGAGGCATTTTCCTCCCTCCCTTCTTTTTCTGATCATATCCTAACTTGTCCTTGTCTTATACAAGGGGCTTCTTTCGCCAGTTCTGATGACCGGTCACAATCAAAATATTAACCTATCTTTTCCTTTAGTTCGGTCTTTTATTTCCGATTTCCGGCACTTGCAGTTTTATTTTTACCTCTGCTTCATAACACAACTTGTCAGTCTGTTCAAACTTTGGTGAATCACAGATGCTTTCTTGACAAGTGTCCCAAACCCAATGCATAATTAAATCCTGGGATGATGAAAGGCTGAAAATACTTTGGTTGCTCTTTAGTTCCTAGTCGTGTCTCTTCTCTGAGTGATTCTTTGCATGAAGCAGGCCTGCTTGAGTTTTCAGCGTGCTCTTGGCTAGTTGCCACCCTGATGAAAGCACAAGATCTGTGGGCGGCTCCTTCAAAAAAAAATGTGGGTATTAAATGCAGTTTCCTTGAAGCAAAGGCATTAATCAGTGGAAAGTCAGCTGAGGGAGATGATATGGTACAACACTTTGCTTATCATTAGCTGGATGGGATATAGCATGGTCTTGAATCTTCTTGTATTTTAAAAAATTCTTTTACTGTGTGGTCTATTTTAACCCTATGAGTACTGAATGTTACTTTGTGAAAAAGGAATAGAAAGAAAGGACTTGCATTTATATAGCGCCTTTCATGACCTCAGAACGTCCCAACGCAGTTTACAGCCAATGAAGTACTTTGTGAAGTGGAGTCACTTTAGTAATGTAGATAAATGCAGCAGCCAATAGGCACACAGCAAGCTCCCACAACAGTAATGTGATAGTGACCAGATAATCTGTTTTTTAGTAAATGTTGGTTGAGGAATTAATATTGGCCAGGACACCGAGAGAACTCCTCTGCTCTTCAAATAGTGCTATGGGATCTTTTACGTCCACTTGAGAGGGCAGGCAGGACCTTGGTTTAACGTCTCATCAGAAAAAACAGGATCTCTGACTTCCTTCATACTTTACTGAATTGTCAGCCTGGATTCTGTGCTCAAGTCTCTGTAGTGGGAACCCACGACCTTCTGACTCAGAGGCGAGAGTGCTACCATTGAGCCTAGTTGAAACCTAAACTGGCTGTCCGTCTCGGGTATTGACCATTTCATGACCAGTTTTGTGCCCCAGGACCTTTCTGTGCTAAAATGGCCAGATTCTGAGGAAGTATGTGTGAGTCTGCTCGGGGTTTCATTGTTAAAGCACTCAGTCCCTGCCACGAGATGCTGTTAATGAGCTACATGTATATATACTGGTGGTCTCCAGTAGAAACATTTGGGTATCACAGCATTACAGTGGTCGTCACCATTTCCACAGATCAGTTACAGGCCAGACTGTGAATCAATGTTTGTGATATTATATTTTACCTGGACTTCCTCCCCCCACAACAGGGTCTGGACAGAAGACATATATTGAAAACAGGAGAGAAGATTTCCTTTGTTGAAATCTCTTCATTTGAAGCATTATCTGAGCAGAACTAAAAAAAAAAGAATTCTTGTATTTTGCCTTGTTTTACACAGGCATATCTATGGTTAAAAGCTGTTGCAGATTTGCAAAATGGTGTCAATAGATTTCGTACTTTAGCAATAACTCTGCCTTTTTCGAGTCAGGTTGGCTGAACGTGCCAATGATTCAAAGCTTTGAATGGCCAGAGGCGTAACAAGCTTCGTAGCAATGCATTGATTTGACATCTGTCCAAGAACTAATCTGATATACTTTATAAATGCCAGGTTGTCAGCTGCAGGTTTGCTCCAAAATAAAGCACCTTGGGCTGTAAAATATCAGATAAAGGAGAAACTGTACATGTTGTACAGGAGAATCGTTGCAGTGAAAATATCGACCGAATTCCAGCTTGACAGTCCTTTCTTCATATTTCCAATTCTCTCCCTTCCTGCCCTGACCATGATGAAAGCATTCAGGAGTGGGGACCATGTCTGAATGTTTTTTATGCCTCCCTTCGTAGCCCAGAAATACAACGGCCAATTGTAACGTCTCTACTACCGCCCTGGATAAGATCACTTTACGTAGCAGAGACTCTGAGTGGTGAATTAATTTTGGGAGGGGCGGGGTTCTCCTACCGAAGTGGAAGTTTATCAGCAACCCTGTTTCCGCTGGGACCTTCTGGGCCGCACAGCTTATTACCACACCATGTGATACATTTACCCACAAAGTCCTTGCGGCAGCTACCTGAAGGTATTTCTTATTTTGATAACATTACATGTGGAGGATAGACCATGGCTGGCACTGCATTCTAACTCGTGACTGATGAAGTCACGAGTGAGTCAGAGTAAACCGAATGAGTTGAAACCTTAATTATCAGAGCGTTTGCAATTACACTATTCATACTGCATATTTAAAACATAACTTTCAAATGAACTTGTGTTTTTATCCAATCACAAATGTGGACATAAGGAAATGATCCTCGTCTAACTCCCAGGCACCATTTGTTGTGGAAGACCACCGTTGCCCACAGGTTACCGTCAGGATCCTGGTGTGTGTGCAACCAATGGTTCTTTAGTGTTTACCGTTCAATAGTTACTGCCCTGTACCTATTGTATCTAAATACAACACTATGATTGGAATTTGCAGTTTTGGTAGCGAAAACTAAAAGGTGAAGAGAAAATAGTATAACGTGGAGAGTGCAAATGTACGCCTTAAATGAGCCTGGAAAAGTGGCACATCTTTTTTTCCTTATTTGCAAGCAGTGCTCCCTCTAATTTTTTTTCGTGCGTGGTAACTTTAACTTTGCTGCGTGGCGGCGCATGTGTGGTATCTCTCCCAGCTTGTGAGCGGCCTGCGCGGGACCTCCTGATTGATGCGCCACCGTGCACCCACGCACCTTGGGGGGGCGGTGGGGGACATTGTTTACAAGCACATAATGCAAGTTTGTTTTGAAGCCTTTCGTCATGTCACTTTTATGTGATGTCATGATGCAGGACACGCAAATGACATAGTGAGGTATTTTACAGCAATTTCTGCCATTAGGCTACCTGTTTGTAAACAAATGAAAGCAGGTATGTCAAACACTTTAAAATGACAGCAGAGGGGTTTCATTCAATTTTGAGCAAAGGAGAGATGATAGGAAACACCAGGTAAAAAAATACGTAGGGATAGATTTTAGGAATTCGCAGCCCTGGCACATGTGTTGGGATGGAATATTGGCAATCCATAGAGTCATAGAGTTATACAGCACAGAAAGAGGTCCTTCGGCCCATCGTGTCCGCGTTGGCCATCAAGCCCTGTCTATTCTAATCCCATTTTCCAGTACTTGGTCCGTAGCCTTGTATGCTATGCGTTTCAAGTGCTCATCTAAATGCTTCTTGAATGTTGTGAGGGTTCCTGCCTCTACCACCCTTTCAGGCAGTGAGTTCCAGATTCCAACCACCCTCTGGGTGAAATTTTTTTTCCTCAAATCCCCTCTAAACCTCCTGCCCCTTATCTTGAAACTATGCCCCCTGGTTATTGACCCCTCTACTAAGGGGAAAAGTTCCTTTCTATCTACCCTATCTATGCCCCTCATAATTTTGTACACCTCAATCAAGTCCCCCCTCAGCCTTCTCTGCTCTAAGGAAAACAATCCCAGTCTCTCTTCATAGCTGAAACGCTCCAGCCCAGGTAACATCCTGGTGAATCTCCTCTGCACCCTCTCTAATGCAATCACATCCTTCCTATAGTGTGGCGACCAGAACTGCACACAGTATTCCTGCTGTGGCCTAACTAGCGTTTTGTACAGCTCCATCATAACCTCCCTGCTCTTATATTCTATGCCTTGGCTAATGAAGGCAAGTATCCCATATGCCTTCTTAACCACCTTATCTACCTGTCCTGCTGCCTTCAGGGATCTATGTACATGCACACCAAGGTCCCTCTGATCCTCTGTCCTTCCTAGGGTCCTACCATTCATTGTGTATTCCCTTGCCTTGTTAGTCCTTCCAAAATGCATCACCTCACACTTTTCAGGGTTAAATTCCATTTGCCACTGTTCTGCCCACCTGACCAACCCGTCTATATCGTCCTGTAGCCTAAGGCTTCCCTCCTCGCTATTTACCATTCCACCAATTTTCGTGTTATCTGCGAACTTATTGATCATACCTCCTACATTCATATCTAAATCATTAATGTACACTACAAACAGCAAGGGACCCAGCACCGAACCCTGCGGTACATCACTGGACACAGGCTTCCAGTCACAAAAACAACTTTCGACCATCACCCTCTGCCTCCTGCCACTAAGCTAATTTTGGATCCAATGTGCCAAATTGCCCTGGATCCCATGGGCTCTTGCCTTCTTGACCAGTCTCCCATGCGGGACTTTGTCAAAAGCTTTACTGAATTCCATGTAGACTACATCAACTGCACTACCCTCATCCACACACCTAGTCACCCCCTCTCAAAATTCAATCAAATTGGTTAGACATGATCTCCCCCTGACAAAGCCATGCTGACTATCCTTGATTAATCCTTGCCTCTCCAAGTGGAGACTAATTCTGTCCCTCAGAATGTTTTCCAATAATTTCCCTACCACTGATGTTAGGCTCACTGGCCTGTAATTCCTTGGTTTATCCCTACTACCCTTCTTGAATAATGGTACTATGTTGGCTGTCCTCCAGTCATCTGGCACCTCCCCTGTGGCCAGAGAGGTTCTGAAAATTTGTGTCAGTGCCCCTGCAATCTCCTCCCTTGCCTCACACAGCAGCCTGGGATACATCCGGTCAGGGCCTGGGGATTTATCCACTTTTAAGCCCACTAAAACCACTAGTACCTCCTCCCTCTCAATGCTAATTTATTCAAGTATATCACAATCCCCCTGCCTGATTTCTATGTCTACATCACCCTTCTCCATAGTGAACACAGATGAAAAATATTCATTTAAAACCTCACCTACATGTTCCAGCTTACTCTTTCCCTGGTTATCCTCTTGCCCTTAATATACTTATAAAACACCTTGGGATTTTCCTTTATTTTGCCCGCCAGTGTTTTTTCATGCCCCCTCTTCGCTCTCCTAATTTCTTTTTTAAGTACCCCCCTGCACTTTCTATACTCCTCTAGGGCTTCCATTGTTTTTAGTCCTTTGTATCTGCCAAAAGCCTCCCTTTTTTTCCTAATCCATTCTTGTATATCCCTTGACATCCAGGGTTCCCTGGACATGTTGGTCCCACCCTTAACCTTTACAGGAACATGTTGGCGCTGTACTCTCTCTATTTCCTTTCTAAATGACTCCCACTGCTCTGATGTGGATTTTCCTACAAGTAGCTGATCCCAGTCCACTTTGGCTAGATCCTGCCTTGTCATATTAAAATTGGCCTTCCCCCAATTTAGAACCTTTATTTCCGGTCCATCTCTGTCCTTTTCCATGACTACCTTAAATCTCACCGAATTATGGTCACTGTCACCAAAATGCTCTCCTACTGACACTTCTACCACTTGCCCGGCTACATTCCCTAGAATTAGGTCCAATACCGCCCCCTCTCTTGTAGGACTTTCTACATACTGGCTCAAAAAGCTCTCCTGGATGCATTTTAAGAATTCCGCACCCTCTAAGCCTTTCACACTCTGACTATCCCAGTTAATATTGGGGAAGTTGAAATCCCCTGCTATTATTACCCTATTATTTCTACACTTCTCCAGGCAGGAATGTCATTGGACTTCACAGGATTTTCCATCCATTAAACTTAATTCATGAATTCATAAATTCTACCTTCTAGTGCAAATCCATGTGAGTAGATGGAGACGTTCTTCTCTTGACTGCTTCTAGTGAACTCTTCGCTTTAGTAAATTCAACTTTCTGGAATAATGTGCTCGTAAAAGGTACTGTTTACAAGGAGTGGGATGGCCTGAACTGCTCACGCCACAGACATTACAACTGGCAGTCGCTTGACATGAATACTCTTCTATCTTGGAAATATTTAAGATGTTATCTAACATTTATCAGGGATTATGTATACAGTGCATGTCGCATCTATTGCCCTTTAAATTCAAGGGCATTTGTACAATTTTGGCCATTGCTCATTCGTGTTACAAAGGGAGGGGTCCAGCTGCTTCAAACAATGTTGTTTCTTGGCGATAAAATGCACCTTAAAATATGTACTAAAACACGAAGATTAAAAGCCATAATGTAGAAAGCTACTAAGTTAGAGTTTCAAACTTCACCCTTTGTTCCTTCACAAAAGAAGAAGCACTGTCTTTTAGCTAAAGGCATAATTACTTAATTCAAATGTGTTTAAGAGCCAGAAGAGCTGTGCGTCATTTTGTCAGGAAATGACACCGTCAATCATCCTATTTGTTGTGATTTACGTCAGAGGGTTGCGCATAAGTAAAATGCTAAACACTTGTTAATGGACACTGGGCTCTTTAATGCTGCATTTACACTGACATGCAGCTGTCAGAGCCATCCCTGCTTTCCACCATTGAACACTTCCCATGCTCAGTTTTACATGAGGAACACACTCAGAAATGATGTGGCTTGATGATGTGCAACATGAAAGTCTGAAGGAATGATCACTGACAGAGCAGTAAACTCAATGGTGGGGGGTGTGGTGGGTAGGTGGAGGGATTATCCAAAGTCAACAGTTGGCATAGCAGTTGGAAAAGTGCTGGACCCAATGTCAGTTTTCAGCCATGGTCGCACTCTAAAAAATAATGGGCTGGAAAATTCTGATATGTGGCATGCAGTAGGATGGCCTTTTATATTGAATAAAATTGTAGAAGTATACTCGGATTTAATTTATTAGTTAATACCCGATACTAGGCTCACAAATAAAAGCCTTCTTTTGAATATGTGCCTTTAAATATAAACATAGATGTAGCGGATAGACATATTGGGCGCGATCTTGCCAGCCCTGGGGAGGCGGGTATGGAGGCGGGACTGCCAGGAAAATGGCAGAATCTGGGGGCGGATGCCCAACCCACCCCACAACCCGCCTCCATGCCATCTTGCTAGGAGGTGGGTAGCCGTCCTGCGCCGGGTCCCGTCTCCTTGGAGGCGGGAAGGGATTACAGCCACTTAACTGCCTGTTAACAGGTAGTTAACAGGCAGATAAGAGGATTATCCCCATTTTGCCCTCACAAGGCTTCCCGAAGGCTCCGAAACCCGCCAGGGTCACCGAGGCGAGCAGTGGGTCTGTGGGGGTCGGAGGGGTGCAAAAGTGCGCTGTGAAGGTAAGTGATGGGTGCAAGTGTGGAGAGGTGAGTATGTGAGCTAAGTGGAAAGTGTTAGACAAAGTTTACTTACCTTTTGTTTCTTCCTGCAGGCTTCAAGAGTTGGGTATGCGGAGAGTCTTGCACCTCCGCAGCAGAGATGACAGATGGCGGTTGCATTCTCCAATACAACAACCATCAAATTTCTGCAAAAGAAAGAGGTTTGATGAGGTCTTGAATTCAAGAACTCATCAAACTACAGAGAATGTCAGTGTTTGACAGCTTCACAGAGCTGTCAAACGATGACAATTCATCTGTCAAAATGAAACGTCATACGTTGACGTTCTCTGCAACCGGCTTTCCCTTAATTGGCCTGCTAAGCCCGCTGTGCAGGCTTAACAAGGTCAATCAAGGGAAAATAGCGTGGGTTGGCCAGAAGTTGATGGAGGCAGGACTAAAACCCGACAAGTGGGAGTCGCGCCTCCAAAAGCTCTCCATTGGCAAAATCCAGCCCATTGAGCAGAACAAGAATGGAAAAAGTGATGCATTTTAAAAACTGAGAAGGAAGAAAAATGGAAGATGGGAATTGTGTGTTACGATGGGTTAGAATACTGGTTTTTCAGCTCGAGCCCCTGGGTTTAAATGCAGTCCAAAGAGGTGGACTGAAGATTGGCCCTCTCTCCAGCAACAGTTAAGGATCTTAAATGAAATGAGCTTTAGCAGTTTCTATGTAGAGCCTGGTAAAGACGAGCCCTGAGTAAATAAGAATCCATAAGTCAGGAGTTGATTGGGTAATGTCTCTGAGAACTCTGAGGAAAGATAGTGTTTGGAGCAAAACACTGCATTTCAGAACAATATTAATGTCTTTTAAGATTGCGGTAAAGGATCTAATTTATTCGTTATATATTTGGTTTTTGTGCAGTAAATGCCACAATAACAGAGTGCAGCATGCATGAGCTCCACACTGTCTCTAAAGCAGGTTATACCTGACCTTGGGGTGCTTTATGCTTGTATTCAGCATAGAGAATATATTCAGTTCTTTTTAAAATTCAGAAACCTACAGCAAGGGGTCAAGTTCCATATTGCAGCACATCACCAAGGTTGAACAGGAGAGGAGAGAACTCGGTCAATCAGGAAAAAGTAATTAGGGTTGTAAAAGTCTGCAGCTTGAATGGAGGAATTCAGCCTCGGATCTGCGGGTAAGCGTTCTCCAAGGCGGCCTTCGGGATACACGACAGCGCAAAATCATAGAGCAGAAACTGATAGCCAAGTTCCGCACTCATGAGGATGGCCTCAATCGCGATATCGGGTTCATGTCACGATACAGAACGTGACTTGACATCATGGCCGGTCTTCCCAGGGGTGTTTTTTTTTTTTTTTTGGTTTTTTATTTTTATTTTTTTATTTTTTTTTTAAAAACACAAGAACACAAATTGACAGGATATGCAGCCAGCAGGTGGTTTGACACGCTGGACCCCCTGGGACACATCTCATTGTCTTGGCTGTGCTCTTTGTTGTAGCGAATAATGTGAATAGATTTTGTCTGGGTTTAAATTGTGAATTCTGGGAGATTCTCTCATTGCTAACTTACCTGACGAAGGAGCGATAGCTCCGAAAGCTTGTAAAATTAAATAAATCTGTTGGACTATAACCTGGTGTTGTGCGACTTCTCATGAATGGAGGAAGGCAGATTGAAGCTGCTCCCACATTGTGCTAGACCTGCGCTAGTGTGGTTGGTTCCTAAAGCGTGGGTCTTGCACAGCCGACTGTCGAATTGCTGGCACTCACTAAGCTTGGTTGCTGTGAAGACCCATTTTTAGTGTTTTTTTTCTGCCTCCTGACAGTTTTACATTCAGCTTCAGCCGTCTGTGTAAGGCCTGCCTTTTGGCAACCAGCCAAACTAGCATGGTGTCCTGTGCTATGTAAAAGAGAACCTGGGAAAGAATGGCTTAGAGTCGGAGATGCTGCGATGAATCTTGATTTCAACACAGTAAGGAGGCAGGAAGGAGAAAGAGTGTGAAGGAACTTTATCTGGTCATTCTCGGGATGGACATTCTGTGCCCTTGCTACCCTCAGTGCTTCCTCCAACTGGTGTTCAACATGGAGGAGTGCTGATTCATCAGCTGAGGGAGGGCAGTAGGTAGAAACCATTTCCTTGCTTGTGTTTGACCTGAAACCACGAGACTTCATGGGGTCCAGAGTCAATGTTCAGTGCCATTCCAATCCAACTGTATACCACTGTGCACCCACCTCTGGTGGGTCTGTCCTACCGGTGGAACAGAACATACCCTGGGATGGTGAAGGATTCTGTGAGTATGACTATGTCAAGCTATTGCTTGTCTAGTTTGCGGGACAAACTTTGCCAACTTTGGCACCGGTCCCCAGATGTTAGTGAGGAGGACTTTGTCGGGTCCACTGGGCTGGGTATGTGTTTGTCGTGTCCTGAGCCGATGCCTAGGTCACAGTTGTATGGTCTGTCCAGTTTTATTCTTGTTGTTCTTTGTAGCAGTTTGATACAACTGAGTGGCTTACCAGGCCACTTCAGAGCCTGGTTAAGAGTCAACCACGTTGGGGGTGGGACTGGAGTCACATGTAGGCCAGACTGGGTAAGGACAGCAGGTTTTCTTCCCTAAAGGGCATTAGTGAACCACTACCCGATAGTTTCATGGTCCTTTTTTCCTTACTGATACCAGCTTTATATTTCCTGATCTTTTTAAATGGATTCAAATTCTCAAACTGCCATGATGGGATTTGAACTCACAGGGGGAGAAATTCGGTATCGCCCCGTTTGGGGCGCAATTATCGGCCGGGCGCAAAGTTTAGCGCCTGGCGCTAATTATCGCCTCCGACTGCAAACTTGGCTTCTATCGCCCCAGGAGGTGATTGGAGCGCTAAATCAGGCGCTACACACCTCTCTTAAGGTGCTAACGCCGAGGAGCGAGGCGCTAACTCAGAGCGCTGGTGAAGCTCAGGTAATATCACGCAGCAATGGAACACAGACACACTGGCGTCAGCCAGTTCTTAAAGGGGAGGGTCGATCTTGCTCTCCATCCACACCCTGCTCATTGCAGCCTTGAATCTCAGCCTGGAGAGACCTGTACATCAATTCTGCTGGAAAGAACAATGGAGAGGCCCAGGGAATGAGCTCAGAGTGTAGCCCCCATAGCCTCTTCTAAATCGATGCAAGGAAGGTCAAATCAAAATGAACCTGCAAAGTGCTGCTCAGTACCCAAAACTCCTTCACACAGCGTTGAATCTCTCCAGAAGTATCTCTCTCAGAATGCGTGGTGCAAAAATGTCGCCGACAAAAAAAGGCAGGAAGCGGCCGCCTTTAAATAGCGCTCCCCCAGTCCCTTCCCGACTGCAAAACGTTCCCCTCAACCTGACATTGCTAGCGGCAGGCGGTAAGGCAGGGGGCGCCACTCAATATCCAGTCCGGGGCGTTGCACGCTCGACTGACGTCACGATCTGCAGGAGATCGTGGTGGTAGTGTTTAGCGCTGCCGCAAAATGTCTGGTCAATTTCGCGAGCGGCGCAAACATTGCCGCGCCCGGGCGCTAGTTGCTTTGCGCCCCATTAGCGTAGGGTGCTAACGGGAGGCGCAAAGCAATTGAATTTTTGCCCCCTATTTGCATTATTAGTCCAGGCCTCTGAATTACAAGTCCAGTAACAAAACCATTACACTACCATACCTGGCAGAAGCAAGGGAGGGAATTTAGGAGGAGTGATGATTGTGGTAATACTGTAACGATAAATTAGGCAAAGATAAGGAAGGTTGCAGTGCAGAAAGAGATTACACAGCACTCTCATGCCTCACCTTGAAGAGCACAGAATTCTGAGCTTTCTTTTTAAACCCTTAAACAAAGATGACGACAAATTGAGAACCATGTGCACACGTTACGCTTTCTCATGCAAAGCTAACAGCTGTGAAAATGACTCCACCCTCAGCAGTCTTTATATGTTTTGCAGAGGTCAGACATTGAAAATAACAGCAGTGATGGCAACCCCACCCCTGCGCTTTTCTGATGTCTGCCTTTAAAGAATGTGTGGTTGTGTCATTGAAGGGGCAGGACGACAGAGACCAGTGGAATTTGTATTCACTGCATAGCAGCTGTGAATGGTTATTTCAGCAGGGCACAGTCCACATAGGGAATGCACAGCAATTCCTGACAACCAGTCACTCTCGGACCCTGCTTTAAGCTGTCAGAACTGCTTAGAGAGGCTGCTGTTCAGCCATAGCTAACTGGAAACTAGGGACGTTAACACTGCTGCCTGCTCGAAAAGTACTGTTCGATGTGAATCTGGTTTTACGGTCTTTACTGGAGCTACTGCTGATGAAATGGTCATGGTGAATGAAAAAGGTACAGTGTTATTAATTGTTGTTTAATTCCAGCCCATTTTCATTCCAAAGGCTGTTCTAACTTCTGCATTTAAATATAGATATATTTTTGCCTCTACAAGCGCTAAATAGCTTTAACATTCTGCTTTTTAATTCTGTGCATTGTACATATTCTAAACTTGTTTAATCATTCCACTTTGTGAACTATGTACTTCATCAATGCTCATGATTTAGGGACCCTCCCTTCTTGAAGCATTCACTAAAGTTTCAGGCAGTTCCATTTGTAATTAACAGTAACGGTTTCTAGAGAATCGGTCATGTTATGTTGTTCAATGTATGGTGTTCAATTAACTTTATTGCTCATACGTACTGTATTATAACTCAAATTATAAAGTTGAAATGAGAAAACTTTACTATTTTGTATTGTGGTCCAATCGTGTAATTGTGCAGTGCGTTTACTCAATGTGATAAACTCCCAAAATAGCACGGAAAATATAGCTTGCAGGAACGATTGGAACACCCAGAGGTATTTTCTGCTGTAAAGTTCGAACATGTGAAATGTAAAGCTCATTTAGGCTACATTTGCGCTTCTTAAAACAAACAGCCGGACTGGCTGAGTCCATTTACACACACTTACTTTGTTGAGGGTTTGGAATGAATTCCTGGACAGGGATAGAAGGAAACCTGTGTAAGAGAGCTAACGCAGTTCGCCTCTGATATTAAAGACTTTTAAGTGTAAAATTGTTGGAGGATATTGAATGAAATGTTAGTCAGGAAACACAATGATCTTATTTCCACAAAGCCGTTGCAGCGACAAACATGCCATTAACTAGCTATACTGTTTTAACTCGCAGTTCACTGCATATAGAGCAATGCTGCCAGATGAAGGGAATTCAGGTTCTGAAAACTAGCCAATAAACTAATTTTTTAAAATTCTTTGACAGAAAATGTTTGCCATGCTATTGAATGGTCACAAATCATAGAATCATAGAATGATGCAGCACAGAAGGAAGCCATTCGGCCCATCGTGCCTGTGCCAGCTCTTTGGTCGAGCTATCCAATTAGTCCCACTCCCCCTGCCCTTTCCCCATAGCCCTGCAAATATTTCCCCTTCATCAGATTGTTATTGTGGCAGACATTAGTCATTTGGTGTTCTGGCCTCTTGTACACACCAGATGTCAGGAAATTCCAGAATTAGTTACTTCTCAGTTTATCAACCAAGTGCCAAAACCCACTGCCATCTCAAAACTAGTTTGAGCAGCCCTTCGTAAATGGGTTAGCAGAGTAATTTTTCCTAGTAAGAAACAAACTAACATGATTAATTTTATAGAAGGAACAACAACTTGCATCTGCATAGCACCTTTACAGAGAAATGTCCCTTGGCCCTTGACTGAGGCATTTGGAAGAAAATGGATACTGAACTAAAGGAGATATTAAGAAGAGTGACCAAAAGTTCAATTGCAGAGGTGGATTTTAAGGAGGATCTTAAAAGAGGAGCGGAGGTCGAGAGACAAGGGGTTTATGGAGGGAATTTCAGAGCGTGGGGCCAAGCTGGCTAAAGGCAGGGTCGCCAATGGTGGGGCAAAGGGATGTGGCTCGCAAACTGTCCTGACCCCAGCAGTGTGAGGTCCGGGAGGTTTTAACTCCTGGGTCTCATCTGCATAGGCCTAGTCAAATTCCCACCCAAAACTGGTGGAAAGCGGCAGTATGAGCGGAAAGTCGGGCAGGAGGAGGCCACCGCCTGAGACCAAAGGAACGATCCCTGACACTGAGCTAAGTCGCTGGGAGGGGGGGCCGGGACGGTCTCGTGAGGGGGGGCGGGGTGGGGGGGATATCAAGGGCAGGTGAGGCTTACATTTGAGGCCTGGACTCTGGATAAAACAGCAGCCAGGCTCCGATAATGTCATCAGAGCCCAATCTGCATATTTAAAGAAGGACCCCATTGGTTTCTAGCTGGTCTCCTTCCCGCCTGCCCAGAAGAGCAGGTTAAAATTGGAACCTGTGGGAAGAGAGTGGGACCACAGCAGGTAAGTCCCATGGACGATTGCAATTGCCCACCCGCTTGAAAAAAAATAATTGTGGTATTGTGATATAATTCTGCCTTTCTGGAATAATCTAGGAGCAGTGATTGATGTTCTGAAGAAAACCGGAATATAAATCTCTCTGGAATTCCACAAAGTTATTGGGCTGACTTGGTGGCTCAGTTGAAGTTTAGAAGTGCGGTTAATTATCAACAGAGTAAATAATTACTAAAGAATGTTCTAAAACACACACTATTGATCGCCCATTCTACTTTCTAACAGTTTTGGTCACTGTGTGAATCTGTGGACCCGTTTTATGGACCTCCACATTTTACTTTTATAATTGCCCTGCAGATGAAACCCAACTCTCTTTATTACTAGTTTCTCAGACAGAGCTTGCTAGGTAGGGTTGTTAATAAATCAGGCCATCCTTGATGATTTCCTGAGATTGTTTTCATTAGCAGAAAGAAGATTACAGGGTGATTGGATAGAAGTGTTCTAAATTATGAAGGGATGGTACAGAATAGATAGAAACAAACTGTTTCCAGTGACTGAAGGGTCCAGAACAAGGGGACATAGATATAAGATGTAAGAGACTTTGGACACAGAACAGGAGAACTATTTTTACAGAGGGTTGTGAAGCTGTGGAATGCACTATTGGAGTTAGTGATTGAGGCAGAGATCATATCAATGCTAAATAATAGATTAGATAGGTGGTTGAAGGAAAAGGGATTAAAGGGAGATGGGAACAGGACTGTGGGATTAAGACTACTGCTCATGTGGGGGATAAACACCACCATGGATTGATTGAGCTGAACAGTCTATTTCCATGTTGTAATTTCTATGTAATTGTACAATCCCTCCAGGAACAATGGAACTCTTAAAATGGGTTTGAGGCTTTTTAGTCTTTGTTTTGCTTTGCATTACATGTTTAGTACAGTATTCTGCTGTTAATTGTTTCTGAAAATAAATGCCAGCAATTGTTTTTTGAGAGTTTTCTTCTTCTTTCTAACAGTATGTTTGTTTTAAGCTAAACTCTTCAGTATTGTCTGCTAATTCATCAGAGGCCAACTACAATTGAAGCATTTACAAGTCTTCAGTAATACAAGAAGAGCTAAATAAACTGAGGATGTGAAAAGGAACTCTTACAACATAACCTTTACGGGAGCTCAGGGAGTTACAAGGCATCGAAGTGGAGTTGTTTAAATTAGTAATGAAGATGGGGGAAGGAGAGCGGTTTAAAAGTGTCCAGTCACACTATTCCGTACTAGCTGACATTGCAAATGGTTGACATTGCAAATGGTACTCTTTCCTCAGGTACTGTCCCCCTACCTTTCAAAACTGCTGTCATCACTCCATCCTTTAAAAAAAAAACACCCTTGACAGTTTGCAAGGACAAAAGGATCAGCCCATCGCCAACCTCCCTTTCCTCTCCAAAGTCCTTGAACTGTTGTTATCTCTGGTATTCTCTGTGACCAAGGTGTATTTTGCATCCTTATCCTCCTCAACCTACCTGCAGCCTTTGACACGGTCGGCCACACCCTCCTCTCCCAAAGCCCTGCATCTGTTGTGCAGCTCAGTAGGATTGCTCTTGCTTGCTTCCACTCTTACCTATAAGAAAGAAAAGACTTGCATTTATATAGCACCTTTCACAACCACCGGACGTCCCAAAGCGCTTTACAGCCAATGAAGTACTTTTTGAAGTGTAGTCACTGTTATAATGTAGGAAACGCAGCAGCCAATTTGCGCACAGCAAGCTCCCACAAACAGCAATGTGATAATGACCAGATAATCTGTTTTTAGTGATGCTGATTGTGGGATAAATATTGGCCTGGACACCAGGGATAACTCCTCTGCTCTTCTTCAAAATAGTGCAGTGGGATCTTTTACGTCCACCTGAGAGCAGACAGGGCCTCGGTTTAACATCTCATCTGAAAGACGGCACCTCCGACAGGGCAACGCTCCCTCAGTACTGCACTGGAGTGTCAGCCTAGATTTTTATGCTCAAGTCTCTGGAGTGGGACTTGAACCCACAACCTTCAGACTTGGAGTCGAGGGGGCTGCCCACTGAGCCACTGGCTGATTAGAGTATCTCCAGCAATGGCTTTTTTTCCTGCTCCCGCACCGTTACCTCTGGGGATCTATCCTTGTCATTTCCTGTTCCTCATCTACCTCGGCAACATCATCTGAAGACATGGGGTCAGCTTCCATATGTACGCTGACAACTCCCAGCGATAGACAGTGTTGTCAGACTGCTTATCCGACATCCAGTTAAACATTGGGAAGACTGAAGGCATCTCTTCAGCCCCTGCCACAAATTCTGTATCCTTTCATTCCAATCCCAGGACACTGTCTCAGATTGAACCAGACTGTTCACTACTTCGATGTCCTATTCCAACCCATATTCTCTCCATCATAAAGACCATCTCCGTCCTTGCCTCAGCCTTTGTGCTGCTGAAACTCTCACCCATGCCTTTGTCACCCCCCCCCCCCAAACTCAACTATTCCAGTGTTCTCCTGAGCAGCCTTCCATCCTTCACCCTTCATAAACTTCAGCTCATCCAAAACTCTGCTGCCTGTGTCCTGTCCCACACAATGTATCGCTTACCCATCACGCCTGTCCTTGCTGACCTACATTGCCACGCTACCCCAAAACCTCCAATTTAAAATTCTCATCCCCAAGTTTAGGTTCAATGGCCGTGCTGCTCCCTATTCCTGTAACCTCCTCCAGCCCTGCCATCTCCCCAGAACACTGTTCTTCCTACTCTGGCCTCTGAAGCACCCCCTCCCACTTTGTCCCGCCATTGGCAACAGTACCTTCAGCCGTCTAGGATCTATGCTCTGTAAATCCCTCCCGAAACCCTTCATCTTCCTCTCCCCCTTTAAGAGCCTCCGTAAGACCCACTTCTTCGACTAAGCTTCTGGTCACTGCTCCTAATATCTCCTTCTTTGGCTTGATCTCCATTTTTGTCTGATTACACCTCTGTAAAGCGGCTTTAGAAGTTTTTCTACATTAAAGGTGCGATATCAATGCAGGTGTAGTGGTGATCTCTGCATTTCCTTGGTGCAGTCTTTAATTACAGAACAAAAGGCAATAATTGAGAAAACTTGAAAGGACACAACTGGTTTACAATCCTGCGTGTAGTAGCCTTTCTGCAACCAAATAAATAATTTAACCGCACTGATTTTTTTTTTAAGCTTACTGCAAAAAATTTGTAGTTGTTCTGTACTTTGTATACTTTCTATTAGACCGTGTTCGAGGGAACATACAAAGGACATCAGGATATCTATGAATAAGAGGTCAAAGGATTCAAAGCAGCTACTGCACAAGTGATGTCCTCTGGCTATTCTTTGATGCCCATAAACAGTGGAGATGGGATGGTTTCTGGAAGTCTTCTTCACAAGTGGCAGAATGCCTGAGAGACCCTCCATTGATTGTAATGAGATTTGAGAAGGAATTGCTCAGGTCAGATCTGGGGTCTGGCATGCTTGTAGGCTCTTTTAATGCTAAGTGCCTTGAAGATTATTGTTTACATTTTTTACTCAAGGAAGTCATAACTTGTCTGGACAGTGAAAAACACATGAATTCCTCACCCAGCATAACAACCACACGAGATTTGCAGCTGGCCTCTTTCTTTAAGAAAAACTTTAAGCACATACAGACCGCAGTGGTATATTGAAGAGAAATAATAATTGTAACTACCGTTGCTAAAATACATGTTAATGCTATTTACAAAATTGCTTGAAAGGAAGTGACTGACTGTTGTGTTGCTGCGATTCTGGTTTATTCTAATAACACCTGGTGATATTAGTGTAGCTGCTGTATAGTCCACTACTGTGTCCTTGCAGTTTAACAGAGTAGTGAAGTAAATCGGAACTTCTTCTTAGTGCCAGTAAACATGCAATGTTAATCTCATTTAATCTTCTGTTGTGGCATTCCACTCTTCTAAAAATAACTAAAACAGAACAGCTGGTTTGGGTGGGGGGTAGACTGTAATAACCTCCTACGCATCCCTTTGTCTCGCCATTGACTGGTTTTGTGATTAACCCTGCACCATCTCTCAGTGACTAATCATGCCCAAAGTCATTGATTAATGGTTTTAATGGAAAAATGAATGGAGTCGCAAAATTTGTGTCCTCAAGACACAGGTTAAAAATCCAAGAATCCCCTGCAATAAGAACAGAATTTGACTTTTTAAAATAATTGTTCTTGGGACGTGGGTAATGCTGGGAAGGCTGAATTTATTACCCATCCCTACTTGCCCTGAGATGGTGACCGTGAGCTTTCTCATTGAACTGCTGCAGTCCTTTTGGTGATGGTGCTCCCACAAAGGTGTTATGCAGGAATTCCAGGATGGTGTGTCACTTGGAGAGGAACTTGGAGGTGATGATGTCCCCACAACATTGCTGCTCTTGTCCTTCTCAGTAGTAATAACTGGGTGAGTTGTTGAGTTGGTGAGATGCAGTACATCTGGTAGATCATACATCGGGCAGCCACATTGGTGGTGGGAGTGGATATTGAATCCAGTGACAGGGACACGATCAAATGAACTGCTCTAGCATGTATGGTGTCAAGTTACTTGACTATTGTCGCAGCTGCACCCATCCAAGTAGGTGGTGAGTGTTCGATCGTTCCACCTGACTTATGCCTTGAGTCTTGTAGATGGTGCACAGGCTTTGGGGGCCGGTGGGGGGGCGGAGGGGGGGAGGTCAAGAGGTGAGCGGTGGCGTGAGGGAGGTCAAGAGGTGAGCCACTTGCAGAGTACCGAGCATCTGTCCTGCTCTTGTAGCAACTGTGTTGATGTAGATCATCCAGTTAAGCTTCTGGTCAGTGGTAGCCCCCCAAGATGTTGATAGTGGGGAACTTGGAAATAGTAGTGCCATTGAAGATCAAGGGGAGATGACTAGGCTTTCTCTTGTTTGAGATGGTCATTACCTGGCCCTTGTGTGGTGCAAATGTAACCTGCCACCTGTCATCCCAAGTCTGGTTGTTATCGAGGTTCCGCTATAGGTTGGCACGGACTGCTTCAGTATCGGAGAGGTTGCGAATGGAGCTGACCGCTGTGAAATTGTCAGCGAACAGCCCCACTACTGAGCATACGATTGGGGGGGATGGAAGAATATTGATGAAGTAGCTGAAGATGGTTGGGCTGAGGACACCTCCCTGAGGAACTCCTGCAGTGATCACTGCAGATTAGCAGCCCTGTCTATCTTATACTGCATGCCCTTACTGACCACTTCCTCATTTTGATAGCACCTTGTCTGTGCTATCCTCCCTTAAAATGATTGCTATAAAAAAAGTCAAATGACAAAAACACATTATCCAATCCTATCTGTTCTGACACAGAAACATTCAAATTTACATTGTATTTTTATAGATCTCAGTGAGTATCTCACCACTAAATCTTTTTAATGAACATTTCAGTTCTCCTTCTGTGTTCTTAATTTGCACATGTGTCTAAAGGTAAGAATTCACTGTGATTAGCAAGACAAATCGCTTGACAGGCACCATTTTTTCTAGTTATTTCCTGCAGCTGTCAAAGTTAAGGTTTTTATCATTTTTGTGCGGCCAACAGGAGCTTATTTCACATTTATTTCGGCTTACAGTGTTCAGTTAGTAGCAGTATTTTAAATTCCTTGTTAAATGTTTGAGTGTTCTGGCCGTCACAGTGTGGGTGTCAATGCTGGTGACTGGAACATTTTGATATTTAGTTTGAGAGGGAGGAGGGAGAGTCACAAATCAAGGTTTTAAATTTAAGTCAGGCAAACTTTAAAGGGATGAGGCATAAATTAACCACAGTAATCTGGGCTGAACTGTTACAGAGAAACAGTGGCTAGTATTCAAAGAAGTATTAGGTGCAATCCAAAACCAGTATATACCCCGAAGAGACAAAAAAGCTCCACTTGTGTAGTTCAGCAACCGTGGTCAACAAATGAGGTAAGAGACAGTATCAAGCTGAAAGAAAAGACAAGGAAAAGTCAAAATCCAGCGGACTGGGAGATCTATAAGAAGCACCAGAGGGGTACAAAGAAAGTATTAAGAGGTGCAAATAGGGAATCTGAAACTTGCAAGGGATATCAAAGGGAGAGCAAATAAAAGTTGTAATAAATATATTAAGAGAAAGAGGGGGAAAAATTCAGCTGCTTGCGCCTCCCGTTAGCGCCTTAAGAGGGCGCTAATGGGGCGTAAAGCAGCTAACGCCCGGGCGCAGCGCCGCCCACGCCTCCCGAAAAATTTAGTGGGAGGTTAGCGGCGGCGGCAGCGCCCTGTGGCGCTGCGCCGCCGGCGATGACGTCATCGCCGTGCGCAGCACCCCGCTCGCGCCCCGGCCGTGATCTTCAGTCGCGCCCCCTGATTTACCGCCAGACGCTATGTCCGACGGGTTCAGGGAGGCGTACGTGCGGCCGGGGCGGCGATATTTAAAGGGGAGGTGGCAGGCGGCCATTTTTGTTGCTGGCCGCCTGCCAGCACCTGCCCCCGTTGCTGTCCCCGGCCGCCGTGAAGCCCCCCCACCGTGAAGTGCCGGCTGCGCTCCAAGAGCCCGGCACTTCTCTTGAGTGCCGGGCTCTTTTGCCGGCACTCCCGATCCCTGGGGGCCCAGCTGGGCCCCGGTTCGCGCTGCGCAGGGTCCCTCCCCTTTAAGAAGGGGAGGAAGGCCTGCAATACCGCGGCGCGACGTGCCGCAGCGTGTGGCGCTGCGGCACGTAGCGCCAGGATATTCACTCGCAGCGCCCCAAGAGGGATGCGGGGTGCTTCCAGTGGCGCCCCGCTTCCCTCTTGGGGCGCAACCACTGAAGTTCCGGCGCGGGGCCGCTAATTTTTTCGGGGCGCTAAAAGTCGCGCCCCGGCGAGGTTAGCGCCCCAAATGTGGCGCGACTCAATTTTTACCCCAGAGAGTGGTGAAGGGGAATGTGGGCCCATTAAAGACAGATGCAGATGATACTGTAATCAACAAGAAGGAAATGGCAAACTTGTTAAATGAATACTTTGGGCTGGATTTTCCAAGCCCCAAGGAGGCGGGCATGGAGGCGGGACAGCCGGTAAATTTGGAGAAATTGGGGGCGGATTGCAAAGCCGTCCCCATCCCGCCTCCGTGCCCTTTTGCCAGGAGGCAGGAAGATGTGCAGCTTTGGGTCCCGTCTCCTGGAGGCGGGAAAAGCATTTAATCCTTTTAACTGCCTGTTAACAGGCAGAAAAAAGAATTAGTGCCATTTTACCTTCACAGGTGAAGGCTTCCCAACCTCGGAGAACCCCGCCGGGTTGGAGGAGACGTGGAGGAGGTCTGCGGCGGTCGGAGGCACCTGGAAGTAAGGTGTAGAGGTGAGTGATGGGTCTAAGTGTGGAGTGGTAAGTATGCAAGGTGAGTGATAAGTTTTAAAAAGTGTTCACTTACCTTGTTTTCTTCCTACAGCCTTCAGCTGCGGTGGATCGGGAGAGCCGACATCCTCCTTGTCAATTTCACAGACTGGCTGTTGGAACCTCCGTACCAACAGCCATGTGAAATTTACAAATTTGAAAGGTTTGATGAGACCTGAACACAAGGACTCATCAAACTGAAGAGAATGTCAGTGTTTGACAGCTTCACAGAGCTGTCAAACGCTGACATTTCTTCTTTCAAGAAGTCATGACAGATAGCACGTCTGACGTTGACGTGCTCTGTCAGTGACTTCCTCCCTAATTGGCCTGCTGAGCCCGCAGGGCGGGCTTAACAAGCTCAATCAGGGGAAAATCCCTCTGGTTGGTCAGGCAAGGATGGAGGTGGGACATTGACACGACAAGCAGCTGTCCCGCCTCCAACTCGCCTCCAGTCACAAAATCCAGCCCATAGTATCCATAGAAGAAGAGGACAAAATACCAGAGGTGCAAGGGAAACTAAAAATAAGTCATGGGGAGGAACTTACTGGATTTAATATGAGCGGCAATGGCAAGCTTTGGTCAAGCTCAGAAATAGTATGCAGGAGAGTAGCTAGGAGTTATTTTGATTAAGTCAAGTAAGACAACCCATTGATGTGGGGTAGTGTAGAGTGCTCATTATTTATTTTGATTATATGAAGACAAGTAGTAATGATTGAAATAAGTGAATCTGATCATAACTGTTATTCTGGATGTTCATGTGCTGTGAAATAAAACAGCTTAATGATGGGCTTGATGGAATATATTAGACAGGCCATCTCCCAGCATTTGCATCACTTGTGCAGCCTTCCAGGTAACTGATGCAATAGGATCTAAATTAAAGGATTTATTAAGTTGACAAAAAAAACGAATGAGTTAGCCTGCATCTGTCTCCATTCAGCCTGTATCCTGACTCAGTATAATCAGTATCAATTTCTTCAATAACTACCAGCAGAGCATGTTCGAAATTACTGACTAAGTGTTATTGGGCCAGAATTTGCGGTGGGTATGATGGTGTACTCTCAGAGTATGCCATCATACCGCCTTTGAAATGGCCCGCAAGTTCAGGATTTCCGTGCATGTGCTAAATTCTGAACTTGCGATCTGTCAACGTATGCGTTGATAGATCATGCGCACGGCTAAAGGAAAACCAATTGCTGGTGCAGAGTTGGGCTATTTGCCCGCCAACTGCCCAGCAATTGTGTACGAAAATTTTACGGTTGATGCAAACAGGCGCAGGGCCGCCGAAGAGGATACCTCAGGCATGTTTTAACCAATTTCATCTCGGAAATCGGATAGTTTAATTGTATCACGAGTTTTTCTTTTTTCGGCAAAGGTTGGAGTTTTAATGATGTTGATAATTATTATCAGCAAAATTACATTTTTACTAAAAGATCTAAGATGCAGTGAAGTTGGTGGAATGAAGCTAAGTAGGAATTAAATTCCAATCCTGTCAAGTAATTGTAATTAAATCTGATTACGGGATTCCCTTCTGAAATGATGTAAAATCTAATTCTGTTTCCTGATTGGAGGACCAGGCCCACGTGATCCCAGGTACGCTTCTGCACAGGCTGCGTCCCTGGGATCCCTGGGCCATTACGCTGCCCTCCAGTACGCAGCATCAGAGAGCAAGTTTACAAAGGAGGGTCGCCATCAGGTGGGTGCGTATTCTTTTCACAGGTCCATGGCGTACTCCGGAGCTACGCCGCGGACTGCAATTTTTGGGCCATTATCTGCTAAAATACCTTGCATCTGAAGGGAACCCTTTCTGGTGATTTTTGGAGGTAACGAGGCATAAAATAATAAGTGGTGGACGGTAATAGATTACTGTCAGTGGTTAATTTACTAAACTATCATTTAGGTAATTTTCCTCTCAGACTGTAACATTATATATATTAATGGGCTACCACCAGCAGAATGGAGGAGGATATTTTCCTCAGTAAGAAGCAGGACCTGGGTTGCAAGAAGTAATAAGTACACCGTGCTTCCTCTCCCCCTCCAAAAAAGTTCTGTTTGAATATACTTTGGAGTCATGCCCCAGATAGCCTAAGAGAATCAGTAATTCCTAATGATTTAATTATTTTCCACAGAGGATGGTGAAGGTGTGGAATGAACTAGATTTTATTCAACCTTTTTTGAATTGCAAACTCAGGGTCTTTTTATATTTTACACATACAAAAATTGCATCATGTAATACCAACTAAAGGATTAGGCAAAGTACACTAGGCGATGTTTGCTGTATACCAGCAAGAAATATAAAAGCAGATTGTAAGAGCTTCGACAAGTATGTAAAAAGGAAGAAAGTAGCAAAAGTAAACGTTGGTCCCTTAGAGGCTGAGACAGGAGAAATTATTATGGGGAATAAGGAAATGGCAGAAACGTTAAACAAATATTTTGTATCTATCGTCACAGTAGAAGACACAAAAAGCATACCAAAAATGGTGGGGAACCAAGGTTCTAATGAGGGTGAGGAACTTAACGTAATTAATATAAATAGAGAAAAAGTACTAGAGAAACTAATGGGACTAAAAGCCAACAAATCCCCATTACATGACGGCCTACATCCTAGGGTTCTAAAAGAGGTGGCTGAAGAGATAGTGGATGCATTGGCTTTGATCTTCCAAAATTCCCTAGATTCTAGAATGGTCCCAGCGGATTGGAAGGTCGCAACTGTAACACCGCTATTGAAGAAAGGAGGGAGAGAGAAACAGGGAACTACTGGCCAGTTAACCTGACATCAGTCGTCAGGAAAATGCTGGAATCCATTGTTAAGGAAGTGGTATCAGGGCACTTAGAAAATCATAACATGATTAGGCAGAGTCAACATGATTTTATGAAAGGGAAATTGTGTTTGACAAATTTATTAGAGTTTTTTTGAGGATGTAACTAGCAGGGTAGATAAATGGGAACCAGTGGATGCAGTATATTTGGATTTCCAAAAGGCATTCGATAAGGTGCCACATAAAAGGTTATTACACAAGATTAGGGTTGGGGGTGATATAGTAGCATGGATAGAGGATTGATTAACGGACAGAAAACAGAGAGTAGGGATAAATGAATCTTTTTCAGGTTGGCAGGCTGTAACTAGTGGGGTGCCGCAAGGATCAGTGCTGGGGCCTCAGCTACTTACATTCTATATTAATGACCTAGATGAAGGGACCGAGTGTAATGTATCCAAACTTGCTGATGATGCAAAGCTAGGTGGGTCAGTAAGCTGTGAGGAGAACACAAAGAGTCTGCAAAGGGATATAGATAGACTAAGTGAGTGGGCAGTAAGGTGGCAGATGGAGTATAATGTAGAGAAATGTGAGGTTATTCACTTTGGTAGGAAGAATAGAAAAACAGAATATATTTTAAATGGTGAGAAACTTTCAAATGCTGGTGTACAGAGAGATTTGGGTGTCCTCGTGCAAAAAACACAGAAAGCTAGCATGCAGGTACAGCAAGCAATAAGGAAGGCAAATGGCATATGAGACCACACCTGGAGTACTGTGCACAGATTTGGTCTCCTTTTCTAAGGAAGGATATACTTGCCTTGGAGGCGGTGCAACGAAGGTTCACTATATTGATTCCTGGAATGAGAGGACTGTCCTATGATAAGAGATTGTGTAGAATGGGCCTATACTCTCTGGAGTTTAGAAGAATGAGAGGTGCTCTCATTGAAACATACAAGATTCTGAAGGGGATTGACAGGGTAGATGCTGAGAGGTTGTTTCCTCTGGCTGGAGTGTCTAGAACTAGGGGAATAGTCTCAGGATAAGGGGTAGGCCATTTAAGACCGAGATGAGGAGGAATTTCTTCACTCAGAGGGTTGTGAATCTATGGAATTCTCTGCCCCAGAGGGCTGTGGATGCTGAGTCTATGAGTATATTCAAGGCTGAGATCGAGAGATTTTCGGACTCTAGGGGAATCAAGGGATATGGAGATCGGGCAGGAAAGTGGAGTTGAGGTCGATGATCAGCCATGATCTTATTGAATAGCGGAGGAGGCTCGAGGGGCCGTATGGCCTACTCCTGCTCCTATTTCTCATGTTCTTATGACTTTACATTGATATCTGTACCCTCCCCTGCAGTGTCTAGGCCGTATGGTTCTCAACCACTTTGATTTAATTTGTAAGAAGGCTACTTCTTACTTATACCAGTCAGATTCTTTTTGAACTTGCATCACTGCCCCCGTGCCATTAAATTCAGTCGGAGCAAGCTAAGTATGATTTATCTCAAGTGACTACCAGCCATTCGTCAACACAACTTGATCTGAGTGCGTGCATTAATGGGCCAGTTAAATATGAAATAGATATACAGCAGTTAGTGCAGGATGCACAGCTCAGGCTACGTCACATAGCTTTACAGAGCTTTGACACGAAGTGTAATCATTTTTCGCTGTTATATTGTCTGCTGTGATGATTAATGGGTCTAGACAGCATAAAATATGAATTAGGTCAAAATGCAACTTATAAGGTAGATTGCTGTAAGATTGAACTCATTTAGCAGCAAGGATTAAACTAGATTATTTGACTGTGCCCTTATATTTTAGTTGCTATAGAGACTCAATAAAGAAAATGCTGGAAATACACAGGTCAGTCAGCATCTGTAAAGAGAAAAAAGAGGTCAGTGTTTCAGGTTTCAAAAGAAGAGACAGCAGCTTTGTGTGTGCATTATATTTTTAATATCGTAAGAGAAGCCATAAATTTTCCCACGGCCAGCACGTACCTGAGACAGAAATCCAACGCAAGATGACCGGTGGGGCCGGGAAATGGGGTGGGACCCAGTAAAGCCCGGGCTCTGTGCTGAGGATCATAGCCAGGGAATTCCTGCTGGATCGGGGGGGAGGGTGGAAATTCCATCTACCTCATGGACACCTGGCATGTAAAAAGGAGAGGGGGCTGTTAGGAGGGCGTCACGAACTGGATTTCCTGCTGGGCACTATTTAGAGAAGCTGGTTAATGTCACTCCAGTGTACTGGAGGCTGTAAAAATGAAGGGGTATGGTACTTGTGGAGGGTGGAGGAGGGCCCCACAAGGGTTTTCAGGCCTGCGTCTTGGCCTGAAAACTCCAGAAGATTGAATGCAGTTGCAGTGAAATCGCCTCGCTGCTAAAGGGGACCCATTCGAAAATCTTGAGAAACTTATAGCTGGTCCTGCTGGTTTTGAACTGAACAGAGTTCGGCATCAACATTTTTTTTTTTCCTCCTGCACCCCCTGCAAGCCGGTGCCCAAAATGTGCCCATGCTGGCACTGGTCATTGCCTATTTCATTCAAATTTCCTGACCTCAGAAACCCCACCGAGATCAGGATCTCTTCAGTCTGGCTGATTATGATTTCCATTCCACTGCAGCTATGGCAGTGGGGCAGGGTGGTAAGTATTCAAGAGGCATATTTTGGAAGCAGCTTATGTATTCATATTTTAAAATTAAAAGCTTGAGGCTGAGAAAAGGCAAGAATTTCGGGTCCTCGACCTTGATCTGTATATTAATTAGGTAACATTAAAATTACAACACTTGGCCAAACTACATGCAAGATCTAGCAACATAAAGCCTTGATTCCACACAAGCCGTTACTCAAGGCTACAGGAGAGGTTGACACAACACAAATTTTAAAACTGAGCAGTTTATACCATAAAGAGGTAAGTGCCAACCCGTCAGCTTATAAATGGAAATGATTTATTAGAAATGAATAATTGTGTTAACTATTTCATTCAAAGTTCAAGTCCATTATTACCCATGTGATCACTTTTATGTTCACTGTTCATGAATTCAGCCGTAGGTCTTGTTGCTGTGGGTGAATAAAGACTAATTTTGTTCTCCTGGCCGGCCTCCCATCTTACACCCTACATAAAGTTGAGGTCACCCAAAACTCTGCTGCCCATATCCTAACTTGCACCAAGTCCTGTTCACCCATCACCCCTGTGCTCGCTGACCTACTTTGGCTCCCAGTCCGGCAACGCTTCGATTTTAAAATTCTCATACTAGTTTTTAAATCCCTCCATGGTCTCACCCCTCCCTATCTCTATGACCTCCTCCAGCCCTACAATCCACACATCTCTGCACTCCTCCAATTCTGGCCTCATGTGCATCCCTGATTTTAATCACTCCACCATTGCCGGCCGCGCCTTCGGCTGCCTAGGCCCTAAGCTCTGGAATTCCCTCGCTAAACCTCTCCGCCTCTCTACCTCTATCTCCTCCTTTAAAACGCACCTTAGAACTTACCTCTTTCGGTTCTAATATCTCCTTATGCGGCTTGGTGTCAAATTTTGTTTGATAATGCTCCTGTGAAGTGCCTTGGGATGTTTTACTGCGTTAAAGGTGCTATATAAATGCAAGTTGTTATAATTTGCTTACCACAGTATCCAGCCTGAAATCTTTTAAATGGGATATATTTGACATTAGAGGTTCCAGATATGTTAAAACAACTTCTCCAGGATGGATGAATATACCCAGAGTGCTTGTGGGTGACGAGGTAAGAGATTTGTGAAGCACTGATGGTCATTGTAAGGGAGTCAGTGAACAGTGGGATGTTCTATCAGACTGGAAATAGGCAACTGCAGTTCCCATATTCAATAGGGTGACAGTCACAGCTGGTAACTACAAATCCATTCACCTGACATCAATAATAAGAAAATTAATTAAATCAATAATGCTGAGCAAAATGGAAAGACACCTGTATGAAAAAAGCATCATAAATGACAGCCAACACACCTTCAAGAGGTCTTGCTTGACCTACATCATAGACTTATTTGAGAAGGTGACCTAGCAAATTGTTAAGGAAAAACTGTTGACATAGTGCAACTAGACTCCCAAGTACTGTACAAGAGATACCTTTACAAACTAAAGTCAGTGGGTTTCAAGGGAAAGACAGAGATTTGGATTAGTGACTGGCCTAAAGGAAAGCAGCAGAGGGTAGTCATAAGGGAACTAGGCTACAAGGAAGGTAGGTATTGAATGAGGAATGCAACAGAAGTCCATTGTGGGACCTCTCCTGTTCCTGGAATACACAAATGATCTGGAATTGCAGGCTCAGTGGAAAATGGTTACATTTTCAGATGACATCAAGCACAAGATTTGGGTCTGCATCTGGACTAATCAGTGGCAAATGAAGTTCAGTAGGGACAAATTCAAGCTACTGCATATTGGAAGCAAAAATACAAGGTTTGTGTACTTCATGAATGGGATAGAACTCGCCAAGAGAGATATCTGGAAGGGACCTTACATGGGGCATTGGTTGGCTTGTTGCTCACCCTGTTCATACAGTCATGATGCGGAGATGCCGGTGTTGGACTGGGGTGGACAAAAGTGAGAAGTCGCACAACACCAGGTTATAGTCCAACAGCTTTATTTGAAATCACAAGCTTTCAGAGCGGCTGCTCCTTCGTCAGGTGAAGTCTTCACCTGACAAAGGAGCAGCGCTCCGAAAGCTTGTGATTTCAAATAAAGCTGTTGGACTATAACCTGGTGTTGTGCGACTTCTCACTTTTGTTCATACAGTGTCAGATGACAATCAGCACTGCAAATAATGCTATAGTAAAAATCAATTGGGTTTAAGGTGTACAGTGACCTGGTTAGGCTGCACCTGGAGAATTGGTTGCCCAACATGAGAGAGGCAATCAAGCCATAGAAGTAGCTAAGGAGAGTAACAAGGCTGATTCCTAGTGTCAGAAGGAAGAGTTCCGAAGATCAATTTGATAAGCTAGGCCCCTTCAGTCTCTTAAAAAGATATTTCAGAGGGGAGCTTTGTGTAAGTATATAAAATTTTTAACTGTTCAGTGAAAGTAAACCCAAAATAACACTTTCACATAGACGGGAGCAACAGGACAGGAGGACACAGGTCCAGCATTGCTGAATATTGTTGGGTGATCAGTCGCAGGAACACTTTGCTAGGATGGTGGGCTGATACCAGGATACTGTACTCATTTAAGAAACAACAAGATGCTGTAATGAGAATTGTTATTCTGAGATCCAGATGTGCTGGAGGGACTTCATCATCCCAATTTATCTTGTGATTTTGTGAGTATAACTTTACCTAGCAGCACTTTGTTTTCTATGGTACAAGAAATGATCATTATCTTTAATAAAGGAGTCTTTGTGTTTTGGGGTGGGTGTTTCAGTCTCCTGGTCCTGTAGGTGCTTAGTGTTTTTATTATGTGCAGGTGCTTTCTATTTGAATGCTTCCTATAACCATTGATACTCTGGGCACTGTTTATCTTTTCTTCACTCTCCAGGTTTAACTTTGGATTTTTTGCTTAGTTTAGAATGACCTTCCCTCCCTCCCCTTTCATTTGTGTCTCTCCCCCTATACAAGGGAGCACTTGTTTGAAGCTTCCGTCAGGATTGGGCTCCACCTAATAAAGTCAATATGTAAGTCATATTCTAAAATAAAACCAACTCTAAAAGTCTCCAAGTCACAGAACAAACAATGGGTGGGAAAAAATTAAAAAGTCACCCTCCTAGTAACAGTCCCTCCCAGCTACAAATACTGTTGCAAACAGGAAATGCTGTTGGAAATGTAGAAAGAGACATTTTGTTTCTTTAAAGGTGCAGGCCCTCTAAAGTACACCGAAATGATGACGGTCTCAAAATGGATAATTTTGAACAATTGAGTTTCTTCTCTCAGAGGGTCATGAATCTTTGGAATTCTCTACCCCAGAGAGCAGTGGAGGCTGAGAAATTGAATATATTCAAGGCGGAGATAGACAGATTTTTGAAAAACAGGGGAGTCAAGGGTTATGGGGAGCGGGCGGGAAAGTGGAGTTGAGGCCAAGATCAGATCAGGCTCGAGGGGCCGAATGGTCTACTCCTGCTCCTGTTTCTTATGTTCTTAATTCAACTCAGTCCACTTTGAATCAATTTGGATTAATGCTCATCATTACTAACTACAGATTTAAAAAAAAAAGAAAAGCAAAGTAGTGCGGATGCTGGAAATCTGAAATAAAAGCAGAAAATTCTGGAAACGCTCAGCAGGTCAGACGACCTTTCATCAGAACTTTTTCTTTTTAAAAAAACAACACTGGAACTCTTTATCTCCCTCATTCTTTCCATCTTCCCTCAATCTGCAGGTTTTTCCAAGCTTGGTGTTATCCAACCATTACTTCTTAATTGTCTTACTACCTTTTGCAACCTTGGTGGTGTTCTTTATTACGGGCCTTTGCTTTTCACCTATATTTCCCGTTTATACATTGATTCCTAGCAGCAGACAATTCAAACAACTAGGTCTCATTTTAAACAAATCTAATATAAGGAAACTTCAAATTTGTTTGTTTTCTTAGGGTCTATTCACTTTTATTATTTGATTGTTGAGCTCTTCTGTCAAGTCTATGATTTTATCTAAAATAAGGAAATAATTATCACTCCTTATGTTCATTGACATTGACAAATTGTCCAGTGTTCTGTTCACCTTCACTGAAACAAAAGCCTTCAAATTTCATTCACATTTAAACATTTTTTAAAAGCCTCGAAGGCTTGTAACTCATTACAAAATTGTTACTTTTATCTGTTTATTCACTACGTAGCTTCTGATTGGTCAGTTGATACTAAGGTATTCTTTTTCCATGGCCAATTGAGTTTGTGTAAACATCTGTCCCAATAGTAATAATAATCTTATTCTTGTACTTTCTCTTGAAGGACAATACAACTATTTGTTTTAACACATGCTTTTGTTCCATGTGACTTCACCTGCCCCTTCGAAGGCCTCCACTATACAGCTAACACATGTTTCAGCAACTGGGCAGGTTATATTCCCGACACCAGAAGGTCTGTGATTTACAGCAAATGTGCTGAGTAAAATGCCTTCAGATACAGCATCAAATAAATGTAAAAAGGTTAACAAAGCATTTATGGGAGGAAGTGACCTATTGGCCCAGATTTTCCTCTCTGTGGCAAGGGAATGGCTTTCGTCGTTCACTTCGCATACAGTTGCCCACAGACTTTTCGTGGGCTTCTTAGCGGAGATTTCGACGAATCCGGTGTCTGTTTCAATGCGGCGCCCACTACAGGGGATCTGTGGTGTCTGTGAGCAGGGAAAAGCAGCAGCGGGTCTCTTCAACTAATCAGATTGAAGTATCCTCACTGAGTCACGCAGACTGCAAACCAGGAAGTAAAAAACAGGAAATATAAATTACATTTAAATCATTGAACAGGAAACAAAATAATGATTTGGACATACACTGGGATTAAGGGAGAGAGATAAGAGAAAAACAGAAAAACTAAAAAAAAAAATTTTTATTTTTATTTTTTTTAAATCTGCATCATTAATTTTCTTCTGAGAGAATGGAACTCCACAATTGCAAAATTATGTTTTCAGGGCCAGAGAGGTTGTTCAGCAGTAATTATCATTTATTACGCCATTAAAAATTCACTTACTCCTGAATGCAACAGCCCTAACTTTTTCAACCCTTACGCTAGTGAAAGCAGGTCCTACAATGTTGAAATTTGTGGATGGTAAATAGTGAGGAGGATAGTAGCAGACTTCAGGAGGACATAGGCAATCTGGTGAATGGGCAGACACATGGGAGATGCAATTTAATGCAGCTAAGTGTGAAGTGATGCTCTTTGGGGGGAACAACATGGAGAGGCAGTTATAATCTAAATGGTACTATTTTGAGGGGGGTGCAAGAGCAGAGGGACCTGGCGGTGCATTTTTACTAATCTTTGAAGGTGGCAGAGCAAGTTGATAAGGCGGTTAAGAAAACGTATGGGATACTTGGCTTTATAAATAAGGGCATTGAATAAAAGACAAAGAAAGTCATACTAAACCTTTACAAATCACTGGTTAGACCTGAGCAGGAGTATTGTGTAAAATTCTGGGCACCACACTTTAGGAAGAATGTCGAGGCCTTGGAGAGGGTACAGAGGAGGTTTACCAGGATGATATCAGGGATGAGGGACTTTAGTTATGTGGAGAGATTGGAGAAGCTGGGATTGTTCTCATTTAATGTGAATCAGAGAAGGTTAAGGGGAGCCCGATAGAGGTATTCAAAATAATGAGGGGTTTTGATAGAGCATGTAGAGAGAAACTGTTTCCTCTGGCAAGTGGGTCGGTAACCAGAGGTCATCGATTTAAAATAATTGGCAAAAGAACTGGAGGAGTAATGAGGAGAAATTTTTTCCCCACTGAGGGTTGTTATGATCTGGAACGCACGACCTGGAAGAGTGGTGGAAGCAGATTCCATAGGAACTTTCAAATTTGAACATGTACTTGAAGAGGACTAATTTGCAGGGTTATGGGGAAAAAGCTGGGGTGTGGGACTGAATTGGACAGCTCTTTCACAAGCACGATGGGCTGAATGGCCTCCTTCTGTGCTGTAAGATTCTGTGCTGTAAGATTCTGTGATTCTATTCAATGATTCTAACCCTGTCCTTAACCGAAAGCTGGATTTGCGCTCTTCCAGCTGAGGTTGTTGGATAGTGATCAGAAGTGGGAACGAAGGTGGGACCCTCGGCACCAAGACCAATTGTAACACCCCTAGTGCAGCCTTAGCTGAAATCAGCAATGCCTGGGATTGAACCGAGGACTTTCCTGGTCTATATGGTTTATTTATTCACTGGTTAAACTTGCCGACAGAACAGTCCTCAAAAGCATGTTTTTAAGCACAAGGTGCTATAGAAGGCATATTTTTCTAAATTAAAAACTCTTGCTTCTCTCGCAATCTGCAAGGAGAGATTCAAATCGTGAAGACGGTGCTGTTGAAAGAAGTTACGTCTATGGGGTTCAGTGCTACAAGCAGGGAAATGACTTTTTTCATTCAGGAAGTTGCACTATTTAATGAGGAATTCAATGAGATTTTAATTTGAAAAATTATTATTTTTTTAAAATCAAGGTCCCTGAAATTATGCTGTCAGATTCTTGCTTAATGTTCATCTGAAATGTTGTTCTCCACGATTGTACGAGTGGCATTAACTCATTTCGCCAAATAGGTTTTCACAGTCGAGTATGGTAGTGTGAATGAAAGGGTGCAAGAGGAGGAGCTGGAGCAATTAGATAGGATAACTGTAGATAGGGAAGTAGTCCTGAAAAAATTGGTGGAGCGCAAAGTGGAAAAGATACTGGGCTCTGTGTTGGCACATGGCCCATATTTCTGAGTGACGTTGGAGAGCAGAGGCTTTGACCGCAATCTCTGAGGACTGCAGGATTGGCAGTATAATAAAGCAGGTAACTATAGACGAGTCAGCCTAACATCAAAGTGGGTAACCTACCAGAGGCTATAATATAGGATAAAATTAAGAAAGCCTTGATTTATTTAAGAACAGCCAACGTGGATTTTTAAAAGGCAACTTGCATATGACAAATTTAAGTAATTAATGGAGGGCGTTAATAAAGGAAATGCAATGAATGTTGTGCATATATAGATTTTCTTGATAAAGTGCAGTGTAGGAGGCTTGTTGCTAAGTTCAAGGCACACAGTATTAAAAGGAGTGTGGTGGCATTTGCTAGGAAGTTGGTTTAAAAAACCCAGAAAACAGAGTAATGGCTAATGGATATTTTACAGATTGGAGTGATGTAACTGTTGGTATCACAACAGGCGTGAGTGTTGAGACCTCTTCTCAATATGTATAAATGATCTGGCACATTATCAGAATTTGTCGATGAGACAAAAATAGGGAGCGTGGTTAACTATGAAGATAACGGTAAGAAAATTCAGGAGGCGGATTAGTAGAATGGGCAGATAGATATCAGGTGAAATTTAATGCAAAGAAATGTGAGGTGATACATTTTGTGAGGAAGAATAAGGAGAGGGCATATACATTAAATGGTAAAACTTTAAAAGAGAGGAGGAGCTGAGAGACATAATGGTTGAGATACACAAATCTTTAGAAGTGGGAGAACAAGTTGTTAAAGAGATAAAGAAAGGTTATGGGATCCTCGGGTTTATAAATAGGATTAAGGGCTGGATTTTACCAGCACTGAGGAGGCGGGTCTGGAGGCGGGACTGCTGGGAAAATCCCCAAAAATGGGAGCGGGTCCCAAACCTGTTCCCAACCCGCCTCCAACCAATCTTCTTGGGAGTCGGGTCCCCGATTTGCATAGGGACCCGACTCCTAGTGGCAGGAAGAGGATTATAGCCACTTAACTGCCTGTTAACAGGCAGTTAAGAGGCTTTTTTCAATTTTTCGACTGCTGCTGCGGGTTTCCCGACGTTGGGGAACCCCGCCAGGGTAAGTGAGGCGTGCTGTGGGTCTGTTGTTATGTTGGTGTTTGGATGACTGCTGCAGAAGTGGTGTGAGAGAGGCAATGGGACAATGGTTAGTATCAGAGGTAAGGACATGTTGGGAAAGTAATTTTTAATGTGGTTAGATGTTTCTGCAGGTGACAAGCTGTGAATTGTTTGTGTAGCCTCACCTCATCGGGAGAAGTGACAGATGGCTTCTGCAATCTCGGCTGCAGCTGCCATCTGTTTCATCCTAAGGCGAGAGTAATTGGAGAGTCTGGGTGCAAGGGCTCGCCTTTGGACAGGGATTGTCAGTGTTTGACAGCACCTCAATGCTGTCAAACACTGTCAAATCATCTGTCAAACAAGTGTGGTGCATATCCCTTTAAGAAAACCGGCAAGTGAAGCGTCATCATCTGATGCCGGCTTTCCCTTAATTGGCCAGCAAGCCCACAGGGTGGGCTTAACGAGGCCAATCAGGGCAAAATAGCGTCTGTTCGTCAGATGTCGCTGGGGGCGGGACTGGAATCCGAAAACCAGCAGTCCTGCCTCGAACTCAGCCTGGAAGGTAAGATTCTGCCCATAGTGTACAAAAGCAAAGAAGTAATGCTAAACCTATAAAAATCATTGGTTAGACCACAGCTAGAATATTGTGTCCAGTTTTGGATGCCTTACTTTAGGAAAGATTTCAAGGCCATAGAGAGGGTACAGAAGCAATTCACTAAAATTATACCAGATATAAGAGGCTGCAGTTAATGAGGTGAGATGGGAGAAATTGGGGTTCTTTTGATTAGAAGAAAGAGGGTTAAGAAGAGTTCTGATAGAGTTGCTTAAAATGTTGAATGGTTTTGGTAAGGAGAATAGGGGAAAACTGTTTCAACTTGTTGGTGAGTTGGTAACTAGTGGACATAAATTTAAGATAGAATAAAGGAAGAGGTTAGGAGAAATGTTTTAGGCACAGGGTTGTTGGGACATAGAATTACTTACCTGAAACAGTGGTGGAAGCTTAATCCATAACAGCTTTTAAAAGGGCAGTCAATACATATTTGAAAAAGAAAGGGCAAGGAAATGAGACCAAGTGAACTTAACTGGACCAGCCACATAAATATTGTGGCAACAAGAGCAGGTCAGAGGCTGGGTATTCTGTGGCGAGTGTCTCACCTCCTGACTCCCCAAAATCTTTCCACCATCTACAAGACACAAGTAAGCAGTGTGATGGAATACTCTCCACTTGCCTGGATGAGTGCAGCTGCAACAACACTCAAGAAGCTCAACACCATCCAGGACAAAGCAGCCCGCTTGATTGACACCCCATCTACCACCTTAATCATTCACTCCTTCAACCTCCGGCGTACCGTGGCTGCAGTGTGTACCATCTACAAGATGCACTGCAGCAACTCGCCAAGGCTTCTTTGGCAGCACCTCCCAAACCTGCGACCTCTACCACCTAGAAGGACAAGGGCAGCAGGCGCATGGGAACATCATCACCTCCAAGTTCCCCTCCAAGTCACACACCATCCTGACTTAGAAGTATATCGCCGATCCTTCATCGTCGCTGGGTCAAAATCCTGGATCTCCCTCCCTAACAGCACTGTGGGAGTACTTTCACCACACGGACTGCAACGGTTCAAGAAGGCGGCTCACCACCACCTTCTCAAGGGCAACTAGGGATGGGCAATAAATGCTGGCCTTGCCAGCGACGCCCACATCCCATAAACGAATTAAAAAAAAATAGCTTTTTCAGCGGGTCAGCACAGGCACGATGGGCTGAATTGACTCCTTGTATGCTGCAAAATAATTTAATTTTCCCACTAAAATAAGAGCGAGTGGAACTTAGAAAAATTTGTTTGTAATTTCAGGGTCAAGGTAATTGTGCTGAAAGACGTGAATGGATTACTGATTTGAAGAATATAATCAATGGTCTTATATTCATACAACCTATAAATCATGCACTTAGGGGAAAATGTTCTCCATTTTTTTTCAGACTACAGGCCACATGACTAATGGTTTTGTGTAAACAGGCTTGAGTCAGGGTTAATATGCAAGTGTTGCCCAGTTAAATCTTGCTCAAACTAGAAAAAGTTGTTCATCGCTCATAACTGGCAAGCAAAGCAGGATTCTTTCTTAGTGATCGAGAGTGTTTAATCAAACAAGAATAAGAATGAAAAGTTCTGGCAGCTGGTCAGACCCGTCGGCCATCTCAGACTGGTGCCCAGTCAGTGCCTGCTGCTGACTTCCAGTTGTGTCCCTTCTTGGATATTTGAGTGTTCTTTCTCAAAAGCTCATGTTAAAGCGGCCTTAAATTTGAATACGGTATAAGTCGCCCTGCAATGGGGAAAAGCAGTTTTTTTTCCCCATGACTGAATAACTTACAGAACACACTTCTGGACAGTACAATTTCCTAAAGAGTGATCTAATCAGAAATCACGAACAACAGTTCCACCAATCAGAATGCACCAGTAATAATGATGCTAAGACAATTGTTAAGTAGCTAACGAGGCAGTTAACAAGCTGAAATCCCCCAAACTCTGTTCATGCATTTGTGCAGTGTTCAATTTTGTGCTTCCTGGCTCGGCTGAAAATAAAATGGATAATTTTAACTGAAGCCGCCGGGCGGGAAGCAGACTGGTTTGGGTCGGATGCCCATTTTACACCCCACTCGATTTTATTCTCCGTTGCCTTCAATAGAGAGTAAAGTCAGGTGGGGTGTAAGACGGGCGCCCAACCCGAACCTGCCCATTTCCCGCTGGGTGGGTTAAGTTAAAGAGACCCCCTAAGAATCCCAGTGTAGCCTTAAGGCCCTGTGCTCAACCAACTTGGCAACTCTTCCACTTTGTGTAAATATAATTCAGCCTATGTCAACATTATTGTTTACAAGAGTGTTCTGTGCTGTCTATTTGAAAGGGCTTATCACCGGCTCCCACATACACATCCACCAACCCCTGAAACAGAACTGTAATCACTGTAAACTGGAAATGAAATCAGAAGACTCAACTTGAGCTAGATTTTGCCCTGTTATTATAGAGTGTGCAATGAAGTAGTACTTCCAAGAAAGAGGACGTCTTAAAACATATTCATCACATTTGTAAATTTTTTATTTTTTTTCACTGTAATAGATGAAACGTTACTGTACTTGATTCAAACATATTGTATGAAAGTAATAATTGTAGTTTAGGTTTCCCCGTTTTCCAATACTTTGTGTAGTTGTGTGAAATATTGTGTAGCATTACATAGAAGAGAATAACAATGATGTGTTTTGCTACTAATAAGCTAACATAAATTGTGAGATATTATTCTGCATGTGCCTAGTGTGACAAGACAAGCCAGCATACAGAGAACGGGAGTAAAGCAAATACATTCTTATTTCAGATATTTATTCACTTCCCTGCCTCTGGAAGAGGAGTGGATAGGATAAAAATTATCAGAAAAATAAATAACGTGGCACTCTCAAAGCCCCATCTCCTTATAGGGGACTGTTTGGTCTCTATGTGGCACATCTCCACATTAGAATTGTTAATTTGGTGCAGTGGTAATTGTGGACAGCCCATGTGAATACTGTGTTGCTCCAGAGGAATGGTAGATTAAAGGTAAAAGAAAAGGAAGGAGGTGCGGTTACTATTTATCCTTCATCTGTATCTCATCCGTGCAAGTTGATCTGATGACTGAATATTCTAAATCCAGCAAGAGAATGTCTTTTTGTTTGGGGATTAGTGGATAAGTCAGGCTTTGTACGTCAGGCTGCAGGAAAGTTCATACCCATGGTGTAATGGGGCTGAACCACAAATTGAATTTTAAAAACATACTCAAGTTGTGACGATAACTAATTTGAAAAAAGTTCAACAGCAAAAAAAAAAAATGGAATGTTGACATTTACATTGTATTTGAATTTGTATTTTGGGGTGCATTTCTGTTCTTTTAAGTCAGAAGTCAAAGGCCATACAATGGGAACATTTCCCAGGCGTTTCTCTCCTTTTTCTTGTGTCCAGGTCGCCCCATGCTACATTTAATACCCTAGTTAAGAGGTTAGGCAAGAGACCTCCTCCCAGCCCACTGCCGATGCCACTTTGTAACCAGCTGGTAGGAGACACACAAGGATGGCCTGGAATATCAGCTTCTCCGATCTCCTCCTGCCTCTGTCTCCTCACCTTTGAGGAAGCACCAGATTTATATTTAGCACCTGCTCCAAATTGTAGGGCCTCTTCAGATTATTTCCAAAACAATTCCGTCTGGATATATAATGCATCATAAATATATTGAAGAGTCCTTGAAGCTTGTCTAACATAAACTATGGATACCAATAAATCCAGTAATTTAAAGAGAATGTTCCCATGAAGCTGTACATAAACCAAAGTATATTCCTTATAAAAATAGACCAACATGTTTTCTTTCTGTAATTTGATTGAATAAAAATCAGTTTTTTGGTCCAGGCTTTTCCTGTCTATCCAAGAACTGAGGCTGTCCAAAATCTTTCTGAAAGGGCAACAATGACTTTTTAAAGCACAAATGATGGTATCAAGAGAGAAATGAAATATATTGTATAGATATCTTCTGTGACAATCCGATACAATAAATATCCACTTAAACATATACAATACTTTTTAGAAAGTTGTCTTTGAGATACTTAATTGGATACAATGAGTAGCAGATGGTCTTCTAGATCTTCTCAGTCTTCCGATCATTAGTAGCCCTTAAAATAAAAGGTACAGAGGAAAGTGGAAGTATATTTTTAGAAGGAATATACATACACAAAGCTGTATAATAACCTTAGGCTAGCTGTGAAGTGTCTAAAGAACATTGTAACCACCCCCCCACCACCACCACCTCCCCCGTACCCATCCAATACATAAATTAATTAGACTAAAGAAAGAAAGAACTTGCATTTCTATTGCACAATCTGTCCCAAACTGCATTACAGTGAGTGAAGTACTTTTGAGGTGTACTCGTTGTTGTTTTGCAGGCAAATGCAGCAACCAATTTGTGCACAGCAAGGTCCCACAAACAGCAAATGGGATAAATGAATAATCTGTTTTGGTGGAGCTTGATGAGGGAGGAATGTTAGCCGGCGCGCTGATAAGAAGTCCATGCTCTCCTTCAAGTTGTGCCAGGCAATCTTTTTAGGTTCACTTGAACAAGCAGATAGGAAGGCCCTTGTTTAATGTCTCATTTTAAAGACAAAATCTCTGACATTGCAACACTCTTAGTATTGTATTGAAGTGTCAGGCTAGGTTACGTGCTCAAGTCTTGGCGTGGAGCTTGATCCCATGACCGTTTGACTCGAGAGGTAAGAGCATGATTACTGAGCCAATGTGACACTTAGATCGAGCAGATTAAAATAAATCCGCAACAAAGAGGGTGAAATGCATCTTGGGCGGTAACGCAAAATGGAAAAGAAAGTCGGCTGGAATGTAGAAAGGCAGCTAATGATGCCCATTTTTCACTAAGACAAATTTCACCCCTAAAATCTTTACAAATTCTCTGACTTATCTGTCAACTTTTGTATTGCTATACCATGGTTCTAAATGTATTTTTTTTTTAAACAAATTAAGTTCCATCTCAATACAGTCTACACCTGATAATTCAAAGTCATGTGCTAAAAACAAATAGAATTATCCAGTAATTCATATTAAGCAATGTAAATAGCACAGGAAAATAGAAATTTAGGGCAAAAAATTGAGTTATCAGATAATTTGAAGTGAGCGACTTTGAATTGAAAGGAATAGTGAAGTTTGAGGGACCGTTGAAAAAACGTCAGTGTTGATATACCAGCATTTCAGCTTCAGGTCCACTGTTTTGGACTCCACAGCCAGTCTCCCCCACTGCACTGTCCTTGATACTGGCCCAAAACTCGCCCAATAAGCAGGCTGTATTATTCTTCAGCGACAGTCTGCTGCTCTCTTCTCTCTGACTGATGGTCAGCATGAGCTCAGAGTACAACAGTCAGCGTTAGTATTCCTATTCGTGCCACTGGGTTTATTTGTTTGAATTTGGTGGCCCAATGGTTTTGGAAATGTCTGGCCTCAATGATGCTCAGTCATTGGTGAATTTATGTCTGCCAAAAGTTAGATCAGCTGAAACCAAACTTGCAATAATTATTACCAAGTTAATTTACTAAGATGCTGACAGTTGCTAAGGTTATTTCCTTTTAATTGCTCGCCTGAGAGGCTTTTCATTTTCCAGGAAACAGATGTTTCCATCATATTTCTTTCAATAAAAATGATATTATTCAGAAACCTAACTCTGCATAAGGACACCATTCTTCTTCTTAGGCAGTCCCTTGGAACCAAGGATGACTTGCTTCCACACTAAAAATGAGTTCTCAGGTGACTGATGAGTCCAATGCGGGACCGACAGTCTCTGTCACAGGTAAAGTAGACGGTGGGTGGGGTGCTTAGGTTGACGTGCGCTGCTTGCGCTTGACTTCCGCTTGCTCCCGGCAAAGAGACTCGAGGTGTTCGGCGCCTTCCCGGATGCTTCTCCTCCACTTTGTGCGGTCTTGGGCCAGGGATTCCCAGGTGTCGGTGGGCATGTTGCACTTTTTCAAGGAGGCTTTGAGGGTGTCCTTGAAGCGTTTTCTTTGCCCACCTGGGACTCTCCTGCCGTGTCGGAGCTCCCAGTAGAGCGGTTGTTTTGGGAGTCTCGTATCGGGCATTCGGACGATGTGACCCGTCCACCGAGCATAATAGGTAAGGAGTGGAACACAAGTGGATACAGCAAAGGGAGCTGTGTTTTTAAACAGGGGATGCAGAATGGGGAACAGTGCAATACCCGCTTCACTTGGAGCACGTCCTAATGCAGAGTGACGGAGGTGTGAGTGAAGGTGAGGGACTTTCTCACTTGTAGTTTACAAAAAATAATTTCAACCGGTGATAATCCCAGTAGATTACACAAAAGTGCAGCAGGTGCTAATGATTCTTAAGCGAATGACTTTTTGTAAAGGTGGTGGGTTCACTGTCATTCTGCAAACTGTAATTTAAACTAGTTGCACTTTAGTTAGTTTCTTCTAAGCACTCACTTCAATGAGTAATAAATCAATATTTTGGTTCTATTGAAGGAAGGACCACATCAAGCTGTGTGTGTTTCAGATAATGGATGCAACAGACAAGGGCAAAGCAATGTCACATTACACTCCGACCAAGAATGCCAACAAAGCAATAACAGGAAAGCACATCATTTACTGGTCAGGACCTTGGCAAGTCTAATGCTGCCATGATAAACTGAACAATATGATGTAGTGTTTAAAAGCTTTGAAGAGGAAGTGATTGCACTTTCAACTATGCAAAGCACTTGGACTCAGTATGAGGCACATCTCACTGGAAATATTTTTAAAGAGCTTTTTTCAAATTCTGAGGGCATTGCATTACATCTTTAAAATTAGTTAAATTAGGAAAGAATAGCAATGTAATTTTATTTATTAAAATTGAATACTTCTAATGTTATATTTATCAAGTACCTTTTATTGAAATGTCGCTTGTATCTACTTTTGAAATGCAGTGACTGTTGTTATGTCGAGAAATGTTGTCATTGTTATGGCCACTCGTTTCCTATAATACAACAATCAAATTCGTATTCCCATCACTTATTTTTATCGCTATTTAATTCAGCATCAACATCATGTTCTAGGAATGTTTTCTATTTTTTGTTGAGTAAGCACACACACAACAGCCGAGGTTCCAGCACTGGGGGGAGTGGATGATGGGGGCAAATCTTTTTGACATGGCTAATGTCCCCTCTTCCCTCATCCCCCCCACCCCCCCGCCCCCACACTCCAAATCCTGGAACTGCCCCGTTGCTTAACCCTCAGCTCTTTCTACACAGTTGCATCACTATGAAACAGTAAGTGCTATTACTTCCTTTCTACCTGAGAGTGCTCTCACACTAATGGTGCAGCTATCGTAGCAGTCACAGGCACACAGTGGTTGTGTGTAAAATAATCAATTAATAATCAATTAACAGTTAGATTTTACAAACTAGCATTGCCAGTGCAGAGAACGTATTAGGAATTCAGGCAAAGATCAACACTCCCAGCATGATTACCGGCTATTCACAACAGATGGAATATTGTCCTGGGTGCCTGGACCTTCATGCCCGCATCCCAGGAACACATATCCGCATTCAACCACCATGATTTTCCATCTTCTAAAATTGATGAAAAAGGACCAAAAAATTCCCCCCTGGATAAACATTTGAAGGAGAAAATGTTAAAGAATCCAGAGCAAGAGCTGGGAAATGGGATTGGAGTAGGTAGCTCTGGGTGGGAGCGAGCATTGTTACGAGAGACCAAATAACTCCCTCCTTGATGGCGATTTCTATGATTTTATAATTCATAAATGAAAAGTGATTTACAGACTGTGAAATGTTTAAAATTGTCAAGGCACCCAAGTATGCAAGGTGATACAATTCATTCTGCAAACCCATGTTCATAGATGAAGCTAATCATCTTGGATGATTTAATCAAAGATGACACATGCTCTTTGATATCTAACCAGCCCATCTCGAGAGAATATGATCCTAGGATATGCTGAAAATAACATACCAGTTAAAAAATGAATGAGATGAGCAGAGTGCATCTTAAAATGTAATTAACAGTCTAGAGATTCCTTACTCTTGGCTAACAAAATCTGGAGAGCAAACCCAGAAAATGGACCCCAAGCTGAATGAAAATGCTAATTTTTTAATGCAGCATTATATGTTCGAAATCTAAGAGTCAACCTAATTACAGTTGTACATGCAAGTTCATTTATTTTGAAGCTAAATCAGAGTACAGATAGCCAACCTAGCTGACATCAGCTGTGGCTCAGTTGGTAGCACTCTCGCCTCTGAGTCAGAAGGTTGTGGGTTCAAGTCCCGCTCCAGAGACTTGAGCACAATAATCTAGGCTGATACTCCAGTGCAGTGCTGAGGGAGTGCTGCACTGTCGGAGGTGTTGTCTTTCGGATGATACGTTAAACCGAGGGCCCCGTCTGCTCTCTCAGGTGGACGTAAAAGCTCCCATGGCACTATTTCCAAGAAGAGCAGGGGAGTTATCCCCAGTGTCTTGACCAATATTTATCCCTCAATCAGCATCACAAAAACAGATTATCTGGTCATTATCACATTGCTGTTTGTGGGAGCTTGCTGGGCGCAAATTGGCTGCCGCGTTTCCTACATTACAACAGTGACTACACTTCAACAAGTACTTCATTTGCTGTAAAGTGCTTTGAGACGTCCTGAGGTCGTGAAAGGCGCTATATAAGTGCAAGTCTTTCCTTTATTTTTCTTATTGGAGTGCCGTGGTTCAGCAGAATAAGTAATTTTATGCTGTCCAGTTCGTCCCTGGTTCAGACTCATAAATAATTCTCTACTTTCCAATTCTTACCTGGTTCAGAGTAATAGGTAATGCTATACTGTCCCATTCATACCTAGTGCAGAGTGACAGGTAATATACTGTCGCGTTCATACCTCTTTCAGAGTAATAGGTAATTTCTCTGGTTCAGTGCATTAGATAATTCTCTTCTGTCTACTTCATATCTGGTTCAGAGTAATAGTTAATTCAAAAAACTCCAGTTCACGGTTGGTTCAGAGTTAAACGTAATTGTATTCTGTTCAGTTCTTAATAAGTAGCAATTTAAGACTGTCAAACACTCCTTTCAGTGCTGCATGCTAACACACCAATACATAGGGTGGTCTGTGGGTATTCCTATCCTTACGGAACATGATAAATTTTCTATTAAAAATGGTACACTCTGGTTAATTTTAGAATATTTTGAACAATAAACTTTAAATCCAGCAAAAAGCATTTTGAGACAGATTGCGCTAGGTTACTTGCTCCAAGACCTTGAATTAGACATTCAGGGACATGAGGGCAGAGGGTATGTTTGTCAATAGTCTGGAAATAAGGAGGGGCATAATAAACTGTAGAGACAATTGATATGAAATTAAAAACTGAGGCCTGGAAATTCCTGGGGCCTCGCTCTGGCGGGGTACGTAAAGTGGTGCAGAACCTCCGCCCGCCATTGCCAAGGCCGGGGACTCGGCCCAATTTCCAGGGATGTGGTCATTTGCATAACTGGGGTGGGCCTCCAGCACCTGCAAAGGTGCACCAATGGCAGCCACCCCAGCTCAAGCCCATCCACCCTTCCAAGATAGAGCGGAGTCCTCTTGAGGCCCAAATGAGCCGAAGGAAAATATGTTTTTTTAAACTCTTCAGCTCCCGTTGGAGCTACTCTGATTAGGAAAGCTAATTGATTCCACCATGCACCACCCACCAACCCCGCCCCCTCCCCCACCGCCTTCCCCCAGTAAAAGGTTTGCTCCCTTTAGAAGTCCTCAAAGGGACTTGTGCCAGGTTCCCACCGCCCTTAGTTCCAATGGGGCCTTTTGAGGCGTAAAGGCACAAATTTTCCAGTGAGGCCCGGAACTCCTCCCAGCCTGCCTCCTTGGAGCGGGGTAAAAGAACCTCCCATGTCTACACACACTCATTTTAATCTACTGTGAAATCTATGCAGAGCTTAAAGCAGGCTATTTTTTAAACTAGCACAACCCCGTATCCAATATTCACACACATTAAATATTGCATTAATTATCACTTTTTACAAATGGTACCACTGATTGATTCACCCCTTTGCTAACCCATGGACAAAAACAGTTAAATTCAGGCAGCAGAATTCGGTCAGAAGCAATTTGATTGGCAGACCAACCAGTACTGACCAAATTTCAGTCCGGTCTTCACATTAAAGAGGCTTTTGTTTTCCTTTTACAATTTTTTTTACTACAGGAAATTAAGTTTATCTTTCCAATCTAGGTTAAAACATCATAGCCCAAGAAACGGTTGCAGGCATTAACAAGCAGCCTGGTCCATTACATTGTTGGAATATGTTCCTAGTGCTTTCAGTGATTTGATGCGTATTGATATGTTGAATACGAGAAAAATGTAATACTAATCCAGCATTGTAGGTACTGTTAATTTATCTGGAATTACAAAAGATCAGCTATATTGGATTCTGTGAATCAATAAAAATGAACACCATAAGAGTATTTTGTGCTTTAGGTTGCTGTCTCCTCCCTACTCTTGTCTTGGCACCTGACTTCCGTCCCTTCAGTATCAACAGGAGAGATACTTCCATGCTGCACTTCTAACCTGTACCCTTCTTCCTTCTCGCACCTGGCGCCGTGTTCTTTGTCTTGCCTTCTCTATTCCCCCCCCCCCCCCCCCCCCCAACTCAGCTTTCTGCACCCTCGCTGCGCTCCCATCACTTTTGTTTGATTAAAGCAAAACCATTTTTTTTCACGCCGTTGTACATTCACAAGCTGCATTCCATGACATGCGTAAATGTTGGTTGTCAAACTGCTGCCTCTCTTGCTTGCCCTGAGGGGAAGGAAATGTATGCATTTGCTTGCAAGCATGTGCCTATGTCTGTTCTCCCTGATTCATAATGAAAGGTAGTTTGAGACTGTCTAGCTCCTGCCTGGTTCAAAGGGATTAGCTTAACTCCATACTACCCAGTTGATGCCTGGTTCAGGGTTATTGGGAAGGTAAGAAAGTGATCAAATTAATTTTCCATCAACAGATTTAATCTGGATGTGGTTGCCGGTGTTAGGAGGATAAATCAGTTATCTGTTGACAATATCTCTGTCGGAGTATAAGCTGCACTTTCTGAAGTATTCTGGGACTGTTATGATGCCTTTGGCTTTGCTTGGCAGTGCCTGTTATGGAACATATTTCCATCTTGTATTTAGTAACAGTTCTTTGTCATTACTTGGTTGATAGGTATACAACAGGTCATCCAAAGAGTCCTGGTTGCACTGATGCTACAATACAAAACATGCCCTTAAATAGTACCCTTCCATTATTTATTATTCTTGTCTGCATTGTTAGTATGGGGCCAGAGGCTAGCAGAATTTTAGATTAGATAACTGAATGAGAACTGCGGTGGTTACAAAGAAGTCTTCATTTCAGTTCTGTTCCTTAATAGTTCTCGCTGTCATTTTTAGATTTGGAAGTTAGATTTGAACTCCTGTCTGAAGTAAAAGGCAGGATTTTACAATAGTGTCCCAACTAGTGATGTACATGTGAACTAATTCAGATTTGAACTTAGATCGTCTCCATACTATCACTCAATTCCCCCGGTGATTTGAAAGTCTGAGCAATGCATCAGCGATGCGCTCAATACAAAATAATCTGCCTAATAATACTTAGCCATTTCTGTTTGGCTGCTGACACAGGATCCATTTAGCGTGTCTCTCTCTATCAGTATGATGTTGGAGATGCAAATACGTGGTGAATTTAAGAGTTGCTGACCCGGAGCGTTCATGTTTTCTTCTCCTCTTCTCTGCAGTGGCTCACCCTCAGGACCCACACCAGCCGACAGAAAAGCCAGCCATCCTCTGCTTCAAGTGTGGAGACCCATGTAAAGGACAGGTGCTGCGTGTCCAGTCCAGACATTTCCACCTCAAATGCTTCACTTGCAAAGGTAAGAGCATCAATCCTGATTTTTGACTCTTTGGATTTTCCAGTTTTCTTTGTTTTCAAACATTGGAGATAAAATCAGGAGCAGAATTAGACCACAAGGACCGTATGTTGTGAATGGAGCCTTTGTGTGCTCACTGTATGAATATTTATTTCCTTGAAACATATTTTAAGTTCCAGCTGTCAGACATGCCTTTAACGTAGCACCCAGTACATTTCTGTACTGGTTTGATGGTTTGCTAAATTTTATTTAGGGGGTTATTTTGGTGAAAGGGTGAAAACAGGCACTGAATGGGTGCTGCTCTAATAAGGCACGCCTGTAAGAAAGTCTGATTTTAGCACGCAATTTTGGTCCTAACTGCTGATACCATAATTTGAACTTGCCTGGAGGTGCTAAACACACACCTGCAGGGTTAGTACTTGAGCGCTGATTCAACACAGTTTTCGTGGAGCAGTATATATGGGGTCTGTGCACCCACTTCCACTGAAGGTGTGGAGTGCGCTAACTGACACACAGTGGCAGGTTTCAGGATGGCTCAGGGACCGAGTGAGAGGGCGCACATGTTCTCGGATGTAGCACTGGAGATCCTGGTGGAGGAGGTCCAGAGGAGGAGGGATGTCCTGTACCCGCAGGGGGAAGGAGTTCACCTCGCCCTCCTGTCCCTCTCTCCTGCAGCAGCTGGTGCTGCTCTGCCTGGCCTCATGTTCTCCTCCCATTCCTGCTGCAGACCAACGGGGGGCCCCCAAGCAAGATGTCGATGAGCAAGCACTCCCTTTCTCCTGGTGACTCCTATAACGTGTCCAATAAGGTGGAGTAGCACAGCACTCACTCTTTTTAGCTGAAGTCCTCAGAGAATTTCTGGAGTAAACGTTGAGCGAGTGTTGGTGAAGTCTTGACAAACTGTCCCAGAAAGTCTCCCGATGTGTTTCAAAAGTCCTCTTCAAACCTGCAGCAGCAAGTGGACAGTAAAAGGTGATATACCTCTGCAACGACTAGTTTACTACCAATCAGCTGGTCACTGTTAGGAGAGGGCGTTAGGTCAAGCAATATATATTCAGATTGTGCTGCTCAGAATATCCATTCACAAAATGCTGTGCAGCCTCATTAATGAGCACTAGCAGGCAATTTAAGTGGCAGTCAGCCCCTTAACGATCCTCCGGGCAGCTGTTCCTAGCGTAAGCTTCAACTCCTTTACCAAGATGGAATTTTGCATTAAATGTAGGCTTAACCGGCGTTTCAGCTCAAGAAACCATCTTGGCAGCCTCGGAGGTTCTTTAGCGCCTGAAAGGATCCATCGAAAATCACCCCCTTAGTCTCTTATAAAGGTTAAAGGCCTCAGTTTCATTCAGACCGCACACAGAATGGCCTGTCACGTTAGAGAGTCCTCTCAATCTTATTACAAATACCCAAATTGTGTCGGACTTTATGGAGGCGATTTCGGCAATGGGGGCGTGTTGGAGGCGGGACTGCTGCTTGTCGGGTCGATGTCCCGCCTTCATCGATTTGTGGCCAACCCACGCTATTTTCCCTTGATTGACCTTGTTAAGCCTGCCCAGCGGGCTTAGCAGGCCAATTAAGAGAAAGCCGATTGCAGAGAACGTCAGCGTATGACATTTCATCTGTCACAAATTTTTGACAGATGAATTGTCATTGTTTGACAGCTCTGTGAAGCTGTCAAACACTGACATTCTCTGTAGTTTGATGAGTTCTTGAATTCAAGACTCATCAAACCTCTTTCTTTAGCAGAAATTAGATGGTTGTTGCATTGGAGAATGCAACGGCCATCTGTCATCTCTGTCATCTCTGCCGCGGAGGTGCGAGACTCTCCGCATCCCCAACTCTTGAAGCCTGCAGGAAGAAACAAAGGTAAGTAAACTTTTTCTAACACTTTCCACTTACCTCACATACTCACCTCTCCACACTTGCACCCATCACTTACCTTCACAGCGCACTTTTGCACCCCTCCGACCCCCGCAGACCCACTGCTCGCCTCGGTGACCCTGGCGGGGTTCGGTGCCTTCGGGAAGCCCGCTCTTGTGCGGGTAAAATGGGGATAATCCTCTTATCTGCCTGTTAACTACCTGTTAACAGGCAGTTAAGTGGCTGTAATCCCTTCCCGCCTCCAAGGAGATGGGACCCGGCGCGGGTCGGCTACCCGCCTCCTGGCAAGATGGCACGGAGGCAAGTTGGGGGTGGGTTGGGCACCCCCCCCCCCAAATTCTGCCATTTTCCCGGCAGTCCCGGCAGTCCCGCCTCCATACCCGCCTCCCCAGGGCTGGCAAGATCACGCCCTTTATTCAGAATATTCATTCACATATAAAGTGAGATTGTGAAATTTCACAATTGGGACATATTTGGATAAGCTTCATTCATGGAAGTGAAAATTCTGCTGTCTTGACAGCGATACAAAGCTTATTCAAAGACCTGAACTTTCCGATTCTAACACCAACAATAACCTGTTCATTTTAAATAGGTTACTGTCAGCTTGACAATCGGAAATTTGCACTTGAAATTTAAAAGCTTGTAAAGGCAGTCACACTTTGTTTTTTTTCTCTAGTTTTCTCCTCCAATTTTCTCTTCCCGCACCACCCCCCCTCCCCCCCCCCGAACCCCCTAAAAGACATTGGCCCTTCATGGAGTACAGTTCCACAGGAGTCACTCAGGCTGCAGTACCTTGCTCAAGTGGCTTTTATTCACATAGAAGTCTCGCTATTGACTGTGCAGAACATCTCAGCTGAGCTCAACCATGGCCTCACTCAGCACCCACACATATACACTTACAGCAAGGGTGATCAGGAGTGGGAACCATGGTTGAGTTTCCCTTCCTTGACCCAGGCGTCCTGCAACCAATTGCAGTGCCCTCCCATTGCCCTAACTCAGATCAGCTAACTCAGCACAGTCCGGTATAGAACCTGTCACCTTTCTGATCTGTATGGCTCAGAGATGGACAATTTGGCCTGGATTTTCTTGTGGGGCGGTATCACAGCTGGAGATGGATCAGGGTAGGACTTCCACCCACCGCTCGGCCTTCGCTGTGACGCCAACCCTTTTTACCTGGGTCGGAGTCAATTATATAGGCAGAGCAGGCTTCCAGCAGTATCTTGTGGTGCTTCAGTGGGGCATTTGCTGCAGCACCTGAGGTCCTCACCGAGTGTGAGGAGGAACCATTACAGGAGGCACAAGCCCCCCTGAAGATCTCAATACATTTTGTGAAAATGGCTCTGCATGAGTCCACATTACAGCTGCCGGAATTCGGAGGGCAGGAGAGAGGGAGAGGTGACCATAACTAGATACTCTCCCTCCTTCGCTCAATTTGGTGCTTTTCCCTTTGCTGCAGACTCAGGAATATCAGCCCAGTTCTGGCCTGTACTCTGACGGGAAGACAGGGAAATTGGCTGGTTTCCCAGCTCCACCCCTTGCCAACATTTTAAATGTGGCCTGGCGATGAAAGGGCAGGTGGCCAAGATCCCTGCTGGGGAGAGGACAGAGGAAATATCTGAGCCACAATTTAAGGGAGGGATTCAGCAGTAGGCCTCCCCGTCCCATTTCCCTTGCTGCACTCCAGCTATACTGACAGAAATCACGTGGGAATCCCCAGGAAAATCAAGGTCATGAACTCTGAGATATTGGGGTGATGTAGACACAATCTGTGATGCAATAGTGTGATTGAATATTGTTGTCATTGTGCAATCCTCTGTTTGTGACTATGATAAATATTCTTGCAGGATACATCTTTGGTTAGGAGATGGTACCTCCACCGTGTTTTAAGTGCTGAATTGCGGATCCCACATGAAAATCATTTCAATGAAACTGTCACAATTTAAGCAAACAGATTCCGAAACACTGCGCTAACTAGGTGGGAGGCCTCACACATCATAGCCACCAGTCAGCAATGCGTTTGGTGCCTTCTTATTTACATGGACTGATTGTAGACTGTTGGCTTGTATTTGAGTCAGTCCTTGCTAAATTTTACCTCAGCAACTGTAAGTTGGAAAATAAAAAAAACACACATGTAGCATAGACATGAAATCTGTTTGACATTCATTTTAGAAGAGCTGTTCACCCGTTTCACAATCTCATTCCAGGAAATCCGAATGAGCTCTGGGAATAATAGGTAAAGGAATGTTAATGGTGCCAAGGACACAGTCAGATTTTCCACTCTGTACATGATGCCTTTAATATTTCTTTAACCTTGACCCGAAGAGGCCTCTCCTACATCCTGTTATGGTGTCGAAAGTAAATTGAAGAGGATTGCCCCTTAATAAACTACAATGGAATCTGCTAATTCTGCAAGGCGGGAAGACTAAATATCTCAAAAGGAGCTTTGATATAAAAACAGTAAATCTCAAAGAGATAGAATTGCTTTTCCTTATTCCTTACTTCCTCTCTCTCGAGCAGTGCTTTCATGGGAATTCCCATGGCTTACAGGATTCCTCAGCAATCTACAAGTATGAGGATGATGTTGAATTTTCCTTCAAATCTGTGGGTTTTTTAAATAAAAATGGGTGTAATACAAATAGCTGCCACCACTAGCAGATGGACAGGCTCAGTTTTCACAGGTTGTCGGGAGGATAACTGAGGACCTGGCTTGAAGTCTTAATTTAAGAGTACACAAGAGGGAAAAAATATGTGGCAATCAAGAATGTTCAAACTATTTTGAGGTTGGATCTTTTTCTCACTATTATTAGCTCCATCAAGAGAAAACAAATTGCCATATTATACACTCAAAATGTTACACAATCTCAGTTAATTCCTCTAACGAGGAGATAGATTTTAATGATGTAATCTGGTGCCTTTTTGATTGTAAGTTTGCATGTAGTAAAGCAAATTTTCAGCAACTAGTCCACCAACCAGAGGGAAATAGTGGGTGGCTGCTGGTTATCTGCTTTGGTAGCTGATTTATGTTGTATTTTACCAACAATTGCAAGAGAGACCGCTACAAAGAAACTCTCCTGCAATATTTCAAGTGACATTTGTACCGTGACTTGTGTTATTTTATCCATGCATAATAATTGGATTGGGGACGTGCAACCCTGTGTTAATTAAAAGTGACAAAAACTAACGGAGGACTGTGAAAACAACATCATAATTCTTGGCTATGATACAACAGCTCATTAGCCTTCCATCCACAGAAAAAGAAATCTTTTTAGTGGCAAGTCTTTGAACTTGGATGACTGGTTCCTGATGTAATAGAGCAGTCAAGTGGAGGATGAATTGTTGGAATTCTGAATAGGAGCAGAAAATGAATAATTGATTGCCTGTGGATCAATATGGATACTATTACAAGGCCAATGGAAAAATCCCATCGATGCAAGCACATCTCATAGGAAAATTCATAGGAACAGGAGTAGGCCATTCAGCCCCTCGAGCCTGTTCCGCCAATCAATTAGATCATGGCTAATCTCAGCTCCATTTTCTCGCCTTAGCTCCATATCCCTTGATACCCATGCCTAACGAAAATCTATCGCTCTCCGTCACGAAAGCTCTAATTGTCCCAGCATCCACAACTCTGGGGGAGAGAATTCCAGATTTCTACTCCTCTTTGTGTGAAAAACTGCTTCCTGCTTTCCCTCTTAAATGGCCGAGCTCTAATTTTAAGATTATGTCCCCTCATTCTTGATTTCCCCCCCACCAGCGGAAATAGTTTCTCTGTCCGATCAAAACATTTTAACATTTTAAATACCTTGATTAGACCACCCCTCACTCTTCTATACCCGAGAGACTACAAACCAAGTTTATGCAGCCTATCCTCATAATTGAACTGTTTTAGCCCTGGAACTATTATGATGAATCTGCGCTACACCCCATTCGAGGCCGATATTTCCTCTCTGAGGAGTGGTGCCCAGAACTGAATGCAGTAATCAAGATGGGGGTCTGACTAATCTCGAGTTTGTCGTCAAACTCACTTTAGAGTTGCTTGTTCTACCACGTGGAGTGCTGATGTGGAACCTGCTCAGTGAAGTGAATCGAACAATAAAGGACAAAGGTCACCTAAAAGCCAGCAGCTGATTACTGCATCAGGCATTTAACAAGATCAGAGAGGGGCTGTGCGACTTCAAACCATTAATTACATCACCGAGCCATTCATGTAACGAGTATATAATTGCTATGGATAGCATTGCTTTTTAAAAAATGAGTCGTAAAACTTAATGGGTTATTCTTTTAGAAAATCTATGCATAAATACCCTACTTTCTATCCCTAAAGTGCCTGATCTATGCCACATGCTAATGCAGGAAAATAGTGATACGTCGGCAGGGAAATTGTAGCTATTTGCAGGAGAGTCCACTCAACAGCATGGAAGCACCGATAATGAGTCATAAGGGTAGAATTTCATCTGCGCTCGAACCAAGAGGCCCGAATTTGGCCCAAAATTGGGCCTTGGACCTCATTAGTATTGTGGCTCACGAATGTTGGGCCGCTTACCTCACTGGCATTGGCCCAAAGGTAAGTCCCAGGAGCGGGGTTGGAGCGGGTTATGGTTTGGGGGTAGTGGGTGGGGTGGGGGGGTGTCATCGTGCCGAATGCGGAGTCGGCAGAGCACTCCTGCTCCTTCCGGCTCTGCAGGAAGGTTGGTTTTTAAAATTTTATTATTTCATTGGAAACAAATTTTGCCGAGGGATTCTTCAACAAGCGTTAAGCCTCTAACTAAAATAAGCACGGGGCCTAATGCCTGCTTTAGACAGCCGCCCGGGACGACTAGATAACGGGCCCAATGAATTTAGCAGAAGGCCAAACATCCCACTGCTAAATTGGTTAACGTTGCGGCCAATTTTGTACCCGAAAAATGGGCACAATGCATGGCAATTTCTACCACTTATCATCTAAAGGAATTGACATCAGAGGGCAATAAAGGAAAAGGCTATTGTCTTCCAAATGATGTGACAGCTATGACTGCCACTCTGTGAGGCAATGCTAAAATGGTGAGTGGTGCCAATTTAGAAGAAATGTTACTGACAGTTTTTCATTTAGACCATGTGCTCAGGTATTTCCTGTGGGGTTGCGGCAGTGATCTTGAACATACCCTTGGCCTCTTGCTCACTTTTTCACCCCACTAGAGGACAGACTAAAACCTCGGCCCCTATATTTAAAAAAAATTTTTTTCCTTTTTTTTTAATCTCACATGGCAGCTGTTGATGATTCTGCCATTGCCATTTACACCTCATCTAGAGTCATCTTTTGTTTCTTAACTTGTCCCATTGCCATCTCCCTTTGCCTTGCACCATCATCAAAAAGAAAAGCTCTGACGAAGTGTCATCGACCTGAAACGTTAACTCTGTTTCTCTCTCCACAGATGCTGCCTGGCCTGCTGAGTATTTTCAGCATTTTCTGTTTTTATTACAGGACAGTGCATTGATAGTTTAATGATGCATGATTTTTACATTAGCAGGACGATCTGCCCATTTGATTCCTTTCTGTATTTTGGCTGTAGCTGTAGTAAAAACCAGCAATATGTGGATTCCAACACTATGCACACTGTGGTTTCAAGTCATAAGTCAGCCACTCTGACCCAATAAACTGCCCGCAACATGACTTTGCTAAAAGGAATGAAATCTTGATAAATCAAGTAAAATGCAAGTGCAAGAAACCAGCATTTCTATTGCACCAAAGGAAATGTGTTTCTGTGGCCGTTTCAAAACCCCAGCAACTCTCTATTCCTTGTGTTTGACAGACATGAAACTTGCTGGCCGGAAGTTTCTGCATGATTCCACCCAGGTAACAGCTTAATCTGGGCCGAATCAAATCAAATAGCACAAAAGATCACTGAATTTTAAGCGTAGGTGAGTTGTGCGCATAACTACATTATGCCAAAATATGCACAATCTTTTAAGGTCGTTCACCAGAGTCTTTGCCCGAACCAGTCCCCGCCCACAAAACTGGCCACGCCCCCAGGTCAGAATGGCGAGTTTCCGACGATTGCGCTCATTCGGTGGGGGGGGGGCGGGATCATCACATTGCGCCCAGATCTTCAGGCACCCTGACCAACAGTGACCAGCAGTCATTTGAAGCTGCAGGTCTGTCCTGCTGCTGCAGAACTCATCAATTCGTTAAAAAAGTTGACAAATGGCCCATTTCCTGGCAGTCCCACTCCTCTACTACTCCCTACGTTGCTTGATTGCGTTTATTCAATGGAGATTTTATGTTTGGGCTTATACTAATGAGTTTACGTGGAAATTTGGGTGCAATTTCACATCAGCAAAACTAATGCAGTGTCGGGCACAAATTGCATCTGTACTGGAAACTCCAGGCCACTGTCTTTATTGGAGGTTTGGTACTGCATTTATAGCAATGAATAATTCACTAGGTTATTTATTAACAAAGTGCACTTATAGCTTTCCTTTATACCACTACAAAACCTATTCTTCTACATTAGGCAGTAGAAAATATTTAAACTAAATGTTACTGTAACAGATAGAAATGCATTAATATACAGTATTGCTCAAATGCATCAGACGTGTAGTTATGCAAGTTTCTCTCCAGTTACTTTAATGGAATTCTTGGTCCTTTGTTAGAACTCTGTTCATTTAAATTCTAGATACATCCAAGTAAGTGTGTAAACGGGGCATGTTTGGTTTCAATGATTTATAAAATTACTGAGCGGAAGTAAAACTCAAATTGTAAAAACAGCAAATAATTTTTCTGGTCACATGTTCAGTTAGAGCACACATAAAAATCAAACATAAAAATCAGACATAAAAAAAATGCTAAATGAACCTTACACTCTGAGAATTCTTTAAGCATCATAGCCAAGAATTATGATGTGATTTTTGTAATTTTGCATTCATTTTAATCAATTTTCCTAATAATCTTATCTCCTCACCATCCAATTGTTATGTGTTGGTGAAAGTACTTTCTGTATGCGATTGAAGCGACAAAATGGCAGATAGATGGTGCAGATTGGGAACATTCGAGTGTTTTGCAAAAAGCTGGAACAAAGTGATGAAATAAATGACGAGAACCTGAAAGACTCCAGGAGACTAAGAAACCGTAGGAAGAAGTCTTGCAAAATGAAGTGCATTGGATTGCATAAAAGAGCACTGTGCAGATGAGCCGCAGATGTTTTTTCTGTTATTACAGCGACTACCAAAGTAGATAACTCTTTTGTAACATCCTGCTCCTGAACCTCTGTTGCAAGTGATATGAATTAAAAGTGTAATCTCCTGTTGTAATCACCAGCAGCAAGACAGTTATGAGCAACGGAACTCTGGTGCTGGGCAGCACGTTTCTCTTCAGCAGAGCCACCTTGCAAAAGACTTCACTTTTTTATCTAAAGGGCTCCAAAGGGCCAGTCATTAGAGATACGGTTACTGTCAGGTTACTAACTGGTGGGACACAAAATAGTCGGGAAGCAATTTTCCCAAACAGGTGTTTCACAATGTGAAAGCCGACTTTCATTGGGTTTATTGTAAAACTTGAGATTGTCAGTGTAACATCATTTTATTCATACAAGGGCCTGTGACCACAAATATATAGCATGAGAAAATTTACAGTATCAAATTAGCACGAGATTGTATTACTGTAAGACTCAATCTATGTGAAAAATCCAAGGGTGCTAAGTTGAATATTATTTTTTCCCAATTTAAAGTAAATTGGAATATGGTACTGAGAGAGAGGATCAGCCATGATCATATTGAATGGCGGAGCAGGCTCGAAGGGCCGAATGGCCTACTCCTGCTCCTATTTTTTTTCGATGTTTCTAAATTCTATTCTTATTAGAAAACACAAAGGCATTAAAGCAGAAATGTTGGGAGAATGGGACTGAGATAACATTTGCCGTCTGGTTTTATTTATCTAGATTGTTTGTCGTAAGTCAGATAAAATGATTTTGTTTGTGTCATTTCTTTGCAAGACCACATTTCTAGAAGCATTAAGACTTTCTATACTTTTTTTTAAATTTCTGATGAGTATAAATGTTTTGTTGTGGCCAGTCTTTATGGATTTAATCAGGAACTCTTGCTTTGACATCAAAGTAGCTGTCCTCTGTGCTATGAGTTTTGCCGTTTGCATTACTGAATCCGAACTGTAACTTTCCACCTGCTAATGTCTCTTGTGAAACAGTAGCAGCAGTCATTAGATTTTAAATGGGGGTCCATTTACCTCAGACTAACTTCAAAATTGTTCTTTTTAGAGATAGTGACAATTTTAGCTCAAACAGTTGACTGAGGTAAAGGGTCAAAGTCCCATAGTACAAGACACCACCAGAAGATTAGGAGAGATGGTGAGATAAATTGAGCAGTGGAATGGATCTAAAGAGCTGACCCAAAAAATCAGCTGAATAAAACCAGTAACTTGCCTATCAGCATCTTTTTGGTTTGCATTATCTGTTATGGAGTCTGGTCAACATGGCCAAGTACCGAGTTGACCCACCTTGGACCTCCACTGCTGAACATGCCAACGTTCCCAAGGTCGGGGGAGGTCCTTTTATTTAAATGGCAATGGTGGGCACTCAGGGCATGTCTCTTGCACCCACCCCTCAAATAGGCTGGAAAGTCTGGCCAAAGAGTGGCCAGCCGCAGGACGGGGTTGCTGGGCACTCCCATCACCTGGAAACATCAAGGAGCTTCCCTCAGTGGCCCACCTTTGTAGGTTGGTTGCATTTAAATTATTAAAATCCATGTCCTCATTGTGGGTCCAGGCCACAGCCCCTTGGCCTGGAGCATCTGGACTAATGAAACGCACCGCTTGCAGATTGTGCCCCCATTGACTGAGAGGTTGGGAACTGAGGAAATCCATTCAGTGTCCTGTCCCTCTGACGCCGCTGGTCTTATAAGATGCAGGTGGAGGCTAGCACCTGGTGGCGAACTAAATTCTGGTCCTTCCAATGGATTCCTGCTGAAGTTATGGCAGATGTATGCAGGATAGTCCATGGATTTTTGGGGTCACTATTTTTAGCATTTGGAGAATAGAAATGGGTGAATCTGCTTTCTCCTAATATTAAAAAAGACTCGATACTGAGTTCATAAATTGCCCAGAAAATCCAACCGACATCTGAACACAGATTTTAGACTGTGCTTCACACCAAACTAAAGTTATACTCACAAGGTGCCAACCCCAAGTGGTGACCGAATTTTACCAGGTGATCAAAGCTGTTTGGTACCATAGCCGCATGGCCGCTCACCCACTCCAGCAGAGTAACATTGCCCTTTAAAGAAATTTGCACTTATGAGAAGTAATGAATCTGACTGCTGTGTGCAGTTTCTTATTGGGTATGAGTTTATATATGTGGCACACATGGTTGCACCATTCATTCCCAAAATGGTCTAACTCCAACTAGGGACTGACTCCCCCTTTCTACATGGTTGACTTGACATGCTCTCAGGACATCTAGGTATGGGCAATAAATATTGCCTTGTCAGTGTCGGCCACACCCCAAGAACAGATATGAAAAGAAATTCCCGTTTTTAACTCTCTCAAATCAACAAGCATCCAACTTATCACAACGGGAAAAAAACTGTTGTGATGATTTTCATGGATGGTTGGTATACAGTTCAGGGACATTTCTATACACTATATAGATTCCTATATAGTCACATTAACCTTTATGATCGAGTCCTGCGCGGCCTGCCTCCCCCAATGCGCGGCCCATTCAAGTTTTTGCGCATGCGCGGTATCTACAACGGAAAGGCCGGTGAGCAGCCTGCGCGGGACCGTGCAGATGACTGCGCAGCTTAGAGAGAACATTGGTGCGGACATAAAAGATTAATACGACCTGCCAGCTGAAAGTTGTTACACTTGAAGTAACTGCACTTATTCTGCTGATAATCCCCATTTAACCCCTCCCTGAACATGTGAGGGAGATTATCCTCTAACTTCAGTCTAGTTAGTTTACTGGCAAAGTTGAAGGTCATGCGGATTGATTTCCTCATTTAATTGATAAAATAATATGGAAGAAAATCCTTTATTGCTATGGTTACTGTCATGTTTTAGGTCTTTATGACCGTTTTACCACAGGAAGGATTGCGAAAAAGTTATTTTGAATCTTTTTTGAAAAGCAATGGCTATTTTGATGATTTTTTTTTTCAAAAGGGACTTAGATGAAAGTTTGCATGCTGAACAGAAGCAGTTTTGCCCAGAGACTAAAGGGTAGGAAATTTGTTAGCTTGTCTGGGTATTCGAGAAGCACCTCGCACACACTGTGCTGGGAAGCCCTTTGGTCTCTGTCTCTCTATGAAAGAAGGCTCGGACAGAGGTTTGGGAAGAACAGGAAGATTCTAAGGGCAGTCCGATTTGTTGAAGGGAAAGCTGGGAGGGCCTTCGCTGAGACAACAAGGTTAGAAATCCTGGAGGCTATTTACAAAACATCTCGGTTAAATCAAGTAAGATGACCAACCAATGTGGGGAAGAGTAGCATGTTCGTTATTTCATATCATTATGCAAGGATACGTTGTACCGATTGAACTAAATTGAATCTGATCATAACTGTTACTCTGTATATTCACTCGCTGTAAGATAAAGCAGCTTAATGATACCTGCACGAACCCTGCACCTTCTGCTTCAGAGGTGGGGGTGCTACCACTAAGGCAAATGCTCGCTCCACGAGGGAAAATAAATTGACACAGAAAATCTATGATCTATAAAATCTATGATGGGAGGGGGAGGTGCCATGGATAGGTTTATCACTGGAATGACCACATTAACATGTAGCTGCAAATGAAATAAAAGTAAGATTGATTATTTTGCAATCTGGATCATGTCTTTTAAAGGGAATGCTAAACATATGGTAATACTATGATGGTAATTGGCCCTCTGTTTAAAGATATGCCATTTACTGGACACCTCCATCTAGTTCGTGCAGCACAGAGTGAGTGCACACACTGGAGTTACAGTTTAAGGTGATCTGCTTGCTGTGTATCCATGCAGTATCAAAGGTGAGAAAGAACAAGGTCATCACTGATCACTGGCCAGCTGAAAGTTTCTTCTGTCTCTGCTGATAAAGAGACCGAATAGACTGACCCCAAATGATTGTAAGTAAAGAGAATGCAAGGAGATACCTTATCTAATATCATTCTAGTATATCCACTCCACAGCCTGAAATGGCTTCATATGGAGGAACTTATAAATGTTGTTTAAGTGCTATAATGACAAATTTAGATAAAAGGAGTACATCTCAGTAAGATCATAGTACTTAACATTAGCACTCTCCATCCTTAATTGCTCCACCTTTAAGAAATCAGACGCTCAGGAGATCTGAAATGGCCGAAGCAGCATCGATTCTCGACACACATAGAGTAGTGAGGCATAACTTTGCAAAGAGGGTTGTTGACCTTGGCCTCTTCTCCTGAAGGACTGCACTTCTGTATCAGAACAATGTTGAGTACTGACAGTGCTCAGCTCATATCTGTTGACAAAGCAATCTCTACAAAAGCTGCTTTAATAGCAGATACGTTGTTTATCAGTGTTCATGGAGCCGTCTGCCAATATTCACAGCATTGTAAATATTGGGACTCTACCAACAACCATCTGGAAAAAAAGAAAAATGTGTCAAATTGTCCCAGTATTACTGTATAGTGTCTCATCAGTTGTAATGTGAGTGGGCAAAGGGAAACAGGTTTTGCATTACTGCCCATGTATGGCTGAAATCATGGCCCCGATATTTACGGGGAGGGAGCATGTTTGCCGGATGTGGGGGGGAACCCCGCAAATCCAGGGCACGCGGAGGTCCTCATTATCATTTTATAATTCTGGTTCCCACCTGGCAGCCGGCCAAATTGAAGGCTGGAAAAATCAGGGAAAATCACATGGCATAAGGCGGGGGTCGGACCGATATCGGGAGGGCACAAGGGATTGCAGATTGTGTGGGGGGGTGGGTAGTCAGCAAAGATCGCGGGGCAAAGAGGTGGTGGTTGGACCAGCAATCGGGAGGAAGGGAGGGATCTTGGGGCATGAGGCGGCGGGGGGAGGGGGATCGGCAGATTGTCGGGCAGAAGGCTTGGGATCGCGGGTTTGGGGGTGGGGGGCGGTGGTCAGCCGATCGCGGCAGCGAGGAGAGGCCACAATCAGCAGAAGGTTTGCTTGAGGGTCCGGGGGAGCAGTCCTGATCCTCCTGGCCCACAAGCAGTGCTGGAAAAGCAATGACTTGCTGGATACGGCATCTCCCGCCTCATTTAGCTGCCAGGGTTTCTTGAGCCCCGGGAAACCCGGCCGGCCAGCGTCAAACTGAACCAAAAGCTCCCAGCTGCACTGTGGAGCCTGGTTTGAATATTATAATGGAGTGTGCCGCCTCTCGAGAGCGGGACACAGATACGCTATGCAATCCACCGCCGTAAAAACGACAACAGGTGTGTACGCGGCGGGTTGGGGCCGCGTTTCGTGATTTAAAATTTTTAGCCCCCTGACCCTCTCCCGCCCATTGTTGGGGGGTGTGGGGGGTTAATATCGACCCCCATGTGTCAGGCAGCATGCAGAATAGTGATTGACTTGCTATTGTGTCTACTACCCTGGCTAGCTCAGAGAAGCCCGGAAATGAGTATTGTTATACTGAACTCCTGTGCTACTTCCGCAATAGAGAGCAGCAATGTTTAGAATACAGAGTCGGTTGCAAGCACTGCCAATTGGTTTGGAGGAAGTAGCTTGTGGCCGTTACAGCATTAATTATGTGCTTTAGGCTTATTAAGTTATTGATGGGATAATATTTAAATCGAAAGCCACCATGTTCCAAGGTTCATTGCATGTGCTGTGTGTTGGTAATCCTGTGGGAAACTGGCGTTGTAGCAGAAGCTACAATCTGCTTGAGCTGTCACCTCAATGACAGGTGAACTGCTCCATACAAGAGCAGGACAGGACTGTGTGTGATGAAAAGTGGCACACTGTGTGTCCGTTGAGTGCCTTCTGGCTTTCTTTGCTGTTTTTTCTAATGTGAAATAGGCAAATGCTTGTTAGAATGGGATTAGCCACCTGATGCCGACTGAAATGACTTAAGTGCTCGTCCACAGAGCTGCATCTTGCCTTGCGACTGCTGTGATCAGATCAAAATTGTAGCTAACTGGGGCAGCAAAAAATCTGATTCTTAGTTCCACAGGAACCTTTAAAATGCAGTCTCACGCTTGAAAAGTCAATATGCAAGACAGAAGCACTTTACTCAAACAATGGACACAGCAAGCTCCATAACACAAACATGAAAGCAGACCAGTGGCCACCTGTGCTGTTTGGCAAGTGCTGTCCATGCTGGGGCTGTTCTGATTATAATGGGCCAAAAATTCGGCCCTTGCCAGGTGAGTACGCACTGTGTACTCACCCGTAAGGCCTCCTGAAGTGCTGTTTCCTGCATGCACTGCGCATGCGTGGGAAACCGGAACTTCCGGTCTCGTGAAGGGAGCGGTTCAGAGGTGAACCGCGTGCGCGGTAGAGGCTGCGCGCACGCAGCAAACTTAGTTTTTTTTTCAGGTTTCGCCGGGAGGGTAGGTATTGAAGAACCTGCGCTTTTAAAAAGGAGGCGCAAGACCCGTTTTCAACAAGGTAAGTGGTTAATTAATTATAATTTAAAAAAATTTTCAACAGGTTTATCTTTTTTAGATACATTAAAGAAAGGTAAGTTCATTTTTAGCACTGTTAAAAAGTATTTGAATTTTTTCAGAATTTAAATTTTTGTTTAAAGTAGTTAATTTATTTAACTTATAGTTATTTTAAAAATGTGATGGTTTTTTAAAAAAATTATTTGAAGTTTAGGTGTTCTTTTGGGGCCGATTTCAATTCACAGATTTGACAGGTCTCCTGTCAAATCTATGAATGAAAGATGGTCTGCTGCCATTGGCTCTCCATGGCCCACGTGATCCCAGGGGACGCATCGCACTAACTACGCCCCTGGGACACGCAAGCACTGTGCGCCGGCAGCTGCAGGAGGCCCAGGAGCTGAAGTTCCCGTGGGCCCAGAGGTCAACGGCAGGTAGGTAGGTAGGTGCGCGCGCGATCCTTGCACCCGCGTGAAGCCAGGGAGCCTAATTTCTGGGCCATTACGTTGTCACTTAATAGCCCGAATACAGGCAACACTGGCCAAAACAGCGCAGGTGGCCATACATGCTAGTTATTTCCAGAACTTAGCTGTGCTTGGTGATGGTTTACCCAGAAGCCTATGGCCTATATTGTCTTGCCTGCCTTTTTTGTCCAAGCCAGCATATGACCATCAGCACCGAGTAACTGTGAATATCTGCTTCCCGGGAAAGCTGGAGGGTCTGAGGAGACCTTCGTAATTTCTGCTATTTCCTCCTATGCTGCACCAGTTGTTTCTCAAGTCGGGTGGGGGCTACAGCACCTCTCTCTGCCATGAATTGTTTCTCTCCTTTCCCTTACTTTTGAAGAAGAGCTTCCACTGCTTACCTTCTTCATAGGCAGTCCCTCGGAACTGAGGATGACTTGCTTCCACATTAAAAATGAGTTCTCAGGTGACTGAGGAGTCCAATGCCGGACCTACAGTCTCTGTCACAGGTGGGGCAGATGGTGGTTGAAGGGGCGGGTGGGTGGGGTGCTTGGGTTGACGTGCGCTCCTTGCACTGGGCTTCTGCTTGCTCCCGGCGAAGAGACTCGAGGTGTTTGGCGCCTTCCCGGATGCTTCTCCTCCACTTTGTGCGGTCTTGGGCCAGGGATTCCCAGGTGTCAGTGGGGATGTTGCACTTTTTCAAGGAGTCCTTGAAGCGTTTCCTCTGCCCACCTGGGGCTTTCTTGCCGTGTCGGAGCTCCGAGTAGAGCGCTTGCTTTGGGAGTCTCGTATCGGGCATGCAGACGATGTGGCCCGTCCATCGGAGCTGATCGAGCGTGGTCAAAGCTTCGATGCTGGGGATGTTGGCCTGAGCGAGATCACTGATGTTGGTGCGCCTATCCTGCCAATGGATTTGCAGGATCTTGCGGAGGCAGCGTTGGTGGTACCTCTCCAGTGCTTTGAGGTGCCTGCTTACATTAATGTAATTTCCTACATTACAACAGTGACTACACTTCAAAAGTACTTCATTGGTTGTAAAGCGCTTTGAGACATCCTGGGGTCATGAAAGGCGCTGTGTAAATACAAGTCTTTCTTTTCTTTCTTCTTCATCAGAGCTGTATTTACTCTGCCTTGGAGTCTCCAGTGCACATCACAATTGCCAGTAAGCAGCTGCCCGGGTATCCATAGGCTTTAAATGGCTGCTCGGGTGTTACAGCACATTTTACATTGCGGCTGCTGATACCAAGAAAATCCTAGGCTGACAAGCATCCTTAAATAATGTAATAATGTTGCAAAGCTTAATCAATGCTCAATTGACCCTTGAAAGCTGCACAAACAGGAATTTCTGGGCAAAAGCATATGGAGATTGGATCAATGTGAGGAGATTGATTTCATAATCTTTTCAAGCATAGATTGTGGGATTTTTTTAAGGAGCCATGAGGGTCCTTGAAAATGTTGTATTTATTTGAATAAAGTTGATTTGAATAAGTTTTATAACAGCCCTACTGTGGATTGACCTGTGGAGGCCATGCACCCAGAGGGCCAGTAAACAAAGAGTGACCCTAAATGAAGGAGAGGGACACCCAAGGGGAATGGGCAGAATTTTCGGATGGACCTCCCTTGAAGTGCCTGTTTTAAACAGGAGTTTTTCAGGCACTCGAGCCACATTTGCCAAACCGTGTTTGCCCTTAATTTGGAAAAAAAGGCTGTGCTTTAATGAGCTTTGTGCCCAACGTGTACCTGGACTTCCAAAAGGCCTTCGATAAGGTCCCACATAAAAGATTAGCATGGAAAATTGAAGCTCATGGGATAAAGGGGAAAGTATTGACGTGGATAGAGAACTGGCTGTCAGATAGAAAACAGAGAGTTGGAATAAACGGCTCATTTTCTGAATGGCAGGCAGTAACAAGTGGGGTACCACAGGGATCTGTCCTGGGTCCCCAGCTGTTCACAATTTACATTAATGACCTGGATCAGGGAGTCGGATGCAGCATTTCCAAATTTGCAGACGACACTAACCTAGGAGGGGGGGTGGGCTCAGAGGAGGAGACCAGGAAGCTCCAGAGCGATTTGGACAGACTGGGTGATTGGGCGGATAAATGGCAGATGCACTATAATGTGGACAAGTGCGAAGTTATCCACCTTGGGTGCAGGAACGGGAGGGCAAATTATTATTTAAATGGCAATAAATTGGGAGAGGGGGAAGTACAGAGAGACCTGGGTGTTCTTGTACACCAGTCACTGAAGGCGAGCATGCAGGTGCAACAGGCGGTCAAGAAGGCAAACGGTATGCTGGCCTTCATAGCAAAAGGGTTGGAATACAGGAACAGGAATACCTTGCTGCAGCTGTACAGGGCACTGGTGAGACCACACCTCGAGTACTGTGTACAGTTTTGGTCACCTCATCTGAGGAAAGATGTTCTTGCCATGGAGGGGGTGCAGCGGCGATTCACCAGGCTGATACCAGGAATGGCGGGATTGACCTATGAGGAGAGACTATGTAGTTTAGGGATGTACACACTGGAGTTTAGAAGATTGAGAGGGGACCTCATAGAAGTGTATAAAATTCTGACAGGTCTAGACAGACTAGATGCAGAAGGAATGTTTCCCTTGGCGGGTGAGAACAGAACTAGAGGACATAATTTAAGGATAAGGGCTAAACCATTTAGGACAGAAATGAGGGGGAATTTCTTCACTCAGAGGGTGGTGAACCTGTGGAACTCATTGCCACAGAGGGCAGTGTACGCCAGCTCATTAAATATATTTAAGAGGGAATTAGATATATTTCTACAGGCAAAAGGGGTTAAGGGTTACGGAGAGAAGGCGGGGACGGGATACTGAATTGGAGGATCAGCCATGATCTCATTAAATGGCGGAGCAGGCTCGAAGGGCCGGATGGCCTACTCCTGCTCCTATCTTCTATGTATCTATGTATCTATGTATGCACAGGGTCTGAGCTCCAACAGCACTTGGAATCCACATTATGCACAGAGTTGCCAAACCTCCCGGATTGTCCAGGTTTCTCCTGGAATTGAGGGTCGACCTCCCAGATACTGCTGCTAGAAACCCAGGAGAAAACCGGAACTTCGCACCTGTGTGCCTCAGACAGACCCGAGACAGGAGAAAACCTGGGAAATGTCGTCACAAGGACGATAAAATCCAGCTGATCAGCAGGAGGGCGGGAAAGGCCCTGCACGGATGGGTATGAACCTGTGACCCTGCAGCATTTACATTTTTTCTTCAATTTTAATTCCCCACATGGAGTCCTGAGAAAGGAATTGGGCCAGATCAGTCACTTGGGGGCCATTGTTTCTCCTGGCTGGGGAATCTAGAACACGGGATCACAGTCACAGAATAAGGGGTAGGCCATTTAGGACTGAGATGAGGAGAAATTTCTTCACTCAAAGGGTTTTTGGAATTCTCTATCCCAGAGAGCTGTGGATGCTCAGTCGTTGAGTATATTCAAGATAGAGGTCGATAAATTTTTGGGAACGAAGGGAATTAAGGGATATGGGGATAGTCATAGAGTCATAGTCATAGAGTTATACAGCACAGAAAGAGGCCCATCGTGTCTGCACCAGCCATCAAGCCCTGTCTATTCTAATCCCATTTTCCAGCACTTGATCTGTAGCCTTGTATGCTATGGCGTTTCAAGTGCTCATCTAAATGCTTCTTGAATGTTGTGAGGTTTCCTGCCTCTACCACCCTTTCAGGCAGTGAGTTCCAGATTCCAACCACCCTCTGGGTGAAAAAGTTTTTCCTCAAATCCCCTCTAAACCTCCTGCCCCTTAGCTTGAAACTATGCCCCCTGGTTATTGACCCCTCAACTAAGGGGAAAAGTTCCTTTCTATCTACCCTATCTATGCCCCTCATAATTTTGTACACCTCAATCAGGTCCCCCCTCAGCCTTCTCTGCTCTAAGGAAAACAACCCCAGTCTGTCCAGTCTCTCTTCATAGCTGAAACGCTCCAGCCCAGGTAACATCCTGGTGAATCTCCTCTGCACCCTCTCCAATGCAATCACATCCCTCCTATAGTGTGGTGACCAGAACTACACACAGTATTCCAGCTGTGGCCTAACTAGCATTTTTTACAGCTCCATCATAACCTCCCTGCTCTTATATTCTATGAGAAGTCGCACAACACCAGGTTATAGTCCAACAGATTTATTTAAAATTACAAGCTTTCGGAGCTGTCGCCCCTTCTTCAGGTAGGGTAGCTGTGAGAGAATCTCCCAGAATTCACAATATAAACACAGAAAAAATGTATTCAAATCTTTCCCTACATCAAAGACACACTAAGAGCACAGCCAAGACAATGAGATGTGTCCCAGGGGGTCCAACGTGCCAAAACACCTGCTGGCTGCATATCCTCTCCATTTTCTCTCACAGCTACCCTACCTGAAGAAGGGGCGACAGCTCCGAAAGCTTGTAATTTTAAATAAATCTGTTGGACTATAACCTGGTGTTGTGCGACTTCTCATTTTTGTCCACCCCAGTCCAACGCCGGCATCTCCACATCATGACTTATATTCTATGCCTCGGCTAATGAAGGCAAGTATCCCATATGCCTTTTTAACCACCTTATCTACCTGTCCTGCTGCCTTCAGGGATCTATGTACATGCACACCAAGGTCCCTCTGATCCTCTGTCCTTCCTAGGGTCCTACCATTCATTGTGTATTCCCTTGCCTTGTTAGTCCTCCCAAAATGCATCACCTCACACTTTTCAGGGTTAAATTCCATTTGCCACTGTTCTGCCCATCTGGCCAACCCGTCTATATCGTCCTGTAGCCTGAGGATTCCCTCCTCGCTATTTACCACACCACCAATTTCGTGTCACCTGCGAACTTACTGATAATACCTCCTACATTCATATCGAAATCATTAATGTACACTACAAACAGCAAGGGACCCAGCACCGATCCCTGCGGTACACCACTGGACATAGGCTTCCAGTCACAAAAACAACCTTTGACCATCACCCTCTGCCTCCTGCCACTAAGCCAATTTTGGATCCAGTGTGCCAAATTGCCCTGGATCCCATGGGCTCTTACCTTCTTGATCAGTCTCCCATGTGGGACTTTGTCAAAAGCCTTACTGAAGTCCATGTAGACTACATCAACTGCACTGCCCTCATCCACACACCTAGTCACCCCCTTGAAAAATTCAATCACATTGGTCAGACATGATCTCCCCCTGACAAAGCCATGCTGACTATCCCTGATTAATCCCTGCCTCTCTAAGTGGAGACTAATTCTGTCCCTCAGAATTTTTTCCAATAATTTCCCTACCACTGATGTTAGGCTCACTGGCCTGTAATTCCCTGGTTTATCCCTACTACCCTACTTGAACAATGGTACTACTTTAGCTGTTCTCCAGTCCTCTGGCACCTCCTCTGTGGCCAGAGAGGTTCTGAAAATTTGTGTCAGAGCCCCTGCAATCTCCTCACTTGCCTCACACAGCAGCCTGGGATACATCTCGTCTGGGCCTGGGGATTTATCCACTTTTAAGCCCGCTAAAACCGCTAGTACCTCCTCCCTCTCAATACTAATTTGTTCAAGTATAAGAAGAAGAAGAAGAACATAAGAACATAAGAACATAAGAAATAGGAGCAGGAGTAGGCCAATCGGCCCCTCGAGCCTGCTCCGCCATTCAATAAGATCATGGCTGATCTGATCCTAACCGCCAATCTACTATCTATCACAGAACCATCTCCTGCATCTAACAGAATTGCACACACGAAATAGGAGCAGAATCAGGCTACACAGTCCCTGGGCCCGCTCCACTACCCACAGGGCCATGACCGATCCGAACCTAGACTCATGTCCAAATTCCTGCCCGCTCCCCGTAACCCTTAATGCCCTTTACTTCTAGGAAACTGTCTATTTCTGTTTTAAATTTAATTAATGTTGTAGCTTCTACAGCTTTTTGTGGCAGCATATTCCATGGACCTACCACCCTCTGAGTGAAGTAGTTCCTCCTCATCTCAGTTTTGAAAGAGCAGCCCCTTATTCTAAGACTATGTCCCCTAGTTCTCGTCTCACCCGTCATCGGGAACATCCTCCCCGCATCCACCCGATCCAACCCCTTCACAATCTTACATGTTTCAATATCACACTCCCCCTGCCTGATTTCTATGCCTACATCACCCTTCTCCATAGTGAACACAGATGCAAAATATTCATTTAAAACCTCACCTACATCTTCCGGCTCTACACACAGATTGCCACTTTGGTCCCTAATGGGCCCTACTCTTTCCCTGGTTATCCTCTTGCCCTTCATATACTTATAAAACACCTTGGGATTTTCCTTTATTTTGCCCGCTAGTGTTTTTTCATGCCCACTCTTCGCTCTCCTAATTACTTTTTTAAGTACCCCCCTGCACTTTCTATACTCCTCTAAGGCTTCCACTGTTTTTAGTCCTTTGTATCTGCCAAAAGCCTCCTTTTTTTTCCTAATCCATTCTTGTACATCCCTTGACATCCAGGGTTCCATGGGCTTGTTGGTCCCACCCTTGACCTTTACGGGAACATGTTGGCGTTGTACTTTCTCTATTTCCTTTCTGAAAGACTCCCATTGCTCTGATGTGGACTTTCCTACAAGTAGCTGATCCCAGTCCATTTGTGCGGGAAGGTGGAGTTGAGGTAGAAGATCAGCCATGATCCTGTTGAATGGCGGAGCAGACTTAAGGGCCAAATGGCCTACTCCAGCTCCTATTTCTTATGTTCTTATTGATTGATGGGCGGGCCAGGATAAGGTACAAAGGCAAAAGGCAGCAGCAGTGAGAAGCGAAAAGATTTGGAATAGTGGAAGGTTCTCTCCAGGTAGAGAAAAAAATGTTCAAACCCAAAAGCAGCTCAGGAAGTGGGTTAACCAGACTTGCTTTGATTTATAAATTATATTGTAATTCTTATCACTAAAATCTTTGTATTCTACAAAACAAGAAGACTGATATATTTTATTTGGCAACATTTGCAAACAGTGATCAAATGTCACATGATGGAATATCACATGATCAAACAGCATGTGATCAAACATCACATGATCAAACCTCAAAGAAAAACATCCAACATGATGTGGCAACCCTAATTATGCGACATCCAATAAGGCAAGCCACCCATAGCTGATGTGCTACAACACTTCAGGCACTGTGGACCACATTATCAACTATTGTATTTGATGTGGTAAAATCAGGTTTAAAACATGATTTGCTTTCAGTCAAATATCAAACGATCTAACTTGCATATTGTGGCATTAGGCCAGAAATCAGCCCGTTCAAACATGTAGCGGAACAGATGCATTTGGATGCCATTGGGATTACGTTCTTAAGCTGTATGCAGTTTCTCATACAATGATTAGTCAGTTGGCTGTGTTATTAGGTAGCAGAGGAAAACGTCAGTGCAGATTTCTTGTTTATTACAGCTTAATTGAACACATGTAATTAGCACCTTGTTCAGTCTGTGAGACTCCCACTTTATTTCATGTTGTGATAGCACACTAATAGATCAAATTACCTACATTTATAACAGAATTCTGAAGGGTTAATTGTTGATAAAGTTACACAAAAATGGAGAGTTGCGCTGGACTGATGAGAAAAAAAATCACGTGAACCAAATACAACTGAAAATACATTAAGACAATCAGAATGGGTGTGTTAAAATATTTCTGAATGTTGTTTCTAACCTGGAGACTTTGCATTAATAATTCTCCAGAACAAAATGTAATGATGGTGATGCTAAGGCTTACTCACTGTTGTATTATCTTGTGGATTTAAATACTATGTATGTGATGCACTGTGCACAATTTCCCAACCCCCTTAACAAGATTAGTTCTACTTTTGGAAACTGCTGTAAATTTGATTATAAGTCTCGCGTCATCAGTGCGTCAAGTCCCATGAAATACCATCCTCCTTGTTGACATATTCTGAGAACCCCCACACTCAGTCTACTGCTCTCTATCAGGACCATAGATGTGCAGCTGACTCTTCCTGGGCTGCATTTGCTGCTATACTGCTTCTATTTATGGCCCAGTTACAAAATTCTTGAGCTGATAAGGAGCCACAGACTCAGAAATAGCAGTACTTATCCCAAAGAAGTCTAGGCCTGTGCAAACAGTGATATGCAGGCATTGCAGTCACTCAGCAGCTGAAGATTTAAGTTAACAAGGACGGTCAGGATTGAATAGGAGGGAGCGAGGTTAAGTATGTGTGTGTAAGGTGATGGTGCTAGTGGCAGTGGGAGGGCATCATTGCTGCCAGCTAATTATAGGGTGCTATTGAGTGAGGGATGGATAATAATTTTGGAGGACTCCAGGCCCAGACAGTCTTGCTGGAGAAGTTGGCAGTAATGAAAGGCTAACATGGGAGACAAATTAATCAAAAGATGCTATTCTATTACAGAAATGCAGCCAACTGGAGACGTGCAGGTCTCCCTCTTTCAGGCGCACTCCATAGTATCAACGTCTCAATTTGGGGATCCAATGTTATTGTAGACCCATGAAAATGGATTAAGGGAGCTGGTTTAAGTAAAGTAATTACAAGAAGCCAGCCCCACATTTGCACTCTGTTAGGCAGCTGAATCTCTGCATTACACAGTGGAGCTTAGTACGACTAGCAACTAGTGCACCACCACCTCCAAGTTCCCCTCCAAGTCACACACCATGACTTGGAAATATATCACGTTCCTTCATCGTCGCTGGGTCAAAATCCTGGAACTCCCTCCCTAACAGCACTGTGGGAGTACCTTCACCACATGGACTGCAGCGGTTCAAGAAGGCAGCTCACCACCACCTTCTCAAGGGCAACTAGGGATGGGCAATAAATACCAGCCTTCCAGTGATGCCCTCATCCCGTGAATGAATAAAAAAAAATCTGACTGAAAAGTAAAAGGATGAGGTCTTGAGGGCACTCTCCCAAGATAGGAACTGTGGTAAATCGGAAGAATAAAATTGCTTAAGTTTGTCCCAGTTTAAGTGGTTTATAGGACCAGTTTCTGTCTGAGGAATGTAGTGAAGGTTTTGGAAAATGTCAACAAAAGAAAAAAAATATTCACAGAATCAGTCTAATAAGATCGCAATTAAAAGATGCTGGGATCTAAAGCCACTTTTTAACAACTTGCAAATCTCACTAAAATTATGAACTCATTAATCTGTCACTAGTAATCTAGGTAGGATACGACACCCACTGTGCAGTAACACAACCAAGCTTCTTCATGTCACTTAATTCTGACTCAGTGTGTCGAATCAAAATTAGTTTTTCATGAGTCAAGTCTGCCGTGAAGTTTAGGGAACCAGTTTAGTCATGGGAACGGTAAGAGCCGGCTGAAGGGTGCCAGCCTCCCAAATTAAAATGGTGCTAATATAAAAATAACCTCATTTGTGAGTATGGCATGATTGGCAATTCAGTCGGATCCCCACAAACAGAATCCCTGCACAGATAGAACAGTCAGTCACTGTGATCTTTTGGCAGTGGCCAATGGAGAGCCCGCCAGTCAAACATGGCAGCTGGCAGATGTTTAGGAGCCCCAGAGTTTGCTCTTGTACATATGGTACGGCAATGGCCTCGGCATGGGAGTGAAGACAAGGGCAGTGCAAATAATGAAAGAATCATTCTGTAGCTTTGATGTAAAGCTTTGTCTCGAAACATTCTGTTGATAATTGGAGTTCAGATAATTGAGGTTCCAATGTAAATATTTTTAATTTTGACTGTTGAATGTTAACATATATCACTAAAACAGATTATCTGGTCATTATCACATTGCTGTTTGTGGGACCTTGCTGTGCGCAAATTGGCTGCCGCATTTCCCACATTACAACAGTGACTGCACTCCAAAAGTACTTCATTGGCTGTAAAGCGCTTTGAGACATCCGGTGGTCGTGAAAGGCGCTATATAAATGCAAGTTTTTCTTATATCATGCATATTCAACTCTTAATTCCCTTATCACATATGGAACAGTGTTATTTTCCATTAACACAGTGCAGAATCAATTACTGGAGTCTTGCAGTGATGACAGCAAATTGAGTCCTCTGTGATGATATCATAAATAACCTGAATGTTTTAAATAGTGCTGCTTTATTTATATTACAAGGAACAGTATGCGCAGGGCAGTGACGACAGTGAAACTTATCCGAGTGTTCAGTTGGCTTCACTTGAGCTTCACTCTCACAACTGATGTCATCATCGAATGAGATTCTTTTCTTCAAATCACTCCCATTCATTATTCCCTGTATTCTATCTTACAAACTGTGCGATCAAATTATTCTGCTTTGGTGGCATCGCAATAGTTCATCACAGGCTGTCGTTAGCATTGTTTTCATTTTATTGAGACTATTATATGGTATTATAGATCGTTGAGGGTGAGTATTAGGGCAGAACTTTAAAGTCAAGTGTTGTGGGGGCAAAATCTGGGATGTGGGACAACGTTCCCTTTAAGCTGCGAGGCGGCGCAGCGCTCTGCAGGTCCCGCGCGGCCAGTGAGCCGGCTTTTAAACAGAAAAACCGTGCGTGTGCCGAATTCTGAATGGCCCGTGCTGCCTGTTAAAGGGGCCGCGCGGGCCAAAAAAAAATTAGAGGTAGCATTGGTGTGGGACTCAATTGGACAGCTCTTTCAAAGAGTTGGCACAAGCACGACAGGCCGAATGGCCTCCTTCTGTGCTGTAAGATTCTATATTCCATTCTATGATTCGATTCTATAAGGGTTCCTGCGGGCAATTCAAATTTCGGCACATGCAAGGTTTCTCTATTTAAAAGCCGGCTCACTGGCCGTGCGGGACCCGCAGAGCGCTGCGCAGCCTCGCAGCGTGAAGGGAACCTTGTCCCAAACCCTAGATTTTGCCCCATAACTCTTCCAGTTCCTGATGCCATTGGGACCCCCATAACTGCAGCTGTTTGCTCTTCCCAAGTACCTGTGCATAGTGCAACGATGGTCAGCAAGTAAATCTGTCTATTATTAGTCAGTGGATTCAAATGGAATACTGAACAGAAAAATATTTAGAAGGAGCGATCATTCTGGAAGATGGAGTTTCATATTTAGGCTTTCCGCAGGGCCAATAGTGTTAATATCTCTGTTTTACCAGGGATTCACAATGATTGACTCCATACAAGTTCCAACTCCCCACTCTGTATGTTGAATTGTGTATTACTTGTTGAATTCGAAAGATTTTAGCTGTTGTCCTCAGCAGTAAAAGGAACTATCTTCTTCTCTGGATTGGTCCCGCTGTTGTGGAAGTGGTTGCAAACATCATCAATGAGCTACTTTTTTCCCCATATTTGTTTGCTGATGATTTATTAATCCCCAGGCGGAAAATGAAATTTAAAGAATCACTCTTGGCCCAAATGGGCTGACAATGATTGGAAAATCAGGAAATGTACGAACAATGTCTTGGTAGAAAAACAAGAACACTCAGTCATAAGGGGCTCTGGGAGGAAGAATAAGCTCTCTTCCTGCCTCTGGTGAAGCAGCAACCCTGCGTTTACCATTAATATCAAACGTTTACACTGTCATTCAAATACATCTCATCTTGTATACGTTTTCTGTTTATATCAAAGTTCAAAGGTGTGTTGCGTTATTATTTGAGGCACCAGGAAGGCTACTTGTATATTTTGCTAAATAATGCAGGGTGTTGCTGAAGGACAGTGTGGACGACACTGATTTTTTATTTTTGGTCAGCCGGGTATCAGACAGGCATGTAAACCCATCACCGTCCGTATGTCTTCAAACCAAACTACTGAGAAATCCATACAGATAAAGTTCCTGTTTCACTGGCATGGAATGCACACTCCCGTCCTATAGGGACACACCCATTACCTAAGTCCAGAGAGTGTACAACAACAAATTGCATTTATACACCATCTTTTAAGATCATTAAAAGTCCCAAAAAGTTTCATGGAGACGAGACTGCATACCAAGCGATGACGTGAGAGGAGTTAAGGGAGGTGATCGAAGGAATGGTCAAAGAGGTAGTTTTTGGGCAGGCTCTTGAAGGAGGGGAGGGAGGTAGCAAGGTGAGGTAATTTAAGAAGCGTGATCCAGAATGTGGGGGGGCAAGATGTACGAAGGGTCTGCAGGGATGGGCAATAAATGCTGGCCTTGCCAGCGACGCCCACATCCCTGAACAAATTTTTAAAAAAAACTAAAGATGGAATAGAAAAAGGGGGGAATGTAAAGGAGGTCTTAGTGAAAAGAATGGAGTGCGTGTGCTGATATTTAGGGCTGAAAGATTTGCGAAAGCAAGGAGGGATGAGGGCATGAAGGGTCTTGTGGACAAGGATTTTGAATCTGATATATTAAGGGATGGGAAGCCAATGGAGGTTGGTGAGGACAGGGTGATGGGGAAGTCAGTGTGAGCCTTTACTGATTGAGGCTTATCTTTTTGCACTTTATCTACATTATTCATTGAAGCAACAATATACACTCCTTGAGGCCACAATCCAGCAAATTTTATGTTGCGTCTGGCCTTGATGGCATATTTGGACACAGGAGGTGGCTTTTTATCCCCAGCACTGTGCTTACCTCCAAGTAATGCTTCATGTCTGCTGTCTGATCTGTTCTTGTACACATTTTCAAACGAGTCAGACAGTTACCGCTGAATAAAAATTGCACCTTCTACGTTAGGCCAAAATACTTATTGGTTTAATTAGTTAGCTGAGATATGTGTTGCTGTGGAGACAGCGTGTGCCTCGGTGCCCTGGTTGGCAGCCACCTGTTCAGTCAATTTTTAATGATTTTAATTTTGGATTGGATTCACTTTTTAACGCTCCCAAGGTCAGACACGGGTTTTGCAACCTTCTCATGGCAGCTACTGATAGGCATTTTCTGTCACCCTTCAGATCAAGCTTCAAACCAGGTTTGAATCTGTTGAGCTGGTCGGTTGGAATAGGGCAGCAAAACACTCTTCCCCATGGGGTAACTTCAAATCATTCAAACCCTTTCTTTCCCTGAGCGTGCTCAGCTCCGCCCTTCCTATTCTATTTCATATTTCATGTTTTGAAGGTCACAATTTAAGCTTGATTTATATTGTGAGCTGTTTCTCATGTTCGCTACAAAGGGATTCTTTTAACAGCAGAATGACAGGAAAAGAATTATTGTTCTCTATCTGCAGACTGTGGATTATAAAGTACTCCTCTGAACGTGCTTTATCTACTAATTTCATTCACAGCCTAATAATTTGGATCTAATCAGCTGCGAAGTCAGGACTCTTTAGAGGAATTCGGAGTTTAATATCGGTGTGGTCTGATCTTCTAAGACAAGCAATAATATATATTTAACTGAACTGAAAGATTAATTAAAAGCAAGTCGGAATCCTCTGAAATATGTTTTTGACTGATGTGATGTACACTAAATTAAAATTATGGCCCGCATTTTCCGATCCCTATGGGTGTGTACGGGCTGTGTACACAGCCGTAGGGACCTCGCAAGTGCCAGTTTCAGGCATGCAAAGCGCATGCGCTGAAAACTGGCATTTCCGATCTGTCAAGAATCCCCTTGACAGATCGCCTGCCTGCCCTGGCGAAGGGCCTCTGTGGGTGGAGAGTTCCGCTTTCTGCAGAACCTCCGCCCGCTGAAATCACTTAAAAATCTTACACCTGGTAAAAGCAGGCGTAAGGCCTGCTTTTACCAGCATAGGAGTTTAAATAAGTAAAAAAAAAAAAATTTCACTCATTTATAATTTAAAAATACTTTTAATAAAGGTAAGTTTATTTTTAGCCCTGTAAAAAAATCTTTTTTTTCAAAAAATTAAATTCTTGTTTAAAATATTTATTTTAATGTAATTTTAACTAATTTTAAAAACATGATTTAAAAAAAATGTATTTAATGTTTTGATGTGTTTTTGGAGTGATCTCCATTCATATTTTGACAGGTCTATCTGTCAAAAGTATGAAGGGGGATTCCCTTCTTCAATTGGTTCCCCATGGCCCACATGATCCCAGGGATGCCTTGCGAACTGCCTGTGCCCCTGGGATACCTGGGCCCTGCGCATTTCGACTTTGGAGAGGCCCAGGAGTGGAAATGGCTGGACCTCTGGAGCCCTCGGGTAAGGGCGTAGATTTTTTCCGGATCGGAGGCCTCCGCACGCAGGAAGCCTCCAATCGGAAAATACGGACCATTATTCTTGGAAAACCATAATTTCCTTCCTTTTGCTAATTTTAGCAAAAGAGATGCGTGAGTACAGTGGTGTTGTCCATTTTCTGCCTGCGTCTACACTTTTGCTCAGTTTTACGAAACTGAGGACTATGTACCCCCGGAGCTGGTTTCAAACTACTTGTAACTAAGAATTAGTTTCCCCATCCCCTCAGAGCTGCCACAACATTACATTCTGAAGTCCTGTTCCGGGCGATTCATGTTGCGGTGGGGATTGTGATTAACGTTAAAGTGCAGACACTATTTGCGCTGTGATTTTTGCGGGGCAAATCATTTTTTTTGATTGTGCTGTCACAATCAGTGAATTAAATTACGTTATTCAGATTACTGGTACCCAAACTCTACCAAAGGGTCCTGCCGGCAGCTTCTCCGTGCTGATATTGCTCCCTTGGAAATGTGATACAAGGTAGATTTTGAAAGGGCAACACAGATAGTAGCCTTTTACATAAATAAAACAAAGTAATAGAGCTGGGCTATATAAAGCCTGGAAACAGCTCAAGGCACTTCACAATATGAACTACTTTTGGAGTACAATTGCTGTTATGTAGGCACATCACTGAATTAGTAAACGTCAGCTAGAGATTATTGCTTATAACTAGTACATAAATCATTTATTTCAAATGATCCATCTGTATCTTAATAAAATTCATATGCAGGTGTGCACTTCCTATCTGCACCACTTAACTTCCTGTTGCTATATTTTTGTGTCAATTTTTTCCACCTATAATATCCTATGTTAACAGTTATAAGAGGATTAAGCGATGTAGAATTCACACAGATTGCTCAATTGCAAGTCTCTGTGGAGCAGCCTGTATGAACTGTCAGTGGTCATTATTTTGACTTTTTTTCATCGCTAATTTTCTACAGCTTAGTGTCAGCTGTGGCTCAGTTGGTAGCACACTCGCCTCTGAGTCAGAAGGTTGTGGGTTCAAGTCCCACTCCAGGGACTTGAGCACACAATCCAGGCTGACACTCCAGTGCAGTGCTGAGGGAGTGCTGCACTGTCGGAGGTGCCATCTTTCGGATGAGATGTTAAACCGAGGCCCCGTCTGCCCTCTCAGGTGGACGTAAAAGATCCCACGGCACTATTTAGAAGAAGAGCAGGGGAGTTCTCCCCCGTGTCCTGGACAATATTTATTCCTAAACTAACATCACTAAAACAGATTATCTGGTCATTATCACATTGCTGTTTGTGGGAGCTTGCTGTGCGCAACTTGGCTGCGCGTTTCCTACATTACAACAGTGACGACACTTCAAACAAAAAGTATTTAATTGGCTGTAAATTGCTTTTAGATGTCCTGAGATCATGAAAGGCGCTGTATAAATACAAGTTCTTTCTTAAGTATAAAACAATAAATTAAAGCCTTAAGCTACTAAATTCTTTTTTCATCTAAATTTAGTATTCTGCAAAACAGCATTTGGAGTGACAGAGCGGGAGCAGCTTTGAGCAAATTCATGGCCCATGCATCTATTAATTAGTAATGCTACTTGAGAAAAATCTCTATGTTCCTGTCCTTGGACTCCATGCTACATTCCGTGTTTCCCTACATTGCGACAGTGACTGCTCTTAAAATGGATTTCATTGACTGTGGACTGCTTCGGGACATCCTGAGGCTGTGAAAGGTGCTGTATAAATGCAGGTTTGTTCTTTCATCCACTGCTGTATTTCTAGCCAGGCTTCTGGGAGTTATCTTGCAGAGCAGTGTATCTTTGCTCAGCTCCACTGTGGCCCTGAGACCTGGGTCTGCTACGTCTCCTTACAGGAATCATCTTTGATCCAGCCCACTCACTCCGGCTGCTGGCACTCCCTAGGACATGGCCCAGGGCACCATTTCCAAGGTAACCCCATCTCATCCCCACTGAGCACAACGTGCATCTGAATCCCCTCCCCCAACGAGGGCATTTTCCCATTTGCTCCTCCTCTCCCCCCCCGCCCTCCCTCCCTCCCTTCCTTTCCGGGTAAGCACCACTTTCCTAATCAACAACACAGCCTGGCACACATCCTGAATTCCTCCACCCCCATAGGAAGGGAGGCAAGAGGGGGAGTGGAGAAAGAGGGAGAGGAGGAGGAAAGGTCTGCGGAGGAGGTGAGAGGAGAAGTGACATGGAAGGGAAGGGAGAGAGAAAATATTAAAAGGACCCTGGTTCCCTTCCCCTTGTGGACTACTTGCTCAACCCTGTACTCTGCTCCCCTCCTTTCCCCTCTTCCTTCTCCCCTCCACCTTCTCTGCCACTTGCCCCACCCACCCTCCTCCAATTACAACAACAACAACTTGTATTTATATAGTGCCTTCAACGTAGTAAAACGTCCCAAGGTTCTTCACAGGAGTATTATAAGACACAAAATTTGACACCGAGCCACATAGGGGGAAATGAGGGCAGGTGGCCAAAAGCTTGGTCAAAGAGGTAGGTTTTAAGGAGCGTCTTAAAGGAGGAAAGAGAGGTAGTGAGGTGGAGAGGTTTAGGGAGGGAATTCCAGAGCTTAGGGCCTAGCTAACAGAAGGCACAGCCAGCAATGATTGAGTGATTATAATCAGGGATGCTCAAGAGGGCAGAATTAGAGGAGCGCAGATATCTTGGGGGGTTGTGGGGCTGAAGAAGATTACAGAGATAGGGAGGGGCGAGGCCATGGAGGGATTTGAAAACAAGGATGAGAATTTTGAAATTGCGGCGTTGCTTAACCGGGAGCCAATGTAGGTCAGCGAGCACAGGGGTGACGGGTGAACGGGACTTGGTGCGGGTTAGGACACGGGCAGCCGAGTTTTGGATGACCTCAAGTTTACGTAGGTTAGAATGTGGGAGGCCAGCCAGGAGTGCGTTGGAATAGTCAAGTCTAGAGATAACAAAGGCATGGATGAGGGTTTCAGCAGCGGATGAGCTGAGGCAAGGGCGGAGACGGGCGACGTTACGGAGGTGGAAATAGGCGGTCTTAGTTATGCTGCGGATATGTGGTCGGAAGCTCATTTCATCTCTAAATTACCATCTCTAAACCCACTTAAACTTAAAACTGTACTTGGTATTGACTCCCTGTGTGCAACACCACTGGAGATCAACCAGTAGATATTAAAATCTTACGTAAGTTTGCACTTCTTGTCAACTTTTTCCATTCTATGTTCCTATAAATGCAAGTTGTTATATATAACGGAAACTGCCTATGTGAGCTTGTCACACTGTAATGACTCCCTCCTGCCAAGTTCACATTGGCAGTTTCCTTTATAAATGTGGACATAGGAATTTACAATGGAAATATATAAAAAATAAGCACGGAACGTACAACCTTAAAATGGAGATTGAATGACATCTGTGCACTCTGGCCCAATTATCCCCTACACCTTAACCTCGCTTCACTTGAACACAACTCTTGGTCTTGACTGCTTGTGTTGTACCATGGGCGATCGACGAGTATTTATTTAATTGGTTTATATTCCAAACTCTTTCATCCATTGGGCTTCATCAGCAGGGTTTTTTCCAACAAATCTCCACTGTCTTTCCGATCTGTATAAAGGATAATCGAGCAGTCATTTTCCACGAATCAGTCACAATTAGGCAGGAGTTTGACTGTCATGTGAAGTCAGCCCAATATCCTTCCATGTAACTGCTGCGGTACCAGCAGGCAATTAAACAAGTATTATCACTTAAAATAAGTGACAATAATTAAGAGTCTGAGACTGGTATTGTTGGAGCAGCTTGTTATTGGTATTGATGATAATAGCTTTGTGCAGCTGCTAAACCCGCAGCATCCACCACCTAGAAGGACAAGGGCAGCAGGTGCATGGGAACACCATCACCTCCAGGCTCTCCTTCAAGTCAGACACCATCCTGACTTGGACATATATCAGCCGTTCCTTCATCGCTGGGTCAAAATCCTGGAAAGCCCTGCTTAACAGCATTGTGGGAACACCTTCATCACAAGGACTGCAGCAGTTCAAGGCGGCGGCTCACCATTACCTTCTCAAGGGCAGCTAGGGATGGGCAATAAATGTTGGCCTTGCTAGCGACGCCTGCATCCCGAGAATGAATAAATAAAAAAGTTCTGCCAGGAGCTGTTTAGGCAGGTTCTTCTGTTCCTTGGCAGGTTTCCCTCCGATCACTATTGGTAAACAGCATTGTTCTGTTGGAACAGGAAAGCAAGTCTAGAGGAGAGCCGTCACTGTGGTCGGTATCAGATCAAACAGCTGGAAAAGCTGTTCTTTGGTTCCTGTGTTAATTAGAATTCACTTTGTACCTATGGCCGAAAGGATTAGTGCCCGCTCTTGACACATCAGGCTACTTGGGAAGTGAATTGTATTTGAGAAAAATGAAAATGGAGAATAGTTATTTTGTTAAATGGTATTATAATGTTATGGTTTACAGGCACTCTGAACTTCCACTTCATTTGGAAGAAAACAATAGATCACAGAAGATTTGTTAAAACATTACTTAATGCATGGAATGGTCAGAATGAGGTGTGAAAGAACACCTGCAAAATATGAGGGGCTGAATGGCTTTTTTCATGTTTACATTATTAAATTATCATGTTCTTAATACCTCACATATATCCTTTATTTTATCTGTTTTATGATGGGAAATTGTTTTTTGTGTGTTTCTGTCTCTCAGTCCTGTTGCCATCCACCCTTACATTTTAGCGGTCGGTCAATGGATTCATTCCAGTTGCCTCATCAGTCAGTGCAAGTGCCTTCTTGAGAAAAAGGGAGTCGGTTTAAAGCATTGTATGTGATGCACTTTGAGATATTTTTCAGAGACATGAGAAACTATGGCCCGGAATTTGGGGTCCCGATGACGGCGTACGCACAGTGTACGCCGTCGTAAGCCTTCTGAAAGACCCCGCAAGTTCCGGGTTTCCGCATACGCTGCGCATGCGCGAAAACCCGGAACTTATGATCTGTCAAGATACGCCTTGACAGACCTACCGAACCGACCAGAAGTTCACTTTTGGTGGGGCAGAGTTGTGCTATTTGCCCAACTACTGCCCAGCAGATGCCCACGAAACTCTTAGGCCTGGTATAAGCAGGTGTAGGGCCTGCTTTCACCAGCGTAAGGGTTAATATAAAGCTTAAATTAAAAATTTAAAAATGGAAAAATGATACACAAACACTTAAAATTAGATTACATGCAAATTTTGGCCCGGATTAAAATGTTTAAAATTATTTTTCAAAAGATTAAATTTTTATTGTATTTGCTGTATTGAAGGGACTTTTAATTAAATTTGTAAATGAGAATATTTATTTTTATTGCAGTTGCCTGAATTCTTTAATTATTTCGGGATTCCATTCGGGTTTATAGGGGATTCCGTTCGTAAATGAAATCCTCCTTTCTCATTGGAGGACCGGGCCCACGTGATCTCAGGGACGCTTCCGAACCGTCTGCGTCCCTGAGATCCGTGGGCCTTTACGCTGGCGTCGCCTGGAGGCCCAGGACCTGAACTCTCCGTAGCTTTGGAGCCAGGAGGTAAGTTCGGAAATATTTCGCGGTTTGGAGGTGGACCTCCGACCGCAAATTCAGGGTCTATGTAAACGCAAGTTTTACAATAGATAAATCCAATATCCTTCTGTTGTTATTCCCAAATCCCAATCCCAACATCGTCTCTGTGAAGAAAAAAAAGATCAAAAATTCTGAAGGATGACATATGCCAATCATTACGCAGTAGCTGAAGGAAAAGATTTTTCATGAGGGAGAGTCAGCGGAGTTGTGCCGTTTGTCTTATTAAAACCGGGCAAAGCCAAAAGCAACGAAACTAAACGGAACACTTTCTAGTTTAGGACTGGTTCAGGATTAATGTAAAAAATCAAACCAGAGAAGAGACAAGCTTGTGAACAGAACTGTTGAACAAAATACACAGATGTGTAATTCTTATCTAGTCAATTATAACTGAATACAAATTGTTACCAACAATTATTACTCAGTCTTAAATTTGAATGCTGATATAGTTTATCCACTTAATGTTTGCTTATAAATGTCATGTTTATGCTTTCCAAACTATTGCATGTTTGGATTTGACTCTAATACCACTTTTCTGACATTATTAGCACTGCATATTTTAAGTTTCGTACTGCAGTGTGTCATTAACTAGGATGGTGACACCCAATGGCAGTAAAGAGTAAGGCATTTTTTTTTTACCAACTTGTTGTCTGAAAAGAGATTTTTTTCTTTTTTCCCCAATTCCATCTGGTCTCTCCCAACGACAAATAGGTGCTTTTCTATTGCACTCTTTGTGGTGGAACAGGAGCCCTTAATCTGACAGTTGATTTGAAAATGTGGGTCTGTGATGCAGTCACCTCCATGCAAGGCCAGCTGTTTGTACAGAAGATCTGTGTATCCGCAGTTGGCTGCACTCCTTTTGTGTAAAGGTGCTTTTATAGCGGCGCTGATTTGGTTCGGGTTTCACGAGACTGGCCTCCTTGAGCTGGCTTCCTATGTTTATATTGCTATATCAGATAGAATTACATATAATCTACAGCACAGAAACAGGCCATTCAGCCCAACTGGTCTTTGCCGGTGTTTATGCTCCACACGAGCCTCCTTCATCTCACCCAACCAGCATATCCTTCTGTTCCTTTCTCCCTCATGTACTTAACTAGCTTCCCCTTAAATGCATCATAAATTCTCTCTTCTCCCCGTGGAAAACACACAGGGGTGAAATAGGGTGCTTCCCGCTAAAATGGCTTTGCGACCGGGCGTGGCGCTGACATCGACTCCCGGCATATTCGGCGGGAGGTTTGCAGCGGCGCTACGGCGTTGCGCTCCGATCTCCTTCGCCCAGAGATCGTGACGTCATCACCATGCGCTTTGCCCCGGTAGCGCCCCCGACCCAAAATTGACTTCCGCCCCCTGCAGCAGCGCCAGTCGAAAACACCGACAGCTGCAGGAGGTGTGCATCGGTCGGCCGTCCGCTTCGGGGGCGATGATTAAAGGCGAGGTGGCCAAGGTAAGTGGAAAAAAAAAACTTACCTTTCCTGTTCTAGTTTTTTTCGCCGGTTCCTGCCCGCGATCGATCACTCTGCTTGAGCGCTGGGCTGATCGCACGGGATCGCGGCTGCCTTGGTGGTCCAGGTAGGTACTTTTTAAATTGCAGAGCCTGCAGCGATGGCCCTTCCCTTTAAGGGAGGGAAGGAGCCTTTGAACACGGCAGCACTGCACGGCCCAGTGTTCAACGCTGCTGAAGTCTCCGCCCCGCTCTCCGGCGTTAGCGCCCTCAGAAGTAAATGGAGTGCTTGATTTAGCGCTCCACTTCCCTCTTGGGGCGCTAAAACTCAATTTTGCGGTCGCCGATGCTAATTAGCGCCCAGGCGATGTTAGCGCCCCAAAATGGTCGACACCAAATTTTTGCCCCATAGACCTACTTTTTCCTGCATGAACAAGTCTGTTGTCGGGATAAGGGATCTGGATTTAACAATGTAAACACCCAGGGCCCGCTCACAAATGCCAGTGTACCAGAATATCAAACTGAGACAGTGCCTGTATAAAAGCAGCTTGAACGTGCGAGCTGCACTGCTGTTGGCTTTAACACTTCTTCTCATTTAAATATTAGCAACACAATAATCAACATGTTCTGTTGTTTTGCTGATACCTCAGTGAGCGGAAGCGATAAAGATCTAATGTGCAAATGTTCAATTTCTACTTCCCACATCTCCGTTTATACGAAGAGAAATATTGACTTCCATACGTTATGTTAGACTCAGCTTGAAGTTTGGCTTGAAGCCCTGTGCCAGATGCCTGACTTGGCATGTGATCAGCATTCCCTTCACAAATGGCTGGTTTATCCATCTGTACAGTGACATGTGCCATGTAAAAAACATGTTTAAATGTTTGAATACATTTTTGTTTGTTTGTTCCCGGGCTGTGGGTGACGCTGGCAAGGCCACATTTTTTACCAAGCCCTAATTGCCCTGAATGTAGCAATTGAACAATAGTACGTGCGGAATTACCCCTCGCCCCGTCCAACAGGTTATACAGTTTGGATTTGAGACTTATGAGAAATTACAGCAGACACACGGGTTCTGCCTTTAACCTTTTATTGTTCCTGGTTGGCGGGGGCAGGTGGGGCTCTGAAATCAAGAGATCTCTGAAATCGAGGATCCATGAAATCAGGGGAGGGGGGCGGCTCTGAAATTGGGCAGTCTCTGAAAACGCGGGGCCTCGAGAGTGGAGAGAGAGGGAAATGGGAATGGGGGCCTCGAGGAGAGATGGAAACTGGGGAATCTGGATTCAGAGGAGAGGGAGACTGGAGAATGGGGGATGGGGATGGGGAAGAAAGGGAAACTAGGGAATGGGGGCTTGGGGAGAGATGGAGACTGGGGGATGGGGGATCAGGGGAGAGAAATGAAGATTGGGGAATGACAGCTAGGCAGGAGGAATGGGGATGGAGGATCAGGGGAAGAAAGGGAGACTAGGGAATGGGGATCAGGGGGAGATGGAGTCTGGGGAATGAGGGCTCAGGGAGACAGGGAGACTGGGGAATGGTTTGGGTGTGGGGCTCAGCATTTCCCACAGAGCCAGGTGCAGCAGCAAGGTGGTGAGTGGGAGCGGCACTGAGAGTGGAACAGCCAGTTAAAGGTGTAAGTGAAACCTAGGGACCTTAATGTGGGTAAACAGTGAAAGGTTATTTCCACTGGTGGGCAAATGGGGAACTAGGGAATGGAAACAAAGGATTCTCACTGGAAGAAACAAGGGGTAGGGAGGAGGAAGGTTCTTGAATAGAGGGCTATTAGACCCTAGGATCCTTCACCACATGCGGCTATTGAGATAGAGATAAAACTTCATTTCAAAGGGAACGGGTTAAATATTTGATCATGTGATCAAACCTCCAGGATTGCCTCCAACCAGAGTTGGCAAACCGAGAGGAGTGGCAAGGTTCCCGTCAGGTCATTAGTGGGTTTTTGTATTAATCGGAAAGTTTGAGGTGTCAGTTTTTTGTTACTTGTCCACAAGTTTATTGAATTCAGTTTCACAACTTGCTCGGGTGGACTGGTTGTCCACTACAATACCATTTGAACAATGTGACTGGTTGACTAAATTCCTGGTTAAAAAAAAAAAATTCTTGAGACAAATACTTTGAAAATAGACAAAGGGTTCCAGATAAAAGGTACACTCTCCTGCTGATAGTGCTGGTGCAAGTGGAAATGGATTGAAGCATCAATGAGCCAGAGCACAGTGGGAGATAACTCAAACAGGATTTGAACAGAAAGACATTAACAATGTGAGTGATCCAATTGTACAAAGATAATGAGCTAATTAGATAAATTACTTAAACCATGCTCAGATTAGATTATCATTTAAAAAAAAAGCTTTTTATATCCCCTTTGCACCCTGACATTCACAGACCTGAACACAAGTAGATCCAAGTCTCTTCGAACTAAGATAGTTTTATTGAACTGTACAAATGGCTGATTGTGTATTTTGTCAAATGAATAAGATCTATTTGTTGAAGTATACAGGACTTTCACTCACTCACTCACTATTCCTTGCTGTTGTCATGTTACCTGCCACATTCCTCATCCATTCGGCACACCTGCACGTACACCATCAACTGGGGATCATAAACCGCAGTGGGAATGCCACCAAATCACATCACTGCAAAGAACTGAAAATGAGCTCGTGCACTTGTGATCAAAAGTGATCTTGAGCATTTGTCCTTTCGAAATCCGGGCAGTGTTTTTCTACACGTGCTAGCTTCTGCAGATAATATTTCCAATCTTCGATTTGTATATATGATTCATAGTGCCTATTGAATATATCACTGTCAGAAATTGCTTTAAGAAATGACTTTCTTGTATTCCTGAACGTAGATAATTTTTCCTAATGAATCATATAGACTGAGCAGAATGTCATCTTGGTATTAATGTGAGAAGTCGCACAACACCAGGTTATAGTCCAACAGTTTTATTTGAAATCACAAGCTTTCGGAGCGCTGCTCCTTCGTCACTTCACCTGACGAAGGAGCAGCGCTCCGAAAGCTTGTGATTTCAAATAAAACTGTTGGACTATAACCTGGTGTTGTGCGACTTCTCACATTTGTCCACCCCAGTCCAACACCGGCATCTCCACATCATTGGTATTAATGGGCAGTGAATCACGCGGCAATTATCATGCAAAATATAAAAAAAATATATGTGATGAAATATTGTAGGCAATACTCCAGGATCATTAAATTGAGTTTTTATCCATTTCCACAGATAAATTCCCAGATTGTTTTCAGGTGATGGATGAATCAGTAAAGACTGTTTTCCTCCTGAATTTGAGGGAAATAATCCATGAAATTTCCCATTGTTTTACCAAAAACGGAGTCTGGAAACATGTACCCATTGCATTTGTCATGACGGCATGTACATCGTATGCTGCATGTGCCGCACTGGCATCGTGGATGTGATGTGGGCCGAGCACTGGGCCAGATTTTAGGCAAATGAAGCTGGGCAATTTGGATTTTGGATTTTTTTTAAAGGGGACCTGAAGCATCTCAAGGTATTGTTGTAACGTCTACATTCTTTATACCACAGCTGACATTAGACCTCCATTCCTAGTTAGGTATGGAGCATGGACAGCAGTGCGCTAACACTGTAACCACACTGATCATCCCCTGAAGACTGAGAAGCTGATATTCTGCTGGTTTTCAGCGGAGTGCTCCTAGCAGAGTGGGACCTAAATGCGCTGATGCCTGAAGACTCTAGCCCCCCCCTCCCAAATTGCAGGGACGGGTCATTAACATAGACTGGACAGAGTTCTGCCACCTGTTTGGGTGCTTCGGCAATGCCTGATCTGAACTGCCCTTGAAAGGCAGAGCAGCTCACATCAGCTCTATTTGAGTTTCCTGAGGCCCATCCTAGTCCAAAGAAAAAATGCTGCTCTGAAGGGAACCATTCCGATACCTCAGAATGGTAATCAATCTCCTCTGGGAATGATTACTATCCCCTTCTAAAGGTTTTGGTCCTTTCCTCCTCATGTACTTATCTAGCTAAGCATTAAAATGGATGTCACTGTGAAACTATTGAACCATATAAAAATCAGGATTGTAAAATCTTGTGATGCTTGCCATCATTTCAATTACCATTAACTGGTCTGGTATTTGCAACGTTCTGAGCCAAAAATATGTCTTTTAAAATGTAATTCATGTGTTACTTTATACTGAGTAGCTTAGTTTGCACACTGTCTCAGATGCAGAATTGGAAAAGGCTTATTTGTATTTCCTGAACTTCTTTTGATCTCTTATTTATGCAGTTCTTTAGGAAACATATACAGGATATTACTAAACCTAAAGGCTTGTTGTGATGTCTAAGCTCCAATACTTCACACAGCACATGAGAGATTTGACTTGTTCACACCCGTTTCAAACAAAATTCAGCTAGTTCGAGAGGTTTCATGTATAAAATCACAAAAGTCTTTCATTGGGCAGCATTCCAGTCCATAATAAGTGTTGAAATATTGCAAGATTTTTAATGGTTACCTGCCCAGGAGATTTACTGAGAAGAAAAGCCAGAATGTCCAATATCCCAGATTGTGGTCCAGTTTGGAAAATATGACCTGCCCATTTTTGCAACTCTTTTCAGCTCACTCTGTGGTCAGTGGGCCAAGTCCCTGTGCAAGAGACCCTAGTTGTGCTTGGGCTACTTTTCTTGTTCCAGGTTTTCAAAAGCAGAGATTAGATAGAGGCTAAACAATGATCAAAAAGGTAATGTGATGTGCCTAAGGCTAGCATAATACTATATCTCATTAACGATAAATGGTGATATATGAAAAACCTTGATAATCTGATTTCCCCCTTAATGTTAATCATTAACTATGATCATTCTAGTAAATGATCAATTTAAAAATGTTGTTTAGGTGAACAGTATCGAGGCTTTTTATTTCCCCATGGGAAGAAAATCTTACATTTCCAATACAATGCCAGGATTTTGGAATACTAAAATACTGCGATTATGAAGTAAGACTCTCTGATCTCACACAGTGTTGCTCACTGGTAGTCTGGGGTCTGGAGCAGGGTTATGCAGTTCAGCTATTATCCTGGCCTGTCCTGTCCCTTTAAGACTGCTGCTCAAATAGTTCCTGGGGCAATCCAGGAAATTATAGCTACTTGTAACTATAGCTGATAGCAGTTGAGGTCAATGAGAGATCAGGAAATTGCTTGTAAATTTTAGGCTCCAGGTCAGAAGAGGCCAGGGTGGCATTCCTCCTTTTTTTTAAAAGAATGTTTGCATTTGTAACAAAGTATGATCCCTGGAGTGTGACATCTGGGACCGTGATAGAAGCATGCTGCCTGCAAGACTTCTAATATACTAGCTGATATCCCATGGTGTTGCTCACAGCAAGTTGCTGGCTTTATAAGAACAAAGATGTTGTGTATTATCAAGGACCAAAGTTGGGAGCGGCCCTGGGATCTGGGAACACTGGTTTGGAGTCTGGGATCTGGCAGTATTGGGATGTGAGCTTGCGGTCTAGTAGTACTTTGAGCAGGTCCAAGGTCTGTGAGCACTGGAAGGGAGCTCTAGATCTAGGAGCACTGCAGAGGAATTTGAGGAGGATTGGGACAGGTCGTGAGATCTGGGATCACTGGAAAATTGGTCCTGGGTCTGGAACACTGTGGAGCAAGGGTACCAGTGTCTGAGAACATTGGGTACAGGCATGGATCAGGGAGAACTGACAGGAGGGTCCTGGGATCTGGGAGTGTTGGATGCAGACTTGGGATCAGAGAACAATAGGAGAAGTGTTTTGGGGTATGGGGGAATTGGGTGGAGGCCTGGAATTCGGGAGCACTGGGAAGAGGTCTGGGAGCATTGGGATTGGTTCTGGTGTGTAGGAGCATGGAAGGGCAGTATGGGGGTTTCTGTGAACACGAAGAAGTTCCTGGGAGCTTGGGGCTGAAGATCCAGGAGCATTGAGGAACCTGTGTCCTCACTAGTATTGAGGTGCTGGGGTCTGACAGTACTGGAGATTGTCATGACCACTTATGCTTGATGTCTAATTATCATATTTCCTTAGAAGTTCCTCATTGGAGGCTTATCCATCTGCTTTCCTTGCGTTTGGTTCATACATTCTGTACCGATCCAGTTTTGATTTTTGTCACTGTTTTATGAATATGGAATTTGAGCCAATCATATGCAAGTATAACACAAATATTTCATGTAAAAAGGTGTGAGGGAAATCTATGACATCAGAGGTGTGATAAACCACAAAATATGCACCGTTTTATATATGGGGAGAGAGTTTTAGGTTCCAGCTCAGAATAGTCCACAATGAAATGCCTGGCTTTCTTATTTTTGCATCTGTAATAAAGTGTGACATCTGAAATGTGACGGATGTGCACTGTATGGACCGGATTTTGCTCTCCGCGACAAACGACTGTTTGTTACACTTGCACTTGCCCTTGCCTACAGACTTTCTGTGGGGTTTTGCACCAGAACTTACTGTAAATTAGAGAACCAAAAAGTCCAGTGCCCTCTACAGGGCAACTGGAACCTGCGTGACCAAGGCAAACAACTGTGTATCTCCTTAGCCAATCAAATTGAAGAATCGGTAATGAGCAGCGCAGAGCCTGAACCAGGAAGTGTGAGTTAGAATAGTGAATTCAATGTCAAATCAGGTACAGAAAGCGCAATAGAGAGGGAAAGAACGACTGGATTAGGAGAGAGAGATAAAAGAGACAAAGAAAAAGTAAAAAAAATGATTTACATTTTTAATTTTTTTTAAATCTCCAACAATAATTAAAATCTGAAGGAATGAGACTCCACCCTTGTAAAAGTTAATTTTCAGTGCCAGAGAGGTTGTTTGGCAGTAATTAAGATTTATCACGCCATTAAAAGGGTACTGGAATGGACAAGCCCTAACTGTTCTGCGAGTTTAGTCCGTATCTGTGAGGTATGTACAGCAACTTGACATCGTTCCATGTGTTTCAATGCCGAGTCTCTCGGCGAGATACCATTCTCGCGCAGCTTTTGGAGGAGCAGGGCATCTCTGACAGCAACTTCCTGATTTCTGCGTTTAACTGTGCATATGCGATCGCTGGAAGTTACTGTCCGATTTCCACATAAATAATCGTGAGGGCTGTTAGCCTGTTATTTCTACCGCAAAATCCGACCCATTATATAAAGCTTTTTAATACTTAAATTGCAGATTTTCCACGGTATTACTCATTTTATGCCAAAGGATGAGCTATTTAATAATGACAGGAATGTTAGATCATGAAAGTTTAATTTTAATCAGTGGTATGATTTATATTGCGGAGATGCCGGTGTTGGACTGGGGTGGACAAAATTGAGAGGTCGCACAACACCAGGTTATAGTCCAACAGCTTCATTTGAAATCACAAGCTTTCGGAGCTGCTGACTGAGGAGCAGCAGCAGCAGAGTGGTGGTCTCTGTGACCAGGAAGAGGAGAAGGAGACCAGTTAGCAGACCACCACCAACAACCACTACTGAGGTGCCTGGAGAGAGAGGACAGGAGAGGAGAAAGACAAGAAAAGGCCATTAACAACAGAGGAGAGGCCTTTCCACACTGCCTCCTCAATTGGCCTCCATTTTAGGAGAGGGAGAGAGGGGAGAAAACATCGACAACATCCATCATCTGTTTGGAAGGAGGAAGGAAGGAAAGAACAGCTACAGGTGGGTGTTATTTCTGGGGCACTCTCCCAGAGACTTTGTTTTGTAGGTGGGGGGAGGAAAGAAGAAAAGAAGAGGGCCGGAACATCTAAGGGGTGTGTGTGTGAGTGTGTGTGGCTTTTGTAAAAGCTAGGCCGCACACACCATATTAAACACCCCTTTCCCATTGCCTGACCTGGGACAGCTGGAGCTGCCTAGGTGAAGTTCCCCAATTAATTTAATCCAATTGGGCATCGTTAAGACCTGGTGCAGGACTGAGCCTGGGCATCTCCAGCTATCCCAGGTGAAGACATCTTCTCCCCCCACCAGAAGACCACCACCAAAGACTTGTATTACATCGGAGAGTGCACCCCCCTGCCAACACCCACCCACCCACCATCCTGAGTGGCGACCCTGCCCTTGCGGCTTCCCTCCTTCCACCCCCTCTCTCTCTCTCTCTTTGTCTCTTGTCTCTCTCTGCCTCTCTCTCTAAGAGGCACCTCATCTATTTTTAATTAAGTACCCATTGAGCAGAGGGGAGAAGGCCCCTCTCCCAATTCAATCAACTAAAGGGAGAGGTGTGCCTTCAATTTAAGAGCTCCCTCTGCTCAGGGGAAAACTAAAACAAAAAAAACCAAGGCCATTAACACCTTCAGGCCTGTGACTTGGGGTGAGTGTAGCCCTTAAAGAACCCTCCATTATGGCGACCACATCTTCGCCGGTGGCGGGGGCAGCGAGGACGTACGCGAGCGTGGCAGCCGCGGCCACGGCCGCAGCCACGAGTCCTCCTGTTACCCCGTCACCTTTTACCCTCCTTACGAGGAAGAATGGGGTCAAGAGCTACACTCACCCCAACATGACTATAGAGGCGTGTGTAAAAGCCATGGCTGGGGTTGTCGGCCCTTCAGCCATCGTCGCCGCCTCTAAAATGTACGGCAAGGCTGTGTTCTTCCTGGGGTCGGAGCGGGCGGTGTCCCTGGCCATCGAGAAGGGGCTCACCGTGGGCGGGACCTTCCTGCCGGTGGACCCCCTTGAGGCCACCGCGCAAAGGATTGTGGTTTCCAACGTCCCGCCCTTTGTTCCGGGTGAGCTCCTCCTCCCCCACCTACGTCAACTGGGGGAGGTGAGGTCGGGGATCACACCCATCCCGCTCGGCTTCCGGGAAGCCAGCCTTCGGCACGTCTTCTCCTTCCGGCGCCAGCTTTTCGTCCGGCTGGCGCGGGAGGAGGACGCGGATGGCGCGTTCACGGTGCTCCACGGGGGGACCGCCCACCGCGTCTTCTGGACCTCGGACGGCGCGCGGTGCTACGCCTGTAAGGAGGTGGGGCACGTCCGCAAAAACTGCCCCGCCTCCAAGGCCGCCACGACACCTGGCGCGGCCAGGGTTGGCGCCGCCGCCCCCCCTCCCCCTGATACTGTCCGCGCGTCGACGGCGACGGATGCGCGGTCGAAATCGGAGGCCAACACCACCACGGCCTCCGGCGGGGAGGAGGGAGAGCGTCCGGGGGGAAGGAAGGCGCGTAGGAAAACTAAACACCTAAGGGCGGATCCCCTCGCGGAGGAAACATCGGAATTGACCGAACTCACGCCCGAGTATATCGCGGAGTTGGTCGGGACGCATGAGACTGGGGGGGTCCTCGTGCCCGGGCCCGTGACCGTGACCGCAACTGCTGAGGCAGCTGAATCAAGACCTGCGGCCGGGCTCGGGCCCGAGGGGCCCAAGAAACCCAGTCGTCGGAAGGGGGCAGAGAGGGAGGCCCCAGCAGACATGGAGGCCTCCCCCTCTCCGGGCCCCAATACGTTAAAAAGAAAGCTCCGCCCCCAGCAGGAGGACTGCGAGGAGGAAGGTCCCTCCGCAAAAGGGGGGCAGTCGCCCGCCGCGGGTGCTGCGCCCCACCCCACCACCGTCATCGTCGCGCGCGATCGGCAGGGGTCGTCTGTCCCTCGGGAGGGTGAGACAGCCGAGTCTGTCCGACCTGTGCCTCCCGGGGATGGGGAAGAGACCCTGCCCGTGGGGGGGGGCGCGGAACAACCCGCGGAAGAAAATGTAGAACCTGAACCGTTGCTCCTCGCCGGGTCGGGCGTCCTGGGGACTGGGGCGGGCGAGGCCAAAGAGGCTGAAGCCGAGCCCGCCTTTTATAACCCAGATATCTCCCAGGGACTGCTCGACCTGGTGGAGGAGTGTAGCAATCCCCAGCCCGCTGGGTCGGAGGTTGGTGGCGGGGAGACGGAAAGCCCCCTGACTCCGTCTCTGTTGTTGGCGCCGGACGTGCTGGAGGAATTTGGGATTATTTTCTCCCCGGTTTCTCCGGTCGCCCCGGCGCCTGAGGCGGGGGGGGGCCCCGAACCGCCGCCGCCGCCTCCCGGCCCGGCGCCCCTGAAGGAGCCCAGGGTGGACTCCTCTGCCACCGATCCTGGGGGTGGGATCGTGACGGAGGCGGGGCCGGCCGGTGCGGCCGAGCAGTTCGCTGCACCCTGTGTGACGGACGGGTTGGCCGCCGGTGACGACCTCCCGGAGGAGGACGGGGACTCGGTGGGGGGCATCGAGGACGATTTGGAGTCCATCGGCAGCGAGGCGATGGACGCCCTCGTGCCCTTCACCGACTCTCCCCTCATCCCCGTAGGGGAACTCCGGGATTTTATGGTCACAAGAAGATCCGGCTGGCCCTCGACAAGTGGTCGGAGCTGACGCTGCTCGTCGTGTCCGTCCGCGCCGCCGTTAAAATCATGGGCGCGGACAAGGACGTTGGCCGGCTCGAGCTGCGTCGGCTCAAGACGTTCCACACTGGGCTGCTGAGGGAGTGGCGGTCGTCAGTGACCGCCCTCCCTCCCCTCCGTTAGGTAGAGGTTGCACTATGCTTCTGAGATGAAGATAACCATAGCCAGCCTCAACATCAACGGCAGCAGGGAGGCGCGCCGTAGATTCAATAACTTCTCGGTCCTTCGGGACGGGAAATATGCGGTGTGCTTCCTGCAAGAAACCCACACCGTTCCGGGAGACGAGGCCACGTGGCTCCTGGAGTGGCAAGGAGGGGTCAGCATGAGTCACCTCTCCAACAATTCCTGCGGGGTGGCTGTCTTGCTGGCCCCGCATTTTCAGCCGGAGATCTTGAGGGTCAAGGAGCACGTGCCGGGCCGCTTGCTCCAGGTCACTGTTCGCCTGGGAGGCGTGCCGCTCCATTTAGTGAACGTGTACGCCCCCCGGACCGGTGCGCAGCAAGTGCGCTTCTTCGGAGAAGTGTCCGCTCTTCTGGGCTCCATCGACGTGGGCGAGTGCGTCATCCTCGGGGGGGATTTCAATTGTACCCTCGAGGCGCGGGACCGGTCGGGTCCCCCGCGAAGCCCGGCGGCGATGGAGAAGTTGCGGGACCTGGTCGGGTCCTTCGACTTGGTGGACGTCTGGCGAAATCTCCATCCCGACTCCAGCGCCTTCACGAGTGTGAGGTCTGGAGGAGGAAGGTCCAGAATCGACCGCCTTTACATTTCCCGGGCGTACGTCTCCTGCGTTCCGGCGGCTTCCATGCGGCCGGTGCCGTGCACGGACCACCACCTGGTGTGGGCGGAGCTCGCTCCGCTGCGCGCGCGGGGGGGGTCCGCGTACTGGCATTTTAACAACCTGCTGCTGGAGGACGCGCGGTTCCGGGATTCGTTTCGCCGGTTCTGGGCCGACTGGAGAAGGAAGCGGGGAGGCTTCCCCTCCTTGAGGCTATGGTGGGACGTGGGCAAGGCTCACGTCCGCGTCTTCTGTCAGGAGTACGCGAAGGGGTCGACCAAGAGGCGGGAGGCCTGGGTCGGGCGATTGGAGAAAGAAGTGCTCGACCTGGAGTCCCGTCTCGGTCAAGTCGTCGAGGACCCGGCCCTGCGGAAGGTGTACGAAGAGAAGAAGGGCGCGCTGAAGGACCTGCAGCTGGTCGGGTCCCGAGGCGCGTACGTGAGGTCGCGGATCCAGTTCCTGCGGGACCTGGACCGCGGCTCCCCCTTCTTCTACTCGCTGGAAAAAAGACGGGGGGTCCGTAAGCAGCTCTTGGGGCTGCTGGCCGACGACGGATCTCTGGTCTCGGATCCGGAGGGCATCAGCGCGGAGGCCCGGGCCTATTACGGGGCTCTGTTCTCTTCGGATCCGTCCAGCGAGGATGCGCGCAGAGTTTTGTGGGAGGACCTGTTGAAGGTCGGCCCGGAGGGCGCCGAGAATTTAGAAGCTCCGCTAAGCCTGGCGGAGCTGACCGGCGCCCTGCGCCAGCTCTCGAGGGGCAAGTCCCCGGGGCTGGACGGGCTGACCGTGGAGTTCCACAGGGCGTTCTGGGACGTCTTGGGGGACGACTACGCGCGGGTCCTGGGGGAAAGTCTGGCGACCGGGGAGATGCCCCTCTCTTGGCGCAGGGCGGTCATCGTCCTGCTGCCCAAGAAGGGCGATCTCCGCCTACTTAAGAACTGGCGCCCGGTCTCCCTCCTCAGCACGGACTACAAAATTTTCGCCAGGGCTATGTCTGCTCGCCTTGGCACCGTGCTGGCCCGCATGATCCACCCCGACCAGTCCTACACGGTCCCGGGCCGGAGTATCCACGATAACATCCATCTGGTCCGGGACCTGGTCCACCATTCCCAGAGGGCTGGTCTGTCGGTCGCCTTCCTTTCCCTGGATCAGGAGAAGGCGTTCGACAGGGTGGATCACGAGTATCTTTTCGGGACTCTGCGCGCATTCGGGTTCGGGACGCATTTCGTCGCCCGGATCCGACTTCTGTACGCCGCCGCGGAGTGTCTCATTAAAGTTAACGGGTCTTTGACGGCGCCCCTTCGCTTCGGGAGGGGGGTGCGTCAGGGATGCCCCATGTCCGGTCAGTTATACGCCGTTTGCGTGGAGCCTTTCCTGCGCCTCTTGCGGAAGAGGTTGACGGGACTGGCTCTGCAAGGGCCGGGCGTGGAGGTGGTCCTCTCGGCTTACGCCGATGACGTGCTCCTCGCGGTCACGGATCCCGTCGACTTGCGGAGGATGCGAGAATGCCAGCAGATTTACTCGGACGCATCCTCCGCCAAGATCAACTGGGAGAAATGTTCTGGACTCCTGGTGGGCCCATGGCAGGTGGACTCCCTGCCGGAGGAGTTCGGGCCTTTCGCCTGGAGCACCACGCACCTCCTCTACCTGGGAGTCTACCTCAGCCCGGCCGAGGACGCCTGGCCGGCGAACTGGCAAGAGCTGGAGGCCAAAGTCACCGCTCGCCTAGGGCGCTGGACAGGACTGCTCCGAGTGTTGTCCTACAGGGGTCGAGCGCTGGTCATAAACCAGCTGGTGGCCGCCATGTTGTGGTACCGGTTGGTCACTTTGATCCCTCCCCCTGCGTTTGTCGCCAAGATGCAGAAGAAGCTCGTCGACTTCTTCTGGGACAAAAGGAAGCACTGGGTCTCTGCCGCGGTTTTGAGTCTCCCGCTTAGGGAGGGCGGTCAGGCGCTGGTGTGCCTTCGCACCCAGGCGGCGACTTTCCGTCTTCAGACGCTGCAGAGATACCTGTACGTGGAGAATCCTCCTAGGTGGCGTGCGCTGGCGACGTATTTCTTCCGCCAGCTGCACGGCCTCAATTACGACACGCAGCTCCTGTTTGTGAGAGTGGGTGGCACGCGTGCCAGCCTGCGGGAGCTGCCTGTCTTCTACCAGGAACTGCTATGGGTTTGGAACAGCGTCGCCTCCGAGCGCAGTTCTCCCCCGTCAGGAGCGGCGGCCGTCCTTCGGGAGCCGCTGTTCAGGAATCCGCACCTCCACGACCGCGGGTTCGGCTGGCTGGCGGAGGGCAGGGCTGTGCCCGGTAAGGTGACCAGAGTCGGGGACCTGCTCGATGGCGGAGGAGCGGGCTGGATGGCGCCGGAGGAGTTGGCGAGGCGCATGTCTTGGGTCAACGTCCGGCTCGCGGTCAAAGCCATCGAGTCGCTAAAAGTGGCACTGGGCCCCGTCTCCACTAGGTGTGTCGAGGAGGCTCAAGCACGTGGGGCGATCCCGTCCGAACTGACCCCCGTTCGGACGGAATTCCTTATCGGCGCCCGGCCCCGAATCCTCCCTCGGGAGCCGCCGCCTCACCACTTGAGCCTTCTCGGAGAAATGCCCTCCGTGCCCTTTCAATCCGCACGGAGGCGTTTCCTGTACGGGCTGCTCCTGCACACTCTCCACTTTGCCATCTTCGTCTGCCGTCCGGACACGCCTTGGCGTACCATCCTGCCGTCCGGCGGAGGCGAAGGTCCCCATTGGAAGGCTCTCTACGCGGGAGTCTTCCCTTGTTCTATTGGGGACTTGGCCTGGAGGGTGTTGCACGGAGCAGTCCCGTGCAATAGGATTTTAAGTAGGTTTACGGACTCCCAGGCTGCTTGCCATTTTTGCGGCCTGGAGGAGTCCGTTTATCACGTTTATGTTGAATGTGAGAGGTTGCAGCCCCTCTTTCATTATTTGAAGGGGCTGCTCCTCAATTTCTGGTTGCACTTCAGCCCCACGCTCCTGATCTACGGTCACCCGGTGCGGAGGGGAGCGGGTAGGTCGGAGGACCTCCTCGTAGGACTGCTCCTGGGCCTGGCCAAGAAAGCCATTAATTGGTCCAGGCAGCGGGCGGTCGAGGGGGTCGTTCGGCCCGATTGCCTGCCTCTCTTCCGCGGCCATGTTCGCGCCCGGGTGGCCCTGGAGATGGAGCACGCGGTGTCCGCCGGCACGCTTGAGTTTTTCCGCGACCGGTGGGCGCCGCGGGGACTGGAGTGCATCGTCACCCCGGACTTTCAAATTTTAATTTGATTTATTAAGTTTCATTTAAAGTTTTAATTTGATTTACAGTAAATTTGGGTTCAACCAAAAAGATCAACACCAGGTTATAGTCCAACAGTTTTATTTTAAATCACAAGCTTTCGGAGTTACAACTCCTTCGTCGGGTGAAGTGAGGAGATACAGAATCGTCAAAGCATATATAGATAGAGAACAATGCATGTGTAACTTACAATTGCAGACAACTAAATTCAATCATCCTGACTGTTTATCTGCCGAGGTGTGATAAAGTTAATCAGGTCAGCCAAGAAGGCAGAATTAGAGGAGCACAGATATCTCGGGTGGTGGGGGTTGGGGGGGGTTGTGGGGCTGAAGGAGATTACAGAGATAAGGAGGGGTGAGGCCATGGAGGGATTTGAAAACAAGGATGAGAATTTTGAAATAGATGCGTTGCTTAACCGGGAGCCAATGTCGGTCAGTGAGCACAGGTGATGGGCGAACGGGACTTGGCGCGAGTTAGGACACGGACAGCCAAATTTTGGATGACCTCAAGTTTACGTAAGGTAGAATGTGGGAGGTCAGCCAGGAGTGCGTTGGAATAATCAAGTCTAGAGGTAACAAAGACATGGATGAGAGTTTCAGCAGCGGATGAGTTGAGGCAAGGGCGGAGATGGGCGATGTTACGGAGGTGGAAATAGGCCGTCTTAGTTATGCTGCGGATATGTGGTCGGAAGCTCATTTCAGGGTCAAATATGACACCAAGGTTGCAAACAGTGTGGTTCAGCCTCAGACAGATGTTTGGCAGGTAAAACAAAGCACTGGTAGAACAGTTTTAAATAAAGTTATCAAGAATCATCTATGGAGTGACGGAAAGTACACAGGCCAGTGGCTGCGCTGCTTCTGATTTTCCGCTATGCTCGGTGCGGCCTATTCTAATTAGAAATGCAGGAAAATATGGAATAAGTTATCAACAGCAAGATCGGTGTACTAGACAACAAAATCGATGGTCTACATCTCCCATTTCACCATTACAGGAAAATCTGGACGCTTGTATTTTTTGTAGCAGAGCAATGAGCAATTGCTCCTTGGAAGAAAGACTTGCATTTATATAGCACCTTTCACGACCAGGCGCTTTACAGTCAATGAAGTACTTTTGAAGTGGAGTCACTGTTGTAATGTAAGAAATGCGGCAGCCAATTTGCGCACAAGCAAGCTCCCACAAACAGCAATGTGATAATGACCAGATAATCTGTTTTTTTGTTTGAAGGATAAATATTAGCCAGGACACCGGGGATAACTCCTCTGCTCTTCTTTGAAATAGTGCCTTGGGATCTTTTACATCCACCCGAGAGGGCAGACGGGGCCTCGGTTTAACGTCTCATCTGAAAGACGGCACCTCCGACAGTGCAGCACTGCCCTGGAGTCTCAGCCTAGATTTTTGTGCACAAGTCCCGTGGAGTGGGACTTGAGCCCACAACCATTCTGACTCAGAGGCGAGAGTGCTGCCCGCTGAGCCACAGCTGAAGCTAGCGTTTCAATCATCTAAGAGTTAATGTAATTAAAACCAATCAGTATTTATCTGGGATTCACAGGTTAGTTTCTGCTGTGAGAAATCTGAATCAGAGGCATGCAGAACACTGCAACTGAAATGGATACCTGATAGCTTTTGGCTTATCACAGACTTTACCAGCTCAAGACTGACTCAGCACCATCACTCCAAATTGACAACCTCGGGTCATATTGCTTGCTCATAAAGTGAGTTGACAGAAACTGTTTACTGCATTGCAGTTAAATAAATGCAGGATTCTTTCCACTGGAAAATGTTCTACAAACTATGTTGGCTTTCCTGCTTATCTGAGCAGACTCCAGGGATCCCTTTAAGAAGCACTGGTTTGGCTGCTTTCTGCTTAGCGTCAGAAGGTGGGTCTTGCCAGCTACATCATAGGACCCTGGTTTGTGTTGAGTAATGAGACTCCCTCCCATTTTCAGTGGGACTGTTGGCCACCAATTTCGAGGCCAGCTCAAAAGTTGCAAATAGTTGGCTTGTGGTGGGAAGTAATTTTCTTTTTTAGAAACATAGAAAAATAGGAGCAGGAGTAGGCCATTCGGCCCTTCGAGCCTGCTCCGCCATTTAATATGATCATGCTGATCCTCTATCTCAATACCATATTCCCGCTCTCTCCCCATACCCCTTGATGCCTTTTGTGTCTAGAAATCTATCTATCTCCTTCTTAAATATATTCAGTGACTTGGCCTCCACAGCCTTCTGTGGTAGAGAACTCCATTAGGGTTTTGGTCTCGTTAACTTTCCATTTCCAGTGGAAAATGGGACAGTGGAGAAACCAAAATTGCCCCTGAGAAATCAGTGTGCCGTTATTAAAAGTGTTGTGCATTAATATTGAGGATTGGATGGTCGCATTTATTTCTTACCTGGTTTTGTGGCCCTACACACATAAGATCCACAGGAGAATCAGCACTTGCATTCCAACAGAATTATCTGCAGAAATCATTAATGGGAGAAATGTAACATTTTGAGTGAAAATTTTGAAATTATATTTTGATTCTATTTGGATTCCTGAGAGTAAGCTGAATTGTTCTGGACCGAATTGCTGCATTGTTTCTCAGTATAACATGCAGGGCTGATTGCCGTTTGATAGAAGATGAGATTAGGAGGGCATCGTATGTCACTGCCACTCGTAATTTCATTTTTCTTCATGATGCATGTCATGCAACTGGATGATGGGATACTGTATCAATGGTATTCCCATTGAGGGATTTTGCCCCAACATTTCAGCTGGCAGATAGTTTTTCAATGGTCGTTTTTCAATGGTCATTCTTCAACAGCCTTATGTTGTCCGGGATGGGCTTAATTGTGCATAACTATCCATCACAGTATATTTGCTCTTCAGACTATTTAACAGTGATAAATTTGCAATGTGAAGGAGCTCCACAGGTAACTGCCTCTGATAACATATATCAGATTCTGATCTATCTCATTCAGTTAGACAAGGCTAAAGAGAGAAAACGATCCTATATCGGTCAGATAGGAAAATGATTAAACCATTTTCTTTTGCATGTTCCCACTCTTGTCAACACACTTCCTGTAAATATTCTGCGGAAATGTGAAAGACACCAGCTGCTATCTTTATCTGTGGTCCTGTAAAGCATTACATTGGAGAGTCAGGTTCAGTATCTTATTTTAAATAGAGATTAACGTTGAGTGTTTTTAGAAGTTACCTCATTTTACAGAAAAATGTGTAAAAGAATCTGGTGGCGTTCAGTTCAATTATTTCTGATAATTTTGACTCCGATTGTTCAGACCTTTATATAAAAAGAAAAAAAACTGCAAAAGCTGAAACTCTGAAATAAAACCAGAAAATTCTGGAAACACACAGCACATCTGGAAAGAGGAAAGTCTGCTTAAAAATTCTGGTTGGAGACTATTTTTCAGAACTGAAAGATAAGCAAGCTCCTCGGTAGTGAAAAGATTGGGGAGGGAGGAAACTAGACAGCAGATACTCCAATCGCTGAGAGGCAATGAATGTGTTGAATGACCTGCAAACTGCTCAATGGAGAAGTAGGAACCTGTTAAATGACACAAAAGTTCCTCACAGAGAGCATTACTCTCTTGGGCTTAAGGAGACTGAGAAGATGACAGAAGGTTGTTTCTGTGTGGTACTTCACAGAATTCTAGGGCAACAATGTAGGTGTTCAGTCATTAACCTGGTGCTGGCAAAAAGCTGCCAACCTTAACATCTCTCATGGCACGAGGGGAATGCTACTGGTGGCCTGCCTCTGGTGGGCATTGTGCACCATTTTGCCCTGCAAGAAGATTGAATACATGAGGAGAAGGCTAGCAGTTGAAGAGCGTGTATCAACTGAAGTAAGAGATGTCGGGGGTATCAGCCTGTTAAAGTGGAGGAAGAGGTTTTAGGGTTGGGCCTGTAAGTAGTTGCTGTTAGGGGAGCTGGGTAGCCATAGTGTAAGATGCCAAGCTCGAACCTCTCCCCACCCCCAAACCCCTGAACCAGAGTGCATCGTGAAGGACTATTTGTGCAATTGTTGTTTTAAGAGGGTGCTGGTGTCGAGGTTGGGCAAGGAAGAAAAGGGAGAGTATCTGGTGTGTAACCTTTCCTGCCCTAGTGAGGTCGATGAACTTCTTCCAGTACTGGTCGGCAGTCCTGGAGGTGATTGAGTTGGTACTCAGTAACAATACCACCTACCTCCAGGTGGCATGAGTGACATGGCTGGCAGTCCTGCTCGCATGGACACCTCGGAGTCTGTGCCTCCTTAATTCAGTTTCCTCAAGGAGGGCTTGGAGGACTAAATCAGAAAACAATCTGTGTTCTGTGCCTGGGTGCCATGCCCTGCTGCCTTGTGTGCTGCTTGCTCAAGAAGGTCCCGCTGTAGATATTCTCAAAGTATGATTACAAAAAGATTGATGAGTGAAGTTATCTGAGAGTCAAATGAGTGATCCAAGCACTGCTTCTTCCTTGCCGGGTTGTCCCCCAGTCAGCTGCTGAAGTGTGAACTGTCTTTATACAGGCTGCACCCCAGTTTCCATGCACTATAGCAGCTTACACCTGAAACAAGGATTTACACCAATGACCACACCAATGGAGCTGACCCAGGAAAACTTGTGTAAATGGCTCTCCTGACCATCGACAGGCACAAATATTTTTTTGAAAGGCGTAACAGTGGCGCAACTCACTCTAATAAGAAATGAGCTGATCTCAGTTATGTACATTGGCTGCCTTAACTATATGGCCCTGATATTCCGCCCTGTTGTGCCTGGGGAGCACTCAATTCCTGGGCACTACAGAGAGGAAAAGGGGGCAGGGACCCATGACATTTGATCTCTGCCTCTTTACACTGCCTTAAGTTTTCCTGGGCTTCCCTAAACAGGCAGAGCAAAGCCTGTGCCTGCAATAACACAGGCTCAGTGCTGTGATGTAAATGAGGCAGGAGGGGACGTTTCTGGTCCTCCCATCTCAATTTCCTGGTGTTGGGCCTTCCATGGGATCCCTCTGGGATCAAGGGGAAGAGAATCCGAAAGTAAAGTTTTGGCTTTTCTTTTAAGGGAACCAACAGATCTTTGGACCTTTCCCACATTACAACAGTGACTACACTCCAAAAGTACTTCATTGGCTGTAAAGCGCTTTGAGACGTCTGGTGGTCGTGAAAGGTGCTATATAAATGCAAGTCTTTCTTTCTTGAGGCCTTCTGGGCTGCTGTTCTCCAACAGTAGTCAGAAGGCCCTAAGACTGGCAGCCAGATCTGCCTCTGAGGCCTGAAGTTGTGCATCCGATTCTACCCCCAACTCCTGGTGCAAGGCCCTGTAGGGCCCGGAGGGTGGGGGGGTGGGCCGGCACCAGGGGTGCATCTACCAGATTCAGGTACATGACGTTGAGGCGGCCTGTACAGATAGAACACACTTTGATGCGCTCTGCCAGTCCTGCACTCGGGCAAAGTAGGGAGGGAGAAATATTGGGGCCTGTATCTTTAAAAAAAAAACCTGAGGATGGAATTTTCCCAGTTGACCTTCAATGAAGAAAAAGGCCATGCCAGGTGTGTTAGAAGTGCTGAGTAAACTCCATCTGGGTTAAAGGCTAACTAGTTGATATATGCACAAATGGGTATTCATGAAGGGCCTTTAGATCTTCACTGTAACCATGGAGACAGTTTAGTAAAGGCACGTATAAAGGTTGTTCGGAACTGGAGTTTATGAAGCCAAAATGTAAGTGTTTTGTTTGGAGCAAAAGTAACAGTTGGGTATAATCTTCATGTTCAGAATTTGTTTCAACTAAGGTTTGCCAAACTAACTAACCACTAATAAAAAAAAAAGGATATTTGGGGCATTACATTTGATGACTGATACGGCAGATGGCCAAGGGCATTGAAACTATCAGTAATGAGAATCAGGATGAAGTTGCAATGTTGGGGCTGTCACATCAACACCACACTGTAAATCTGTGTGTAGCTAGAAACAGAAAATGCTGAAAACATACAGCAAGTCTGTCAGCGTCTCAAAAAGATAAGTTAATGTTTTGGTTAGTCAGCTTTGAACAGAACTTCTTTGAACATTAACTTCTCTCTTACAAATGTTGGCTGACCTGTTATACGTTTCCAGCATTTGAACTTTTTAGTACTTCATTGGCTGTAAAGTGCTTTGGGGCTTCCTGAAGTTGTGAAAGGCGCTATATCCCCTTGACATTCGATGGAATTACCATCGCCGACTCCCCCACCATCAACATCCTGGGGGTCACCATTGACCAGAAACTTAACTGGACCAGCCACATAAATACTGTGGTTACAAGAGCAGGTCAGAGCCTGTGTATTCTGTGGTGAGTGTCTCACCTCCTGACTCCCCAAAACCTTTCCACCATCTACAAGGCACAAGTAACGAGTGTGATTGAATACTCTCCACTTGCCTGGATGAGTGCAGCTGCAACAACACTCAAGAAACTCGACACCATTCAGGACAAAGCAGTCCATTTGATTGGCACCCCATCCACCACCTTAAACATTCACTCCCTCACCATCGGCGTACCGTGGCTGCAATGTGTATCATCTACAAGATGCACTGCAGCAACTCGCCAAGGCTTCTTCGGCAGCACCTCCCAAACCCGTGACCTCTTCCACCTAGAAGGACAAGGGCAGCAGGCGCATGGGAACACCACCACCTCCAAGTTCCCCTCCAAGTCACACACCATCTTGACTTAGAAGTATATCGCTGATCCTTCATCGTCGCTGGGTCAAAATCCTGGAACTCCCTCCCCAACAGCACTGTGGAAGTACCTTCATCACACGGACTGCAGCGGTTCAAGAAGGCGGCTCACCACCACCTTCTCAAGGGCAACTAGGGATGGGCAATAAATGCTGGCCTTGCCAGCGACGCCCAGATCCCATAAACGAATAAAAAATATATATATAATTGCAAGTTCTTTCTTTATTTCAGCTTTCCAGCATTTGCAGTTTTATATCTATTTTCTAAGTATGGATGTTGCTTATTTGCACTCAGCGACATATAAATGACAGTATTTCTCAGTGTAATAATATTTTAGAGACAGCAATGAGCCAGCATTCTGATTTTTGGAAGACTCATCTTCGACTTCAAAACATATAGTGGGTTTTGGACATATTTATCCAGGATTAGGCTGTGGACATTGTCTTCTGTGTCTCCTCGTTAGTGTAGATACAAAGAGCAGGGTTTTCTCATGGCATTCTCTGAGGAAGGGGGTACTATTTTAAAATTGTAACTGTTGTGCAATACTAAAGGCAGGTACATTTAAAGTGCGCAACTAATGATTTTAAAATGAAAAGAAGTATCAAAATTTAGTGAATTTGTCATTTAATACAATACGGTATTGAGGGCAACAGACTTAAAAAAAAAAACCACTATCTTAATATTGTTTAGTCGCACAACACCAGGTTATAGTCCAACAGTTTTATTTGAAATCACAAGCTTTCGGAGCTGCTGCTCCTTCGTCAGGTGAAGAGCAGCGCTCCGAAAGCTTGTGATTTCAAATAAAACTGTTGGACTATAACCTGGTGTTGTGCGACTTCTCATTTTTGTCCACTCCAGTCCAACACCGGCATCTCCGCATCATGATTAATATTGTTTGCTTAACCTTTATAAAGTCATGATCGGTTTCTGCCTGAAAACTGCTGATTATTTATTCATGACATCATTTGGTGAGGCAAAGTGGGCCCACTCTTGTTCCAACATTACCATTTAAAGTAACCTTGCATTGATGCGACATCAGAAAAGACCTCAGCAAGGTAAATTGAGAATCTACTGTGGCATAAAACCAAGATTTAAGCATTTTAAAACACATATTTCTAAATCTAATATTACAACTGAGTTTAAAAAAAATAATAATATTGTGGTGTCTTCTGTAATGAATATTGAACTTTGTAGCATGCTGGTGCACAACTAACTAATTACTGTTAACAGAATCCTCAGCCTCCCCACAGTTCATTCAAGAGTTTTTAATGCGTGATTTATTTTGATAAATGAGTGAATTAGTTTAAAATAAAACAGACCATCATTGGTACGTCATTTTGGGATACGGGCAGCCCTCTGAATCTGTATCAGAAAATGCTGGAGATATACAACAGGTCAGCCAGCATCTGCCAAGAGAAAAGACAGTTTAACATTTGGGATGTGTAGCCAACGGTGTTTCTGCCAGGATTCCATAAATACTTTCTCTACTGAAAGACATACACAGTGTTACGCTGGCACTAGAGTAAAAACTGCTCCGTATTTAATATGGGGCTAAGTGTGTAATCATTGTTGAATGAAGCTTGTTCTGTTCATCAATAAATTACGTACTGAACAATTCAGAACAACGCAAAATAAAGCAAAACTAATACCCTACCGTCACTAGACCATTCTTTACAGGAGAGTTGAATAGCACAGCAACAGCAGTAATTCCTGGTAAAACTTGCTTCCCTTTCCAGTGAAGCATGTTTTATATGAATGTTAATCAGTTGGCAGAACTCTAAAGGTATTAGTACAGTGTATGGTATTGTTGTGGACACAAGAGGAATTCCACATCGAGAAAAGCAATGCTCTCAGTATCTCTATAACTGTCGATTCCCCCTTCTCAGCAGATATTGATCAAGCTCCCTTTTAAATGGGCCAAATAACCCCAAACCAGTTACCTTCTCTGGGAGTCTATTCCATGTGGGTATGTCAGTAAAGGCTGCAGGTTGATTTGTGACTTTGAGAATCTCAGATACGAGAATGACTAAACATTGACTGAATTCCAGGTTGTTCTGTGGTGGACAGCTGTCTCTCAACTACCAGTGAGAGGAGGCCTTCAACCTCTTTCCCTGGACTGGAGCTGAACTCGGGTGCAGGACTATAACTGACATATTACTGGAGAACATATAAGTGTTTGTTTGCTTTGAAGTAGTTAGTTTAAAGATCATTCATCTGACACCCGTTTTATTTGCATTTTGTTTGCAGTTTGTGGCTGTGACTTGGCCAAAGGTGGATTTTTCATGAAGAACAGTGATTACCTTTGTACCCTGGACTACCAGCGGCTGTACGGAACTCGTTGCCAGGGCTGCGGAGAGTTTGTGGAGGGGGAAGTAGTTACAGCGCTGGGGAAGACCTACCACCCCAAATGCTTTGTTTGCTCCATATGCAGGTAAGACTACATCTAACGCCGGGAAAATATGATAAAACTGCAAACCTCAAAAGGCCTTTTCATTCAGAAATATTCTCGATACTTAGAACCATGGCACTGTAGAGATTTACAGCTCAGAAGCAGGCCATTTGGTCAATGTGCCAGGGTAATGTGAAACTAATCCCACTGCCCTCCTCTCGCCCCATCACCCTGTATCTGCTCTGCTTCAAGGATTTATCCAAATTTCCCTTAAATGATGCAATGGCCTTTACCTCAACTATTCCCTGTGGCAAGGCATTCCAGGTTCCAACAAAACTGCATGAAGACATTTCTCCGAACCTCTCTCCTTACTCTTGGCAATAATGTTAAATTGATGACCTTCTGTCACTGACTCTCCAACCAGCGGGAATGGTCTTTCCTTATTCACTCTGTCAAAACCGGTCATAATTTAGAAAATCTCTGTTAAATCACTTCTTAGTCTTCTCTGCTCCCATGGAAATAGTCTCCATATCTCAAGTTTTTGCTCATAACTATGGCTCATCCCTGACATCATCCTGGTGATTCTACACTGTACGCCATGACTTTAACATCCTTTCTGTAATGGAATGCCAAAAAATGTCAGGCGGAAACCGAGTGGCCGGGCAGTTAAAATCGCCTGTGGGAATTACCCACTGTCTTGCCGTGGGTTTCCGATTCTAACACCAGGCTAACCTAGCGGGAGGAGGAGTCGGGCCAGAAAAGGCCCGAAAAGGTAACCAGTTTTCCTTTTATCGACTTTTTCTTTGTGGGCCCCACAAGGAGAGTTTAGACCCCCCCCCCCCGCCCCCGCCCCGCCCAGGGCTTCTCCATGGCCCCCGACCGTGAGGCCCGCCCAAACCCTCTCCCAGGCACTTACCTGAGTGCTGGGGACCGTTCTTTCGATCCCCGGTGGGAGCCTTCTGCGGTCCAACATTCCGCTCCCACCCTCCCATGCCACCACCTCCCCCGCCACCCCCACCGACCAGCTGCCCATTCTCACTGGTCTCAGGCGGAAGAGTGACCGTGTTAAAATCGGTTAGATTTATCTGGTCAATAAAGAATATGTAACTTACCCATTAACAGCTATGGAACAAGGCGATATATTTGAAGCTCTGTCGCTCTCCTGAATGTATATGAAGTATAACTGCCGTAGATCTGGTACATCAGCCACACGCACATCTGTGTTTTTATGTCCTTTTAATACATAGGAGTGACTTGCACTGGTTTTTAACCTAAATTGCAATCATGAAACGAGGGAATTGATTTATATACAACAACAACTTGCAAGTTGTTGATTTAGGTACAGTTGGTATCGGGAATGTTTCGTAGCTGATATTGCCAGATACCAAATATACAGCAAGATTCACTGATTTGTTTCCCAATCACAGTGGAACCTGCTGTAGTAAATTGCATGATTATAAGCTAATCCTGTTTATCATACAGTTGCTGTGATTTCCTGACTGGCAGTACTTCTGCTGCAGCCTCTACTTGACATGCCCTGTCAGAAAACTCGAAAGGATTACAAGAACCAATCAGTGGGGAACTGCATCCACTAATGTGTAATGGAAAAAACAAACCCTAAAGGATTAGGAGAATAATAACTTCATCCCTTGACATGTTTAGAATAGCATTGTTATATTACACATTCAGGCCACCTTATGAAACCTACTTTAAAATGTCCCATTGAAAAATTACACGTTTAAAACGACGATCTGAATGAAAAGAACACAGTATAATAAATGGCGTAACTGATCTGTGATTGGCAAATGTAATGGTGTTTGCACAATTTGAAAGATCAGTATAATTTATGTTTGACAATCGTGGATGAATTATTCTCTATTATTAGACCAGGATAATATTTTCTGTGTTTAAGAATAAGCTGGAAGAGCATCGTTGACAGCAGTGCATGTCATTAGCGTTTGAATGCATTCAATCCGATTTTGTAAAGGGAGAGCCTAGAAATTGGTCTATGCAGTGCTCGTTTGTTCAGACACTACTCGGACTACTAACACCCCAAAATGGCGGGCCGGAAGTGAACCGCTTGCCATATTGGGTAAGGATACCTAACGGGCGTTCTTTTCCCATGCCTCAGACAGGCATTAAACCCTTTGCATATGCAAATAAGGGGCCTCATGCATGTTTGAGGACTCCGCTCCAAGTTGGTTTGCCCTGACTCGGGGGAAACCAGCCCCAGGGATCGCCTGCAACAAAGAAGTTTAGTAACTTGGGATATGCCTAATTAGACCATTCCCCGCCCCCCCCAGGGAGTACCTGAGTGTGGCCTTAAAAGGACAAAGCAAGTTAAATACAGTGCCATCTTGGTTAAACATCAACACACTATTCCAGACTTCTCACCACCTCTCAGCAATTCCACAAGAGTTCAAATCTTAATGTTAAACTGCTAATTGGCTAATGTTTTCAAATAGGTCAAGGGCTGTGGATCAAGACTATGTGGAATGAAATTACATTACAGAAACCCTGACCTGTGTACTATTGTTGCTAATTTTACTGAAGTCAACTTCTTGGCTCACCCTCCATACATTTCAGCTTATCCAGAACTCTGCTGCTTGTATTCTATTCTGCAGCAAGTCCCACTCACCCACACACTGTCCTTGCTGACCTACATTAGCTTGCATTTTATTAGATTACAGAAATGGAATGGGCTTTCAGTCGCTTAGTGCCTCAAATTTAACATTTTCATCCTTGTGTTTAAATCCCTCCATGGGCCTCGCCCCACCCGATGTTTGTAACCCTCTCTAACCCTACAATCCCCCCTCAAGCTCTCAATTCCTTTTCTCTGGCCTTTTGTGCATGTCCCATCTCTATGTTCCAGCATTGGTGACTGTGCCTTCAGCTGCCTAGGCTCCACTCTGGAATTTCCTCCTCAAACCTCTTTGTTTCTCCTCCTCTGTTCCTCCTTTAAGACCCTCCTGAAAACCTACCTCTTTGACCAAGCTTATGGTCACCCTCCTAATATCTCCTTTGGTTTGATGTCCATTTTTCCTCATTCCTCTGTGAAGCACTTTGAGACGTTTTTCTACAGTAAAGGTGCGATAGAAATGCAAGTTGTTGTTGTGGAGATCATTCTATTTTATACATTTTTACAAAGGAATAGTTTCACAACAACATAAAGTATTAAAAAAAATAGTAAATCCTTAATTTTATCATCTCATTACTAAAACTTGCTCAGCTCCTGCTCTGGTCAGAACTGTTCACCTTGTTGACCTGTTTACACATTTACACTGAGTTTTCTTCTAGTTCTGTTTTCGTGTCTTGTACTTTTCGTACAGTCAGACCTGGTTAATCTGCACGCATTGGGGAAAACCCAATTTTATTAGACATTAAAAATAAACAGACTCATGGCACATCAATTCATTGCACCTCTTTTTTTTAATTGAAATCAAATCCTCATCATAAAATTACACAAAGCATGTAAAATTATTACAGTATCTTGGCAAAAAAATGTATGTTTTGTTTCATTTGTTGTATAGTCTGATTGTCCAACTTAAGAAGATTGTTGAATTAACTTTTTGCTCTTACCTACAGTGTTAATATTGAGATGTTCCTTGTCCTTATTCTCTCTAAAGCATCTTTCTCTCACATTGGAAAAACCATCCTCAGCTGACTCTGTAACATCAGAAAGTTGTCTTTCTTTGCCACAATGTTGGGAAACCAGTCCAGAACTTCCCTTGTCATTGTCCATAATGATGCATTCTGCTCATTGCCCTGAGAGTCATGGCTCAGTTGGTAGCACTCTTACCTCTGAGTCAGAAGGTTGTGGGTTCAAGTCCCACTCAGAGACTTGAGCACAAAATTCTAGGCTGACACTCCAGTGCAGTGCTGAGCCAGTGTCGGAGGTGCCGTCTTTCGGATGAGAAGTTAAACCGAGGCTTCAGCTGCCCTCTCTGTAAAAGATCCCAGGGCATTGATTTGATTGAATTTTTCGAGGGGGTGACTAGGTGTGTGGATGAGGGTAGTGCAGTTGATGTAGTCTACATGGACTTCAGTAAGGCTTTTGACAAAGTCCTGCATGGGAGACTGGTCAAGAAGGTAAGAGCCCATGGGATCCAGGGCAATTTGGCACATTGGATCCAAAATTGGCTTAGTGGCAGGAGGCAGAGGGTGATGGTCGAAGGTTGTTTTTGTGACTGGAAGCCTGTGTCCAGTGGCGCACCGCAGAGATCAGTGCTGGGTCCCTTGCTGTTTGTAGTGTACATTCATGATTTAGATATGAATGTAGGAGGTATGATTAGTAAGTTCGCAGATGAAACGAAAATTGGTGGAGTGGTAAATAGCGAGGAGGGAAGCCTCAGGCTACAGGACGATATAGACGAGTTGGTCAGATGGGCAGAACAGTGGCAAATGGAATTTAACCCTGAAAAGTGTGAGGTGATGCATTTTGGGAGGACTAACAAGGCAAGGGTATACACAATGAATGGTAGGACCCTAGGAAGGACAGAGGATCAGAGGGACCTTGGTGTGCATGTACATAGATCCCTGAAGGCAGCAGGACAGGTAGATAAGGTGGTTAAGAAGGCATATGGGATACTTGCCTTCATTAGCCGAGGCATAGAATATAAGAGCAGGGAGGTTATGATGGAGCTGTACAAAACGCTAGTTAGGCCACAGCTGGAATACTGTGTGCAGTTCTGGTCGCCACACTATAGGAAGGATGTGATTGCATTAGAGAGGGTGCAGAGGATATTCACCAGGATGTTACCTGGGCTGGAGCGTTTCAGCTATGAAGAGAGACTGGACAGGCTGGGGTTGTTTTCCTTGGAGCAGAGAAGGCTGAGGGGGGACCTGATTGAGGTGTACAAAATTATGAGGGGCATAGATAGGGTAGATAGAAAGGAACTTTTCCCCTTAGTAGAGGGGTCAATAACCAGGGGGCATAGTTTCAAGGTAAGGGGCAGGAGGTTTAGAGGGGATTTGAGGAAAAACTTTTTCACCCAGAGGGTTATTGGAATCTGGAACTCACTGCCTGAAAGGGTAGTAGAGGCAGGAACCCTCACAACATTCAAGAAGCATTTAGATGAGCACTTGAAAAGCCATAGCATACAAGGCTACGGACCAAGTGCTGGAAAATGGGATTAGAATAGACAGGGCTTGATGGCCGGTGCGGACACGATGGGCCAAAGGGCCTCTTTCTGTGCTGTATAACTCTATGACTCTATGACTATTTTGAAGAAGAGCAGTGGAGTTCTCCCCGGTGTCCTGGCCAATATTTGTGCCTCAACCAACACCACCAAAAGCAGACAATCTTGTCATTATCACATTGCTGTTTCTGGAAGCTTGCTGTGCACAAATGGTCTGCCGCGTTTCCAAATAACAACAGTGACTACACTTCAAAAGTACTTTATTGGCTGTAAAGCGCTTTGGGACGTCCCGAGCTCGTGAAAGGCGCTATATAAATGCAAGTCTTTATTTCTTTCTTTAAATAGCTGAGTAGCACATGGGACTCTCAGAGCTGAGTGTGCATTGCTAAGTGCAACAGCAGCTGGTTACTGTACCTTCGACAATTACACTTCACTCACCGGTACTTTAAACAGCTGAACAGTGCATAAGAAGTGGCTGAGCAGCAAATTGGGGACTTACAAATAAACGTTATGAGTTTAGCTAGCTTCTACCCTGCACCTAGCGACCACATTCATCACAGTGTCTGTGATGCTGAGTCAAACCACTAGAGTGTTAATTGGCTTTTATATTAAAGAAACAAAAAGAAAGGGGCTCTGATATTTGGTACTCGTTTAAATATGGATTCAGAAGCCGAGTTGTACATCTTAACCATTTTTTAAAAGATCCAGGTTGATAAACAATATTACGGCCCCCCCAAGATATACAGAGTAATAGAGCGTGGGTTAAAGAGGCGCAGCTGTACTTCAATCATTCTGCTGGCTGCCAGATGAAAGCTTTGACTCCTCTTTAGGAAGTAGATATTTTTTTCCGCTGCACACTGCTATTCAGTAATTGGCAACACTGTTTTTTCTTCCTGTTTTCCAGGCGCCCTTTCCCAGCAGGGGACCGTGTGACTTTCAATGGAAAAGACTGTCTTTGCGAGCGCTGTGCCCAGCCAAAGTCTTCCAGTCCCAAGGAGATTGTCAGTAGCAACAGTGAGTACACACAGGGGAGAAAATCAGCAAAGTTTCAGATAGCAATGGGAAAACCATTGCTTTGCTTCCAGCCAATTGGATGTGACGTTTCAGGTCTATGACCTTTCATCTGAACTTCTGATGAAATGTCATTGACCTGAAATGTTAACTCTGTTAGATGCTCTCTCCACAGATGCTGCCTGACCTGCTGACTGAGTGTTTCCAGCAGTTTTTGTTTTTATTTCAGAGTGCATGCTCTCTTTTCCTAAAGAAGTTCTCGTACAATTACTGTACAATTTTGTCATATGGTATCAAAATGAAAATACATTGGTTGTTATGGTTGTGCATACGCTGGGAACTTTGTGGTTCCACAGAATGAAGAAAAGACCTCATTAGTGTATTCTCCAAACAAAGATACATAATTCCGAAGAACTGTATACATTTTTACAAACAAAGGAATCAAATCAAACAGATATTCTATCACTATTCTCCCTCTAGATCATTTAATAGTCTGCTCTCCTGAATTGCAACATACAAGGGGTTCAGCATAATTCCAACTGTAAGTGTACGATAAAACCGCCTCTCGTTTACCCACTACCAAAATCACCCTGGCCAGAATTCTTGGGCCTGCACTGGCCTGGGGGAATGCAGCTGATAACTTTGTAGATTACTTACCACAGTTGGGGGACACCATTGAGCTTCCTTTATGCAGTTAGTTCTTGAGAAAGACAAGACAGCTGGGTTAGTGTAAAGCCAGTAATACTGCTGCCTTGTCATTCAGATTAAATAAAAGAAAAAAGTAAGACTTGCATTTATATGGCGCCTTTCACGCCTTCAGGACGTTCCAAACCGCTTTCCAGCCAATTAAGTACTTTTTGAAGTGGAGTCACTGTTGTAATGTAGGAAACGCGGCAGCCAATTTGCACACAGCAAGCTCCCACAAACAGCAATGTGATAATGACCAGTTAATCTGTTTTAGTGATGTTGGTTGAGGGATAAATATTGACCAGGGTAGTCAATCTACTAATAGAATTGGTCAAATTGTTTTTTCAGCCTGTATGCACTTATTTTCAATATTACACCAGAAAAGTTTCCAGAGAATTCTGGCTCATAAACAAAACATAAATTATGACTCAGACTTCTATTTATAACACAAGTGTGAATTTTATAGTGTGGTCCTATGGCACTAGTTGGCCACATCATTCTGAAATCGCACGGCATGAAGGAAAAGCAATTGCACCCCCTAATGGTGAATAAATGTAATGTTATAACTCAAATCTTCCATCATACCACAAGGAAAGAACTTGGGGCTGGGGGGGCGGAATTGGGTGGCGCCCCTTTTGGGACGCTAACGTTGCCGGGGCGCTAACCCTCCGCCAGAAATTCAGTTGTAGCTCCCTAAGCAGGAGGTGGAGCGCTACTGGAAGCGCCCCACCTCCTCCTTGGGGCACTGCAACTGAATATCGCGCCGCCACGTGCAACAGCGCCACACGCGTCGGCATGTAGCGCCGCGTCATTGCAGTCCTCCCTCCCCTGATTAAAGGGGAGGGGCCGAGCGCTGTGTGCACTGGGGCCCTGCTAGACCACCGGGGAGCGGGGTACTGGGAAAACAGCCCCGGCACTCGAGGAGTGCTGAGCCGCGCGATCGCAGCCAGCACCCCCGAGGGGGAAAAAAAAGAGGAAGGGGGCAGGTGCTGACAGTCGGCCAAAAGAAAATGGCCGCCCGACACCTGCCCCTTTTACTAACGCCGCCGCCGCTGCATAAACGCCCTCCTGACCCTGTCGGACATATCGTCCGGCGATAGGTCGGGGGCGCAAGCGAAGTTTGCGGCCGGGGCGCTGCGCACGGCGATGACATCATCGGCGGCACAGCACCGCGGGGCGCTACCGCTGCCGCTAACCTCCCGCTGAATTTCGCAGGAGGCGTTAGCGGTGCCGCGCCCGGGCGCTAGAGGATTTGCGCCTCGTTAGCGCCCCCGGAGGCACTAACAAGAGGTGCAAATCAACCCAACTTTTCCCCCCTTGTATTTATATAGCGCCTTTCACATCTGCAGGACATTCCAAAGCGCTTCCTAGCCAATGAAGTACTTTGGAACTGCAGTCACTGTTATAGGGAAACATGGCAGTTAATTTGCACAAAATAAGCTCCCACAAATAGCAGATAAATAACCAGATAATCTATTTTGGGGATGTTGGTTGAGGCATAAATGTAGGCCAGGACACTGGGGAGAACGACCCAGCTCTTTGAATAGTGCCAGAGAATCTTGTATGTCCACCTAAAAGGGCAGGCAGGGCCTCTGTTTAACATTTCACCCCAAAGACCACACCTCTGAGAGTGCAGCATCCCCTCAGTACTGCACTGAAATGTCAGTCTACATTTGCTCAAGTCTCTGGAGTGGGGTTTAACCCAGGATCTTCTAACTCAGCAGCAAGCATGCTATCGCTGAACTAAGGCTGACCTTATATAGGGATATAAATCAGAATACTTGGCAGAAGACATTGTGAATAAAATAATTTCAAAAAAGGTGAGACTGTACCCCTTTCATGCACTTTTACCTTTTTTGTGCAATTATTTTATAATTTCAATATTTTACATAAATGCTGAATTACAGGTACTAATGGTTTAGTGCTGCCGATATGTATTCACTATTAATGTCAATAACTTACCGATTATTCAAGTCATTACCTGCTGGATTTTTGTTTTCACCACCACAACAACAGCAACTTGCATTTATATAGCGCCTTTAACATAGTAAAACATCCCAAGGCATTGCCTGTTCATTCCGTGTATATTGGTGTTATTTACATAGCTCCCCCATGTTGATATTTTACACCAGAAATAATAAAAATCATAGTTCACCACATGGGAAATATCAACGAGCATGTAAATGTATCAGTAGTGTCACAGGATTAATCAGTTGCCAGAGTGCACACTGCAATATCCGTGGTAACTCTATCTCCTACAAAAAAAAAGTTTGTCTGAAGCAATTGCGATTGTACACTTATGGTCTAAATCTAGTACTTTCACCAGTAGAAGGATCTGAGTCACTGGGCTGGATTTTACCAGCCCTGAGGAGGCGGCTCTGGAGGCGGGACTGCTAGGAAAATTAAAAAAAAATGGGAGCGGGTCCCAAACCCGCTCCCAACCCACCTCCAACCTACAGCTGACATCTGTTTTATCCTAAGGAGAGTCATTGGAGAGCCTGGGTGCAAGGGCTCACCTTTGTACAGTGATTGTCAGTGTTTGACAGCAGCTCAATGCTGTCAATCACTGACAGATCATCTGCCAAAAATAAAAGGTTCAAGCCGGCAGATGAAGCATCATCAACTGACGTCATCTGACACCGGCTTTCCCTTAATTGGCCGGCAAGCCCACAGGGCGGGCTTAACTAGACCAATCAGGGGAAAATAGCATCTGTTTTGGACGTCGCTGGGGGCGGGACTAGAACCCGGAAGGCGGCAGTCCCGCCCCCAACTTGTCTCGGCAGGTAAAATCCAGCCCGATATCTCTGTGACTCTCTTTCTGTCTGTCTATCTATCCGTCTATCTATCTATTTATCTATCTGTTTATCTATTTAGTGCTAGAGCGTTGATTATGCAGCTTTCAATCAACAGTCGAGGCCCCGATTTTAACTCCAGGTGGATGCCCCGCTCAGGCCGGAGTTAAAATTACAGTTGGGTCTCAATGATGTCATCGGGCCGCATCATGCATATGTAAAGAAGGACCCAGTTGGCTCCGGGCGCGCGTCCTTGCTGCCTGCTCAGGAGAGCAGGTTAAATTTGCAGATGTTGCGATCGTGGCGGCTTTCAGACAGATTTTAACTGCCCACCCCCCAGGTTTCTGCTGAGCGAGTAGGGTTAAAATTGCCCCCGACTCTGCGGGATATCAGTGCATGAAAGTTTAGTACAATCATCTGAAATTCCTCTTTCTGCTATATTCGAGGTGAACACCTCCAGTAAAATAGCAGCAATATGAATTTCAAGGAAATATATTAGTATCTCATGGTGTAACTTCAGGACCTATGCATTTTATGTCGATAATGGAACAACTTTGAAAATAGTGAGAACTTTTTTATCATCCTCAAGCTGTTTTGTTTATTAGGAATCAGAATTCAGATCACTTTAGTTGGACAATAGCAAAATACTGCGGATGCTGGAAATCTGAAATAACAACAGAAAATGCTGGAAGCACTCAGCAGGCTAGGCAGCATCCGTGGAGAGAGAAACAGAGTTAACGTTTCAGGTCTGGGACCCTTCATCAGAACTGGAAAAGGTTAAGAGATCTCTAACTTTTTCCAGTTCTGATGAAGGGTCCCAGACCTGAAACGTTAACTCTGTTTCTCTCTCCACGGATGCTGCCTGGCCTGCTGAGTGCTTCCAGCATTTTCTGTTGTTATTTCACTTTAGTTGGAGTCTTGGTAAGAGAGAACACAGGATACACTTCTTCGCAACAATAAAATGAATACATAATTAAAAAGCAACCTCTTGTCATTGTCCTGACTGCTGGAAAGCGGACACTGGGTGAGAACAGGTTTGAGCTCACGGTGCAATGCTGTCTGTGGTTTAATAGCTGCCGACACTCCGTGTCTAAAGTTACACATGACAAATGGCCAGTTAGATGAGCTGGCAGAGGGTAACCAACGCCAAAGAACAGTATCCCAGTGAGAGTTTGTGCCTTCAGAAAAGAGGGGAGAAAAAGATCATTTTTTTAAATGGATATGGGGGGGGGGGGTATTGTTTAACAAATATCCAAGGACAATGCCATTGTAAAGTATTATCGAAGAGTATTCCATTTGGCACATTCTTCTACGCAAACTTCATTAGCATGGGGTAGCTACAAGTGAGAAGCAAACTTGCAGAAAATGCAGCTATGAAGACGAGTATTCATACGTATCTGTCATTTGTGACATTATGGTGGACAAGAATTATCATGCTTAAGGCTGCATGTAACTCCAATTAACCTTTTAACGAAGAGAATCTTCAAATTCCAACAGTAACCTTTCAAATTCAGAACCAATTGGTTCACAGTTGACCCAGAACTGCAGAACCCCAGGAGATCACAGTACCAGCAGGGGATGCAGATGGGCCAGCTGATTTTCTGGGATTGGTCCGTTCTAAAGTAACAAGTCTGTTTGAAGTTGAACCCCACCCCCCTTCCTGTGGAGCCAGTCCAGGACCCACATTATAGGGGGGTGTCACTTCTACAGAAGTGTCAAATAACTTAATGGCATGTCTATTATTTTTCTAATTGGATTGCGGAGTGCTTGAACAAAAAATACTCCCGTAGACTTTTCTTCCCTTTTAATTATCATTATCAAAATATTTTTTTCCCATTAACCCTTCTCTGCTTCCTGAAATGTACAATGAAAGGGATTGTCAAGAGTTCTGGAGAGGGGAAGAACCTTGAAAAATCCACTTCCATTTTCATCATTGGCACGTCACAATCACATCTCAGTAGAGATGCCAGCTCTCCAGGGTTGTCCCGGAGTCTCCAGGAATTAAAGATTCATCTCCCGGACCCTGCCGCGAGCAAATCGGGGAGAAAAATCATCGGGGTATGAAACGAAAATGGCGTGTTCTCTCATTTTCTTCAAACACTTAGTTATAAAAATGTTGGAGATGGGAAAAAGGCTTTCTGACTGGGTGAGGCAGCAGGTCATGTGATGAAACCTCCAGCAACACGTCCAATCAGAGTTGGCGCCCCTACATCACAGGCAAGCGACTTGGTTGCCTCCCTCTGAATTGCCGTGCATTTTCTGCGATGCTGGTTTTGCAGCACAAAGGAAATTGCTGCCATAACTTCCATTTTATATTTGTAATCCAAGCCACAGAGCTTGGCGAAAAAAATGATGGTGTGTTGTTGTACCTTTAGGCATAAATCAAACAGGTCAAAATAACTATAAACCCCTCAAACCGTCAGGTTTACCACACATTGTCCTTCTCATGATATAAGGAAGGCTTGGCCCCCCTCCCCCCCGCCATGCCACATGATTTGAATTGAGTAGTGGAAGGCACTCTGTGTCTTTTAGTGCACTTATGCATGGTGTACAGGGAATCTGGCGCTGCACTTAGACTAATCTGCCCAGGTGCACTAAATGTGAAATAATATGCCATTTGTGTAAAATGCATCCATACATTAGAATTTATGACATGAATATTTTGATAGATTCACAGATTGTTTTTTTTAAGAAGCTGGTTGGAGAGCAACATTATCATAATTAGAACAAATGCTGCACTTGGGAGGATTGAACAACTAACCCTGTCTCCACCTCCACTCCCTCACAGTTCTGTTTTCATACTACAGACACTGAAGGCAGAAGCGTTGTGTGTGTTGCACAAGCTGCGTCCTGTGTACATACTGTAGCCTGTTCCTTGGGTGTTCGGACATCTCTCGGTTTATTGTACCAGACATTGTGCACACGTTATACATATTAAAATAAGTAGGCGTAGCTTTGCATCCATACTGTTACTTGTTTATTAGCAATATTTATCAAACTTCACACATGGGGTTTCCTCATACTTTTAACAGAGGAGAGGCAATGGTGTGCGTCATCCTTACAAATTCCTCCCGCAAGTCACTTTTTTGCAGAATATGCTAGTCAGTTTTTTCAGGTCAACTGCAGCCTAATCCGTGGCATTAAAGGGACCGCTGATGTAAAGGTAAGGATTTTTTTCTTTTACTTGCCTTAATGTGGTTGCCAGGAGTAGCTGGCGTGCTTCTCCTGGCTTCACAACGGGCCCAGGATCATCACCTCCCCGTTTGGCACCACACCCACTCTCCCCCCCCCGCCAACCCAGGACCTACCTACAGGCCAGCTCGGCCTCCAAGCCAGTCAATTTTGTGAAGGCCCCATTGGGACGTCCCTTTGGTGTCCACAGCTCACCAGTTTTACAGAAATGAGGGCCGAGGCCTGACTTGGAGCCAGCCTTGAGCCAAAGTCTTTCAGCATGCATTCCGGGCGCACTGCCCACTTCCCGCTGGAATCTAGTGCAAAACCTATTTCACAGCCAATATGTCCTCTGCTTACTAAGATACAGAGATAGACACCCACCAGAAACCACAGCAACCCACAAAGAACATAAAACATGGCTGAGGGGCACTGAGGCTAATTGTGTTACTGGTACTGTCACCCTGAAATGCTCTTTGGAGTCATTTTGACTTCATTGTTTTAACACAGACGTATTTCGTTCTTTATATAATGAGGCCGATTCCACATGAAATAAATACGGGGAACATTTTGTTCGGAATCGAGGCAGTTTGCCAAACCAACAAATGGAACATGAAGTGCGCGATTGAAGTGCCAGCCCCTGGAGAGGAACTGCTTTAAAATAGAAAAGTCATGACATCAGTGGCAGGGAAAAAATGATCGGCACGCAGTCACTTGTGAGTGATGGTATGTGGGAATGTTTCCCTGTTGACGTGGTGGTCTGCCAGGGGGCTTCCTAACATTCCCGCTCAAGCTGTTGTGCGACGAGCTGTTTCCTCAGCTCCAAAGACGAGTGTGATTTGTGGAGCGTGGCGCATCAAACATTTACAGGTTAGGCTGCAGACCTGACCCAAGTGCTGGAGCGGTGTGGTGCAGTCTGTGTGCAAAGGTCAGTTTTAATGTGCCGCTCTTTAAGAGGATCATGCAGTGATGCACTTGATACCAGAACACTACTCTGCAAATGAAAAGGAAATTTAGTTCAATGCATCACCATTCTCCCTAAAAGAGAAGGATGCAACACTGCCACCATGCGTGCATAATTCGTGGAAATTAATATTTAATGTGTACACTGATGTATTCAAACTTATCAATCATTTTGTTAGAGAATACTGTGCACTGAACAGGCAAAGACCAGCCCTTTTGATTCTATTGTTTCGCAGTTGTTTATTAAGTTAATAGCTGTGAAAAAGAGATTCTTTTGTTAATCTGCACAATAGTTATAAAAAGGAAGATACTCGTTACCTTTAGATGAATGGGGTAAAATTTCGTACTGCGTGAATACATTATTTTAATAAACAGTGGGATTAAGGTATGATTTGCTAATAGTGCTCTGAGTGCTTACAGGAATGGACAATCCCACTCAGAAATGCCCTGGGGTGAGTTACTATCTTGTTTTAGCAGACTGGAAGTCAAGCACATCAGCTTGAAAATAATAACAGTGCATTTCTTCCTCCATCACTGATCATTCTGTGTACTTCTCGATGCATCATCAATCTCCCCGGGTTGTTGCTTCTCTCTCTCTTCCCAATCTTTTGGCATGTGCTTCTCTCTCCATCCTCCATTCTTCCAGGATAGTTTTCTCTCCAAAGGCGCTATATAAATGCAAGTTTTTCTTTCTTTCTCTCCATTTTCCATCCATGTGCTGTGGGCTGTGCCTTTCTCTCTCTTTCCCCTACTTTCCTTCAGATTGTTCTTATATCCCTGATCTTCTAGACTGTGCTTGCCCCTCTCTCTCTTTTAAGCAGTGGGCTGTTCTTCTTTGCCCAATTATCCAGGCTGTCCTGCTCCTCTGTCCCTGGTCCCCTGGGCTGTGCTTTGCTATCCCTCTGCCTGATGCCCCAGGCTGTGCTCACTCTGATTCTATTAGCTGCGCTTTTCACTGTCCCCAATCCTATGGGCTATACTTGTCTTTCAGTCTTCGATCTCATGGGCTGATCTTCCTCGATCTTTGTCTTCAAGGCTGTGTTTCTGTCCCCCCTCACTGATTTTTCATGGTTTGTTTACTTGTCATTTGTAACCTTTTGAGGCTGTAGAAACACTTTCTGTTTTATTCTTTCTTTGGAATTAAGTTTTTCTGGTTAAAGCATTACTACCTGGGAAAATACCTTAAATAACAGATATAGAAGAGTGTTCAATACCATGCTTGGTCATCGTGTGATATTGTCATCTCATTAAACAGACCAGCTACTAAAACTTGAAGTTAAAATAAGAACTGAGGCTCAAGATGTAAGAGCCTGTCTGTAGATGCTGGTGCTGCAGCACAGTATGCACAATGAGTTGTTCTTGACAATTTGAGGAACTGCCCAACCTCCAATTCTGCCTATTTAAAGTCCAGTTGGTTACTTTCAGAAAATGCTTAAAAATCCAATCCTGCAAGTGGAGGATAACTCTTTACAAGTTTCCTCCAGCGCTGCATGACACTTAAATCCCATTTAATATTTAACATTAACATTGGTTCGGGGATGCTGCAGATACTTACTGGCTAAGCAACTATCATATGTTTAGAGGTTGTATAAATGAATTTTTTTTTAGCAAAACTTGATCCTTTAACACTTCATTGTTATCTTTGTGCTAATTAGAGCTTTCATTTGTGGTTCATTTTCAGCTGGTCTAGCTTGCAGTATCACATTTGATTATCTAACCTGTTATAAATCATTGTCACAGCTCACTCATTAGAAGTGCCAATCACTTGTACGAGAATACGCTGTGTAAGAAATTCCCACTGATCTTCTGGATTTCACTCAAGTAACTTGTAATCACTTGGATTAATCCACTTGGAAGAGATAAGGTTATTCTGGAGATAATTGATATACTCCTTTTATAAAACAGCTGGTTCTGTCGTACACACCATGGGCAGCTCTACCTCACCACCACCTCTCTCAACCGTTCCACTGTCTCTGATTTATCACGCTGCTTGTCTGACATCCAGTCCTGGATCAGCTAACTATTGGGAAGACCAAAACCATTGTCTTCGTTCCCCGCCACAAACTCTGTTCCCGAGACACCGACTCCATCCTTCTCCCTGGTCACTGCCTGAGGCTAAACAGACCGTTCACAACCTTGGTGTACTACTTGACCGTGAGATGAGCTTCTGATCACCTATCTGCTCGATCACCAAGACCGCCTACTTCCACCTCCATAACATCGCCTGTCTCTGCAGCTGCCTCGGTTCATCTGCTGCTGAAATCCTCATCCATGCCTTTGTTACCTCTAGACGTGACTATTCCAGTGCTCTCCTGGCCAGCCTCCCATCTTCCACGCTCCATAAACATGAACTCATCCAAAACTCTGCTGCCTGTAAACTAACTCTCGTCCTTGTCTTCAAATATCTCCATGGCCTCGCCCCCATCTTATCGCTGTAATCTCCTCCAGCCCTACAACCCTCCGAGATCTCTGCACTCCTCCAATTCTGGCCTCTTGTACATCCCCACTTTTAATCGGTCCACCATTGGCGACCGTGCCTTCAGATGCCTGGGCCCTAGGATCTGGAATTCCCTCCCTAAACCTCTACACCTCAGGCACTCTATAAAACCTACCTCACCTGTCCTAATATCTCCTTATGTGGGTCGATGTCAAATTTTGTTTGATAACGCTCCAGTGAAGCACCTTGGGATGTTTTACTACGTTAAAGGCTCCATATAAATGCAAGTTGTTGTTGTTGATTCTGTTGTCTGAACCCCTCAGTCAGGGTGCTGCTTTACAGTCTATACAAAGTGTCCAAAATCATCACTGTCTGCTGCATGCTACACAACTTTGCCATCCAAAGAGATGTGAGCCTGTAGCAAGAGGAAGAGCAGGCCCATGGACTGCAGGCCCACAGGAAGAGGATGAGAAAGAGGAGGAGGGAGTTGATGTACAGACATGGAAATTGGACTAGAACTCTGTGTTGAAGAACCACTTCCAGTTTTATTGGATTTGGATGATCAGCCATGATCGTATTGAATGGTGGAGCAGGCTCGACGGGCCGAATGGCCTACTCCTGCTCCTAGATTCTATGTTTCTATATTTCTATGTTTATAATTAGTGTTATAGAGTACAAAAGCAAAAAGATAATGCTAAGCCTATCAAAATCATTGGTTAGAATATTGTGTCCCGTTTCGGGTGCCCTACTTTATTTGTTTATGGAGATGTGGGCGTCGCTGGCAAGGCCAGCATTTATTGCCCATCCCTAATTGCCCATCTAGGAAGGATGTCAAGACTATGGAGATGGTACAGAAGAATTTCACTAAACTGATACCAGGGATGAGAGGCTTTGGCTATGAGGAAAGATTAGAGAAACTGGGGCTCTTTTCGTTAAAACAAAGAAGAAGGTTAAGAGGAAATCTGAAAGAGATGCTCAAAATTAAGAGAAAGGTTTTGATAAGGTAAATAGGGATTCCATTGGTCAGTGAGTCAGTAACTGAAGGACATAAATTTAGGATCATCATCAAAAGAACGAAAAATAGCTTTTAAAAGGGAAGTGGATAAAGATTTGTAAAAGAAAAGTTGAAAAAGTTGTAGGAAAGGGCATGGAAATGGGAATGGGAATGGCCTCCTTCTGTGCCGTAAATTTCTATGATTCTATGACTAAGTGGAAAGCTGTTTCAGAGAGCAGATACCGGTGCAATGGACTGTATGGCCTCCTGTGTTGTAAAATTCAGTGATTTTATGATTATATGTTTACGATTCTGATTTAGAATATGCAGATTTAATTACTGATTGTCTACAAATAACTCTTATGATTGGAAAATAACAGAGAATGAATCACAATAGAAAATAAACCTTCCATAAGAGGAAGTGGCTTGCGATTCCTTTCTGTTCCATTCATATAACAAAGTGTGGATGGGGGAGGGGGAATTCGACTTGCGCGGCAGCGCAAAACGGACGATGGCGAATCAGCAGCCGGTTGTAACTCTTCCCAATTTTCTTTTCCATTTAAATCAGGCGGAGTATGGAACGGGCTGCCGATTCACTATCGTCCGTTTTGTAATCCACCCAGGTCAAATTTCACCTCCATTGTGTGTAACAGCCCTGACTGGGATTGTTATGCTCTATAATTCATGACTGCCATCTAGTGTTCAAATTTTCAGAACCAGTTTTCTGTAAAGGAGGCTCTTCAGGCCTGTGAACTGAATCTGTTTGATGCAGAAGAACAGATGGACTGAAAGTGGACAATATCTGGAAAATTGACTTTCTAATTTCAGGAAGGTTGCTGGCCTCTGCTGTTTGGCCAGTCACAGAGCCAAGACCAAAGGTCAAAGTGCATTGGTCAGTGGGGAAATACACAAACCAGGTGTTCCTCAAAAATATCTCATAACGATAAATGCCATTGAAAAATTAATTAAAATATTGCATAGTGTCTCCATTTAAAAATCATTTCCTCCTCTTGTAGGCCCCTGCCCCAGAGGGCAGGCAGGTGATCTGCTCCGAAAATTCCTCCTGTGCTACCTGGCACCAAACTGTAACCGTCCACAGCCTGGGGGGACTCTTGGCCTCTGATTGTTTCTTGCCACTTGTAAATGGTGTGGCAAATTATATCACAAGCTGACATTTTCTATGTTCCTTCCCACACGGCATAAGGTGGTTATATGGTGACGCTACGGATGCTTTTAAATCCCAGTTATTTCCCCTCTTCTCCTGAAGGGCTGACCCATGCTGGGCCTTCAGCTGCTTAGGCCCTAAGCTCTGGAATTCCCTCCCTAAACCTCTCCCCCTCTCTACCTCTCTTTCCCCCTTTAAGACGCTCCTTGAAACCTACCTCCTCCGCCCTAATTTCTCCTATGTGGCTCGGTGTCAAATTTTATGTCTTATAATCACTCCTGTGAAGCGCCTTGGGATGTTTTACTGCGTTAAAAGCGATATATAAATACAAGTTGTTGTTGCTGTTATGCCCAATGTCCCAGTGTTCCAGTGTTCCGGCGTGCCCAGTGTTCCGGCGTGCCCAGTGTTCCGGCGTGCCCAGTGTTCCCAATCCCCACCTCTGTCAGTAGTTTACCTTGGAGCATGTGTCAATATCCAGTATACATCTGATTTAAGATGACAGCAGGGTCTAAACACGTGATTGAGTGAATACAATTCAGATCATTTCATGTAGATTTCTAGTTATGGTAGATTCTAGATTAGCCCATCAGATGCAGAAATTATCCGCTAGAATTTTTGGGATTTTTTCTTGTCTATTCAGTTCATGCCTCTGACTTTTGAATTCTAATGCTCAATACTGCAGAAGCTTTGTGTTAAAACAAGCCTACCTCCCGAGGAGTATCAAACTGTGATTATAGATTATTGTGGCATTTCAGAAAGGTCATGCCATACTTTATTCCGATACTTCTTACTGCGCTTTGTTTTTCCAAATGTTTCTTTTGTTCACATGCAATTTGATAAAAAGGGATCTGTTCGATTATGTGTTTCCACTAGATTAAGGCTATGGGAGTAATTTGGTAACCAACTTCGATTGGAAAAGACAAGACAGTGGGACAAATTACCCTTATTGAACCTCCCCAAGTTTCAACCCATTGAAATCAATGGGAAGAGAATCGGGCGTGTTCTATAAAGAACGGGTGATCTGCTCCGACAGATTACCACCCATGTATTGAAGACCGTTGTGTTCACCTGAATTAATTTCATCATTACACCAACATATGTCTTGGATACTCAGTGTTACAATGAAACGCTTCTTATTGAAATAGTCTTTTCTATGGTCTCCATGGTCCAAATCAGTATGCATTTATTAAATGGCTTTGGTGCAGACATTAAATTGACCAGTCATAGGCCTGTTGTTTTGAGTTTGACCGATAAAAGTTATGTTTGGTTAGTTGTCTTTCCAAAGTAAGACGCTGTGCATATTGAAAAGGTTAGAATGAAAAAGGATAAGTCCAATACTTCACTAATTATAGTTCTCTGAGCAATAATATTGGCCCGTAATTTCCGATAGGAGGCTTCCTGCGTGCGGATGCCTCCTATCGGGAAAAAATCTACGCGCTTACCTGAGGGCTCCCGAGGTCCGGCCATTTCCGCTCCTGGGCCTCTCCACAGTCGAAATGCGCAGGGCCCACATATCCCAGAGGTGCATGCGGTTCGCAAGCGTCCCTGGGATCACGTGGGCCAGGCGAGCCAATAGGAGAAGGGAATCCCCCTTCATACTTTTGACAGATGGACCTGTCAAAAGTATGAATGGGGATCACTGAAAAAAGACATCAAAACATTAAATACATTTTTTTTTGAATCCCGTTTTTAAAATGAGTTAAAATTACAGTAAATTAAATATTTAAACATTTAATTTTTTGAAAAAAAAATTAAGGTTTTTTACGGGGCTAAAAATAAACTTACCTTTTTTAAAAGTATTTTTAAATTATAATGAGTGAAAAAAAATTATTTTTACTTTTTTAAATTCTTATGCTGGTAAAAACAGGCCTTACGCCTGCTTTTACCAGGCGTAAGATTTTTAAGTGATTTCAGTGGGCGGAGGTTCTGCAGAAAGCGGAACTCTCCCCCCCGCAGAGGCCCTTCTCCAGGGCAGGCGTCCGATCTGTCAAAAGGATGCTTGACAGATCGGAAATGCCGGTTTTCAGCGCATGCCTGAAACCGGCATTTCTGATGTCCCTACGGGTATGTAGACAGCCCGTACACACCCGTAGGGATCGGAAAATATCTGAGACTGGGAAACAGCCGAATTATCTTGCCAACTGTGAAGAAAGTGAGTTAAGTATTCAATTAGGAGAATTCAAAGGATGATTCTAGTCTGGGAATAACTGCACCAATTGTAGAAACAGAGCTTTAAATTGGATAATGTTGATTCATCACCCCTCCTAGTAGCTCCTCCTCTGGCTCAACAACCACTGCGGGACATTTTTCTATGTTAAAGGCACCAGATAAGTGCAAGATGCTGTTATTGATTACACCCAATGGAGGAAAGCAGTAAATAGCTAAGCAGATTCCATCAAAGTTTGGAAAAATAATGGATGGCACCAAAGTATAAATCCAATTATTTGAAGCTAATAAATGAATTGAATCCATTGCTTACAATATTTTATAGTGTTGCATTTGGTTTAGTCAGTTGAAGTCAGTCATGCCTCTAGGGATATGGAGAGTAAATATTACGATTTTTAAAAACTATTTTTGCAGTGGCTGTACCAGAATTGTCATAACTATTGATCCATAAAAAGGCTAGGTCATCATGGGTATTTACATTGTAGGGATAACCTTGGTGTTGAATTGCTAAAATCCAATACAATAAAGGTTCCTACCATCTAATACCAGTTCAAAACCAATAACACTCTAGAATGATAAGGTAGTACATTTAAAAGCTTATCAGATTACCAGAGCTCAGCAGCTTTTGGTTTAGTTAAAGTCAACAGGCTTCATAAATGATTATGATTTGAGCAAGATTTCAATAACAGAATAGTGGTAGAAAATGGCTGGTTTCAAATTGTTGATGTGGGTGTATCATCACTGGAGTTAATTTATTTATTAGTCTATCCACATTAGTTGAGAAAGTACAGTTAATTCATGTTACGTGCTTTCCCTTTTTGTACTGCATTCATAGATGTTAGTATGGTGACCAAAGCCACGTCTTTAAGGGTTTCATGACCTGTATATGTGCTTCAGGTATTTGCTAATGTATATTATCATCACATTTCTATTTGAATGACACCATTAAGATGCCATATCACTAAACCAGGGAGCTATTTCCTAAATTATCCTGCACTTTCAGTGTAGATCGTATGTTTGGCAATGAAGTTGAATTCTACATCAAAGCAGTTAAGCAATAGCTGTAACTAGAAATGTAATTGACTGCGTCCTTTATTGACATATAGTTCTGCTAAAAAAGACAAATGGTGATTTCATCAAAAAACAAAAAAAACTGAGGCATTGTTTAAGATTCAATTGATTAACACACTACTCAAATTGATTTACTTTTGGCCATTTGTTTCAGCTCCTTTAAGTCTGTCCCGGTGCCATACACCATTGCCAGATATCTTCTACTTGCACTTTGTGCCTTGTTGGAAGCAAAGGACAAAGGACTTCCCATCAGTTTCTTCTCTTTAAGCACATATCTTTAATGTGGCACCTGTCTGAGGACCCAGATAAGTTTGGGCGCTCACTGGGTAGCAAATTAATGCACAAATCCATTCAGCGGTATAGCGTGTTGGTAAATCATGGCAAAGCCCAGAAATTGGGTCACCAAATCTCTTCAATTTTTTTCCAATTTTCTCCCCATCTTCCCTCCCAAAGACACTAGAGACAATTTTCCTGGGATTAGCGACCAGATACATAGGAACATACGAACATATGAATTAGGAGCAGGAGCAGGCCACTCAGCCCTTCGAGCCTGCTCCGCCATTCAATAAGATCATGGCTGATCTGATTACTCCACATTCCCGCCTACCCCCGATAACCTTTCACCCCCTTGCTCACCAAGAATCTATCTACCTCTGCCTTAAAAATATTCAAAGATTCTGCTTCCACCGCCCTCTGAGGAAGAGAGTTCCAAAGATTCACGACCCCCTGTGAGAAAAAGTTTCTCCTCATCTCTATCTTAAATGGGCGACCCCTTATTTTTAAACAGTGGCCCCTAGTTCTAGATTCTCCCACAAGAGGAAACATCCTCTCCACATCCATCCTGTCAAGACCCCTCAGGATCTTATATGTTTCAATCAAGTCACCTCTTACTCTTCTAAACTCCAGCGGATACAAGCCTAGCCTGTCCAACCTTTCCTCATAAGACAACCCACTCATTCCAGGTATTAGTCTAGTAAACCTTCTCTGAACTGCTTCCAACGCATTTACATCCTTCCTTAAATAAGGAGACCAATACTGTACACAGTACTCCAGATGTGGTCTCGCCAATGCCCTGTATAACTGAAGCATAACCTCCCTACTTTTGTATTCAATTCCCCTCGCAATAAATGATAACATTCTATTAGCTTTCTTAATTACTTGCTGTACCTGCATACTAACCTTTTGCGATTCATGCACTCGGACACTCAGATCCCTCTGCATCTCAGAGCTCTGCAATCTCTCACCATTTAGATAACATGCTTCTTTTTTATTCTTCCTGCCAAAATGGACAATTTCACATTTTCCCACATTATACTCCATTTACCAGATCTTTGCCCACTCACTTAGCCTATCTATATCCCTTTGTAGCCTCCTTATGTCCTCTTCACAATTTACTTTCCTACCTATCTTTGTGTCATCAGCAAATTTAGCAACCATACCTTCGGTCCCTTCATCCAAGTTATTTATATAAATTGTAAAAAGTTGAGGCCCCTGTTGAACACCACTCATTACATCTTGCCAACCAGAAAATGACCCATTTATGCCTACTCTCTGTTTCCTGTTAGCTAGCCAATCTTCTATCCATGCCAATATGTTACCCCCTACACCATGAGCTTTTATTTTCCACAATAACCTTTGATGTGGCACCTTATCAAATGCCTTCTGGAAATCTAAGTACAGTACATCCACCGGTTCCCCTTTATCCACAGCACATGTTACTTCCTCAAAGAACGCCAGTAAATTGGTTAAACATGATTTCCCTTTCACAAAACCATGTTGACTCTGCCTGATTACCTTGAACTTTTCTAAGTGCCCTGCTATAACGTCTTTAATAATAGCTTCTAACATCTTCCCTATGACAGATGTTAAGCTAACTGGCCTGTAGTTTCCTGCTTTCCGTCTCCCTCCCTTTTTGAATAAAGGAGTTACATTCACTATTTTCCAATCTAATGGAACCTTCCCCGAATCTAGGGAATTTTGGAAAATTAAAACCAACGCATCAACTATCTCACTAGCCACTTCTTTTAAGACCCTAGGAGGAAATCCATCAGGACCCGGGGACTTGTCAGCCCGCAGCTCCAACAATTTGCTCAGTACCACTTCCCTGGTGATTGTAATTTTCCTGAGTTCCTCCCTCCCTTCCATTCCCTGATATACAGCTCTTTCTGGGATATTACTTGTATCCTCTATAGTGAAGACTGATGCAAAATACCTGTTCAATTCAACTGCCATCTCCTTATTTTCCATTATTAATTCCCCAGACTCACTTTCTACAGGACCACCGCTCACTTTGTTAACTCTTTTCTTATTTAAATATCTATAGAAACTCTTACTATCTGTTTTTATATTTCTAGCTAGCTTTCTCTCGTACTAATTTTTCTCTCCTTATTAATCTTTTCGTCATTCTTTGCTGTTTTTTATATTCTGTCCAATCTTCTGACCTGCCACCCATCTTTGCGCAGTTATATGCTTTTTCTTTAAGTTTGATACTATCTTTAACTTTTTTAGTTAACCACAGATGGTGGGTCCTCCCCTTGGAATTTTTCTTTCTCGTTGGAATGTATATATTCTGTGTATTCTGAAATATCCCCTTAAATGTCTGCCACTGCAACTCTATTGACCTATCCCTTAACCTAATTTGCCAGTTCACTTTAGCTAGCTCTGCTTTCATGCCCTCATAATTACCCTTATTTAAGTTTAAAATACAAGTCTTGGACCCACTCTTCTCTCCCTCAAACTGAATGTAAAATTCAATCATATTATGATCGCTGCTACCTAGGGGCGCCTTCACTATGAGGTCATTCATTAATCCTATCTCGTTGCACAATACCAGGTCTAGTATAGCCTGCTCTCTGGTTGGCTCCAGAACGTGCTATTCTAAGAAACTATCCCGAAAACATTCTATGAGCTCCTCATCCAGGCTACCTTTGCCCATCTGATTTTTCCAGTCTATATGCAGATTAAAATCCCCCATGATTATTGCCGTACCTTTCTGACAAGCTCCCATTATTTCTTCCTTTATACTCCATCCTACCGTGTGGTTACTGTTAGGATGCCTAAAAGGTGAGCACAATGCAAAGGAAAAATGGGTGCTAATCTTTCGCACCAATTTGTGCCTGACTTGCACGGTAGCTGAATTTCCTGTATGACATTTCAGATGGTTGCATCTGAAGAGGACACAGCAGTGTAAATTGCATGCAAATGACTGTCACAGACGTGTGCATTCAAATTTTCTGTTCTCGTACTGGGTGCAGTTCAGGGGAAACTGCTCCCAAAAATATACCTCCATCCCACAAACAACACAAAGAGAATCCTCATACTCAAAGCGACACACTCCTCTTATTCATAAACCTTCAGTGTACACAACTACACTTGTTTTCCCCGTTCATCTACAATAAAAAAGCACCAATAGAACAGTGATTGAGTTCCAACAGTGATTTATTACAGTGTGGCATTTACGTGACTGTCTACTGTTTATCACTATCATGTTACCCTCTAATCACTTTTTCCATTGTGGTGTTCTAGCTGCTCGGTTTCCTATCCTAATACAACAACAACTTGCATTTATCTAGCGCCTATAATTAAATAAAACGTCCCAAGCCGCTTAATGCTTCGTCTAAGAGAATGCCCATTGACAGGAGACCGGGAGAGGGGGCTAAGCTGTGTCTCCAGTACACGGTGCTTGGAATGAGGTGGTCCTCGATCCCGTTGAGTACGGACACTGGATCATCCCACTACAGGCTGTGAACTCTCTGCTGCTGCAGGTACCACCTGCTTTCTGGCTCTTGGGTGGCCATGGGAATGGAGGAGTAGTGTGGAATTGCTGCTATCCAGAGAAAGCAACATTTCTCACGGTCACTTCCATCTCGACCCTACTTGGAGCCTCCATCTCATCGTGCCCGCTGATCTGTGCTTGCACAGACCTGATGACTTCAATGGCATCACAGACACTTGTACCCATCTCGCACCTTATTTGGGCAAGTTTTATCAGTAACCATTCCCCCTGAAATGTGGATAGTGCAGTCCAAGATCTGAATGGCAGGTGTTTGAGCTGTCATCGCAGCATCTCTGGTGAATTCTTGGAATTTCTACTCTATTCGAGGATGTCCTGCAGGTTCTGTAAGCCAACCCTCAAGATCATACACATGCAACTGCTCGACTCCTTCATACTAGCCTCTATTTGTTGGAAACTTCTGGGAAAATCCACCAATGTCCCCAACATGCCATTCTCAGAAAGAATCCTTCTCTTAAAAGTTGGACCACAGAGTGAGGTGATGCATTTTGGGAGGACTAACAAGGCAAGGGAATACACAATGAATGGTAGGACCCTAGGAAGGACAGAGGATCAGAGGGACCTTGGTGTGCATGTACATAGATCCCTGAAGGCAGCAGGACAGGTAGATAAAGTGGTTAAAAAGGCATATGGGATACTTGCCTTCATTAGCCGAGGCATAGAATATAAAAGCAGGGAGGTTATGATGGAGCTGTACAAAACGCTAGTTAGGCCACAGCTGGAATACTGTGTGCAGTTCTGGTCACCACACTATAGGAAGGATGTGATTGCATTGGCGAGGGTGCAGAGGAGATTCACCAGGATGTTACCTGGGCTGCAGCGCTTCAGCTATGAAGAGAGACTGGACAGGCTGAGGTTGTTTTCCTTAGAGCAGAGAAGGCTGAGGGGGGACCTGATTGAGGTGTACAAAATTATGAGGGGCATAGATAGAAAGGAACTTTTCCCCTTAGTAGAGGGGTCAATAACCAGGGGGCATAGTTTCAAGGTAAGGGGCAGGAGGTTTAGAGGGGATTTGAGGGAAAAACTTTTTCACCCAGAGGGTGGTTGGAATCTGGAACTCACTGCCTGAAAGGGTGGTAGAGGCAGGAACCCTCACATCATTCAAGAAGCATTTAGATGAGCACTTGAAACGCCATAGCATACAAGGCTACGGACCAAGTGCTGGAAAATGGGATTAGAATAGACAGGGCTTGATGGCCGGCGGGGACACGATGGGCTGAAGGGCTTCTTTCTGTGCTGTATAACTCTGTGACTACTGTTTCTGTGAGTTCAACAACTGGGCAGGAAGTTGAGCTCATCCTCTGGCGAGGGGCTTCCTGCTTCTCTTGTGTAAGGATGTTATTTTGCAGTGTAGGAGCAGTGACTGTTTGCAAGAACTTCAGGGCCAGTCAATAAGAATCCTTCTGCAGTAGTTCCTCGCAGTTGCCTCCTCTTGCTCCAAACACCTTTAATCAACCTCAGCCCTTTCAGTCCTGAGGTGTGCCCAAACTTCCTGCCAGCTGGGTGGTCCACGCCAATTGTGCACCTCCACGAGTGCACAGAGTCTGCCCTCTCCATGTAAGCGAGGGCCACCCGAAATCCTAGCACTCCAGTGCTTCTCGGGGTACAACACACTTGTGCTGCACTGCGCTCACTTTGCCCAAATAGAGCCCACCCAGGAAAAGAGCTGTACTCAAGTTACAGAACAGCTTCACGAACATAGGCAACCCCTCAGGTGCTCATCCAAGTAGCCATTCTTCACATGACCCTAGCCACTGCGGGGGCTGAGTTTCCTTTTCACCACAATGGCAGTGGATCTTTGGCAGGGTGTGACATCTCCCAGTACTTGCCAGCGTCCCTGACCCCTAGAGTCAGGATAATTGAAATAATTAGGACAGGCATTAGGGCTATTTATGGTGCTGATGGAAGACCCACCACCGGTGGGGGAATAATATAGGCTCAAGGTACTCACGCTGCAGACAGAGAGCTGGCAGTGCTGGTTGAAGAATCATAAACATTCATTGAAAGGATCAAATTTTAAATTTGCATCGTGCTCTGCGATTGATTGCACTAGGTAAAATGACCCTATAACATTTAAACCTCCCCTCACCCACAATCCATAGCAACACTGGACAGCAGGAAATGTTGCCGTGCCTTCCACCCAGTGTTGCTAAGGCTCAAATGATGGGAAACACATCAAATGACGCAGTCTTGTCAGTCTTATAACATGCTCGCCTATATTTGATGTATTATAGGCACGATATCACTTCCAGTGGAAAATCCTGGAAATAGCATTGGATAGGAGGAAGCCAATGGAATGCCTCCCAGCCTGAATTTTCCTGCCCCATCACTTCAAGTTGCGCTCACCAGGATAACTGAAGAGGAAATTCGGCCCCCCAAGTATCAGCAGGTCCCCAAGTATCATTAGGGCCATCTGAGCCTAGTCCTGTCTTCATCTTCATCCACACACATGCACTTTAAACGCTGGCTGACCTCTCTCTGCTGAGCCATCAGGACTATGTAAGATGCTTAAAAATGTGGACTAGACGTCTGCATGAAGATCACATTTTGCCACTTAAAATGCCATTCTCACAATGGTTCTTTTCTATTTTCAGATTGTGCAGGCTGTGGCAGAGATATAAAAAATGGACAGGCTTTATTGGCTCTCGAGAGACAGTGGCACCTTGGTTGTTTCAAATGTAAGGCCTGCGGGAAGGTCCTTACTGGGGAGTACATCAGCAAGTAAGTGCTAATCCTAGTCTGTATATTGAGGTGCACAGAATTCAGTGGCTAAGTTTCTTCATTCCATTTTGATGTTTGATGCCATACAACACTAGCACTACTAACAGTAGCATTATTTGGATGTTGAAGGGGAACTATTGTTGGAAATGTTGCTGTAAGATTAGAAATAAAAATGAAAATTATAGTATACACAGTACTCTTTCTTAAATCACTTGTCAGAGGTAAATTTGTCAGAGAGTTGTTCTTCATCCAAAGAGCAGTCAACACCTGGAGTGGACCTCCAGGTGAGGTAGTGGAAGCAGAAACCTTGGGAATCATTTGAGACACAATTGAGTTAATATGGGCCAATGGATTTCCTTATCAATACTATCTTGTGATCTTGTGAAAACATTTAAGGAAATAAGCTGTTTTAATTGATTTTTTTGTTTAAAATAAACACAGTTTGATGAGTAAAACTGCATTGGACATTATCTTCACTTTTTAACATTTACCTCAATAACTTGTATTAGTATTAGTTTGACACGTTGGACCCCCTGGGACACATCTCATTGTCTTGGCTGTGCTCTTTGATGTAGGGAAAGATGTGAATAGATTTTGTCTGTGTTTAAATTGTGAATTCTGGGAGATTCTCTCACTGCTAACTTACCTGACGAAGGAGCGAACTGCTCCGAAAGCTTGTAAAATTAAATAAATCTGTTGGACTATAACCTGGTGTTGTGCGACTTCTCATTTAGTATTAGTAGACATATGTCTTGTTAGGATTGATAGTCTTGATTTTTGAAAGATCAGTGTTAATCTTGTGTATCCGGTACTAAATCTAATTCTGATCTAAATTTATATGAGCATAGCCTTCAGTTTTTATTTAGAATCCATTACGTTTCTTTACTGTATTGTTCTTATTCCTTCTTTTTTTCCATTTACCCACAAACCTCTGATAGAGATGGTGCTCCCTATTGTGAAAAGGATTATCAAAGTCTCTTTGGTGTAAATGTGAAGACTGTGACAAATTCATCACTGGAAAGGTCTTGGAGGTACGTACATAGGAACTACTTACCTCTTAAGAGATTGTGTCAACAGACAGTAAAGACCTGCTCCTCACATAAATCCCAACCGAATGCAGTCAAATTATATATTCTGTTATAGTAAATCTGAGGTATTTTATTTATATTTTCAAAGGAGCTTTTCCTTTATGAAAAAGTGTTTGGCAAAAAACATGACGATATATCGTAAAACTATTATGCTGTTTGTTCATTATAGCTTTGTGCTGAAACAGTTACTGCCTGTTTTTATTTTTCCCTTGTGTTAAAACAGTGGCTTTTTGAAGTATGTCAGGCACAATGTGACATCTAAACTATTAAACATTGTTTAACACAGCTAGTATATGATCAAAAGCAAAATACTGCGGATGCTGGAATACTGAAATAAAAACAGAAAATGCTGGAAACACTCAGCAGGTCAGGCAGCATCTGTGGAGAGAGAAACTGAGTTAACGTTTCAGGTTGATGACCCTTCGTCAGAACTGGAAAGGGGGGAGGGGAGAAAAGAACAAAAGGGAAGGTCTGTGATAGGATGGAAGGCAGGATAGATTAATGGTGCAAAGCAAAAGGAGATGGTAATGGGACAAGTATATGATCAATCTATTTGACTTATGAAATATCTACAATATAATCTACTGCATAGAAGTTATTACACCCAATTAATAAATAGGTTACTTAATCAAAGCAGTATTGTTTTTCATACCTGGTTTACAGTGCATAACTGCATCGAAAGCAGAACTGAGCACAGGGGCCAAGTCACCTGCTGGTGACGCTGCCTATTTACGCTGCAAGGCAGTTTCTAAAGCAGACTGGTCATCGATCGTATGGCTGTTTGTGGGATGTCAGTAACCAACATAACGACAGTCACTGAAACTCAACAAGCAATTCATTGTGTGAAGTGCCTTGAGATATTTGGCTGTGAAAGGTATTTTTTATGACAGCTTGCCTGACACAGGGAAGCCAAACATGGCAAAGACAGTTACAAAAACATGTTGCTGCCATCCTCCGTTCAGCTTCAACAGGATGAGTTTGGCTTCTTTCAGTGTGGTTCTAATTAAAAAAAAAGTTTAAAAAGAAAAATAACACTGGGAGTGAAATTGATCATCGCCAGTTCCACGAGATACGCTCATAGTGAATCGGCATCCCGTCTTACATTGCCCTCCAATTTCTTTTCCATTGTCTTCACATAAATAAATGATGAGAGAGCAAACATTGCTGTGTGAAAAGTCTAAATAATAAGAGCAAGTCAGCTTCTGGACCTCAGCATTTATTTCACAACCTATTAAAGGTCATAATGAATATTCTGGTGTGTTTAATGCTGCACTTGTCAATCCTAAAGCTGAATAAGGCTTTAATCAGCTCACTGTCCCCATTCCAGCATAAAACCTGCTGGAACATTCAGGATACCCATAATGAATGTAGAATCGCACTGACCACAGCAGAAATAGTCAATAATGTTAAAGGACAATTGTCACTGATGGAAGTCCCATGAGCAACAGCAATTCCTGCAATGTGAAGTCCCCCATATTCTCAGCTTCTGTAGTAACAGACAGAACCTTCAATGTAACCCTCCTTGTTCAGAGTGATCATTGGCCCTGTTAATTTATATCCTTTTTGAAATCCAATTTTAGAAATTTTTTTACAATTTTCCCACAAAAGCAGAGGGAAGAACTCTTCCAGCGATGTTATACAGTCTTGCAGATGCAAAGGAAATCCTCTTGCAATGTGCCTTAAGCTCAACCTCAGAAGAGTAACTCTTACTGCGTCAGTGTGGCCAGCCATTATGTTGTCCCTCTGAGTGCGTTTATCAATTCATTTATTTATTTATTCATTCATTCTCGGGGTGTCGCTGACAAGGCCAGTATTTGTTGCCCACCCCTAGTTTCCCTTGAGAAACTGGTGTTGACCCTTCTTCCTGAACCGCTGCAAACCGAATTACAAAATTGTGGGGAAGTGCCCAACAGTCGAAACCAACCATAAAATAAAGAGTGCCCAAGGCAGGGACCTCCCTGTGCGAAGTCAGCAGAATTTATAACTTTGTCTCATTAGACGTATACTTTCACTGAACAGGAAAATAAAATAAAAACTGATATATTTAACTAGCATGTTGTGTTGAGCTGGTTTTTAAAAAAAAAAATTTTGAATAGAGTTTTAGGGAAGCTGTAGAGAATTGGAAGTTTGTTTTATGTGACTTTAATAATTAAAATCTATATTCCAATCACTGTTACTGGCACCAGTTCTCCTACCAACCCTTTTTTTATTCATTCTCGGGATGTGGGCATCGCTGACGAGGCCAGCATTTATTGCCCATCCATAATTGCCCTTGAGAAGTTGGCGGTGGCTATCCTTCCTGAACCGCTGCAGTCTGTGTGGTGAAGGTACTCTCATAATGCTGTTAGGTAGTGAGTTCTCGGATTTTGACTCAGCGGTGATGAAGTAATGGCAATATATGTCCAAGTCAGGATGGTGTGTGACTTGGAGGGGAACTTGGAGGTGATGGCGTTCCCATGCACCTGCTGCCCTTCTAGGTAGTGGAGGTCATGGGTTTGTGAGGTGCTGCTGAAGAAGCCATGGCAACTTGCTGCAGTGCATCCTTTAGATATTACACACTGCAGCCACCGTACGCCGGTGGTGGTGCGAGCGGATGTTTAAGGTGGTGGATGGGGTGCCGATTAAGTGGACTGTTTTGTCCTGGCTGGTGTTGAGCTTCTTGTGTTGTTGGAGCTGCACTCATCCAGGCAAGTGGCGAGTATTCCATCACACTCCTGACTTGTGCCTTGTAGGTGGTGAAGACTTTGCGGAGTTAGGAGGTGAGTCACTTGCCGCAGAATACCCAGCCTTTGACCTGCTCCAGTAGCCACGGAATTTATCATTTCTTGTTTCAGTTGAGTTTCTGGTCAATGGTAACCCTCAGGAAGTTGATGGTGGGTAATTCGGCGATGGGTCATTCGGCGGTGGGAATGCTATGAAATGTCAAGGGGGAAGTGATTAGGCTCCCTCTTGTGGAAGATGGTCATTGCCTGGCACTTGTGTGGCGCAAATGATACTTGCCACTTAGCAGCCTAAGCCTGGATGTTGTCAGGTTTTGCTGCGTGCGGGCATAGACTGCTTCATTATCTGAGGAATTGCAAATACAGCGGCAGGTGAATTTAGACGGATCTGTTGTGGGACTATGCTCAGTTGGAACTGGATTGAGAGCTCCCATTTAACATGGAACCCTTAGAGCCAATAGATAGGGAAAACTTTCATCCCTTTAGTTTGGGCTAATTTGGAATCCAGGAAACAAAGGTTAAAGGTCAGTGTGCTAAACCATTGTGGCACCCAGTATTTATACAATGTATTTTTAATGGCAAATTGTTTGTTGTCAAATTTGGTTTAAAATTGAGCCCAATGCATGCAATGACAGAATTAGGTAGAGTTTATACAGGGAGCAAAACTCTGCAGTCCTTCCAATGCACTTCTGTCGTAACTCCAGCAGGAATGCGCCGGAAATTAGGCTGAGATTCGGACAGGCCATTTCCCAGCCTTGCATGGAAATTCCCACTCAGCTTTGTGGGGGTGGAGCCTCTGACTGCCCCAAACAAGGCCAGGGGTGTAGGAGCGGGTGGGGCCAGGAGTTCCTGCATCCCCAGCCAATGTTCCCCCTAAGGTGCGGCAGAGGTCCCGCACAGGCCGCTCACCAGCTGCTGCCGCTGGAAAAGATACCGCGCATAAAGGGACCACACACCAAAAAAAAATTAGAGGGAACATTGTCCCCAATGTATAGAGGTCTGGATCATAGCCTGGATCCCTGATGATTCTGCAAAATGTTTTAGACAATTCAGTCCCTTTACCAAGGGGGCCTGGGGACAATTCAAACTTCTTATCGTAGGGGGACTAGGGACCTACCCCACAGAACTGGTAACTTGTACTGCAGTATGCTGCCTATGGGAGCACGTGGGCACCTTTAGATGCACCCCCTAGTGGCACTGATGTTTGTCATTGTCATGGTAATTAAGAGACTCCTCCCTGGCCCTAGGAACTTTGGCAGGGTGAGCAGCAGGCGTTTCAGGTGGGCGCACCTAGTACTTGCGTTGTGATATGGCCACCGTGGATTATCGACTCTATACTCTTATAACTTAATGGCCAAGGCCTTTTAATAATTAAATGGAGCCCTTTCTCAATTACAAATTCACCAAAGCCTTACTTCAGCTTTAATTTGGACAAGGTGCAGGCTTGATATTTTACATTGAAATCATTGGCATCAAGCAAGACTCAGAATCGATTGATGGAATTGACCATTATGTTATCTACGAATGCTGTGGGCTCACGATTTAGTTCAGGTGCAAAACTTGCTGTAGTGTTCCCTTGACAATGGGACTGATCATCAAATGTTCACCCTGACGCTTTATTTCTCTGTTTCTCGGGACAATTTGATTTTCTTTTTAAACATTTGCTCTGTGGCCCGATCTTTACATTGTGTGAGGAAATGTAGAGATCCCTCATGTTGCTCATTGCTGTGAGGAGTTCTGTGTTCCAGCATGTGGCCCATTGAACAGCTTGTATTCCACAATGTAACCCATTCTTCTGGGCTGAACAGTCAGTTATCCAGAATGTGGCCCACTGTTCCGCTGTGACCAGGTGACATAAACAGTTGTGTTGTCATTGATTAGCCCAGAGATCAATCAAGAACACCATGATTGATGTGAAATAATAACATTTTGTCATAGAGGCCTATCAGAAATCTAATACAATAGAATAAAAAGACAATTACTGCACATGCTGCAAATCTCAAACGAAAACAAAATAAGCTGTGATCTATGTCCTGACAAAGGGTTTACACCGAAAACATTAACTTATATTCTCTCTTAATAGATGCTGAGAAATGTGGTGTACGTTTCCAGCATTTATTTTGTTTTTCTTACAAATCTAATACAGTATTTAATTACCTGTAACGGCTACTAGAAAATAAAATAACTGCCAATAATAAGGGAGCTTCTCAGAAGAGCCCCACAGTGTTGACAGTGGCATTAGCCAGCCTTCCATTTGGGAGCATTCATAATTAAGGATGAGTAAAAAGATTAGAATTAATGTCCCCTTCAATTTTTAACGTTTTGACCTTTCTTTTGCAATCACAAGGGCTGTATTTGCTAAATCAGACCAATGTTACCTCGCCGTGACTTTATTATTTTTGCCACATCTGATTGGATAACTTAATGTGAAGAAATAAAATAAAACAAGGAGAATACCACAAGGTAGCACTGTTATACCATGCAATCTTTAGCTACTGTGGTCTTTGTTCATCAAAGGCTGTACAGAGATTCGAACAAGATGTGTTTCACAGTACGTGTTTCATTGAATCATTAGGCAATTATTGCAACATTGCTTGCTGCAAATATAATTTCAGTGTCTTGAAATATGATCAGTCAGTTTGGTCAGTTGGAGATTGTGTATACATTTTAACCTGCAGTGTCTCTTTTACTGACTTTACACAGCCTCGTTTTGGTTGTAAACAGTCTCTGACAGGATTGCAAATACTTTTTATATCTGTAGATGTTAAGATATGAAAAGTGCCATGGAGCATAAAAGCGCAACTGGGTAGATTGAGGTGATAACAGTTTTGTCTTGGGGCATGGCAAACTTCAAACTAAAACTGTATTAATAAATTGAATGCCTTAATTTAGTACAGTTCAAGTCATTGGTACAATTCTAATTAGTCATAGAGTCATAGTCATAGAGTCATACGGCACAGAAGGAGGCCATTCGGCCCATCGAGTCCGTGCTGGCTCTCTAGAGCAATCCAGTCAGTCCCATTGCCCCGCTCTATCCCCGTAGCCCTGCAAGTTTATTTCCCTCAAGTGCCTATCCAGTCTCCCCTTGAAAACATTGAGTGTCTCCGCTTCCACCACTTCTGCTGGCAGTGAATTCCAGGTCCTCACCACTCGCTGCATAAAAAAGTTTTTCCTCACATCCCCCCTGTATTTCTTGCCCAAAACCTTAAAGTGGAAAAATTCAGTTGCTTTGCGCCTCCCATTAGCACCCTAAGAGAGCACTAATGGGGCGCAAAGCAACTAGCGCCCGGGCGCGGCGATGTTTGCGCCGCTCGCGAAATTCACCAGAGATTTTGCGGTGGCGCTAAACACTACCGCCATGACCTCCTGCGCCCGCAGATCGTGATGTCAGTCGAGCGTGCAACGCCACGGTAGTGCTCCGGACCGGATATTGAGTGGCGCCCCCTGCCTTACCGCCTGCTGCTAGCAACGACAGGTTGAGGGGAGTGTTTTGCAGTTGGGAAGGGACTGGGGGAGCGCTATTTAAAGGCGACTGCTTCCTGCCTTTTTTTGTCGGCGACATTTTTGCACCACGCATTCTGAGAGAGAGAGAGAGAGAGAGACTTCTGGAGAGATTCAACGCTGTGTGAAGGAGTTTTGGGTACTGAGCAGCACTTTGCAGGTTCATTTTGATTTGACCTTCCTTGCATCAATTTAGAAGAGACTGTGGGGGTTGCACTCTGAGCTCTTTCCCTGGGCCTCTCCATTGTTCTTTCCAGCAGATTTGATGTACAGGTCTCTCCAGGCCGAGATTCAAGGCTGCAATGAGCAGGATGTGGATGGAGAGCATGATCGACCCTCCCCTTTAAAAACTGGAGGCGCCAGTGTGTCTGTGTTCCATTGCTGACTGACATCACATGAGCTTCTCCAGTACTCTGAGGTAGCACCTCGCTCCTCGACGTTAGCACCTTAAGAGAGGTGTGTAGCGCCTGATTTAGCGCTCCAATCACCTCCAGGGGCGATAGAAGCCAAGGTTGCAGCCGGAGGCGATAATTAGCGCCAGGCGCTAAACTTTGCGCCTGGCCGATAATTGCGCCCCAAATGGGGCGATACTGAATTTCTCCCCCTAATTCTGTGTCCCCTGGTCCTTGTATCATCAACTAGTGGGAACAGCCTTTCCCCGTCAAGCCTATCCAAACCCGTCATAATCTTGTACACCTCTATCAAATCACCCTTCAACCTCCTTTGCTCTAATGAAAACAAATCCAGCTTCTCCAACCTGTCCTTCTAGCTAAGATCCCCCATCCCCGGAACCATTCTGGTAAATCTCCTCTGCACCCCCTCAAGTGCCTTCACATTCTTCCTAAAGTGTGGTGACCAGAACTGGACGCAATACTCCAGTTGTGGCCTAACCAGCGCTTTATAAAGGTTCAGCATAACTCTCTACTTTTGTCCTCAATACCTCTATTTATGAACATTGTAAGAAGCAACAGCCACAATGTATTCAACCTGTATGTATTACTGAGCAGAATCAGGCATACAACAGAATCAGCACTTTTGGTTAAAGTTGGAATTGTCCCTGAACTGCTTCAATCTTTTTTTTTCAAGTAAGCTAGTTAAATTAATTTTAGGAAATTACAAGTGTCAGTGAATCTGCTGGTTTGATTTTTCAGAGTTTAGTTTTTATGGTCCTCTGCTAGTAGTCATCAGCACTTATCAGCTGCAAACCAATTAGACGCAAGACTGTGGCACCCAAAAGTGCTTATAATTTACTTGAGATTCGCCATTATTCAGGAAATATGCCTCCATCTGAAATGGACTCCGTGTAGGAGAGTGCTTCCATACCCTAAAAGGCTCAGGATGATGAGGGTGGTATTGCTTTACAAAAGGATGCTCACCCAAGAGCAGGACTGAACTGGAATCAAGTCCAACTCACATTGATACGACGAAAGAACTCATCTGCCTATTGATTACCAGCTTGGGCAGTTTCAACCAGTGACGAGTCACCACAAAAGTGGCCTCAATTTGGCAATGATTAGCACGAGGTTAGCAAACTCACTCAAAGAACACAAGAAGGTGCAGGAAATGACAAAATGCTACTTTAGTGCAGTAGAGGGTGCTCTTCTGAGATTAAAGCTGAGGGATATTTTGGGGGCAGAGTATAGCACAGTTGGAAGCTTTAATCAACATCCAACTGTGCTATACTTGACCTGGAAGTGTTTGATATGACACGGGCGGGGTGGGGTAAAATTCAACTTCGATGGGGGTGAAAAACAGACTGTAGTGGATCGGCTACCCGTTACAAACCCCACCTGATTTTCTTTTCCACTGAAGCCAATGGAAAGGTAAATCGGGTGAGGTGTATAACAGACAACCGATACGCTGCAGCCCATTTTTTGACCTTGCTGAAGTTGAACTTTGCTCCCGGGTTTCTGAAATGGGAAGTGATCCATTCCTCAGACTAAAATCCCACAACAAAAACTTGCATTTATATAGCACCTTTAAACATAGTAAAACATCCCAAGGCACTTCACAGGAGCGTTATCAAACAAAATTTGACACCAAGCCACATAAGGACTTATTAGGACAGAGGTAGGTTTTAAGGAGTGTCTTAAAGGGGGAAAGAGAGATGGAGAGGTTTAGGGAGGGAATTCCAGAGCCTGGGGCCTAGGCAGCTGAAGGCACGGCCGCCAATGGTCATGATCACTATGATGAGCATAACATTTTTTTTTCAGAATAAATGGTCACTTTGAAGTATGTATCCTTCAATGTGATGAATAGTTGGTACAAGTGTGAAGTTTCAGCAGTAGATTGGCTTTGTTGGACACGATGGCAGATATTTGCTGTGGTCAGAAAAAATGTCAAACTCCTGTCTGTGGGAGAGACCACAGTCATTGCAGCTGGAAATCAATGGGGTAAAAGGCTGAAGAAGTGAACTGATGCGAAGGTTATGAACTTGGAATCTCACACTTGAATAGGCTTAAATTTTCTGAAGTTGAAGAGTATTTGAATTTTTTAAATTCTTAAGCTTTAAGCAACAAGCCAAGAGAAGCTGGACTTGTTATTGACAATAATATTGTGACAAATCTAAACATCACCAACAGAGTGCAGGGAGCAGAATAACATCTGGATACCTTGAGCCATTTTATGCATCGAAAATTTGTGTTGTAAACAGCGAGAGATATTTGCTTCTTAAAGGTTGATTGTCAGAAATCTGCTGTGTGAGCATTTCAGTGTCTCTGCTGAAGATGTGTAAATTTGCACCCAATTTCTATTCAGATAGAGCATGGCAACAATGTTTTTTTCCCCCCCATTGCCTCCTTGTACTAAACAGCTGGAAACTGCTACAAGCAAAATGGAATGGTTCATGAAGGGAAAGTTGTTATTTGCAGAGAAAACCCATCCTCAAGATGTCAGTGCCCAGTAAAAAACTGTTAATCAAGTCCTTAGTCCCTGCCTAAATATGTATATATAAAACTGACCATCATGAAATAATTCATTCAAAGAAATCCACCAGCTCTCTCATATCATTAAGAGTTACTACCAGTGCAGTGCCTGGGGCAGGAGATAGTCTTTAATGCTTAATTTCATAATACTCTAAATTAGTTACCTTCAAGATGTTCGAGGAGACTAAAACTGCCTCAGTTAATTTGAATTTGGCCAACACTGAGCAATGATAAGTTGAATGTGAACGTAATATAAGAGGCGTTGCGTGTGAATAGAAGTCTTTGGACAACCTGAAAAGTTGGCAGATTTTTCAAATGACATAAAATGCTTCCCTAGCACTCAGTGGGTTCACCAGCCTTGTGTGTTTTTTCTACCCTATTTTCGCCAAAGAAATTCAAAGAAGATGAACTCATAATTGTAATCTGTTATTATGCTAACATTTTGGAAGCTGATGTGAGGTTCCTGTGATTTGCTTTCTCAGTATTTTTACATTTGCTTTGTGGGCAAAGCTCTGATGTAATTTGTTTTACATAAACCTCAAAACACTCCACTTCCCTGAGACAACACCGGCAGCAAACATCACTGAGACAACATTTCTGTCTGTGTAATTAAGTAGTTGCTTGAGATCACTTTGTGGGAAGTGGTATTTGTACCCAGATTGACTACCATCTCCAGCTGATAAAACAACCTTGTGGAGTAAAAGCTGTCCAACTAAACTGAGTCACTAAACTAGATCAGCGGGGGACTGTGGTTTCCAACATGTTGATCAGTGAATGAGGAAAGGAGGATACATATGCTCTTTAATTTAAGAACACAACAGTGCATATTGCAGTGGAACATATGGACGTATCAAAACATTGGACAGGAAAAGACCAGCTGGTCCATCTAGCCTGTCCCATACAATTGTAATGCCTTATGCGACAAATCAGATCAAAAACCCAAGGCCAATTAGGGGGAAAAATCTGGAAAATTCTCCTTCGAACCCTCTAGGCAATCAAAACTAGTCCAGGAGACCACATTGACCATGACTTATATTAATTGGTATTTACATCCTATATGATGTGACCTCTGCCTGAGTCAGGGATTGGTCCAGCTCTCTCCTGAAGGTACAAAGTGAATCAGCACTCACCGCACAAGCTGGCAGCCTGTTCAACAGGTCTCCTATTCTCTGGGAAAAGAAGACCCCTTAACATCTAACCTATTTCTTTACTTACGTATTTTAAATACATGACCCTGATCCTCCTCAACCTATCAAATTGAAGTAATTTGTCAGCCTGTGCACAATCTAGGCATTATTTTATATGATAGCAAAATACTGCGGATGCTGGAAATCCAAAATAACAACAGAAAACGCTGGAAAAACTCAGCAGGCCAGGCAGCATCCGTGGAGAGAGAAACAGAGTTAACGTTTCAGGTCGAAGACCTTTCGTCAGAACTGGAAAAAAGCAGGAAATGAAATAGATTTAAAGCAAGTATAATGCTGGGAAAAGGGGGAGGGGATGAAAGAACAAAAGGCAAGGTCAGTGGTGGGATAGAAAGCAGGAGAGATTAAGAGACATAAAGAGATAATCAAGGCAAGAGGAGGTGTTAATGTGACAGGTTGAGGCTAGATGAAGTGTATATACACCTCAATCAAAACAGCCTTAAGTCTACGCTTCTCTAAAGTATATAGACCCAGCTTGTTAAGCCTATCTGGGTTGTTAAGGTGTTTTAAACTGGGAATCATGTCTGTGGCCCTCCTCTGAACCTCATTTATCATCATTTATCTCAATAAGTAACTGATTGAGATGTGCAGTAATGATTTCTCATAATAATAAAAACAGCTGGAGTTAGCATTTCAAATCATGCTACATTATTTGAAGCCATATTTGACAGAACGCAATTGAAGATACTGGCCTGGAGTTTCTGCTCAATTGCCTTGTTTTTTTTCAGCGCAATTCTCCCGATATCGGAGTAACCGGCGCAAAAGTTCGCGGAATATTAAACGCAAATTGTGTTCAGCGCAACTCGAGTTTCCGCGATCTTTTGCACTAATTTTAAAAATATCGCGCGAGAAGCAGGCTCTGCCCACAAAACTGGTCACATCCCCAGATCTATTGGGAATTTCCACTAATTGTGCTCATTTGCAGGCCTTCGAGGAGGCTCCAAAAATTAAGCTGGCTTTTTTGGGCGCAAGGCCACTAATAGGCACGTTTTGAATTATTTTTTAAAAATTTACTGAGGAACTGACTGCTGTACCCCAATTTGACTCAAAAATAGTTTTGTATATTTATTAAAAGTCATTTTCATTCATTTAAAATCGGGTTACTCACAGGTGGTAGATTGACACTGATTTAAAATGCTTATTTTTTTGTGATAAACCCATTTTCAGCTGTATAAATCAAACTTTACCAAGTTACCACTCTTAAATATAGCAAGGAATATTTTTAAAGCAAATTTTTTTTTTTAAATTACGTTTTAAAACACTGCCCGATTGCACTGGTTCGTGGCAGATTTTGCGTTCGGTGATATGCAAAGGAGTTTGAGCGAAAGCACTTTTCAAAAATGGCCGCAATTTGCGTCTGAATCGCCGATTGCACCCAAAGCGGAAACTCTAGCCCTTGTTTATAGCTGCACTCTCTGGAAAATTGAGTGCAGCAGACATTCTTTTAGTTGAGGAGGAAAAAAGACTTGAGTGGTGATGATGACAGGTGACACAATGAAGCATTTTGATGGGATTTACTTCAGCACTGAATGGGCTGGAGCATGTGACGTTAGTTAGACTTTTTCCAGCATCCATCAGCTCAAATGTAATTTGCGCCCTAACTTGCTGGAAGTGCGAGCTGATAATGGCACAGCCAGGGCAACGCGGCATCTGGGACCTCGGTGAACGACGGGATTAACAGTGTATCTCCTTAACCAATGAGATTTTAGGATTGAGAAAGCAACAGAGGGAGGACTGAGGAGGAGCGTGAATTGGAGTCAAATCAGGTACAGAAAGAGAAATAAAGAGAGGGAAAGAAAGACTGGATTAAGAGATAGAAAACTGATAGAAAGGAAAAGTAAGAAAAGGAAATTAAATTTGAAACTTTTAAAATCTCTTAAGAATTTACTACGTGCAGGAATGAGACTCAACAGTTTAAATTGTTCTCTCTCTGAGCTAGAGAGGTTGATTGGCATTGAGCAATTAGCACATTGTTAAAAGGGTACTTATGCTGTTAATTATGAACCCTCATTTTCTGCGGCGAGTTTAATTGGCAATTGATGTGCATTCCAGCAAGTTCTTAAAAATAACGGGGAGGCTAAGGGCGAGATGGCATTTGTGCAAAGTAAACGGCGGACCGACATAAATCGACCAGCAACTTCTTGAGATTCGCAACTCACGCCACAGCTCTTAATCCCCTGAACTTGCTGGCCGATTTGTGCATTAATAACGCCGAGCATCACTATTTTTCCAGGAAGGTTTGATCCATCGTGATTGTAGACAAATGGAAAGGATTACATTGCACAATTGCAGTACTGAAGGTGGGGACCAGTATTTGGCTATATTTGAACTTCGTGGTTTCAATCAAAATTTCAAATGGGTCAGTATATGAGTGGGAAAACTCTATTAGATTGCCACTGAGTCTGGCTTATACCGCCAGAGATTGGAGAAATGGACTTGTACAGCGCCTAGCTCCACCCTATTTAGCCAAAACCTGTTGATTAGAATTAAATGGAATACGGAACCCACCCTTCCAGCCCCATTTGCCACAGATCAAATGCACCCTTGAATCAGACCACCACAACTTACAAAATGATGTGTGAAGGCCTCTGTCTCCAGCCCTGCACTTGCACAGACAAGTTTCATCTGAAATGTACGCAGTTCATACAAGGGGCATGTTTTCTAGCTGGGTGGATTGATCCCGTGGGTGCAGTCCAGACCAGCAGGGTCGAGGAAATTTGGCACGGTGTGTTCTAACCTGAGCCCCACAGGAACTCGCCCTGCATGATTTTCTTGTCAAGCTTCATGCCTGCATAAGCGAAGCTGCATTATTGTCTCCAGAGGCAACACCGCCATCTCTTGAGGATCTTTGGACCCACCTGTGCCAAGTGTAAATGGTCACTGGCAGCAGTGCTGGATGGGAGAGGTGATCTCCCAGCCAGCCTGCAATGTGATTTTTACACTGTTGGCCTGTCTGGCACTTCCCCCTCCCACACCCAATCTAAGCCTAGTAGTGAAACGAGTTACTGGCAATCTAATTCTGCTTCTCAGCAGTAACAAGACTATAGAACTGCCTCTTGTTTGATACTCTGTAGGGAACATGCTGGAAATGGAAATGGCATTGAGCACCGGGGGCATAGACAGCAAAGTTTGAATTTAATGCATTCCTTCCAAATGGCACCTCCAGGGGAACATTTAGAATTAGTAGATTAAGAATGCTACATTCTGTTTAATTTTAAAACTTTTTTTAATCAGATTTTTATGTTAAACATTAGGAAAAATAAATAACATTTGGGTTTATCATTCAGCATATGAACCAGATTGCCATTCTGTAAAAGCTATGTGAACAGTTGCTTTGCTCCCTCCCCTTCACAAAGGACCTCTGCCTCCCAGAGGAACATAGGAACAGGAGTAGGCCATTTCGACCCTCGCGCCTCTTCCGCCATTCAATGAGATCATGGCTGATCTGTGATCTAACTCCATATACCTGCCTTTGCCCCATATCACTTAATACCTTTGGTTAACAAAAATCTATCAATCTCAGATTTAAAATGAACGATTGATCTAGCATCAATTGCCGTTTGCGGAAGAGAGTTCCAAACTCCTACCACCCTTTGCGTGTAGAAGTGTTTCCTAACCACTCCTTAAAAGCCTGGCTCTAAATTTTAGGCTATGTCCCCTAGTCCTAGAATCCCCAACCAGCAGAAATAGTTTCTCTCTATCTACCCTATCAGTTCACATTAACATCTTGAAAACCTCGATCAGATCACATTAACCTTCTAAATTCTAGTTTGTGTAATCTCTCCTCGTAATTTAACCTTTGGAGTCTGGGTATCATTCTAGTAAATCTACGCTGCACTCCCTCCAAGGCCAATATATCCTTCCTAAGGTGTGGTGCCCAGAACTGTGCACAGTACTCCAGGAGTGATCTAATCAGTACAGCTGTAGCATGACTTCTACCCCCTTGTATTCTAATCCTGTAGATATAAAGGGCAACAATCTATTAGCTCCCCCTTCAGAGAGGAACCTTCCTCCCTTCTCAGAGCTATATTCCCCCTTTAACCAGCCCGACAATTCACAGAAGCACCCTCCCCTTTAAGTCCCTTCCCCTCCCTCCTCCCGTTCACAGTGACGCTCTTCCTCCCTAATGATGTTCTCACTGCTGCAGCTTGTTCTTAACACTGCTGCTGTGCTCGGGAACCAGACCCAGTGCTACTGGGTTAGGGAATTCCAAATCTATCGCTAAACTAGGAATTCCCACTTTTACAGTCACCAGCACAGAGTCAACACCCGGAGCAAAGTAGCATCATCAGGTACACGCTGCAGCCACCCAGGACCAGCAACAAGAAGAGCAGATAGGAAGTGTAGACGTTTGTATACAGTGCACACGCCCAGCTCTGGCCCTGCTGGGCACAACCGAAAGTAAAGCATTACTTTTGGTACAAGGCTTGAATTGAGGCTGCGCTGAAAGTGCATTACTGGCTTGTGAATAGTGGTGAGGATTATGGAAGATTCTGAATATTTATGCTTCATCATTGTAGCACATCATCACATTCATCTTTTAGAGTTTCCATAGTACAGCACATTGTTATTCGTATACTAACACCGTGCACAAAAACTAGAAGATGACGCAGACATTTAAGGAGAAATATCACCTCCGGGCAGAAAGCAAAAGCCGTTTTTTATATGCTTGACAGCAACTTATTGAACTTAATAATTTAAGAGGAAATAAATGAAGTCTTTGCTGACTCCGTTTCACAGTGGCTAGGAGTGACTATCAGCTCTGTGACCTAGATTCAATAAAGGTTTTTCATTGGATGTTGGGTTCAATTCTGTGGTGTGCACCATGGCAGGCCGCAGTGTGAGCATCACAGAAATGAAATGCAGTCAGTTTGAATTCAGTTCAGCAAACTTGCTATTTAATGGATCTAATTTTAAGTCGGCCTCCCTGGTGTAAACAGGACTGTAGTTTCTCTAAAATTAGGTTGGGATCCGGATACCCAAGCCCCGGTCTTACATTGGGGATTCTGTGGGTTCTTGCAAGAAAGAAAGACTTGCATTTATATAGCGCCTTTCACGACCACCGGACGTCTCAAAGCGCTTTACAGCCAATGAAGTACTTTTGAAGTGTTGTCACTGTTGTAATGTGGGAAACGCGGCAGCCAATTTGCGCACAGCAAGCTGCCACAAACAGCAATGTGATAATGACCAGATAATCTGTTTTAGTGATGTTGGTTGTTATATTGGCCAGGACACCGGGGATAATTCCCCTGCTCTTCTTCAAAATAGTGCCATGGGATCTTTTACGTCCACCTGAGAGGGCAGACAGGGCCTCGGTTTAACGTCTCATCCGAAAGATGGCATCTCCGACAGCACAGCGCTCCCTCAGCACTGTACTGGAGTGTCAGCCTAGCTTTTTTTATGTGCTCAAGTCCCTGGAGCAGGACTTGAACCCACAACTCTTCTGACTCGGAGGTGAGGGTGCTACCAACTGAGCCACAGCTAACACAGCCTTCAGCTGTCCCTTACAAGGCCATAGGTGGAGGCAGGGCAGGGAATCCCAAGACTGGGGGGTTCCTATGTCCCCAGCCTCTATGGGATCGGACATATCATTGGCAGCAGTAAGCCTGATATAGCCAGGCTATTTATACTAGGCTGCCAGTTGGTGGTTTAGGGGCCCATGGTCTGGACCCCTCCCACCCCCGATGAAAACCAGAGAATATTTATTAAAAATACTTAAATATAGCCCCAAAACAAAGAGAACCAATGGGGTCACTGCTCTCTCTCTCTCTCTCCTGAGATGGGGAGGGGGCATCAGCATCTCCCAACAGCCAGCCACTGTTCCACCACAGCCTGTGGCCTCAGGAGCTAGGCCAGTGTCTTAGATGCATCCTTAGCGGCACAGGTGCCCGCAGTGCCATGGACAGTAAGAGACCTCTCCCTCAGCCAGCAAGCCTCAACAGGGTCAGTGGTAGAGGCCCAGGCAAGTCTACCCCAGCACTTACTCCAAGATGCAAGACCCAGTGGATTTTGACCCCATGGTATACTTAGTTGGAAAATGTAATTCATCATATAAATAGCTTGTATTGCATTTAGTGGTTTTACAAGATTATTATCCTTATATCCCTTCTGAGATATGGTTTTATCATTTAAAAATGTAATGGATAGAATTTTTAGATCCTGTACAGAAATTTATATTTCATAATTATCCTTATTTGTAAAATATTAGCTCCTGCGGCTCGAGTGGAGCATAAACACTGGCATGGACCTGCTGGGCCGAATGGCCTGTTTCTGTGCCGTAAATACTTTGTAATATCATACAATTCCTATTGTTTCACTGCTTTTAAGTGACGGTGTTTTTCTCTCCATTACACACGGTTATATTTTGTTGACTAATTGAATGTGGAACTGTCCAGTAGCTTCTGTGAGCCCTGGTGCTGTGGACAGTAAGTGAAGGTTATCAGAAACATGACATCTGTGAGACAAGCTTGTCATTTTGTAGTCGGCTCTCGCAAGATCATTTTCAGAGTGAGATATTACAAATCACCATTGTGACATTTTAAACATAAGGGCGGGGGGGAAAATTGGGTATCGCCTATTCTGGGGCGCTAATATCGGCCGGGCGCAAAGTTTAGCGCCCGGCGCTAATTATCACCTCCGACTGCAAAATTCGCCTCTATCGCCCCTGGAGGTGATTTGAGCGCTAAATCAGGCACTGCACACCTCTCTTAAGGCGCAAACGTCGGGGAGCGAGGAGCTACCTCAGAACGCTACCGAAGCTCAGGCGATGCCAATTACCATGAAAGCCAGACAGACTGGCGCCATCCAGTTCATAAAGGGGAGGGACCATCTTGCTGGCCAGCCACTCCCTGCTCATTGCAGCCTTGAATCTCGGCCTGGAGAGACCTCGGAAGCAATTGTGTTGGAAGCACTAATGGACAGGCCCAGGGAAAGAGCTCGGCACTTAGGAACCACAAAAGTGGTGCTGAGGACCAAAATTCCTTCGGACAGCGTTAAAACCAAAAATTTTGCCGACAAGAAAAGGGAGGAAGCGCCTGCCTTTAAATAGCGCTCCCCCAGCCCCTTCCCGACTTGAAAACGTACTCCTCTACCTGTCGTTCCTAGCGGTAGGCGCTAAGGCAGGGGGCGCGACTCGATATCCGGTCTGGGGCGCTACCGGGGCGTTGCACTCTTGACTGACATCACAATTTGCAGGCGCAGGAGATCGTGGCAGTAGTGTTTAGCACCGCCGCAAAACGACAGGTCAATTTCGCGAGCGGCGCTAAAATCGTCACGCTTGGGCGCTAAGTTCCTAGCGCCCCATTAGCGCCCCCCCCTCCCCGAGGCACTAACAGGAGGCGCTAACCAACCGAATTTTCCCCCCAAGATTTTTGTAATTTAGAACAACCGCATGATTTTGAACAATCCCAGTACGAATGAAGTGTATGGCTAGCTTGATCATGATTGCGTTGGGTTGGGAGTTTGTGTGAACTGGAGATGAAGTAGCCATTTTGCAAACTGTACCACAACATTTCATCATTTATACAAAGTGTCCAGAAATAAAGAGAAGCAAACCTTTCATTTCACAGAAAGCTGATCGATTGTTAAAGTCTGCTGCTGCCTTCAGTTGAGACTTGGCAGTGGGTCGATTATATTAGGTATGCTGAACATTCCAAAATGGATAATTGGAGAAGGTTTTATTCTTGGATGAGGATTTTATATTGAAGTGTTGTACTTGGATCAGGAGTTCTGTACAATGGAGTGTATGGGTTGTGGTTTGGCATTTGAAATCCTGTTTGGATCAGGTATGCATTTATCGACTGGATGTGAAATATATTCCTTCTGATTGTACTTGTTTGCTGAGTCTTCGCACCACGAACTGAAGCTATTTTCAAGGAATTTGATTGCTCGGTGGGGCACAGCATAGATCACCTTTTCACTATTCAGCAGAGTTTGAGAGGTTCATGAATAAATGTGAGTGTGGGGCATCTTCCTTTCAGTTTTCATGCCATCGCTGGAAAAAAAATCAATCCCAGGACAGAGTAAAACTCTTTATTCCAGCATCAGTCATGAATGCGTAGCCAGTACATGAGATATTGTAGACACAAGAGAGCAGATTAAAACCATGTGGAAAATAGCAGAATTTGTTTCCAATTAGGACAAGTGTGGCCATATTTAAAACTTAGAGAAATAAAGGCAATGTGGGATAGAGCTTATCGGCTCGATGAGATCCCAAGATGTGTTCTCCATTAGTGCTTTTCATGTTGTGGTCCCCTAATCAGTAATCTGTGCGATTAGTGACTTTAGTAATGCTGCCTGTTTATTGCAGTGCTAATTCAATTTGCTTAGTATCCTTTTTCTGATGCTAAATTTAATTTGAATAACAAATATGTAATCCTGAGGGTCGTTGGGAAGCTGTCATTTTTTAGAATGGTACAGAGATTGATTATTTCATGTAACACAGGAGAATGGTACTTTCCCCGCCTGATTTGAATCCTCCCTCTGTTTAAAGTGGACTATTCCAGCAAATGTTGGTACATGTTTACTGGAACTGGTTTGAAACCCTATGCTTACTATGTTGATAAGCAAGCCCGTTTAGTCTAATAGAGTGAGGACACATCACGGCTGATTGTTGAAGCTGGTGTGTGTGTGTGTGTGTGTGTGTATAGGCTGAGGGCTGATCAACATCTGTGAGCCATTTCAGTACACTGGATTCGAAACAAGCTGACACTGGCTGGTGAGATTTACATCTGACAGATTAGCAGACCAGGGCTCAGACAGGGGTAAGTACTGGGTATTCCAAGTACTGTATATTCTGAGTATTATTCAGATATTTTATTTTTCTCTCATCCAGAAAAAGAAATGTTTTGTGTTTCTGTGTGAAAACTGTAAAGCTTAGTTCAGGTCCATGTGGTATTAAGGGTCTAGTTGACTGGAAAATCGCCACATTTTTTGACTTCTATAAAACACCGGCAAATATGCTTGGGTTGAAATGGTTTATTTTGGAAGGTTTTTATCCATTATCAGCCAATAATAAAAAGTCCCAGTTGTCATGGAAACGGTGTATATGCTTGACACCACGGCTGAAACCTTTCAAATAATGTGGAGCCTTCAGCTCCCTCTTTAGTAAATAGTCTGGGTGATAGAATTAATCTGAGGCAATGCTGAATTCAGAAACTCTTATTACTGGGATTGTGCAGACTTACCAAAATCATCCAGAGCGCATGTGCATTGTGCCTTTCACAGTCTTCAGTTAAGACGATGGAAGGACAGATGAGCTGTCTCTAACCCCACCACCCCTCAACCCTCCTCTCCCACCAGCTTGAGTTGATTACGTGACACAAGAGTATATCAACTCGGCTGGGCGCCAAGGAGAGTGTAGCTGCCATGGCAATGCCTTGCGAAAGGGGGAAGACGACTGAAATTAATGCTGACAGAAATTAATGGTTGTTTAGTGTAGAATCAAGACAAAAGGAATGTATATATTTTCAAGCTAAGTTTAAGGGCAAAATCACCACTTAATTCAAAATAAACTAATATAATTTAACTTGTGCAACAACAGTATTTGAAGAAGCCTTTTAAACCATCTTTAGATATTCTAAATCAACATTTTGCACAAAATACTAAATGAAGTTACACTTTTCAGTTTATTTAAATATTCCTGTGGAGGTGCAGATGGTGCTGCAGATTTATTTCCTATTGGTCTTAAATATTCAGTCTGGGAATTTTGCAAATCAGATTGGCACATATTTTTACAGAAATAACAGCAATATACTTCGGAAGCTCTAAAACAAACTGACTCAAAGGATTAATTGTTTTTTTTTGTCACCTATCACATGACCACTTGAACCTGACGCTGATCCCGGTTAGATTGGCAGGCAAACAGCCCACGCATCCTGAACCTTCTCGTGCCAACACCACCTGTGGGTTCATCAACAGAAGGCAAGCTAGATGGCGATGGGAAGTGTTGTTAGTTCTTTCTACCTGGGGGCACTCAGAAGTTTAACTAAAAAAAAACTGGAGAAAAAATGCCTGCAGAACAGATTTGAAAATTCAATTCCTATCAGAAGATTGGCTAGTCATGATTGAAGATACCCAATCAAATAGTTGGAACCAAAAGTAGAATAATCTGATTCAAATATTTCAGATCTAATCTGTCCATTCACTGCTGTCAGGTTAACGTGTTACAGGTCATAGTAAGCTCCTTGGAATGTTGGCACATTCAGAGCCAGTGATGGACACACATCTGCATGGTCATCAGGCTTGCATTTACCACACTTCCATTTACTATGTAACTGGAGCAGCATTATATGTATAAGCCTATTCTAAAATGAAAACTCTCATTTTACAAAGAGAAATAGAACTGCATAAACCAAGTGCAACGTTGTTTTAATTTTATTGGCAGCATTTGTTGCCGAATTATTTCAGTAAATAAAGATGCTTGCGGTGGGAGGGGAGGGAAAGGGCGACAGACAAAGGGATAATTAAAGGACCCACAGGGGCGGGAGAGAAGGTGAGTTCAGAGCTCAGGTCAGTTGGCAGTAAGCAATGACCTTTTGCAGTATGGATGTAGATCACAAATTGGGAATGAGGATTTCGAGATAGTGATGCTTAGGCGTCGGAACACCCAAATTCTGAGTGTTCTGAACCTGAAGTGGCAAATAAAGGGTAGGCTATGCAAGAATGGAGACAATGCACAGATCGGCAAGCATACAGATGCAACCCCTTCCCCGAACTACTCTGCAATTCTAGATGCAGTTTGCATCATCCCTCACTGTACCACTAGGAAATGCTACCGGGGATACAATAATTAAAATTGTAATCTCCTTCAGTATGCCAAGGCATTCCCTTCCAGCTGGCACTACTAGCTTGTAACTCATTTGGCGCAACTTCCCAAATGGCATGTGGACAAACAAAATGGAGCAGCTGGCAAGCTGCCCTGTGTGTTTGCATACTAGCAGTTTTTGAAGGGATGGATCACACTGAATCAAGCTCAATTGTGTCAAATTTTAACGCACGACTTTAAGTTGGGGCATGAGTGCGGCGGGTGCGGGCAGGATGCACCCATGACACCGTGACATGAGGCCCAGGCCTTTATAACCCCTGGGCCTTAACTCATTTTTCAAATCGGATTTGTGCTCGAAGCAGGTGGGAATGGTGAGATGGCCGGGGGCAGGAGTGAGAAATTGCAGGGCAGCAGGCCACCACCGGGGACTTAAGGGAATGGTGAGTGGTGGGTTCGAGGCGATTGTGGTCACAGAAAGGGGAAGGGAAGCCTGGGGCAGGAGACTCCCAAAGATTCCTTCTGAGGCCTGGAGACGCACTCCTGGTCCACATGGGAACCTAATTTTTTTTTTTAATCTGATCGTTTTTGGCCTCTTCTGGTCACAAGCACTGGGCGCCAATGCTGTGATCGGCAGATAAAAACCTCATCAGAGTCCGATTGATGTCATCTGATCCCGACATTTCCATAATCATGAGGCTCCCACCTGCACGCTGCCCAAAACCTGGGAGTTAAAATGGCGGTGGGTGCAAATGCAGCAGGAAGTGCTGGCCACCATTTTAACCACCTGCCCGCCCCATTCACATCTGGTGCTCAAGGTTAAAATCGGAGCTTAAGTTTTCCTGAATCTCTTTACCCCAGTTAAAGCAAGTTGGGACTCAGAACTGACTTCAAGTTCGTTGCATAACACCCCAAAATGTTAAAGGAAGTCCCTCGTCAAAATCGCTACTTGCAAACAGTTCAGTTTCAGACAAATAATGAACTGAGATTACCTTATTTTTTCATACAAATCTCCTGTTGTTATAATGGAGATTGTGTGGAACAAAATGTTATATAACCTACCACACTGTTTGAAATTGGGTTTAGGAAGGATGAAGATTTAAAAAAAATGCCAGTTGCTTGGTGATGCTGATGATATCATCAAATGCAAATTATACGACGAGTTCCAGCACAACGCGCATAATGTTGATTTTACAATTGTTGCGAATGTTTTTCTATCAGACCTTATCCCAGAATCGCGTGCTCAAGAAGACTAAGATGTGGCACAATGCCAATGCTGATTTGTGTTCCATCATGCTGTGTAACATAATTGTAGGACCTGGTTGTCTACAGATGGGATATTTTCCTCTGTGTAGTGAAATTGTGAATCTGTTCTTGATAACCATGTTTACAGTTTCATTGCATGTAGCACGCAGAGGGAACCTTCACCCCCTAGGGACTTCACAATTTAAGCTACAAGGCTGTGCAATTGCATTCCACCAAATGGGCAGGAAAGAAAATCTCAGGCCAAGTCTCCCTTGGGTTCTCTTGCTCTCCCCTTAATGATAGAATATAGAGCAGTATTGCCGAGGTATGGGGAGCAGGACCCCCACCTGCCCTCTCGGCTGTGGCACAGTCCATGGTGCAAGGAAACCTGAAAAGGCGAAGGAAGAAAATGCAGAACTATTTTCTAGATCAGTATGTTGAGGAACCAACCAGGGAACAGGCTATTTTAGATCTAGTATTGTGCAACGAGAAAGGGTTAATTAATAACCTTGTAGTAAAGGGGCCTTTAGGGAAGAGTGACCATAATATGATAGAATTTTATATTGAGTTTGAAAGTGATTTAGTTAAATCCGAAACTAGGGTCTTAAATCTAAACAAAGCAAACTACGTAGGTATGAGGGGCGAGTTGGCTAAGGTAGATTGGGAAACTACATTAAAAGGTATGACGGTAGAGAAGCAATGGCTAGCATTTAAAGAATTAATACATCATTTACAACAAATATACATTGCTTTAAGGCACAAAAACCCTACAGGAAAAGTGGTCCAAACGTAGCTATCAAGAGAAGTTAAAGATAGTATTAGATCAAAGGAAGAGGCTTATAATGTTGCCAAAAAGAGTAGTAAGCCTGAGGGTTGGGAGGATTTTAGAATTCCAAAGGAGGACCAAGAAATTGATAAAGAAAGGGAAAATAGAATATGAGATTAAACTAGCAAGAGACATAAAAACAGACTGTAAAATCTTCTATAGGTATGTAAAAAGGAAAAGATTAGTGAAAGTAAATGTGGGTCCCTTACAGGCTGAAACAGGAGAAATTATAATGGGGAATAAGGAAATGGCAGAGAAATTAAACAAATACTTTGGGCTGAATTTTGCCGGCGCTCCGAGGGCGGGTTCGGAGCCGGGTCCGCTGTCAAAATAGCAAAGATTGACAGCGGGTAGGGAACTTGATGTCAACCCGCCTCCATGCGAGTCTCCCAGGTGTCGGGTCTGTCGGCACTGAACAGACGCGACACCAAGCGGCGGGGGAGGCAATTGACATAATTAAATGGGTTGTTAACATCCAATTCACTGTTATTTTAAGCCTACATTTCAATTTTACGTGTCCCCCCACGATTTACCCGCTGCTCGGGGAACACACCAGCTCAGCATGTCGTGGGTGGATTCAGCATTGAACTATCTCATGAGCTGACAGCTGCCAAAGTTGTATGAAAGATCCCATGTTACAGCTGTTCACTTTCAAAGCTCAGAAACGGTTGGTTACTGCATTTGGAAGACATATTGAGCTTTCAGCAGCTTGCAAGTATTTGGAGCCTAGGGCTGGATTTTGCCAGCACTGAGGAGGCGGGTCTACCGGGAGAATGGCAGAATTTGGGGGCGGGTGCCCAACCCGCCTCCGTGCCATCTTGCCAGGAGGCGGGTAGCCATCCCGCGCTGGGTCCCGTCTCCTTGGAGACGGGAAGGGATTACAGCCACTTAACTGCCTGTTAACAGGTAGCTAACAGGCAGATAAGAGGATTATCCCCATTTTGGCCACAAGTGCGGGCTTCCCGAAGGCTCCGAAACCTGCCAGGGTCACCGAGGCGAGTAGTGGGTCTGCGGGGGTCGGAGGGGGTCTGCGGGGGTCGGAGGGGTGCAAAAGTGCGCTGTGAAGGTAAGTGATGGGTGCAAGTGTGGAGAGGTGAGTATGTGAGGTAAGTGGAAAGTGTTAGAAAAAGTTTACTTACCTTTGTTCCTTCCTGCAGACTTCAAGAGTTGGGTATGCGGAGAGTCTCGCACCTCCGCGGTAAAGATGACAGATGGCCGTTGCATTCTCCAATGCAACAACCATCTAATTTCTGCTGAAGAAAGAGGTTTGATGAGGTCTTGAATTCAAGAACTCATCAAACTACAGAGAATGTCAGTGTTTGACAGATGAAACGTCATACGCTGACGTTCTCTGTAACCGGCTTTCCCTTAATGGGCCTGCTAAACCCACTGGGCGGGCTTAACAAGGTCAATCAAGGGAAAATAGCATGGGTTGGCCAGAAGTTGATGGAGGCGGGACTGAAACCCGTCAAGTGGGAGTCCCGCCTCCAAAAGCTCCCCATTGGCAAATTCCAACCGCAACTCTCTATCTGGTGCCACCTCATTGGAACAACCTCTCTCACCACTAACAGATCGCTTCTGTCATCTCAACCTCACCTGCCATCTATTCCATCAGCATCGTTGCCCTTGAAAATATCTCACGTTGGTCCTCAGAATCCCACCAAGATCAGCCCCAACACCAACACCTCGGTCGGCGAAATCGCGGCCTTTGTGTCTGTCTTCACAGAAGAAGACGCAGTAATAGTGGAGAACCAAGGGTCTAGTGAGAATGAGGAACTGAAAGAAATTAGTATTAATAAAAAAATAGTACTGGAGAAATTAATGGGACTGAAAGCCGATAAATCCCCTGGACCTGATGGCCTACATCCTAGGGTTTTGAAAGAGGTGGCTACAGAGATAATGGATGTATTGTTTGTCATTTTCCAAAATTCCATAGATTCTAGAACGGTTCCCACGGATTGGAAGGTAGCAAATGTAACCCCACTATTTAAGAAAGGAGGGAGAGAGAAAACGGGGAACTACAGAACAGTTAGCCTGACAACAGTAGTAGGGAAAATGCTAGAATCTATTATTAAGGATGTGGTAACAGGGCACTTAGAAAATAATAATAAAATTGGGCAGAGTCAACATGGATTTATGAAAGGGAAATTGTGTTTAATGAATCTGTTAGAGTTTTTTGAGGTCATAACTAACAGAATAGATAAGGGGGAACCAGTGGATGTGGTGTATTTGGATTTTCAGCAGACATTCGATAAGGTGCCACACAAGAGGTCATTAAACAATATTAGGGCTCATGGGATTGGAGGTAATATACTAGCATGGATTGAGGATTGGTTAATGGACAGAAAACAGAGAGTGGGAATAAACGGGTCATTTTTGGGTTGGCAGGCTGTAACTAGTGGGGTATCGCAAGGATCAGTGCTTGGGCCTCAGCTATTCACAATCTACATCAATGATTTGGATGAGGGGACCAAATGTAATATATCCAAGTTTGCTGATGATACAAAGCTAGGTGGGAATGTAAGTTGTGAGGAGACTTCAAGGGGATATAGACAGGCTAAGTGAGTGGGCAAGAACATGGCAAATGGAATATAATGTGGAGAAATGTGAAGTTATCCACTTTGGTAGGAAAAATAGAAAAGCAGAGTATTTTTTAAATGGTGAGAGATTGGGAAATGTTGGTGTTCAGAAGGACCTGGGTGTCCTTGTACACGAATCACTGAAAGTTAACATGCAGGTATAGCAAGCAATTAGGAAAGCAAATGTTATGTTGGCCTTTATTACAAGAGGATTTGAGTATAAGAGTAAAGACGTCTTACTGCAATTATATAGGGCCCTGGAGTATTGTGTACAGTTTTGGTCTCCCTACCTGAGGAAGGATATACTTGCCATAGAGGGAGTGCAACGAAGGTTCACCAGACTGGTTCCTGGGATGGGGGGGATTGTCCTATGAGGGGAGATTGAGTAGACTAGGCCTATATTCTCTGGAGTTTTAGAAGAATGCGAGGTGATCTCATTGAAACATACAAAATTCTTACAGGGCTTGACAGGGTAGATGCAGGGAGGATGCTTCCTCTGGCTGGGGAGTCTAGAACCAGGAGCCACAGTCTCAGAATAAGGGGTCAGCCATTTAGGACTGAGATGAGGAGAAATTTCTTCACTCAGAGGGTGGTGAATCTTTGGAATTCTATACCCCAGAGGGTTGTGGAGGCTCAGTCGTTGAGTATATTCAAGACAGAGATCGATAGATTTTTGGAGATTAAGGGAATCAAGGGATATGGGGATAGTGCAGGAAAGTGGAGTTGAGGTAGAAGATCAGCCATGATCTTATTGAATGTCGGAGCAGGCTTGATGGGCCAAATGGCCGACTCCTGCTCCTATTTCTTATGTTCTTATTTCTGTCCCTCATTTTTATTTAAAAAAAAGAGCATTTTGAACCATTCAATTATTGGTATTAGTAAGGGACTCATTAATTGTGATTTTTAAAAAAAAAGTTACATCTTACATTAGCAATTTATGTGAATATTTTAGGTGTGCAAGACAGATACTGAGAACCTGGAAGGAAAATGCTTTGTGCAGTAAAATAATATATTGTTCCTTTCTTGAATTCTATCAGTTGGAATGTATATTAATTGAATGGATCATTTCAATTCATGATAACGGAGCTGTGTTCCCTCGATATCTACTTCATATTGTATTAACAGAGTTTCCTTTGCCTTTTTTTCTTGCAATGTTTGATTTAAGAAAATGGTGAGTCTTGTTCCTAATAGAGTGCCTTCTGAGAATGGTCAGGGTAAAACAGGCTGCTGTACCCAGGTAGTATTTAAAATTATCAAGTGCATGATTGTGTTGACATTTGTGGTGAGGCTCAAACACGAATAAATTGAAAATGAATGGGAAATTGTAATTAGGAAATGATTTGGATCTCTGTAACCAGTGTTCTTTAAACATTGACATCTGGCTTCTCTTAACTCTGTGTGAATAAAGCAATGGTCAATGCAAAGCTACAACATTGTCGGTTATTACATTTCTCTTATTCTTTCAGCATGTTCAAACATGCAGAGAAAATTTTGTATTTGTTACCCACATTCCATTTCAAGTATCGCAATTGTATTTTTTTCATGACCAACAGTTTAATCATTGACAGCCAAGCAAAGCAGGATCATCTAAAGTTGATCTTCTAAAAGAGGCAGTGCCGTTAAGGATTTCTGGCTTGCAAATCAGAAAGTTTTGTTCAAGCAATATTAGAATGTAACATTAATCACATTATCTTGTTGTTGACATTGGCTCTGTTTAAATTTTACAATAAGGATAGTTTTGAAAGCCTCAGCTGCGTGATCGCAATGTGAGCTTGTACATTGGGTGGTGTCGTTGGTTAAGATACTGTCCCTTCACCTCCTGAGACTCGGGTTTGAAATAACCCAACTGACGACCCAGAGTCCGTCCTCCCTCCGATGGCTATACAGATCTTATGAACATATGAGCGTATGAAATTGGCGGGCAGGAAAAGACCAGCTGGTCCATCAAGCCTGCCCCACACCACAATGACTGGACCATCATGGGTTGTAAGACGTGCAGAATTTACCCCTCGCCCCGTCCAACAGTTTAGAGAGTTCAGACCCGTCGAACAGACAACACAAAACCCAATGAACGTGTGAAAAACTTCTTTTTGCTTAAAAATCAACAAGAGGTTACAAGTAAGCATCCGATAGTACTGTTGCGTCTAACATTCCCGATATACTTTAGCATACACAGAGCTATCCCTTTACTTTAAGCAATTTTCGACTCCTACCACTGACGATATTTCAAGGGTGTCTTTATTTCTTTTACTACGTCGTGGGGTAGGAGGGGTCTGTTGGGCTCGTCTGTGGACAAGGGTTAATCCCGAATCTGAGACCAGGGTGTTTCTACGGCTCCCGTGTCCTGTCCACTTTCATTTAGACCATACCGTACCTGTGGAGGCGCCACTTCAGGCAAGGGCGCCTCATTGGGCGGGGGTTCCCTGTTCAGCATCCCCTCTGCATCATCCCACTGGAGAGGATGAATTCTTCTCACCATGCTCATGATCGTGGCTTGTTGTCTTCTTGACCTGCTCGTGGGCTGAAAAAGCTTCATCTAGTTAATACGAAACCATTTCATTTTCTTCGGCAACCGAACCACGTACACCATGGGACTGGCTTTATCAACAATGTTATATGGTCCCTTGAAAAGGGGTTCAAACACTCCCATCCTCGCATAGTTTTGTACCATCACCTGGCTTCCCATCTACCATTCCTGGGTTTTACTCAGAGCTAAGTGTAGGCGTTGGTGTGCCTTCCCAATGTTGTGGGCGGCCCTCAAGTTCAACTCCTTTAGGGTTTCCCAAAGATCGTTTAAGAACTTGTCCCGAGTCACTTCCTCAATCTGTTTGTCCGTCAAAGTAGGGACCAATAAGTGGGTGGGGTTCGCATGGGTCTCCCCGTTACTAATTTGTGAGGGGAGTAACCTGTTCCTTTGGATTTCTTACTACGTATTCCCATAAGAATTAGGGGAAGTACTTCATCCCATTTAGTCTGCTGTTCGTTTAATTCCTTTTGCATGGCCAACTTCAACGTACGGTTCATTCTTTCCACAATTCCCGATGACTGCGGGTTGTGCGTCACGTGCCACTTCCCCTCAATTCCAGCAACTTCAGAGTGGCTTGCATTACCTGACCTGTAAAATGACTTCCCTGTTCTGACTCTACCACACGAGGAAGTCCCCATCTGGACAATACCTCCCTCACCCAGGTCTTGGCTGTTCACTGCGCTGTGGCTGATTTACACGAGAAAGCTTTTACCCATTTGATGAAATTCTCCACCAGGACTAAGCAATATTTATTGCCCTTCTTAGTGGTGGGCAGGGGTCTGATAAAACCTATCTGGATGCACTGCCACGGTCCCTCTGGTCGGTGGGTATGTCGGAGGGGAGCCTTCCTTTTATGTGGGTCAAGATTGTTAGCTGCACAGATGAGACAACTTTTACAATAATCTTCTATGTCTTCCCTCAGATAAGGCCACCACCCCACCTCCTCAACTCGCTTCCAAGTCGTCTCGGGTCCGGGGTGCCATTCTCCTGGTCCCCGGTGCACAAGCTTTGGGCACGATCCACTTATCCCCTTTAAACAACATGCCTTCCCTTACCTCCACATTGCTAGTGCCATAGGGTCCTTCCACAGACTGACCTGTCTCCTTTTCTCTAAAGACTGCCTTCAATACAATATCGTTTAACTGCACTGTTTTAAGATCCAACGGGAGTGAGACAGTCTCGGTCACTGGAGTCGTGGCTGCCACTATTCCCGATTGATACGGGTCCCACGGGACCCCTTGTTCCGCCCCCTGCCCTAGCTAATTCGTCTGCTCTCTTGTTCCCCTCCCATCTGGGCTCGGTTTTAGAATGCGCTTTTACTTTATGTATGTAATAGTCCTCCCCTCGCTTTCCTACAGCTTCCACGATAGTCGCCAGCATCGTTGCAGTAACTAACCGTTTGCTATCTGCGGAGGTAAAACCTCTTCTAGCCCAAATTGTCAAATATTCCGTACAGGAATTACAGGTGAACATGGAGTCAGAACAGATTGTATACGGTGGGGGAAACTCAGTGGGATGCGTTACTATATCGGTTGGGGCTGCCAATTCTGCCTGTTGAGCACTGAGAGTGGTGGGCAACTTAATCGCCACTTCCACCCCTTTCTGTGGGTCATAAATTCCACACCCTGTTTTACGTTCCCCCTTCTCCACAAAACTAGACCCATCCACATATATATCTCTCCCCTCAGGGTGGATACCGGGTTTGAATCCGCCCTCTGTTTCCCACACCCCTTCTACCGTCCAGGTGTGAGATCCGCCCTGATAATGAAGGTTAGCCGCTAACTTTGGCTCGCTTAGTGCTCTTATTCTCAGATCCATCCCTTCTAACTGTAGGGTCCACGCAGCTACCCGAGTGCTTGACACCGTTCCCTCTTTAATTGGGCCTTCGAACAGGAGACGGGTTGGCGTGTAGTGGGTGAGGAGAGCGATGGGCCGGGTTCCCGTGAATATAGCAAAATGTGTTACCGCCCAGAATGTGGCAAGCAAGCGCCTCTCACAAGTAGAAAATCCCTTCCCCACCTCGGATATTACTCTGGAGGCAGAGGCCTCAGTGGTCTCAGCCGACCATTTACTTCAAACAGCACCCAGGCTGGCCTCTGTCGTTGCTACTTCAAGAAAGCAGTCCTTTGTATGGTCTGTTGCCCCCAGGGCCGGGGCCCTTTGCAGGTCCCATTTCAACTGTACAAAAGCCTCCTCACAGCGCTCATCCCATTCCCATTCCACTCCTTTTCTCAGCAATCTCAGCAGCGGAGCTTCCATGGCCGCATCATTCTCAAGGAATTCTCTACCATCAGACCCAGGAATGATCGGAGAGCAGTTGTCGACCTCGGGCAGTGGCAGTTCCTGGACCGTTTTACGCTTCACGTCATCTATAGCACGTTCTCCTGGTTGGAGAGTCTGCCCGAGGAACTGAAGCTCCCTATGTCCTTCTTGGGGTTTACCTTAAAACCTGCTGCTGCAAGCAATTCTAACAGCCCCCGCAGTAATTCCTCATGCTCACTCTCACTGTCCGTGAACAGCAATCCATCATCCACATACTGCACAAGCTGACCTGGCCGACTAAATTCTGACAGACAGTTAGCCATACACTGATGGAAAATAGAGGGACTGTTGTGGAACCCTTGTGGCAGACACGTCCACCCGTACTGCTGCCCCTTAAAGGTAAAAGCAAACTTGTACTGGTCCTCCGGGTGTAAGGGAATCGACCAGAACCCATTTGATGTGTCCAACACTATGAACACCGTGGCACAGCTCGGGATATTGCCGATCAGATCAACCATGGCTGCTACCATGGGAGCACAAGCAGAAATGTTTTTATTCAAAACCCTGTAATCTACAGTCAGCCGCCAAGTGATGTCATCCGCCAAGTGATGTCATCCGCCAAGTGTTGTCCGGTTTCTTTACCGGCCAAACGGGAGTTAACCTGCGTCGCAATAGGTCTCAATACCCCTTGTTCCACCAAGGACACAACGGCTTTTTCCAGATCTTTTTCGGCTTCCTTGGGAACGTATACTGTTTCTCGGCCGGGACATGGGTTCTCCCCCCCACTCGCACCTCGACTCCTGCTACCCTGCCACAATCATGTTTATGGGTAGCAAAAACTCCCGAGGCATCCCGCACTATGGTTTGATACATTTCAAGGCACCCTCGCCGTTAATGTCTCGAAGTCATAGGGTCCCGCGGGCGTTACCACCCATGCCTCTCCGTGGCGCGGGGGTATAACGGCTACTTCCTCACCATGATCCACCCCAGCCACAAACAGTTATTAACCATATCCACGATCACATTGTGGGCTAACATCCAATCAGAGCCCAGCACTCCCATTCCTGGCTGATCTCACTTCATTAGTACACATTTCCACTTTGTTTGGAGGGGTCCTACCTTAAAACTCAAAGGTTTGTCACCGTCCCAGCCGCTGAGTTGCCCGTGAAACTACCTAAACCATAGGGGGTACCACTTGACCAAGGAGACGACATCGGGAGGGGAGAGCGGACTACTGTGCTCGATGCTCCAGTATCTACTAAATAGTCCCCTCTCTCTGTCTCAATCATGATGTCTATGCATGGTCTTCCCCAATCATCATACCTGAGTGGACATAGGTACTCAGGCTGGGCGTGGTCCCGTCATGCTTGGGTTTCCCCGCGGTCCTCCCCATGCGCCGCGTGGATTTTCCCTTGGGAGGTTTCAAGCGCCCTCACACGTTTAGTCAACGATTGGATCAGCTCCTCATTATTTAGGGGCGCTCGGCTGCGACTCTGTCGGTGGTGGAACCTCAGCCTTTCCTTTCCTAGGCTTCTTACAGTAGCGCATAAAATGTCCCGTTCCTCCACAATTATAGCATACCTTGACCTGACCCCCTCCCCTCTCTGGCGCAGTCCCTTCCTGTTGCCATTTTCGGGGGGTCCCACCTTTCATTTCACATACCTTGCCCTTTGGTCTATTCATTACCCCAGTGTTCTTTTTATCTGCTCAGCGCACCTCAAAGCGTAGGGTCATTTTCCTCACAACTCTAGCCTCTGTATTTTCCCCATCTTCTGGATCAAAATCTGACATAGCAGCTTGTAAGTACGGCAGACTCTGAGAAATCAAGGCACGCAGCCAGTGGTTGCGTGCTGCTTCTACTAGTTGTCCTACTGGTTGTCCTCTAGGTCCTAGTGCCCCTTCCATGGCCGCAAGATATGTGGGTCACAGTCTGTCAGCGAACACTGCCGAGGTTTCATTTGGGCCCTGTTCCACGTCTGCTATGGCTTTACAAGGATCCCCTTTTCCCTGTCCCATCACCCGGCCAATCCTCACCTTCAACTCCTCATAGTCGCCTCCTGTCCTTTTACATTCTGGTGGGAGGCCAGGAAGCGCTTTTTCTCTTCCTCATCCAAGTTGTTCAAACCAGCCACTTATTCCACCTCTAGATAATGCCATTGTGGATCCCCTCCCGGCTCCAACTTTTTCATATCACTAGCCATTTTCCTTAAATCCTCCGTATTATACAGAATCACACACTCCTGATCGAGCACCCCTAAGTCTCCTGCTGCCGCATCCGCGAACGGCGCTTGGTGCCGTTTTAGGCGCATGGGGGCCGTAGGTGGGGGCCGGACTCCCTCCGGTGGGTCACACCCTGGCCCCTGCTCTATCTCCACTCTATCTTCATCACATTCGCTATTCCTTTCTCCACTTTCCAGTCCTCCTTCTCCTAACAAAGGGGTCATAGCGCACACAAGGCCCCTCTGAACCTGTAATTTATCCTCCAACTCATTAAAATCCTCTTACACTCGGTGTGATCCCCTCGAGCACCCCGATCTTCAGAAACCTGCTTCTGAACAACCCTAAATGCAGCTTTCAGGTCCTCATTGGCCCTTTGTGCCGGCTCCGCTCGGTGCCTCTGATCTGCTTCCTTCAATGACCACACGTCACACTGATTCTGATTATTTATACACTGGCTCTCAAGGTACTGTTCTTTGTTACACCACCTTTCCTTTGCCTTTTCAAACTTCTCCTCGAGCCTTCTCTTACTTTCCCTTTCCTCCTCTAACACTCTTTTACTCCTTTCCCTCTCTCCTTCAGAAGTCGGATTACCACCGCTTCCTTCTCCTCTGTTTCTTTCCTTAACTTGATCTTTACCCTTTCATCGGTTTTAACCTGCATTTGATAGGCTAACAACCAGATGGTTTTCATTATCCCCGGCCAACACGTGGACCCTTGCGTCCACTGTTCGGCCTCATAAACCGGGTTATCACCATCTATAATGACCTGTATCCACCTCTCCCGGAGAGGTAATTTCCCTGCCACATACTTTGTGACCAACTCATCCATTGTCTTTGCCATTGTCTGTTCTGAACAGGTCCCTGTTCGGGCGCCAAAATCTGTCAGACGTTCAAATTCACCCGGTCCTTTAACCCGTTCAACAGTTACCAAAGTTCAGTACCTGTGGAACAGACAACACAAAACCCAAGGATTTCAGGGAAAACTTTCTTTTACTGCAGATTTTTATGTACAGTAAAAGAAAGTTTTCCCTGAAATCCTTGGGTTTTGTGTTGTCTGTTCCACGGGTCTGAGCTTTGGTAACTGTTGGGTGGGTTAAAGGACTGGGTGAATTTGAACATCCTACAGGGTAAACACTTCTTCCCTCCCCCAACCTCCTCCTCCGACCACCACCACCCACCCCCCCCGCCACCTCACATCCACAGACATACAGGGGGGAAAATTCAACTTCACCAGGGCGCTACTTTTAGCGCCCCGAAAATGTTAGCACCCCTGCACCGTAAATTCAGTGGTAGCGCCCCAAGCAGGAGGCAGGGCGCTACTGGAAGTGCTCATAAAGGGCGCTACCATTGAAAACGCCATCCTGACCCTGTCGGACATATCGTCCGGCTGTAGGTCAGGGGAGCGCGACCGACGTTTGCGGCCGGGGCGCTGCGCACGGCGATGATGTCATCACCAGTGGCACAGCGCCGCGGGGCACTACTGGTTACTGCTGCCGCTAACCTTCCGCTGAAAAATTTCGCGGGAGGCATTAGCGGCGTTGCGCCCGGGCACTAGGGGCTTTGCGCCCTGTTAGTGCCCCCCGGGGGCGCTAACGGGAGGTGCAAAGCAACCCAATTTTTCCCCCCAATCTTCTAATATCTACTTCATTGACTCGGTGTCGATTATTTTGTAAGTATTTTGTTAAGAGAGTAGCCCCTTTAAAGGGCTGACGCTGACTAAAACAAATATTTCTTCTCCAAAGTGAAAGAGTATATAACGTTTCAGAGAAATCACTTTCATTCCAAAATAGACCTTTCTACTTTTTGAGTTGCTGAAAACACTGAGTTAAAACTTCATTAAGGTTTTAGTTGTTTTAGTTTCTTAAATATAATTGGACAGTGACAATGAACTGATGCAGAAGGAGTACACACACTGATCTGTCAGTCAGAAATGCATTCCCCTGATTGCTGTGATAATGGGACATTTTTTTAGATAATTATTGTTGTCATTTCTATGTAAGTGTTGACTGTGGCTTTATTCAGTCACGTGATTTATTCAAGTCATTAGATTTGAACAATTTGGACTGGGGTATTAAATCATTACTGTGTTGATGGCTCCAGAATAATTGCTCAAATAGTAGTCAATTTGTATGATGTATGCGTTGGTTATGGTTGTCCAATTTCTAAAGTGAGTTTTAACGTCAGGGGTTCTAAAGCTGACAAAAAGTTAATCAGCATCCATTTTTTATATCAGCAGTGCAATCCATTAATGAATGTTAATTGTGTGGGAGCTGCTGAGAGCAGTCAGCACTTCTGCCAAAATGTTACTTTTATTAATAAACAAAATCTGTTATGCAGAAGGAAGGTTGAGTGCTGAGAATTTTGTTTGTTGCAAGTTTTCTCCTTCCTTGCCTCCTGGCATTTGCTCTTGTGCTCCTACAATGGCTGAGTGAGTTTTATCCAGTCACTAGCCTGAGCCACACAGACCAGGAAGGCCCTCATTCCCAATGTGTTGACTTAGCTGATCTTAGCTGGGACAATTGTCGGAGAGCTCTGATATGCCCCAGATTAGGGAAGGGAAATTCAACCGTGACTTCCACTCCTGATCATTATATCCAGCAACTTGTGGAAGTGCACAGGTGTGGACGCTGGGTGAAGTGGGGATTAGTCTCCCCTGTGATGCCCTTACTTAGCTTGTTGACAGCAGATAATAGTCACTGTGAAACTGTTACCCAGCAAGGAGTTAACTTCTTCAGGAGAGAAGGGGAGAAAATTAGTGAGGGGAAAAAGTACTGAAAATTCCATTTAAAAAATGTACTCATTTACTTTCATCACCAGCATCATGGTGCTTGTTCTGCTTTGTTCGCATATGTTGAGACATAAAATGGAGTATCTCTGTATGAGATTGAAGGAGATGAGCATTACACAGCCTCACAAGCTAACTGGGAACAGCCATTCAATTAGTCTGGCTTGGGATCTTTTGACGAGTGGATTGAATAATTTTGGCTGGACAATAATGTTGAAAAGTTCTTTAGCTTTGGCTCTGTTAGGCGTTGTACTATAATGTAACAAATCCTGTGAATACTGTTACTGCACCACATATTCTACTTTTACTTTTTGTTATGGTGTTTCATTGTTGGTAAAGCTAACTGATGAATATAACAGCAGATAGAATCTACAGGTGGTATAGTGGAAATTGTGTTCAAAACTTGTCGGGAAAATATTTGTTTATTCTGCTATATTTTGAGTTCCAAAAGGTGGGAGGACAGTATATGCAGCACATTTTAAGGAAGTTCATATTAGATGCAATAGTGTATTGTACATGTTGAGCAGTATATGCTGAATGTTATAGTATTGTACAATGAAAATGTTTACATTTCTATAAAAATGATTGTCAAGAAATATTCATAGCAGGAAAATAAAGCATGTAACCTGCTCATTAATCAAACCTATTGGTTAACAACTCTGCACTCTCCACTAACCTCTATTGTACCATGAGCTATGCAATGGGAGATCTGCTAGTGTATTAGTAAAGATTCTGTGTCTATCACACTTCAGATACCACACTTCAAAGTGTTAAAAGCATAAAAATGAGAAAGCAGTCATTTTATGCTAGTCACTTTTGCTTGGAGCTAGAAATTTACAAACACCTGCCAATCAGCAAATGTTTCCTCATCGAAAGGAATTCATCTCTAATTGACCTCAGGATGTCCTACTTAGACTGCAGTTAGGCTATATGGCCTTAAAGGGATAAGTCAGGTTAAACACAACTGTACCTTAATACCTTGTGCATTACATGTATAAGGCATCTATTCTTATAAGACAGCTGACTTACTGTTAATTTGCATATAATTTCTATATAATTAGGCAAGACAATATTATATAGAACTCAGGTACTTATCTAGCTTCCCCTTCAATGCATCTATGCTATTCATCTCAACTATTCCTTCTGGTAGCAAGTTCCACATTCTAACCACTTTCTGGTCAAGAAGTTTCTCCTGAATTCCCTATTGGATTTATTAGTGACTGTCTTATATTTATGGCTCCTAGTTTTGGTCTCCGCACAAGTGAAAACATCTTCTCTACGTCTACCCTGTCCACCCCTTTCATAATCTTAAAGAACACTATCACGTCACCCCTCTTTTCAAAATAAAAAGAGCCCAAGCCTGTTCAATCTTTCCTGATGGATATAACACTTTCCTGATATATATGGGGGGAAAAATTCGGTTGCTTTGCGCTTCCCGTTAGCACCCTAAGAGGACGCTAACGGGGCGCGGCGCCTCCAGCGAAATTCAGTGGGAGCTTAGCGGCGGCGGTAACCGTTAGCGCCCTGCGCCGCCAGCGATGACATCATCGCCGTGCGAAGCGCCCCGCTCTCACCCCAGCCGCGATCTTCGGTGGTGCCCCCCAACTTACCGCCAGACGCTATGTCCGACGGGGTCGGGGGGGCCTACCTGCGGCCGGGGCGGCGCTAGTTAAAGGGGAGGTGGCGGGCGGCCATTTTTGTTGCTGGCTGCCTGCCAGCACCTGCCCCCGTTGCCGTCCCCGGCCCCCGTGAAGACCCCCCGCGGGCTGCTGGCTGCTCAACGTGAGCCCGGCACTCCTCTTGAGTGCCGGATTTGTTTGCCGGCACTCCCGATCCTTGGTGGATCAGCTGGGTGCCGGGACGCGCTGCACCAGGCCCCTCCCCTTTAAGAAGGGGAGGAAGGCCTGCAGTACCGCGGCACGTCGCGCCGCGATATTCCCACGCAGCGCCCCAAGAGTGAGGCGGGGCGCTTCCAGTAGCACCCCGCTTCCCTCTTGGGGCGCTACCATTCAATTTCGGCCGCAGGGGTGCTAATTTTTTCCGGGCGCTAAAAGTAGTACCCCGGCGAAGTTAGCGCCCCAAAGGGGTTGCGACTCAATTTTTCCCCCAAATTGGTTAATAGAGATTATTTATTAGATTGCGGAGTACTGGAGCATAGAAAGGGCCAGGCAAGTTTGCGCTTTGGAATCTATTGGCTTTCTTACATATATGTCAAAGATTTATGTTTGATTTGGGAAGATCTCTCCAGCCAGACAGTGGAACACAGAGTTGTTGAGTTGTTGTTTGGCTGAGAGTAACACATTGCTACATCATACAAGAAACAATGCTGCCATGGTTACCCAATATAAAAATAATAGTTTCTCAGCACAGCTGCATGTCCATGTGATACAGTGTCGTTTAAAAATTCTTCATATCTGTTAAATGCTTCCAAGGGTTCTTTTAAAATGATCTGAAATTTAAACTGAGAGTGTAGTCTCAAATGTTGTTTTGTAGAACAGACCATTGTTAATATGTACTGTTCTGTCTTGGCCTTCTTTCACATTAATGGGCCAGATTTTGCTGTAGCAGGGCATCTAACGGTGTCTGCCCCTGCACCCCTCAGCTCAAAATTTTTTTACCCACAAAGTTACTGAAAGTGCGAGCTGATAGCGGCGCAGCGAGGGAAACAGGGCATCTGAGACCTGAGGGAGGGCAACTAACAGAGTAGCTCCTTAATCAATGAGATTTAAGAATTTGGAAATAAATATAGGAAGGACTAAGAAAGAGTGTGAATTCAATGTCAAACCAGGCACAGAAAGAGAAATAAAGAGTGGGAAAGAAAGATTGGATTAAGAGAGAGAGAAAAAAGAGACAGAAAGGAAAAGTAAGAAAAAAAATTAAATTTATAATTTGACATTTTTTAAATCTCCCTGAAAAATTCAAAACCTGAGGAATGAGACTTTGCATTGGTAATTTTGGTGCCAGAGAGGTTGATTGACAGTCATTAACATTTAACATGCCGTTAAGTGGGTACTTACGTTTGTAATGACAAAACTGAACTTTCTGTGGCACGTTTAATGGCAAATTAATGGGCAAATACAGCAAGTTCCTAAAAAAAAAAAGGGGGAGGCTAAGGATGAGATGTCATTATCAGGAAGCTAATGGCAACTCTGACAGCATCTTTTGGATATTCACATTTAACTCTGCTCCTCGCCTGAAGTTATTGTACCATTTACCCATAAATAACAGCGAGCGCTGTTAGCCTTGCCATTATTTTAACAGCAAATTCAGGCCCATTGTTTCCCTATTGATACACTTTCAATGTCTAACTATTGGTACTGCGCCGCACAGAGGGGGAGTTGCATTGTATAAGAAACAATACTCTCCCATTCTTATCTTTGCTCCCAAGGTGAGACCTTCATAAAAACATAAGAATTAGGAGCAGGAGTAGACCATATGGCCTCTCAAGCCTGCTCCGCCATTCAGTAAGATCATGGCTGATCTTCGACCTCAACTCCACTTTCCCGCCTGATCTCCAGATTCCTTGATTCCCCTAGAGTCCAAAAATCTATCTATCTCAGCCTTGAATATACTCAATGATTCAGCAGCCCATTAGGGTAGAGAATTCCAAAGATTCACAACCCTCTGAGTGAAGAAATTCCTCCATCTTAAATGGCCGACCCCTTATCCTAAGACTATGCCCCCTAGTTCTAGACTCTCCAGCCAGGGGAAACAATCTCTCAGCATCTACCCCGTCAATCCCCTTCAGAATCTTATATGTTTCCCTGAGATCACCTCTCATTCTTCTAAACTCCAGAGAGTATAGGCCCATTCTACACAATCCCACCTCATAGGACAGCCCTCTCATCCCAGGAATCAATCTAATGAACCTTCATTGCTCCACCTCTAAGGCAAGTATATCCTTCCTCAGATAAGGAGACCAAAACTGTGCACAGTACTCCAGGTGTGGTCTCACCAAAGCCCTGTACATTGTAGCAAGATTTCCTTACTCTTGTACTCCAATGCCCTTTATCTGGATGCCATTCTGATGATATGGGAGTATTACATCAGTATGCCAATATGTTACTGTCACAGCCATATAGCAGTGTTATGCACACGTGTTATTTAAAAAAACAGTAGATATTTTCCGCTTCATCTTGAAATCAGCAGCAGTCCCTTTTAGAAAGTGAATGAACTGAAATTCCAATCTCATTCTGAAACGGGCATTGTTCTATTCGATTTAAGCTATTTCCTGGAAAGTAGCTCTGGCAAGGTCTCTTGTGGAGCCTATAAAGAGATGCTATTTCTGGATATTTAACAGATATAACCGCAATCATTCAACTGATACCAGAGGTTGCTGTTCTTGTTCCCTTTGTCAGCACCAATTAGAATACCCAAACAAAAGAAATTAGCCTGCTTTTTCCTCTGCTCTCCTGCCCCACATTGGGTGATATAGCGACAGATACAGCGGAGATTGCGCAGTAATATCTACCACCGCTTTCCCAGCCCAGCCTGGATTCTTTTTCCCCTTCCCCAAGCCAGCAGGGGTGGGGCTTAGGATCCCGGCCTATTTCCCTCCACCCCTTTTACCACTGCTCCCCGGGACTGCCTGATGAAAGGTGGTGGTAGGCCTGGGGTTGGAGTCGTCATTGCCCAAATGTTGTAACTGGAGGGACGGAGCCTAGCAGATGCTTGCTGTCTGATCATTTACCTGCTGTGAAGGCCTTTGTCTCGGCTGAAGCCTTCAGTGGAAGACTTGTTCTAGTCTTCGGCCCCTTTAATGTTCCTTGCCCCCTTGCTTAGTCCCACTCTAGCACCACCTCAATCTTCCTGGGGGGCCACTGGGGGACTTCCACTTGCTGGCAGGCATCCCACCAGGAGACTAGTATGAATGCATAATGCCCTAAAAAACTGGGCCAGGGCCAAGGTGGCAGGCAGAAGTCCCGTTCTGACCCAGTAGGGCTGGACTAATGGAAATCCAGCCCATTGTATCTGAATCTTTTTATTTCATGCTCTTTTTAGCCCTTATTAAATTTGGACTGTCATCTCATTCTATCACATCTTATATGCCAATGCTTATGTGGTTATCAAAAGTTGCATCCAGATCAGTTAGCTTTCCCGGCTCTGTCTAATGGAGAAGTCCATTGCCACAAAAGAAGTTCATTACATGGTCCAGCTGAAAAGTGCCAGAACTTCCCATTGAAACAGATTTGAGTTAAGGTGCTGGCCAAAACCGCAATATAGACTTGGGCTGCCTGATTGGAAATGGAGTTTCCACTGCTGGAGCTACCCTTCCTCCACCTCGCTCAATGGCCATGTTTCTAAATATTTCAGAAGGACGAAAGTAATGTGAAGTAGACATTGTGTGAAACCAGCCCCTTCTTGTAGATACTCAGTGATCAGGGGTATCTTGGTAACATACAAAAATGGAAGAACAAAACAGCTTTTAAAAATGTATTAACACATTGGTCACTTTTTCAACACTTATTTTCAGTTGACAAAAATGTCAACCTAAAAATTAAATAGGCAGCTGCTTGGAGTCTTACATTTCAGGGATTAGTAACATGACAGATCTGTGATTCTGGGGAATATGATTATTTCCACAATTGGATTAAAGCCACCAGCATATTAAGGGCAACACCTGCAGTGTGTAGTGTCAGTCGAGCTCTGACAGTGCTGGAAAATGTGAACAAACAAACTTCGAGGCTCCCTTGTCCTCAGTCATGTGACTGGATAGTCCTGAAGTAGTTTATCCAGATTGTCAATGGGAGAGCAGCAGTGTTCACTCACAGCAAAGGCAAGTGGGACAAAGGTGGGAAATCTGAGCTTGAATCAGTTAAATGTTAACTGCCGGGCGGCAAGGATGCATTGGTGACCGAGTTTCATTGCGTGTGTGTATTTAGTAGGCATGTAAAGTAAAACAAAAGCCTGTATATGCCAGTCTGTATCTACCAGAGGCAGCAATGTGTTTTACCAGCTACTCAATCAGACTCTTCTATAGACTCGGAGCTGTCGAGGGTATTATGGATTCCTGTCGCTTGTTGCACGGAATCTTGGATGTTTATATTATGTATCTGTGTTATGATATGGCTGATTGAAGGATAAGCTGACTGAAGGTTTCAGGTGTTTACAGTCGATGTATTTTTGTTTCCTTGTCTAAGCACAGTGAAGAGATTAAATGGATATTTTTGTGTCCGCTGAATGGGAATTAATTTTGGCACTGGCTGCTGTGGATCAAAGCGGCCTGTATCAAATGCAGTGAGTGGAAAAAGCTGCGGGAAGGTTTCTCGCAGCTCCCTGAGAATATGACACATTGTAGAGAGTGAGAACAAGCACAGCCACGCCCGCTGCCAGCAGACTTAAACTCTGCTTTAATGAGAGCTAACGCCTTTCATGACTTAACACTGTTATTACATTTTCTGAGTTTAAAGCCACAAGTGATGTAAGCAGTTGAACTGTTTCCAAAGCAACAACCCAAGAACTGGCTCAGGCATTTCACATTTATAGAAAGTCTAATAAAGCATTCATCGGTGAGGACATTTAATAATATGTTTGGGGTTGTTTAATAATGATGGCATCGTTACTGCAGTAAAGCCCCATTATTACAAACCTCTCTTTCAGAATGGACATTGCCCGGGGGGCTATAGTGGAAGTTTTGTCACAGTCAGAAGGTAAATTTCTGATAAAGAGAAGTGCTTTGCTAGTTCCCACTGGATTGTAATGCGATTTGATAGTTTATTAATGACAGACCACAACTGAGATTTGCCGCTCAGAGCTTTTGTGGTATGTTTGATTTTTAGCACCTGATGCATCAGATCCATTGATGGGTAACCGAGCTTTCAACACACGAGTGTCGTGCTTACGGAAAGGGGTAGCACAAAAATAAACTGGTTTGCAAGTAGTAATGGCCAAAAACGGTGGAGGTGAAAGTGTGAGGGGAGAGTATATTCTGTACGCTTTGACTGCAGTATATCTTAATGTACATTGGGTATGCTATTTCCCAGTGAAAGAACATACATGCACCTTTCACATGCACTATAGCAGCTTTCATAACCTCATGACATTCCAAAGCACTTCATAGCCAATTAAGTACTTTTGAAGTGTCGTCACTGTTGTAATGTAGGGAAACGCAGCAACCAATGTTTCTTAATATATTACAGCCTGAGGTTCAGAGGTCATTGATGAACCAGTTGAGGCTTGCTATCCTGGTTTTTTACACATTTCAAGCTCTCAGCGTCTTGTAACACACGCCTGTGTAATCTTGTATGTAACTTGCAGTCAGCTGTCTATTCTATCCATTCTGCATATTCTTACAACAACACAACTTTAATGCAGAAAAATGCCCCACGTGCTTTACAGAGGCGTGATGAAAATGGACACTGTGCCAAAGAAGGAAACATTGGGTAGGGTGACCAGAAGCTTGGCCGATAATTGTAAGGAGGGTCTTAGAGGAGGAGGAGGAGAGGGAAATGGAAAAGTGACTGGGTTTGGGAAGGAATTTGTGGGACATAGACAGCTAAAGGCACGTTAACCAATGGGAAGGATGCAAAAGGCTGGAGTCGGAGGAATAGAGAGTTTGGGGGGTGTTATGTGGCTGGAAGATGGAGGGGGGTGGGAGCTGTAGAAGATCATTTAGGGATTTACATTCTAACGCTTGATATCTGATGCCTGACATGTCCAATGTTGTTCTTCCATGGTTTTCAGCTACAGGGACCTATTCACCTTTGCAGTCATGTGAGAGTGAGAGATGTGGGAAAGGCCACAGCAAGTAAATCAACTCTTGAGTGTACATTATCACCAACAGTCGGTGGGTTAGGCAGGACCCACAGTGGGGTGGGGGTGGGAAGGAAGCTCCCTCAATGTTTTGAGGAAGCCACTTACACACAATATTGTGCTAAAACCAGCTCAGGACTACAAATAGTTCCATCGTCAAAGGAGTGGCATACATTCATGGGCATGTCTGGCGGAATGATCATAAAAGTAGTGATTCTCCCACAATTATTCTGGTAAATGTAATCCTCTTGTTTCTAAAACGATTTAAATTGCTGCTAATACTCCCTGCCCCACCCCGGAAAGGACCAGCAGTTTAACTGTGGGTGGAGTGAACAGACTACAGCTGCACAATATGGCTCCCTCCCCTCCCTGAAGACTCGCTCAGTTTTGCAGGCAGCATATGTGTGTAGCGCATGACATGATTGGTTCGCTGCCACATCTCTTCATCCAGTTTATCTGCCAGGGGTCTGCTTTGGCTCAATGCCACATCTATCATTCCAGCATATCTGGCAGAGGTTCACTAGACAAATGGCCCATTTTTTCCTTTTCAATTGCCTCCTCTCTCTCCACCTGAAGGCACTGCCCCTTCTGATTCAGTGGGCAACTATGGCCATCTGGCACCTCATCCAAGGGCTCAGTCTTCATGTTTGAGGATAGACAGTGAGTGTTAGCAAACTATTTTACCGTAAAGAGCATTACAGCCAAATCCAGTCCTGTTCTCACCTGGCATGCACACATGAGCATGTGTCAGCAGGTGTTATTGGATGGTGATTAGGGGCAAGAGTCTGGTTTATGTTTTCTTCTCGTTAGTCCAAGACACTGAGGCCAATTGCAGCAACTCAACTGTTGCCCCAGGTGAGATAAGGTAACTCAGTACAGATCAAGGATTGAACCTGTGGCTTGCCTGGTACCACATCAGGTAGTGTATTTACATACAGTGTCAACCGGACAGCTGGATTTGTCAACTTTTTAAGTGGGTAACTCATTAAGCTCCTAATAAGTTCTACAAATACCATATTACTCTTGCATATTGTTTTCTTTTAATCCATATCCTCAAACCAATTGGCACACACTGTATTGCTCATCACATCAGCACTAAAGCATCAAAAAGAGGTGTAGTTTGCTACAGTGGCAGATTGCAACTTGGTTTACGTTTGAAATTTATTCCTGTTACCTAAGGATTTCTAAGGCAACTAACCCAGTCAGGAGTCACACATCCAATTAAATAGTATGTGTGTTGTCACTCATGCTTACATGGAGCTGAAATCTGGAAGAGCTCCAAGTGTCACGATAGAGATTGTAGTTGCAAGTGTCTTCTCTGTTTGAATTTTGCAAATTGGGGGAACAGCCAGGGCATTGCACCACAAGTTCTTCATGGAGAGTGATCTGTGCTATGTGATTCCAATTACAGAATGGGTTTGGAAATCTAGGAGAAGCAAACTCGTTCACCCCAGAACTGCTGTATGAATCCAATTGTTACACATTAACTTTTCAAGTTTGGATCCTTGTTTTGTCCCGTGTGATTGTCTGACTTGTCCCATGTTACATTACTCTCTCATACACGATTCCTAATGACCTTTCTTTGGATCTAGGCGGGAGACAAACATTATCATCCGAGTTGTGCACGATGCAGCAAGTGCAATCAGATGTTCACAGAAGGGGAAGAAATGTACCTGCAAGGTAAGATGTAGCTCCTTTCAAAATGTTCAAGTGAAGAATAGTTGTCCTCAACAAGATAAGGAACAGTATTGCTGGGAATTTAAATATTTGCTTGCCTGGGTCACCCAGTGTCAGCATTGAGCACTTTCAGGCCAGGTATATCATGATCAGTTGCAGACTAAGGCTCACTGTACACTATGCCAACACTGCACCTCAACCTTCGCAGAGTACTCCCTTCTGTACCAATGTCATTTTTGTTTTGTTTCATACCCCAGCCATCCCTAAGTGAGATTGGCAATCTGTGCAGCGTTGTCCTATGGCGTGAACTGACTATGAACAGGATTAATACTGCCAATAGCATTTCATGGAGAACCATACAAACAGAGAGAGAGAGAGAAGATTTTCAACCTATCACTTTGGATTGGGTTTGAATCCAAGTCCTGCCTAGAATCACCCAGTCTTTCAGATGTGGCTGCTTTCGATACCTTCAACCAACAGGCTCACTGATGCTGGGATTGGATAGCAGTAAAAATAAAATTTTAATACATGTTTCTCATTTAAGTACTGCATAGTTGATTCCTGTTCCATTAAATAGGGTAGGTCAGAAAATTAAGGTACTTAGAGCAAAACGTACAGATAAGAAGAATGGCAACAACAGGATTTAAATTCCTCAACAAAGTGAGAGTTTTAGTGACTATTTGCTTGCAGCAAACTTTCAAATGGAGTAGAACTCATTTTATAATGGTATAATTACAACCATCTTTAAAAGGCATTATAAAGTAGAGATGACATGATGGTTCACTTCACTAGAGTGCTGATGTAAGGAGAGAGGGAAATCAGATGGTGCATTGCATTGCCTCGGGCTGCTCTCTTCAACCTCAAAATGGTAGATTCTGAGTTGCAATGTCTCCAGGCCCAGGGAGATCAGGGAATAGGAATCGGAGCAAATAGAGTGGGCTACTTCTAAAAATAAAGTGTAATAAAGTCACATGTTTTATAAATGAGAATTCCATTACTGGAAAGTCAGAAGTAATGTTTCTAAGATTAGGGATCTCGGAGAGTCCTGAAAGGGAAAGAGTTCACTGCAAGTGTATTTGAAAATATTGACAGCTTGACTCAGCTGGTAGAACTCTCATGTTTGACTTAGAAGGTTGTTGGTTCAAACCACACTCCAGGACTTGAGCAAAATATCTAGGCTGAGACTTTAGGGCCAATTTTAACGCCGTTTGCCAGGCGGAAACCGGATGGGCAGTCAGTTAAAATAGCCGAGGGACTTACCTGCGCCGAACCCCTTGTCTTCCCATTGGTTCCGATCATACCCTGCACTTTCGAGCAGAAACCAATGGGGTCCTTCTTTAAATATTCATAGAAACATAGAAACATAGAAAATAGGTACAGGAGTAGACCATTCGGTCCTTCGAGCCTGCACCGCCATTCAATGCGTTCATGGCTGAACATGCTACCTCAGTACCCCATTCCTGCTTTCTCGCCATACCCCTTGATCCCCTTAGTTGTGAGTGTTATATCTAACTCCCTTTTGAATATATTTAGCGAACTGGCCTCAACAACCTTCTGTGGAAGAGAATTCCATAGATTCACCACTCTCTGGGTGAAGAAGTTCCTCCTCAGCTCAGTCTTAAATGGCTTCCCCTTAATCCTTAGACTGTGACCCCTGGTTCTAGTTTTCCCTACCATTGGGAACATTCTGCCCGCATCTAATTTGTCTAAACCAGTCAGGATTTTAAATGTCTCTATAAGATCCCCCCTCATTCTTCTGAACTCCAGAGGATACAAGTTCAGTTGACCCAATCTTTCTTGATATGTCAGTCCGGCCATCCCAGGAATCAATCTAGTGAACCTTCGCTGCACTCCCTCAATAGCAAGAATGTCCTTCCTTAAGTTAGGAGACCAAAACTGCGCACAATACTCCAGGTGTGGCCTCACCAAGGCCCTGTACAACTGTAGCATCACCTCCCTACTCCTGTACTCAAAGCCCCTTGCTATGAAGGCCATCATTCCGTTTGCTTTCTTGACTGCCTGCTGCACTTGCATTCCCACCTTCAGTGACTGATGTACCATGACGCCCAGGTCTCGTTGCACGACCCCTTTCCCTAATCTGCCACCATTCAGGTAATAGTCCGCCTCTCTATTTTTACCACCAAAGTGGATAACCTCACATTTATCCACATTGTACTTCATCTGCCATACATTTGCCCATTCACCCAACCTGTCCAAGTCACTCTGTAGCCTCCTAGCATCCTCCTCATTGTTCACACTGCCTCCCAATTTAGTGTCATCCGCAAATTTGGAGATATTACATTTAATCCCTTCGTCCAAATCATTAATATATAATGTAAACAGCTGGGGTCCCAGCACCGAACCCTGCGGTACCCCGCTGGTCACTGCCTGCCATTCTGAAAAGTACCCATTTACTCCTACTCTTTGTTTCCTGTGTGCCAACCAGTTCTTAATCCACGTCAACACATTACCCCCAATCCCATGTGCTTTAACTTTGCTCACCAATCTCTTGTGTGGGACCTTGTCGAAGGCCTTCTGAAAGTCCAAATACACCACATCTACTGGTTCCCCCCTGTCCACCCTATTGGAAACATCCTCAAAAAATTCCAGAAGATTTGTCAAGCATGATTTCCCTTTCACAAATCCATGCTGACTTGGACCTATCATGTCGCCACTTTCCAAATGGTCTGTTATGACATCTTTAATAATTGCTTCCATCATTTTACCCACGACCGATGTCAGGCTGACCGGTCTATAATTCCCTGCTTTCTCCCTCCCTCCTTTTTTAAAAAGAGGGGTTACATTGGCCACCCTCCACTCCATCGGAACTGATCCAGAGTCTAAGGAATGTTGGAAAATGATCGTCAATGCATCCACTATTTCCAAGGCCACCTCCTTAAGTACTCTGGGATGCAGACCATCAGGCCCCGGGGATTTTTCAGCCTTCAGTCCCATCAATTTCCCCAATACCTTTTCCCGACTAATAAGGATTTCCCTCAGCTCCTCCCTCTTACCAGATCCTCTGACCCCTTTTATTTCCGGCAGGTTGTGTGTGTCCTCCACAGTAAACACCGAACCAAAGTACTTGTTCAATTGATTTGCCATTTCCTTGTTCCCCATTACGACTTCCCCTGTTTCCGACTGCAGGGGACCTACGTTTGTTTTTACTAACCTCTTTCTTTTTACATATTTATAGAAGCTTTTGCAGTCCATTTTAATGTTCTCTGCAAGCTTCCTTTCATATTTTATTTTCCCTGCCCTAATCAAACCCTTCGTCCTCCTCTGCTGAGTTTTGAAGTTCTCCCAGTCCCCGGGTTTGCTGCTACTTCTGGCCAATTTGTATGCAACTTCCTTGGTTTTAATACTATCCCTGATTTCCCTTGTTAGCCATGGTTGAGCCACCTTCCCTTTTTTATTTTTATGCCAGATGATATAATCGGAGCCAGACTGCCATTTTAATCAAAAGCTTGCGCGGAGGACTCATTATGACTTCCTCGCCAGGTCAACGCTTTGGGAAGAGGAGCTGGAGCCAAAAGAGGCCCAAAAAGTTGATTTTTTTTTTTAACTTGTTGGGCCAGATGAAGCAGTCAGCTTCTCTGGGCTCCACAAGGAAACCTTAGGCCTCTCCTGCCCCGGGTTCTCCCGCACACCCTCCCGTCCCCCTCCCCGACCATGAATCCCTCCCAAACCCCCTCCCAACTACTTACCTGAGTTTTTTTTCATTCATTCATGGGATGTGGGCGTCGCTGGCAGAGCCAGCATTTATTGCCCATCCCTAATTGCCCTTGAGAAGATGGTGGTGAGCCGCCTTCTTGACAACTGATTGTCTTGCCAGGCCATTTCAGAGGACAGTTAAGAGTCAACCATATTGCTGTGGGTCTGGAGTCACATATAGGCCAGACCAGGTAAGGACGGCAGATTTCCTTCCCTAAAGGACATTAGTGAACCAGATGGGTTTTAACGACAATCCGATGAGTGGGGTAGACTGCGGAGGACTGAACAGTTTGTTGTCCTCCTCAAGCCCCACCTACACAACTGCTGCCCCGAGTTAAAATTGGGACTTTTAGTGCCATACTAAGGGAGTGCTGCAGTGTCAGATGTGATGTTAAACGGAGGCATTGTCCTCTTGTTGAGCTGGGTGCATGTATGCCATGAAATTATTTGAAGAGAAACAGGGACTTCTCCTTGGCAACATTTGTCCCTCAACTTGCACTAACAGAAATAGGTTGACTGGTTTTTCATCTCATTGCTGTTAGTAGGATCTTACTGCTACACAGTTGCCTATATAACTGTCACTGTACTTTAAAGTAATTCATTGCATGTAAAGTGCTTTGAGAAGCTTCTGAGATATATGTGATGAAGTGCTGTATAAGTGCCACTCTTGCTTTCTTACAGCGCTCTCTGTATTAATGAGAGATCCTGAACACAGGTGCATGGCATAGAACATACTGATAAGGCATGGTTATAGTTTCTATTGCAAAACAAAGGCTCTCATTTTGAAGCACATTGTAAGAAAACACAATTCAAAGCACAGACCATTTTATTTTACTTTCCTGACATTTGAAATCAATCCACAGTAACTGAACGCCTCTTCTGATACTGAACCAACCAGCTTCAGCTCTAATGAACAGCATGGTTTGGTTCCAAGTCAAACTTCTACTAATTTAAAACAAAAACTAATAGCACGTTTCAGGAATTCATGTATATAGAGCTATAGCTCTTGCTTTAGTGTTCATCGGCCACTGGATCCCATAGCACAGCTCTTCCACAGCCAGCGGCTACATTAGCATAAAAGTGCCAGAACGTTTTAGACCAGCGGCAGGCAAGGCTTTGCACCGCGTCTTCCTAGTTGCCAGTGGTCTTACTGGTGGAGCAGCTCATGTCGAGTGGTGGCTCCATGAGTCAGAGTCATAACGGCACAGAAGGAGGCCATTCGGCCCATCGAGTCCATGCCAGCTCTCTGTAGAGCAATCCAGTCAGTCCCATTCCCCCACTCTATCCCCGTAGCCCTGCAAGTTTATTTCCCTCAAGTGCCTATCCAGTCTCCCCTTGAAAACATTGAGTGTCTCCGCTTCCACCACTTCCGTCGGCAGCGAGTTCCAGGTCCTCACCACTCGCTGCGTAAAAAAGTTTTCCCTCACGTTCCCCCTGTATCTCTTGCCCAAAACCTTAAATCTGTGTCCCCTAGTCCTTGTACCGTCAACTAGCGGGAACAGCCTTTCCCCATCTAGCCTATCCAAACCCGTCATAATCTTGAACACCTCTATCAAATCACCCCTCAACCTCCTTTGCTCTAATGAAAACAAATCCAGCTTCTCCAACCTGTTCTTGTAGCTAAGATCCTCCATCCCCGGAACCATTCTGGTAAATCTCCTCTGCACCCTCTCAAGTGCCTTCACATCCTTCCTAAAGTGCGGTGACCAGAACTGGACACAATACTTGAGTTGTGGCCTAACCAGTGCTTTATAAAGGTTCAGCATAACTTCTCTACTTTTGTACTCAATACCTCTATTTATGAAGCCCAAGATCCCATATGCTTTGCTAACCACTCTCTCACTATGTTCCACCACCTTCAGGGACCTATGCACATTAACTCCCAGGTCCCTCTGTCCCTGCACACTCTTTAAAACTGTGCCATTAAGTGTATATTGCCTCTCCCTGTTCCTTCTGCCAAAATGCATCACCTCACACTTCTCTGTATTAAATTCCATCTACCACTTGTCTGCCCATTCTGCTAGCCTTTCTATGTCCTGTTGCAGTCGATTGGTATCATCCTCACTGTTTGCCACACCCCCAAGTTTGGTGTCATTGGCAAATTTAGAAATTGATGTCACAGTACAGTCCAAAACTGCCCTAAATTTGGCAATTAATTGACCAGAGCATTCAGATCATCATGTTTTTTAGTTGGGATATCTCTTCTAGGATTAGCAAGAAAGAGCATTGCCAGGGCAGTGTTTAACCAACTCCTATCACACCTGACCAAGGAATGCTTGGCACTGTTAGCAGGTACAAAGAGGAACCTCCAGCAGCAATGCCACCCCACACTAAAGTTAAGCACAGTAATTGCCATTTAAATAAAATGGCTTTTTCTAGGTGATCTCGGTCTCAAATCATCATAACTGCAACATTTATACCTCTGCCAACTTCTCCCGGAGTTCATTATCTACCTCAGTGAAATGGCCTTTTGTTGTCAGCTTCATTTTAATGATTGTGGTGAGGGGAGGTGGTGGTTTACAATTTTTATCAAATACACTGTTGTGTTGTAAGGTTCATGTTGTTTTCTTTTGCATCAGTCATTCCTCCGTCGTGTATTAACAGACACAGTCCGAATGTAGCTCAGTTACTGGAACTAACCATTCACTTTGTAGAGTTTCATGTTCATGTTCCATTCGTTTCCCCATAACAGGCTCTACTGTTTGGCATCCCGATTGTAAGAAGTCTACCAGGGCTGAAGAAAAGCAAAGGGTAAGCTCATATTGAGAATAAACAACAGTCTGTGAGTTAGTTATTCACATGTATTATCTTGTTCCATGAATCTGGTGAATCTGGTTCATTTAACTGTGTAGGCAACCATAGCGCAGTTTCCATTTATTCTGAACCTGGTTATCTCTTCTCTGTTAGAAGTGGGGAAGATTTCCTCTGCAAGCTACACGTAGCATAATTTCAAAACTGTTTATAAAGAATGGGTCTATGATTTTGTTAGATGTGGTGTGCAGTGAGTATTATCAGAAAAAAAATTCTCCAATTGTTTATTTTCTACTCTTTGAAAACATTTGCTTTCCAGTAAAGGAATAGTCTGATCCTAGCCACGACTGGTTTGGGCTCACCAATGAGAAGCAAATAGTGTTCTGCCAGAATGATCATAAGGTTTCACTTTTGATATGCCCATCTTAGACTTTCAGTGGCATCTTACAGCTTCATTTTTATATAATCTTTTCCCAAACACGGAATTAGCGCTATCTAGCTAGTGTAGCACTACTTGACAATACGCTTTTAAAGTCTTTTATTGGATCTCATGGCAGGGGAGCAGGAAGCGGATTGCTACCATTTCATTTGATATTTCAAAGCAGTACTGCCCCATTAATATTCTTAAGGCGCCAATGGAGATTAGTAACCTTTCCTCTTCCTTGTGTGTCTCTGTTACTTACTACGAATTTGATGATAACTTTGATATATCTCTGGTACCAGTCTGAGACCTTGGCCGGAATTTTATCTTGGAGGCGGGAAGAGAGCGGGGGGGGGCGGCTGCAATGCGGTCGGGAAACCCGGGAGAACTGGATCGGAAAGTAACCTCCCACCCGACCCCAACCCTCCCGTTTTTTGGGGTTAAAATTCCTCCCTTCAATTGGCCTCAAAGTGGAGCAAAAGTGGATCAGCTTCAGCCTGAGGGCATCTAGGGATTGGTGTTCAGCCCAACAGAAGCGGCTCAAATCCAAGAAACCTGAACCTGGCCCAGGCCAAGAAAAAGGTGCGCCCTCCTCCAACTTAATGGTAATGTGAAAACATGGCTCAGTGCCAACTTAAGGTGTTTCCACATCATCTTCAGGATTGAGTTAAGTAAATAAAGCGGAACTCCTCCAAGCGTAAAACAAATAAAGCTCACTTCCCCACAATTCAACCGTAGCTGACCAATTTGGGGAGGGGGGATTGGGATTTTGACCTGAAACCACAGTCAGAACCGTGCATTAAATATTTTTTTTCCGGCCTGCCAAACATTCTATTTTCTATGGAAAAGGTGTATTGGAATTTTATCGGGCTGTTTGCGACACTGATAGAGTAATGTTTGCTTTCTTAATCTGCTGTAGTGGTGCGTGCAGTCCCCTTAGCATAGGTGTTCAATGCACTGATCTGGGATTCTGTTTAATGCTCTAACAGTGTGTAAACGAATAAATATTGGAGGGAGGGGCAGTTGTCAAGCTGTATTTCAACTGAGGTCACTCCATGGTTATATATATATATATATATATACTGGAGGGGAATATGCCTCTCAGAACAAAAGTGGGAGAGAAGAAACTCATGAATTTGGCAAAATAAACAGGTTCCTGCAACAAGGAATACAAGTTAATCAGAGCAACCGGTAAAATGTAACTAAGAAAATGTGTGGGAGAAGTTTCAGAGAATGTGGATAATATTTCATAAAAAGTTGCTGGCTTTGCTGGTCAGATTGGGACCCTTCAAGGTGGAGGAGAAAGGGCCCAGTCAGCCTGCAAGCACAATTAATCTGCAGTAAAATCTTGCTATTGACTTTGAAGCCACAGTTGGCAGCAGAATTCTAAAGCGGAACCACTAAGTTATTTTATGCCACATAATTATTGCTTTAAAGTCATAATCGAACAATATAATAACAGGCTTACAATGAAACAGTGTACAAAATAATATTGGCCTGTCACTCAGATCCCATACTCAACAGTGAACCGACTTGTTCCTTTAATTAGAATGTTAATTGCCAATCGGATCATTCAGACTTTCAAGTATATTGTAGTCTCTTTAAATTAAACAATAAAGGCAAAAATGAATTCCCTTATTAACATTGTTAAATAGCATTAGCTCTGCAATGCAAGTCATTAATCCTGTTCACTGAATTGACAAAGTATTGAATTTTAATTTCCACCCACATCCTCCTTTAGCAACAGAAGAATTGGCAAAATAAACATGTTCCTGCAACAGGGAATACAAGTTAATCCACATTGTCCTTCTGTGGAGTTGATGCAGGAAAATAAATCACTGTTGGAGAAGCTGGATTTGTTTTCATTAGAGCAAAGGAGGTTGAGGGGTGCTTTGATAGAGGTGTTCAAGATTATGACAGGTTTGGATAGGCTAGACGGGGGAAAGGCTGTTCCCACTAGTTGATGGTACAAGGACTAGGGGACACAGATTTAAAGTTTTGGGCAAGAGATACAGGGGGGATGTGAGAAAAAACTTTTTTACGCAGCGAGTGGTGATGACCTGGAATTCGCTGCTGACGGAAGTGGTGGAAGTGGAGACACTCAATGTTTTCAAGGGGAAACTGGATAGACACTTGAGGGAAATAAACTTGCAGGGCTACGGGGATAGAGCGGGGGAATGGGACTGACTGGATTGCTGTATAGAGAGCTGGCACGGACTCGATGGGCCACAGTGCAGATAGAGGCCATTTCGGCCCATCGAGCCTGCACCGACACATATCCCACCCTATCCCCGTAACCCCACGTATTTAATCCCCCCTAACACTAAGGGTCAATTTATCATAGCCAAATCAACCTAACCCGCACATCTTTGGACTGTGGGAGGAAACCGGAGCACCCGGAGGAAACCCACGCAGACACGGGGAGAATGTGCAAACTCCACACAGACAGTCACCCGAGGCCGGATTCGAACCCGGGTTCCTGGCGCTGTGAGGCAACAGTGCTAACCACTATGCCACCGTGTTGCCCAGTAGCAGACTCTATGACATTATTGGTGTACTGCTCGAATAGTGGTTGGGGTTTTGAATCTGTCTTAGGAATAATAAAAGGTTAAAGGATGAACCCGTGTGTCTGGTGTAATTTCTCATAAGTCTCAAGTCCAAACCTGTTGGACGGGGCGAGGGGTATTTCCTCACATCCCCCCTGAATCTCTTGCTCAAAACCTTAAATCTGTGTCCCCTAGTCCTTGTACCATCAACTAGTGGGAACAGCCTTTCCCCGTCTAGCCTATCCAAACCCGTCAGAATCTTGTACACTCGGCAGCTTTCGGACCCGCTCCCGGATGCCGCCGGCCCACAGTTCCAATTTCTGCTCGATTGGCCTCGTTCCAGCCGACGTGCGGGTCCCTCCAGGCAATTGCTTGGAGCACGTCAGTTTCTCGCGTCTGATGTCGTGTTTTTGGAGTAAAAATTTAAAGGGGCCATGTCCCCGTTGCAAAAAATGTAACTGGAATGACTTGGTGCTGTATTATCTAGAAAGGGGAGTTGACATCGGCTGGTGTGAACACACATAATTGAATAAAATTGCTGGCCATATTATTCCAGAAAGACATTTATGATTTTTTTATCCATCAATGTAGTATGTGACTAAGAAATGAAAAATATGCCAGATGTGTTCCAATCATTGGCTTAGTAAAATTATGCTTTTTTTCTCTTAAACGTGCTGGCTGGTGCAGGGATGGCAGCCCCAAAAACTAAGGCTGCACCCAGGTTCAATGAGGGCTCTTGTGGAGGGAGTTAGAGGACGTCAGGAGGTCCTCTTCCCTGGAAACGGAAGGAGGAGGCCTCCTCAGCAAACCAAGGCAACTAGGCAGCAAATTGCTGAGGAGGTGATTTGGAGGTCTGTGTGCAGACGCACATGGGTTCAGTGTCGAAAAAGGTTTGATGATCTGCTGAGATCACCTAAAGTGTGGCCTCTGTGTTCTGGGAAATGGAAGTTCAGGAGTGAGGGCTCAGGGCGAATGCCATGTAGAATGTTGGTGGTGATACTGAGCGCTTTAGTAGACAGATGATGCCTGAGGTTTTGAGGATGTCGGACTTATATTCATCTCCATGTGCCAGCCACCTGTGGTTGAAGCGTAAGCTTATGCGAATCTGACATGGATGAGTGCATCCCTTGCCTGACGGCCAGCAATGTGTTCGCCTGCTGCTGGATTGGCCACATCCGGCCCCGCAAAGCGTCGCTCCCCATCCTCCTCGTTCTCCTCCTCGTCCTCTTCTTCTTCCTCCGAGGAGGCTGTATGCTGAACCACTTGTTCATACGGCAGCACTAAGCCACGCTGCTGTATGATGTTGTGCAGGGCACAGCAGACCATGACAATTCTGGACACCCTGGCTGGTGCATACTGCAAGGCTCCTCCAGATCTGTCCAGGCATCGGAAGCACGTTTTGAGCAAGCCGATGGTTTGCTCGATGATGCTTCTGGTGGATATGTGGCTCAAATTGTACCGCTCCTCAGCATCGTTTGATGGCCTCATCGGTGTCATAAGCCACTTTTTCAGGGGATAGCCTTTGTTGCCAAGAAGTCATCCGGAAAGTTGGTTTGGCGGATGGAAGAGATGAGGCACAGTAGACTGGCGCAGGATGAAGGAGTCATGGCAACTGCCAGGGTACTTTGTGCAAACATGCACGATGATCTTCCTGTGGTTACACACTAGCTGGACATTCAGCGAGTGGAATCCCTTGCGGTTGACAAATACAGCTGGGTTGTGATAGGGAGCCCTCATGGCTACATGTGTGCAGTCAATGGCCCCCTGCACCATTGGCAATCCTGCCATATTGGCAAAGCCAACCGCACATGCCGTCACACTTGGGCCATCCGTGGAGAAGTGGATATAATTGTGGGCCTTTGCAAAGAGGGCATCGGTGACCTGCGTGATGCAGGTGTGTGCGGCCGACTGGGAGATGCTGCTTATGTCTGCAGCTGATCCCTGGATGGAGCCCGAAGCAAAGAAGTTGAGTGCAGTGACTTTGACAGCCACTGGTAAGGAGTGTCCACACGCTCCTCTGGGCTCCAGGTGTTGGTGCAGCATTGCGCAGATGTCAGCGACTACGTCTCTCTCAAGTCTCAGCCTCCTTTGGCACTGCTGCTCAGTCATGCTGAGGAAGCTGATCCTCTGCCTGTAAACCCTGTGTTGGGGTTATCTCCTGCGGCAAGGTGCAGCCCTGCGCTGAGGCTCTCTGCCCTGTGCATCATCAGGTGGGTGAGGAGGAGGTTGGCGCTCCTGGTGCTGGTGCTGCTGTTGTGGCTGGTTGCGGTGCTGCCGCGGCTGCTCTTCCTCCGAATCTGATGACCAGGATGAGAGGATATAAATGGTTCCCATTCCGTAGCTATAGATTTCACTTGAGGCAAGTAGCTTGCAAGCGCACACTAGAAGTGGCCTGAAGTTATTCCTATCAGGTCACACTGCAGATGGCTGTCAGCTTGAACAGTCAAGGTCAGTAGATTTGCAAAATCTTATCCCAAACCTCCAACAACAAGGTTGTTGCATTTGAATGTCAGCCATGTTACAGGAGCGCTTTTAAAATGCTGCACCAATTACGACAAATCATGTCCTCCACCAACTCGTTTCCTTGCAGCTGGACTGTTTCTGACAAGCCGGGAAACAGGAGCCAGAGGCACGAAAATGGGAAACCTCTATCAAAATAGGATTAGCAAGGCAGTTAACAGGCTCTTAACTGCCTTAACCACCTGTCCCACCGGTTCCAGTCAAGTCAGTTTGGGAACAGCTGAACAGACATTCACGAAAATCAGGTGGGGGAGGGATGGAGGCGGGTTGGGTGTCTGAAGCCATTTTTTCCGATTTTTGGATCTGACCCGCCTCCAAACCCGCCTCCTCAGAGCTATTAAAATTGAGCCCGAAGTCTGCAAATCTAAGGAGGTTTGTTATCTCTGTTGTCTATGACTACCCCCTGCAGTCACAACCATGTTTGCTGCCTTTTAGTAAAGCACATCAAGCTAATTCCATGTCCACTTATCAGTGAAAGACCATCTGTTACACTTTATTTCACTTCAAAAAAAACTTTTGGCCGGGCAAAACATTTTAATGCATACCAAAATTAAAAATTAAGGGTCTGTGTATACTTAGAGTGTCCATGATGGTACCAGCGTGAAGGTTATTTGAACTGAGAACTGAATAGTCATCCAGAGGTGTTAAACTTTGAGATTCACCATAGATACAGTTTCAGCCTCTCAGTGCACAGTATGGGTAACAATTGTTATTATCACCAACATAAAAATAATAAAATAAAATCCTGACTGTTCCAGAGCATGGCTGGTGATCTAAGTACTGCTAATAACAGAATTCTTGTGATAGTTTTTAATGTTCTCCATGTTGTACTTATGCTTTCCTTTTTTCTTAAACTGTTGAAATTGTACCGTATTCCTTCTTTAATCTATTTTCTTTTGCTTAGCTTAAGAAACAAATACACAGACCCCTCTCGAAAAAGGTTTGCCCCTGAGTGTTGCTGGTGTTGTTCTTATTGTAGCACCTCCAGTGCCTGCTGCCTTTCCCGAGTAGGATTCTGCTCTTTTCATGGCACATTTTATTTTGCTCGGATCACAGATGTTAACCTGTATGTGGAAAAAATAGGACATGGTGGGATGTAAGCAAACCTGTTCATAAGCTGGGTTCTTCTTTTGGTCAGTTGCATTGCGAAATCCCTCCTAGTGCAGCGCTCATTCTTGAAATCTGGCTTCAGTGTGTGTGTGTGTGTAATGTCAGGTATCAGTTGACGTGATGGAAAACTTCTGACACAAATCAAATGGGAATTGTGAGCTGGTTAGGTGGCAGATGAGAGCTGAGCAATGTCCCTTCAGAAGGGGAATGGGATTTCTTTCAGTAACAAGGCGTGAAAGTAGCATTGTTGATATTCAGGTAACTTCTAAAACATTCCTATGAAACTAAGTACAAACTTAATCAGCTTACATTTATTATTAATATTGCACAGCACAATTTCAACCCCTGAGTTTCTAAGACAATGGCATTGCTAAGTTGGTTTCCTGCTGAATAAGTGATGAAGCATTTATGGACAAGAAGTTCCTCTTACAGACAGACCCAGTGGACAGCAAGTACTTACTACAAGTGCATTTTCAATACTTATTATTGGCCATCCCATAAACAGGAAATGCTTGTACTCAAAGCCAAATAATGATCACAGAAATGAGCCCTACCCAGAATAATCTTAATTACAACTTAGTTTCTCTCAAAAAGTGAGTTATCCAGATCAACCTGGTGAGAAGACCTATATTATACCAGCTGACCACACCCCCTTGTTATTCAAGAGGTATCTTTTTACAAAAGCAATTATCTATTTTACCTGCTCAGAAGCCCGCAGAGATTTCCAGAATGTTAGCATTCCTAATTCTTGTTGAAGCCAAAAAAAATGTTCTTCATGAATTGCTAACCATATGGAGACCAAGGGCTGGATTTTGATACTGGGGGCGGGTTGGGGTCGTGAATCCCACTTTTTGGGTTGTAGACCCGCCTCCATCAACTTGTGGCCAACCCACTGTATTTTCCCTTGATTGACCTTGTTGAGCCCGCCCAGTGAGCTCAGCAGGCCAATTAAGGGCCACCTGGCAACAGGTGACGTCACAGATTGACATTTCATCTGTCAAGAGCTTTTGACAGATGAAATATCAGCGTTTGACAGCTCTGTGAAGTTGTCAAACACTGACAATTTGTCTTCTAACTTGAGTCCTTCCTCTCAGGCTGAGTTAGAAATCATTCCAGCACAGAAAACAGAAGGCTGCAGTTTTTGACAGCACCACGGCTTTTCTGCTTTCTGTGCTGGTGAGATTTCTGACTCCCGAGAACTGAAGGGCTGACACCTGCAGGAGGAAGTTAAGGTAAGTAAAACTTTTTCTCACACTTAGCACTTACCTTACACACTTACCTCTGCACACATGCACCCATCACTCACCTGCCCACCGGACATATCGACCCCTGCAGACCCACGGTCCGCCCCGATAACTTGGCGTGGTTGGCACCTGTCGGGAAGCCCACATTTCAGCCATGAAAATAGGGATTAGGCAAAAAACTGCCTGTTAACTACCTGTTAACAGGCAGTTAATTGTCACTAATCCCTTCCCGTCTCGGGGAGTCAGGTCCCAGCACAGGTCGGGTACCCGCCGCCAGCGAAACTGGCATGGAGGCGGAATGGGGTCGGGACCCCCGAATCTGCAACTTTAACCCCCCACACGCCTCCAAACCCGACTCCACGGGTCAATGAAAATCCAGCCCAATGCGTTGATGAACCAATGCAAAATATCAGTCAATTTCACATAATCTGCACCGACTTTGCATGGTCCAGATGGCAAGGGATTAACTTGAGCGAGAGGTTCAGCTACCTGGGTTATTCGCAACAATGTACGTTGGCTGGAAATAATTTCTACTTGTCTCTTTCATGGGAGGAAGGGAGAGCCTAGAAATAATTATTCACTTTTGAAAATGATTAAATGGTAACCCCTAAGGTAATGCAGACAACTCGGTCCGAACAGGTTTGCTTGTTCACACTTCCTTGCTTCACTTTGTGTGGGTCACTGGCACTGAGCTAACAGGCAGTCATTATTCACTCTGATTCTCTCACTGTGCAATAGAACATTTGATCCACTGATGAAACATTTGTTCCAAATAATCCATTTGCCTTGCTCAGAGATATTTTCACTGTATGTTGAAGTGCTACAGGGTTGTATTCTCCCCAAATGATTCAGCAAACAAGGACCTGGAAGAGAAACCAGTGAATGTGTACAGGGACTTAGATTGTTTTAAAATTCAGTAAGAGTCAGTATGCACCATACCATATCCCTATCAGCATATCCCAATTTATTTTAAATTGCGGTTTATTGAAATATACATTTTAATGCTCCAAAAAATTTGAACACTGGTAGATGTAGAATTCTGTAACATCAAGGTCTAATCAGATACCCAAACACCATTTTCAGTCATCTTTACTGCTCCCAGGGCAATGCTCCCATGCAATTTCCTGTCCATCGGTTTTACTGCCAGGAGTGTTAAAGACAAAAATTAATTTCAGAGTAGGGGAAAGAAAGTGCACTGATTCTATTCTGCTCTTCGGGCTCTGGATGTCTTTCATGTATTTTGTATTCATGATGTGATCCAGCATTTTTGTTAAATTTGTTTGTAACAAAGTCAGTACTCACCTCCTGACTCCCCAAAGCCTTTCCACCATCTACAAGGCACAAGTAAGGAGTGTGATGGAATACTCTCCACTTGCCTGGATGAGTGCAGCTCTAACAACACTCAAGAAGCTCGACACCATCCAGGACAAAGCAGCCCGCTTGATTGGCACCCCATCCACCACCTTAAACATTCACTCCCTCCACCACCGACGCACCGTGGCTGCAGTGTGTACCATCTCAAAGATGCACTGCAGCAACTCGCCAAGGTTTCTTCAACAGCACCTCCCAAACCCGCAACCTCTTCCACCTAGAAGGACAAGGGCAGCAGGCGCATGGGAACATCACCACCTCCAAGTTCCCCTCCAAGTCACACACCATCCTGACTTAGAAGTATATCACCGTTCCTTCATTGTCGCTGGGTCAAAATCCTGGAACTCCCTCCCTAACAGCACTGTGAGAATACCTTCACTGCATGGACTGCAGTGCCTCAACAAGGCAGCTCACCACCACCTTGTCAAGGGCAATTAGGGATGGGCAATAAATGCTGGCCTTGCCAGTGACGCCCACATCCCATGAACGAATAAAAAAAAGTACTGCCTCCTGCTACAGTGTCAGTTGTGGCTCAGTGGGTAGCACTCTTGCCTTTGAGTCAAAAGGTTCAAAGTTCAAGTCCCACTCCAGAGACTGGAACACAAAAATCTAGGATGACACACCAGTGCAGTAATGAGGGAGCACTGCACTGTCTGAGGTTCTGTCTTTTGGATGAGACAATAAACTGAGTGTCCGTCTGCTCTCTCAGGTGGTGCTATTCGTGGAAGAGCAGGGGAGCTATCCCTGGCCAATATTTATCCTCAATCAACACCACTAAAAAAAAAAATATTATCTGGTCATTATCACATTGCTGTTTGTGGGAGCTTGCTGTGTGCAAATGGGCGGCTACATTACAACAGTGACTATACTTCAAAAGTAAATTGGCTGTAAAGTGCTTTGGGATGTCCTGAGGTTGTGAAAGGTGCTATATAAATGAAAGTCTTTTTTTCCTTTCAGCTTTCACCTATCTTGGTGGGGCATTAATTATGGCATTAACAGTATTAAAAGCTCATTGTTGATAAGTTTTGAATAACAACAGCAACTTGTATTTATATAGCGCCTTTAACGTAGTAAAACGTCCCAAGGCGCTTCACAGAAGTATTATAAGACAAAAAATTTGACACCGAGCCACATAAGGAGAAATTAGGGCAGGTGACCAAAAGCTTGGTCAAAGAGGTAGGATTTAAGGAGCGTCTTAAAGAAGGAAAAAGAGGTAGAGAGGCAGAGAGGTTTAGGAAGGGAATTCCAGAGCATAGGTCCTAGGCAACAGAAGGCACGGCCACCAAAGGTTGAGCGATTATAATCAGGGATGCTCAAGAGGGCAGAATTAGAGGAGCGCAGATATCTCAGGGGGTTGTGGGGCTGAAGGAGATTTCAGAGATAGGGAGGGGCGAGGCCATAGAGGGATTTGAAAACAAGAATGAGAATTTTGAAATCGCGGCGTTGCTTAACCGGGAGCCAATGTAGGTTAGCGAGCACAGGGGTGATGGATGAATGGGACTTGGTGCGAGTTAGGACACGGGCAGCCGAGTTTTGGATGACCTCAAGTTTACGTAGGGTAGAATATGGGAGGCCAGCCAGGAGTGCGTTGGAATAGTCAAGTCTAGGGGTAACAAAGGCATGGATGAGGGTTTCAGCAACAGATGAGCTGAGGCAAGGGCGGAGACGGGCGATGTTACGGAGGTGGAAATAGGCGGTCTTTGTTATGCTGCGGATAGGTGGTCGGAAGCTCATTTCAGGGTCAAATATGACATCAAGGTTGCGAACAGTGTGGTTCAGCCTCAGACAGTTGTTAGGGAGAGGGATGTAGTCAATGGCTAGGGAACGGAGTTTGTGGCAGAGACTGAAAACAATGGCTTCGGTCTTCCCAATATTTAATTGGAGAAGATTTCTGCTCATCCAGAACTGGATGTTGGACAAGCAGTCTGACAATCTAGAGACCGTGGAGGGGTCGAGAGAAGTGATAGTGTGGTAGAACTGTGTGTCGTCAACATACATGTGAAAACTGACGCTGTGTTTTCGGAGGGTGTCGCCAAGGGGCAACATGTAGATGAGAAATAGGAGGGGGCCAAGGATAGATCCTTGGGGGACACCAGAGGTAACGATGCAGGAGTGGGAAGAGAAGCCATTGCAGGTGATTCTCTGGCTACAATTAGATAGATAAGAATGGAACCAGGTGAATGCAGTCCCACCCAGCTGGACAATGGTGGAGAGGTGTTGGAGAATGATGGAGTGGTCAGCCGTGTCAAAGGCTGCAGACAAGTCAAGAAGGACGAGGAAGGATAGTTTAGCTTTGTCACAGTCACAACGGATGTAATTTGTGACTTCGATGAGAGCCATTTCGGTACTGTGGCAGGGGCGGAAACCTGATTGGAGGGATTCAAACATGGAGTTGCAGGAAATAGCCTCTGTTCCTGGACAAGTTGCTCCGAAAACTCCGTTTTTGAGCTTCAATATGACTTTTCAGGACAGTCCACACTGCAGAATCGCTACTGTATTGCAAACCTTGGTAGGGAAGTGTTAATTTACTGATGAACTTTAAAAAAAAACATAGGGCCAGAAATTCGGCTCTCCGGCTTCCTGCGGGTGCAAGGATCGCGCGCGTACTTACCTACCGCGCCTGCCGCTGTGCTTCAGGCCCGCGTGGACTTCGGCTCCTGGGCCTCCTGCAGCTGCCGGCGCGCAGTGCTTGCGTATCCCAGGGGCGCAGTTAGTTCGAAGCGTCCTCTGGGATCACGTGGGCCATGGAGAGCCAATCGGAGCAGGGAATCTCCATTCATAGATTTTGACAGGAAGACCTGTCAAATCTATGAATAGAGATCGGCCCCAAAACCTCACTTAAACTTCAAATAAATTTAAAAAAAACATCACATTTTTAAAATAACTATAAATTACATAAATTAACTACTTTAAACAAAAATTTAAATTTTTGAAAAAATTAATTACACTTTTTAACGGTGCTAAAAATAAACTTACCTTTCTTTAAAGTATGTAAAAAAGATAAACCTGTTGAAAAAATGTTTAAATTCTACTTAATTCACCACTTACCTTGTTAAAAGCAGGCCTTGCGCCTCCTTTTTTCCTGCGCAGCTTCTCCATAATTACCCTTCAAAGAGAAACCTGAAAAAAAAAATGAAGTTCGCTGCGTACGCGCTGCCTCTCCAGCGCACGCGGTTGACCCTCGAACCCCTTCTTTCACGAGACCGGAAGTTCCGGTTTCCCGTGCATGCGCAGTGCATGCGCGAAACCGGCACTTCCGGTGGCCCTACGGGTGAGTACACAGCGCGTACTCACCCGTGGAGACCCGAATTTCTGCCCCATAATTTCTGTATATCTGATCAGTGATGCAAGTAACCTCATCATGTCAGGGATAATGTTATTTTGGTTTATATATCACTAAAAAGCTTTGTCAATGACTTTCAGTGACAAAGATTGCTGTTTCAAAGAAATACTGCAGGGGCAATTTTTCTAGTAGGGATAATTAAGTGCCCAAGGATACTGTTTATTTGCAAAGAAACGAGGCTGGCTATTTCTTACTGCAGTAAATTAAACAGGTGAAATCTTTATTGACTATAGAATGATACAATCGTACGACTCAGGCTATTAAATTACTTATACGATAGCAAAATACTGCAGATGCTGGAAATCCGAAATAACAACAGAAAAATACTTATATTGGTACTGAATCTAACTGAAACACCTTATTGTACAAAGGGGAATCCTTTACGAGTGAAAGTTAATTGGCATGCGCTAAACTCATAATATTCAGTGTGCGGAGCAATTAAAACATAAATAATTCAATAATGGCCCTGAAATTCGCCTCTCCGGCTTGCCGCGGGGGTAAGGATCGCGCGCGCACTTACCTACCGCGCCTGCTGTTGACCTCTGGGCCCACGGGAACTTCAGCTCCTGGGCCTGCTCCAAGTGCCGGCGCGCAGTGCTTGCATGTCCCAGGGGCGTAGTTAGTGCGATGCGTCCCCTGGGATCACGTGGGCCATGGAGAGCCAATGGCAGCAGACCATCTTTCATTCATAGATTTGACAGGAAGACCTGTCAAATCTATGAATTGAAATCGGCCCCAAAAGAACAGCTAAACTGCAAATAATTTTTTTTTAAAAACACCACATTTATAAAATAACTATAAGTTAAATAAATTAACTACTTTAAACAAAAATTTAAATTTTTGAAAAAATTTAAATACTTTTTAACAGTGCTAAAAATAAACTTACCTTTCTTTAAAGTATCTAAAAAAGATAAACCTGTTGAAAATTTTTTTAATTATAATTAATTAACCACTTACCTTGTTGAAAACGGGTCCTGCGCCTCCTTTTTAAAAGCGCAGGTTCTTCAATACTTACCCTCCCGGAGAAACCTGAAAAAACCCCTAAGTTTGCTGCGTGCGCGCAGCCTCTACCGCGCACGCGGTTCACCTCTGAACCGCTCCCTTCACGAGACCGGAAGTTCCGGTTTCCCGCGCATGCGCAGTGCATGCAGGAAACCGGCACTTCAGGAGGCCTTGCGGGTGAGTACACAGCACGTACTCACCCGGCAAGGGCTGAATTTTTGACCCAATATTTTATGCTAGCATTAGGGATTTTATATAGAAGAAATGAGTCAATGCATTAGAGTTCTGTTTAGATCAGATGTGCACATACATTTGGAATTGATAATATTAAATTTTTATTGATATATAGAGTTACATTAGATTAGATCACATTAGATTTGACATGCAAACCTGTCATTATTCTTTACTATGTTTTACTCAATAGCACTGAAGACTGTGTGAGTATGTAACAATCTCAAGAGGAAATGACAAAGTGGTGCAGAGTAAATTACAGTGACATCTAAATTGTCTGCCAGGGAAACAGTTTATTTAGTGGCCATTATAAAATTTAGCAAGAGCACTGTGTTTGGTGCCAACACAGCAACTGCCACACTCAGCTGGATTTTGTTTTGTTTGGACCTATTATTGCAATTAAATGGGTAAATGTATACTTGAGAGTGGGCCGCTGGGTCTGAGTTCACCAGAGTTTAAGTGAAAGATGAAGTCTTAATTGACACAGCGGGAAAATGCACGTGACAAGCTTTCTGAGTTTTTCAACAGTCTGTTTCAATTGAAAATACTAATGTAGGCAGAACTCCATAATTGTCTCCAGTTGAAATGTATGCAAAGTTTGGAGATCAATTGTAGAGGTAAATAGGTCAACCTATCCTTTCTATACATTTCTTAACTGATTGTTGTTTAGAAAGTGGATATTTCTTTTTAAATTTCTTGGGGTGCGATACGGTGGCGTGGCATATTGGCAATCCGACATATTGCATCATATTGTGGTAGCAAGGTTTGGCCTTGCCAGTGTAAGGATGAATGTGAGAAGTCGCACAACACCAGGTTATAGTCCAACAGCTTTATTTGAAATCACCTGACAAAGGAGCAGCACTCCGAAAGCTTGTGATTTCAAATAAAGCTGTTGGACTATAACCTGGTGTTGTGCGACTTCTCACAGTTGTCCACCCCAGTCCAACACCGGCATCTCCGCATCAGTGTAAGGATGAACAGAGGGGAAGATCAGTGCTTCTTCACAAGGGTGGCTAGAAAATTGAAGGGACAGTGATCCATCCCCCTGCCTTCTCGCCCAGCCACACTTTCGCATTTCCTGCCACAAGATCTAAAGCAAAATTGAATTGGCAGCTGCCGGGGAGATGTTCAGCTGCCCACCCTTTTGTTTGAAGAATGGTGGACATGGACTGGGAATGCGATGAGAGAGGAAAAAATTAAAAGTACATTCCTTTTTTGGTGGGGAGGAGGGAAGTGAAGTATCTTGGGCTTGTGACAAAGAGAAATTACATTCCTGCTTCGCTGTGATTAAAGTATCTGGACTGACAGTAAATGATTTCAAAAATGAGCCCTAGTTCCAGAGCCGAAGTGCTTGTGGCTCTAAGCACCACTGACAGCTGATTACCAGAGGCATCTTTGCAAGGAGCCTGCGGCTGCATTAAGTGGCCTTTAGTTCTGATGATATTCCACAATGTATATTTATCACCAGGAAATGGTTTTGGAATATTGGTCTAATCCAGTTTAATGTGATCTCTGCTAAGCTTCTAATACACTAATCAAGCACAACCTAATAAAAGTCCAATGCCCCTACTTCATGACAAAATTAAACTCTTTTATCCCCGTGCTATAGTCGCACCTACCTGTTGCGTCAAAGCTAAAGCAATTTTGGTTACATACTAACGTGTTTGCATATTACAGATACAACTGTTCAAAATAGTTGGTAGTTTCGATCTTCCTTCAAGGATGCTGTCAGTTTCAGAGTGCTTTTCAATTCTGCTGGTAAGATTCACTGAATGACCCGATGATCTGGGCTGGATCTTCCTCTTTACGGTGGTGTTCCAGCAGGGCGGGAGTCCCAGCCCACCCCTCTGACACAGCCAGAACCCTGTCCCATTTTCCTGGGTCGAAGGTCATTATCCATGCCCGGCAGGATTCCTGCTGTCAAGAGTGAGCCTGCCAAGCCACTGAGGAACACTGAATTACAATATCTCAGGTGTTGATGGTGAATAAGTCAGAAAGCAAAAGTGGGATATAAAGGCTTTTCGTTCTACTTAAGTCTCAGCTATTAAACATATCGATCATCTGCAACTTGCACAACTCTTCCCATTTTATGCTGTAAAGCATTACAGGGTAGAATGCTTCTTTATTTGATCGTGTTGTCACACAGCGTCAAATTGTTAACCTTCAGAAAACTAATTCCTTTTTCTTTTTAATTTCCTTTTTATTTGCAGCCAACACGATCTTCTTCTGAAAGTATTTCCTCCAGACCTGGTTCTAGCATCCCTGGTTCACCCGGTCACACAATTTATGTGAGTAACTATGGTACATTTCTTTGTTCTTGAATTCAAAATCTCTAATAAATAAAAAATAATACGGACGATTTTCCTCTGACCTTACACCAGTTTCCCAGCATAACTCAGGTGAAGCCCTGACCCAAAGAGGGGTCATGCATAGCCAAATGAGGCGGTAATAAATGAATGACATTATATGCCACATTTTCTGTCATTACTACCTCGCAATGCTGGATGCCAGGAACGCTTTGTACATCAGGCGTTGCTAGGGCTGACAGCGACCTTTTAAAAATTAAATGGCTAGGGAGAGCAATCACCCACCCACTTCAGCTGGGATGTTGCGGAGGCCAGATGCTTTTCCCAGCCTGGAAGAGGACGGCCCTTTAAGCTGCTGCAGGTGCCAGAGTGCTGCAGCAGTCAGGATTTTCTACTCCCCACCGTGACGGGCTCCACAGCGCCGGTAGAAACGCCGCCGCGAGCTGCCAAAAGATTTCATATGAGTCAATCCTGAGAAATTTGCTGGAATGAGTAGCACACGTCTGACTGGATGGAATTTCCCGCCCGCCACTCCTATAGTGGCATAGTTGCTGAAGAGGAAAGTCTCAGCAGACACCTTTTGTATGATTTTCACTTTTTTTCCTCATGTTATAAGACTGAACTTGAGTAACAGCCTTTGGGGGAAAAATTCAGTTGCTTTGTGCCTCCCGTTAGCACCCTAAGAGGGCGTTAACGGGGCACAAAGCAACTAGCGCCTGGGCGCGGCGCCGCCAACGCATCCCGCGAAATTCAGCGGGAGGTTAGTGGCGATGCTAACCGTTAGCGCCCCGCGACGCTGCGCCGCCGGCGATGATGTCATCACCGTGCGCAGCGCCCCGCTCGCGCACCGGCCGCAATCTTCGGTAGCGCCCCCTGACTTACGCTATATCCGACGGGGTCAGGGGGGCCTACCTGCGGCCGGGGCGGCGCTATTTAAAGGCGAGGTGCCGGGCGGCCATTTTTGTTGCTGGTCGCCTGCCAGCACCTGCCTCCACTCCCGTCCCTGGCCTCCTGACCCGCACACCCCCGCCCCTGCACTCCGATCCCCAGTGGCCCAGCTGGGCCCTGGGTTGCGCTGCGCAAGGCCCCTCCCCTTTAAGAAGGGGAGGAAGGCCTGCAATACCGCGGCGCGACCGCTGCACCACATAGCGCCGCGATATTCCCTCGCAGCACCCCAAGAGGGAAGCGGGGCGCTTCCAGTAGCGCCCCGCATCCCTCTTGGGGTGCTACCACTCAATTTCAGCCGTGGGGGCGTTAATTTTTCCGGGGCGCGACTCAATTTCTCCCCCTTTATCTCTTAATATACCTGACCGTAAATTCTGGGATGATGTATTCTTTCTCTGCACTGCTTACGTAGTCACACAACTGTGTAGTGTTATATAACGCATGACAAAATAAAAGTGATTTCCCAGACAGTAAAATAAACAAGCAGTTGCACACTGTGGAAACAGTGATGAGGACGCAATTGCATTTGACATGTTTCATTAGTACATTCGACCTTTGATGTTGTTTCTGTGTGTACTGGCATTAATATTATGTAAAATGTCGCTACTTTGACATGTTTTCATGAGGCTCTTCTTTCCCTGAAGGCAAGTTGCCAATGAGTGAAAAAACTAAAGCCTGGCGGAAATCTGGGGGGAAAAAACCAGTCCATTCAGCCGTTCAAACCCACTTTTTTCCAACTTCCCAGCCATGGACTCCAGGGTGATCTTCTGAGGCCGAGGTTGGCCTGAAGACAAATGGTTGGGGTGGAGTAGATAGAGCTTCACATTGCATCTACCCCTTGCTATACTGATCTGTGAACGTTTAATGCTGACACAGTCAAGTAAAATACACCCAAAACAAACAACAAAAACGTATAGCCTATTCTATTTGAAACTGTGATGTTCATTACTGTTTCTTTAGATTAAGTTTACTGTTATCTCATACCCTCACTTGAGTTTGAGAAATGTGACCACATAAGCTGAGGTGAGCTGAATTATTCTTGTATGTTTTATCTTTCCAGGCAAAAGTGGACAATGAGATTCTTGACTACAAGGATCTGGCTGCCATTCCCAAAGTGAAGGCCATTTATGACATTGAACGCCCTGACCTGATCACCTATGAGCCGTATTTTGGCGCCACCTTTGAGGATAGACATGAACGTCATAGTATGGGAGAGGTATAGTACAACCAACTGCCCTTAATAAGTCAGTTTCAAAACACTAGATCACCCATTGTCCTGTATTTGTTCCATTAAACATTTTGGGGTCAATTTTCGATTCTGGTATACCCTGGGTTAGATGATGGGCAGGGTGTCCACTCCACCTGCCCAATGACGTCAGCGGAAGGGCCGATCAATTTTCGTGATTGGGGCTCATTTCAATACAGGTGGTAAACTGCGAGCACTAGTTGTGCTGCTTATAGGCAGCTTACCATTTTGGAGGGCAGGAAGTCTGGTGGAGTACAGACTGAAGTGTGCTTGCAGCAGCCCCTAAAACGGGGAGGGCTGAACAGGTCAGGGGTCAACGGGGCTGCAGATTCCAGTGCTCGGGAAAAGTAAAGAACACACACTAAACAGCAAGGAGGTGAAATTAAGGGAGCCTTTAAGGTTTAAAAGCCCCACCAATAATGAAGGAAAAGTCATTACCAGACCTGCCTCCAGCTTAACTTGACTGAAACTTATGGTCCCTTTAAGTTTAACTTGACTGCAATTTATAGTCCCTTTAAGTAGCGCAGCAAATGGCCGCCTCTCGACCTGTACTACCTATGGTTTGTGGGCAGGTTGAGGAAGCAGCAATGGGCGGGCTTCTGGCGCTAAGTGAACGATTTTTTTTGGTACAGTTTTTGTCCCAATACTGCCCCATTCACACCGAGAAATGGGCGGTAGGGAGATGATAATCAGTCCCCTTGTTTCTAACACCAACTAGTAATGAATGTTTGATAAGAAAAATTCAAAGATAACTGATAAATTTTTCTTCGTCACCAAATAGAGGAAAATAATACAATATAAATGTTATTAAACATGTATCAATTAAAGAGATATTTGTATTTTAAAGCTATGCACGAGAAATCATAGACCAGTAAAGGGGTGGCTAGTATCGACTGACGCTCATTGCCGAATGTTAAAAACTGATTCTTTGTTGACAGTCTCAATACGCAAGAAGTGACAACGACTCGCTTGTTCAGAGTGAAATTGTAAGTTGGTGACAAATGTCTGTTTTGCACAAGAATGTTTGTGCAATGAAACTTTATTAACCTTCTCTGGTTGCTGAACCTAATGGGCATGGTCAATAGAAATCTGCAGAAAACTGGGGTAAACTCTGCATAACATTGCACGCATTGAATGTATCCCTCCCCACATTCTCATCTAACACTTGGGCGCAAAGGTAACTAATAACTGAAATTGGGTATTTTGGCATTTTCCATTATTACGATTGATGGGGACAACTGGTCACGTGAAATGAATGGGGAGTTGCAGATTTCTGTGAGTCCCATAGAAAGGGTGAAGCATTTTTCTATTGACCTTACTAATAGGGTTACTACCTCAGTGAAACAAAGGCCTGATTTTTAAGAAAGCATTTGAATTCCAGTTGGAGAGGTTCCTCTTGAAACAAGACATTAGCAGAGTTTTCCCCATTGTCAAATTTGTCTCATTGTTAAAGCAATTTTTCAATCTAAAGAAATGTTTGCCCAGTTCCATTTCCATCCAAGATCACGTTTTCAATACTTTATATGATCTCTAAAGTTGTTTAACCCTCCAAGTCATGGCCTATGCTGTACGCCTGCCACTGCAACTTCCCCAGGGAGCAGGAGGAGTGCAGTGATGGGTCAGACGTGCACCACATAATTATAATCACTCACTTCCATTGTATCAGTCCACAATGACGTGGCAGTTACAAGATCAACCCCAGGGGTTTGAGAATAGCTAAAAACATTTTCACTGCAAAAACACAATAGTTGCACGACCTGGGTCGTCACTGTATGTGCTTTAAAAATCAGGCCCGAAGTGACTTGTAATTGAACTTGGGTATTTGGGGCTTTTACCATTCTTTCGATCGTTGACGCTGTCACAATCCGCCAGCTTCATGGCAATTGTCGTTATTGTGAGAAAAGGAGAAAAGCTAATAAGTTAAAATGACTTCAATCTCCTCATTGTTATCAGTAAGAATGTGGACAGATGTTACAATGCAAAGATTTAACTAAATCTATTGGAAGTTGTGAGCCGAGGTTCTTAGCCTACGGAAAATGCACTGTGCGGTGGGTCTGCAGTTTTGACATGTGATTTAGAACCCATGGAGTGAATGGAGTGCGGGGGAGAATTCAGTGACATCATAAGCGCATTTGTGAAAATTTCCTCTGCTTATTATTTCTATCAAACTAGTAAACAAGTTCCAGGGGTAAATTTTCCTCTTTAGCATTCCAGAGCGTCAGTCACTGGGAGTGCTATAGACAAAATTTACCCCACAATCTATAAGCGTAGCCATAGCCTTTGGGTGAGAGGTTGTTTGCTCCCTTGACCGACCGCCTATTGTTATACTCAATCCTTTACCCTGAGCCTTGGCTGTAGCTCCCTGGCACCGACACTAAAGGAACTGGAAGCTCCTACTACCTGCCAGTTGTCATGACATGTTACATATACCAAAAGCCATTTGCTGCCAGCGCAGAAATTCAGGCCATGATTTGTTTTTCCTGTTGTGACAGTTATTGCTACATTTGTCATTCAGCCCTACCACTGGTAGCAGCCCCAATGTCTGTGGCAGCATTGTAATGTAAATGAGACATTGCTATTGGCTCTGGAGGAGCAGAGAATCACCTCAAGAAGCATTTTCGCCCAAACTGCTGCTGACGACAGCATCAGTCACCATTTTATCTGGCCATGGACAGGCCAGGCGTTCAGTGTTTTCTTAGATGCCAGTGATGTGGTTTTCCACTTGATGGCTTCTACACACTTTCCCCAGCCATCAGAGAAGGTCTGCAGTCAGAAGTCAAAGACTGTTTCCACTAGCAGATGGGTCAGCAACCAGATTTAAGATAATTGGCAAAAAAGCCAGAGGGGAGATGAGGAGATTTTTTTTTTACTCAGTGAGTTGTTATGATCTGGAATGCACTGCCTGAAAGTGGATTCAATAGTAACTTTCAGTAGGGAAGTGGATATATACATAAAATGGAAAAATTTGCAGAGCCACGGGGAAAGAGCAGGAGAGTGGGATTAATTGGACAGCCCTTACAAAGGGCCGGCACAGACATGATGGGCCGAATGGCCTCCTCCTGTGCCGTATGATTCTATATGATGATGGTATCAAGGATATTCAAACTGTGCAACACTGGACCTTCAACGTCTTATGGAACCACTTCAAATAGAAGCAGTTCTGTAATATAAACCCAGCATTTGTTACTCTTGTTAAAGAAAGGACAATAAACAATCCTTCTGCTGTGTTAATTTATCTGCATTAGATATCTCTTTGTAATTAATACCAGTCACAAAAGAACTGAAAGGCTCCCTCCCGAGTCAAATTTTGTACCAATAACACACTCGTATTTGAAGTGGTGAGGTGGTGGTGACCCAGGATTCTCTAAGAGTAGAGTCCATACTAGGTTCACTCCAGTAGTAACTTCATAACACAATGGCACATTTACATTGATAGTGTGCCACTGGTGGCAAGCCTGATGCTGATATCACAGAACCAAATATGTGACCCAACCTCTGTGATCTCAGTGACAGCAAGGACTCACCTTTCCAGAGGTCAGAATAATGGAGGCCCTAGGTGCAGAAAACAAGTATTCGCTTCCCCCACTGAACCTCCAATTGGGCCCACAATCGGCAGTGGCATATTGCCAAAATAAAAAGAGGAGAATGATGGTTCTCCACTTGAGCAATGCTCTGCAGGAGCCCTGCAGAAATGCTAAAGTGCCTTGAAAAGGGCATTAGCAGTGTTTAAATTAATATATTTATTACTAAAAGCAAAGCACACTTTTTACGCAATCTTATTACTCAAAATGCACAGCACAGTGCCATCAGGTGCATGTATCAGTGCCATCAGGCGCATGTATCAGTGCCATCAGGCGCATGTATCGGTGCCATCAGGTGCATGTATCAGTGCCATCAGGTGCATGTATCAGTGCCATCAGGTGCATATATCAGTGTCATCAGGTGCATATATCAGTGCAGAAAATCAAAATTCATGAGAATATAAGAAAGCAAGAGACAGGGAAAGGCCAATAGGTCCAGTCCTTCCAGAGCCCATATGCAATCAACATGCCAGTATGTAGTTTCATGAGTGGCAGATGACCTCTTGTCCCTACCAAAGTGACCATTCTCCATGTGGGAGCTTTAATGAGCGTTGGCAAACTAGTCACCTGTAGGGGGCCATCATAACCCAGCTAAGTCCCGTTGTCATTCAACATCAAATGCCCAGCTGCAGTAAGATTTATTAAATAGGGATCATGATTGAGAACTTTGGCTGATCTTTATTTTCCCTCTTCTAAGCCAAGGGTGCTGAGGCCAATTGTAACACTCCACTGCCAGGATGAGGTCAGCTAACTCAGCACAGATTGAAGCCAGTGAACTTTCTGCTTTACATGGCTCACTGTTACACAGAGCAGTGCCTTTATGTACTGAGCCATCAGGGTGGATGCAAGCAACACATCGGATCAAGAAATTAAGTTCTTAATGCTGCATGTACTAAGGGGGGATTGAGATGTGTAGCAGACTAGTTCTATTAACTAAGGGGAAACACCAGTCTCCTATTATGTTCCACGTCAAATCCTCCTCTTGCATCTCTCCATTAATAGTTCCCTCTTGTAGAGAGGATGAGGAAGGAGGCAAAAGATCATTTTATGTGTTGACATTCCTGAAGGTAATTGAGTATTCATGTTTGCTTTGAAATGTTGGTGAGCTGCCAATTAACGTTTTTATTGAATGTATCATGCTGGTTTGAGTGCATTTAGATCATATGATCAGTTACCCTGGAATGCAGCACTGATTCTTGGGACAAAGATCCTTCGGGAGTACTAATTCAGTACTATGTACATTTTATACAGTTATAACAAAAGTATATATTCATTAACAATGTACCTGGCAAGATACAACTTTGATTCATTTAATATGAGAGAATACATGCAATAGAATTATTGCTTAATGGGGAAGGAATGGACTCCACCCATGTTTATGTTAAAATCCATAATTGTAAAAATACTTAGCATTTGATACAATATGGGAATTTTCCTGTCCTTCCTGTCTATTTGAGTCTCTCTCCAACTTGGCTGCTTCAGTGACATCACTGAGAGAGAGAAGCCACTTGCATCTTGGAGCGTCCCCGTTCATTTTAATGGGGATCATAACTTCAGACCAGCTATGGAGCTGGCCCAAACCAAGAACAAGACACGTTACTGGTCGAGTACCCTGCGTAGTTTCCAAGAAATGTGTTTTGTCAGGATCCCCTTTACTAAACTGAAATAGTCAAATTACACAGTTATGAGAGAAAGCTACCATTGTGTGCACTGTGCATAGTTGAAGCTCTTTTTGCATATACAAAATATCGCTGTTAAGTATCTGTGTGTCTTAGCTCATGCTTTGTCGATATACTTTGTCCACCAGTATTGCTGATTTGCATTTGTATCATTATTGCATAAATGTTGACATTTTGTTTATTGTAACGTAACTTTTTAAAAAATCATCAAGTGTTTGTGTTTCTAAATATATATCCCAGAAACAAATCAAAAGGTTTTTGGTGAGTCATTTTCTCAGAGGCACAATCAATTTCTATATGATGGTACCAAGGAAAATAGCTTTACATGTTTTTTTTTCTTTTCTAATATCTCACAGTCGCCAAGGACACTTTCCCCCACACCTTCCACTGAGGTCAGTAAATCCCTTCATGTTCAGCTCTCAGCCTTCTCTTCTTCACAGTCTTCATTTGCTTCGTGCAATGGTGTAGTCCCCAGTGGATCAGTAGAATTGTGTGACGTTTAGTCTAACAGTTCTTACTGGACACTGAAAGAAAACACATTGCATTGTAGCCCAATGTAACCCGCTCCCACTTTACAATCTGCTCGTGGAGATGAAAGAAAACTTGTCAATGCTGAAAATCTCAAATGGAAAACATAAAATGCTGGAAATGCACACCAGCATCTGAAAGAGAAAAGACAAGGTCATAATTTGGGTGGAAGGTCTTCCTCAGATGGATTATAATGAAGGGTTACAACTCAAAGTTTTCACCTGCCTTTTGTCTTTCAAATGCTGACAGTCCTGCAATTTTCTGTTGCTTCAATTTTTCAATACAACTTCCCTAATAAAGAAAGTTGTCAGAAGGTCTTTGTTGAAATTAGTATTCTAGCCGTATTCTGTTATAATCTCTGTGAAAATGATGTTATCATTTGTTCTTAAATTTAAGAAAGAAGTTAACTGTTGGTGACTGCTGAACTGCTTTTTTGGGTTTGTGTGATTGACATATTTGGTCTTTACTAGTGAGTGTGGCTTAATTAAAAAAAATAGAAGGGAGTAATCCATTAAACAAATGCCCATTAACAGCAAGGTGCCCATTAATTAGAGCACACAATATTCCATATAGTCCTGTGGATTTTCAGTTTGTTTTCACAGGAGCTTATATCTTGTATTTTCACTAATGTGAAATATATTACATTTGTGAAAATATCAGTGGAGTGTCATTACCTCATATGGGCTCGAGTAGTGACATGGCTCAGTGAATAACCAATGGGAGTAGAGATCCTTTGTATGCATTATCCCTAAACATCATCAATTCAAGTCTACTGTGAATTGTTTTACCATATCTAATTTTAAAAACAAATAAATCTCCATGGAATAGACAGTACCATTCTTTGCTTGGAGCATTCGTGAATCCTGATCATTCAGACTCTTAAAATGAACACAGTAATGTGCTCCTAGCCATGTAATATCCTAGGTATTTCCTATGGGACTGTATGTTTATTATTTTTTTTAAATCTCCCCTCTTTAGCTCCCCTCCCCCATGATTTACAGTGTCAGCTGTGGCTCAGTGGGTAGCACCCTCACCTCGGAGTCAGAAGGTTGTGGGTTCAAGTCCCACTCCAGACACTTGAGCACAAAAATCTAGGCTGACACTCCAGCCGCTGCACTGTCGGAGGTGCCATCTTTCGGATGAGACGTTAAACCGAGGCCCCGTCTGACCCCTCAGGTGGATGTAAAAGATCCCATAGCACTATTTCAAAGAAGAGCAGGGGAGTTATCCCCGGTGTCCTGGCCAATATTTATCCCTCAATCAATACCACTAAAACAGATTATCTGGTCATTATCACATTGCTGTTTGTGAGAGCTTGCTGTATGCAAATTGGCTGCCGCGTTTCCTACATTACAACAGTGACTACACTTCCAAAGTACTTCATTGGCTGTAAAGCGCTTTGGGATGTCTGGTGGTCGTGAAAGGCGCTATATAAATGCAAGTCTTTCTTTCAGTCTAATGCTGTTGTATAACCAATTATGAGAGAGCAGCACGGAACGCTGTCACCAGTTTTCCCATCCTCTGTTTACCATTCTCCCACGCAACATATCCGATGTTAGGGGCTCACCATATGGGGACTTAGAGGCACAAAAACTCACATCCTGTAACTGCAGGGCACAGTGAGTTGATGCATGATTACACTGAGCCACTGGGAATGACAGGCCAATGAAGCACTTTTGAAGTGTCGTCACTGTTGTAATGTAGGGAAATGTGGCAGGCAATTTTACGCACAGGAAGGTCCCACAAAATCAAATTGCATTATGCCTCTCCCTCCAGTTTTCCTTCTGCCTTCCCCATATGAAAGAGGCTGCCCTTCACTTGGTGAATCCTGACAGCAGGATTGCTGACTTTGAGACTCAGTGATATGGGGGTTTCACAAGGATGAGCCCATGTCCTAACACTCTGTGTTGTGCATGTTGTTCCTGAAGTACCTCTTTTACTGAGTTTGTTCAGGATCATGTACTAGCATTGGGCTGGAGCTGCCATTGGCTATTTCACAGATTTGCATAATTGATAAGTGGTTTTCATGACTAAATTATGGTTATTCTCACTCCACATTGACAGGCCTGTGAGAGCTACACTAGGTGCCCCCGAAAATCTACTATTTTCATATCTTTAATCAACCAGGGCAGACCACCACATACACAGATAAGTCAGTCAGTCCTAATGCAGATACGATCAAACATGCAATCAGATACTTCACACAATCAGAAATTGACCTCTGCTCTCCTTGAAGTCATGTTTTTTTTTTCCACTGTCTCTTGTATACACACTGCATTTGTCTTATCCCACCGCTTTTATGTCTGAAACATATTCTAAGGATTAAAAAAAATGGAAGAGCCATGCAAGCTGCCAGCTTTTTGTTTTTAAGTCTTCACCTCCCCTGCCCTCTGAAATTCTCTTCCAAAACCACTGCACCTCGCTACTGATCTCTCTTCCCGGATCCACTAGCTCTCTTTCTGCTCCATATCCACCTCCCTGTCTTGTAACGCTCTCTAAGCTGTTTAGATGTTTTTGCTGTCTGTGCCTTTTCTTTCAATTAAAATGAGGCATTGAATTAGTTTGGATTAAAAATATTTTTTTACTTGGCGTGCTTCACTTGACTGGCCAGGAGTACACAGCAACTGTTGTTATTGTGCAATATCCTTTTTCTTTTCACTGGAGTAAAATAACAATGATTTTGAACAAATCTGGAACAAATGCTATATTTCTTGGAGCTTTCTTCCTCTCTGTAATGTTGACCAAAAACTCAGCTCATCAAGGTTTGAAGAAGTTAAGGGACTTTTGAGGGGCCACTGTTTTTCCTGACTTATCCAAGCCAATGCTAATGGAACATTATTAACTTGGAAGTGAAAAAATTCCACTGGGGACAAAAGGGCAAATTGTAGCTTTCTAACCTTTCAAAAACAGTTTTTCAATGAAAATGATGGTTGATGTGATTGTCAGCCTGTTTAAAGGCCCCAAATTGGCCCAGTGGCGATTTTAATCAAACTAAAAGCACAAGTACACCTAATGACACATCAGTTTGCTTTCACTGTTTGTTCCAGGGTAGTTTCTCTCCATTCGGGACAGCTGCAAGAACTAATGGAGTAATATTGGCTGCAGTATTAGGCAAATAGCGTCACAGCTGGCAACAGGACCAGAGCCTTGTGATAATAAGATTGCATGATTCGCTGAAACAACATGTGTGTTTGGAACGCCCCAACATCTGGGACTTGTTGCACATTTCAAATACATGCTTAAAGTTTCCAGATGACTTGTATCTAGATTGAGAAAAATGAATAGGAAGGTTTGACAAAGAAAATGCCCAAAGTCATGTAGAAATTAGGGCCTATAAATGATAGTGTATTTTTCACAGGAATGTGAAGTACTGTTTTTCTTGTCCACTCTCATTTGTTAAAAGCATATAGTTTTAAAAAAAAATGAAAATTAATATTTGATTTGCAGACATGCCAACCTCGGAAATTAGCAAAAGCAACAGCTTCAAAAAAGCTGACAGCTCAGAAACAGACCTGAAAATAAGCCTATGACATGTTTTTTTTTAAAGTAATTACACTGAAAGTGTAGTGGGATATAGGCTTGTAGATATCCCTAATATTCTTTCCCTTGTATTGGTGAAAATAAATCAAAAGTGTACGAAAGCCTGAAGGGAGATACTAGTTTTGGAAGTACAAGCCCTCCCCTAGAAAATGTAACTTTTTGACACGGTGCATTTTCCAGTGTTTTGGAGTCTACAATGAGCATGGCTCATTTTATTTTATCTAAAAAGGAAAGTTCTTTAATTTTATTGAAAACTACTCCCTATATGTCATTTGGGAATTAATTATTTACTTCATATTTTAAATCTTCTTTCTCCCGATAGCGGCAGATGATCTATAATTGAGAGGAATGGTTTTACTTTTCCCTTTTTTTTTTCAAAAGAAATTTCTTAATATCAAATAGGGAATTCAAGCCCAGTCTTATTGGTCATGGGATCATTCCAGTCAGAGCTGTTATCAGCAAACTTAGAATTGTAACAGTCTTTCCAAGTGCCCCTCCACTCATATTCTGGTGAATTTAAACATCTTTATACTTCACAATTGATACATTCTTAATCTGAAAAAAGGAAAAAATACGTGACATTTGGGTTTCAAATAAGCGTCCAAACCTCGTCCACCAAAAACAACCTTAACAGTAACTCTCCCCCTTCACAGAGGCACACTCCATTACCAATTCCAATTCTCCCCCCCCCCGACAGTTTAGAAACACTCTCCTTTACTTCCCACCCCAGTTCACAGTCATTCTGCCCTCTCCTAACATCTTTTTTTAAAATTTGCTTTAAAAAATATTCCTTGGTATATTTAAGAGTGGTAACATGGTGCAGTTTGATTAATACGGCTGAAAATGGGTTTATCACAAAAAATAAGCATTTTAAATCACAGTGTCAATCCACCACCTGTGAGTAACCCGATTTTAAATGACTTTTAAAAAGAAAAATACAAAACTATTTGCTAGTTATATTGAGGTACAGTAGTCAGTTTCTTAGTAAATTTTTAAAACATTATATTCAAAAGCTTTTAAAATGTACCTATTGGTGTCCTTGCACCCAAAAGTTCCAGCTTAAGAGCTTTTTAGAGCCTCCTTGAAGGCCTGCAAAGGAGCAAAATTAGCGGAAATTCCCAATGGTGATTAATTCACCCTAGGGGGGGCATGGCCAGTTTTGTGGGCGGGGCCTGCTTCGAGCACGATGATTTTAAAACTAGGGCAAAAGATCGCAGAAACTCCAGTTGCATATCCCTGTCAGTTTTCCACCCAATTCACAGACTCTCCTTTCCCTCTCCCTAATCCTCCTAGTTCATGCTGGCACCTTTCTCACCCCGCCCAATTCAATCTGGCACACTTTTGTTTCTGTCTTCCGTTCAAGCTGATTCTCTTTCCTAACCACAGGTCAAGTCGGTGCACTTTTCCCCTACCCCTATCTGCTTCCTTCAGTTCAATCTGGCATTCTTCATCCCCCTTCCCCATCAGTTTATACTGGCTCTCCTACCCTGTTCCTGCGTTCATGCTAACTTTCACCGCACATCCCACCTTGCTGCCCCTTCCCCCTGCTGCTGACAACTATAAGAACATAAGAAATAGGAGCAGGAGTAGGCCAATCGGCCCCTCAAGCCTGCTCCGCCATTCAATAAGATCATGGCTGATCTGATCCTAACCGCCAATCTACTATCTACTATCACAGAACCATCTCCTGCATCTAACAGAATTGCACACACGAAATAGGAGCAGAATCAGGCTACACGGTCCCTGGGCCCGCTCCACTACCCACAGGGCCATGACCGATCCGAACCTAGACTCATGTCCAAATTCCTGCCCGCTCCCCGTAACCCTTAATGCCCTTTACTTCTAGGAAACTGTCTATTTCTGTTTTAAATTTATTTAATGATGTAGCTTCTACAGCTTTTTGTGGCAGCATATTCCATGGACCTACCACCCTCTGAGTGAAGTAGTTCCTCCTCATCTCAGTTTTGAAAGAGCAGCCCCTTATTCTAAGACTATGTCCCCTAGTTCTAGTCTCACCCGTCATCGGGAACATCCTCCCCGCATCCACCCGATCCAACCCCTTCACAATCTTATATGTTTCAATAAGATCTCCTCTCATTCTTCTGAACTCCAATGAGTAGAGTCCCAATCTACACAACCTCTCCTCATATGACCACCCCCTCATCCCCGGGATTAACCGAGTGAACCTTTTTTGCACTGCCTCGAGAGCAAGGATGTCTTTCCTTAAGTAAGGACACCAAAACTGTATGCAGTATTCCAGGTGCGGTCTCACCAATACCTTGTACAACTGAAGCAATACCTCCCTATTTTTATATTCTATCCCCCTAGCAATGAAAGCCAACATTCCATTTGCCTTCTTAATCACTTGCTGCACCTGCATAATAACCTTTTGAGTTTCGTGCACCAGGACCCCCAGATCCCTTTGCACTTCAGTACTCTCCAGTTTCTTGCCATTAAGATAATAAATTGCTCTAGGATTTTTCCTGCCAAAGTGCATCACCTCACACTTTACCTCACTCTTTACCTCCTGTTTCTAGTAATAGTAATTAATTGCCGCTGCACGCTGTGGGCAAGAATTCTAATCTTGCACGGATTCCCGCCTACTTTATGAATAGGCGTTCGATCGCTTGGAGCATCAGCAGCAGGCAATGGGATCTGCGAGCTGCACTGACTTTTATCCACAAAGACGGTCACACAGACACTGCCCCAGAAACATTAACTGCATGTATGAAAGTCAGATGATTGGCATATATAGGAACATCGGAACTGGAGTAGGCCATTCAGCCCCTTGCGCCTGTTCCGCCATTCAGTTAGATCATGGCTGATTTGTATCTCAACTTCATTTACCTGCCTTTGTTCCACACCCCTTAATATTATATTATATTCTTACACATAATATATATGCATTATATGCAGTGGAGTTATCCCCGGTTCCTGGCCAATATTTATCCCTCAATCAAAATAACAAAAACAGATTATCTGGTCAATATCACATTGCTGTTTGTGGGAGCTTGCAAATTGGCTGCTGCATTTCCCACATTACACTCCAAAAGTACTTCATTGGCTGTAAAGCGCTTTGAGGCGTCCGGTGGTCTTGAAAGGTGCTATATAAATGCAAGTCTTTCTTTAATAGAGTGGGTCATGAAGTCTCCCAAGTATTTTAAGTACTCTTGTGTTTTTTTAATAATGGTTAGTGAGGGTATGGAATCCTTCTCTTTTTTCCCCCTCAGTTCTCTAGTCTTAAAGCCCGCTCTCAGACCTTATCCAAAGCTGATCAAAGCTGGGCCGTTAGATGGTGCATGACAGCAGGCTAGGGACAACTCTCCCTGCTGCAATATTCCCTTCTCATGCAGGATTGTCTGGTCTGCCCCTGAGCACTTCCCCTCGGAAGTGCGGCATGATATTGGGAACTAAATAGTGTGGCTAACTGAACCTTCGGTGCCAGAGTGACGGGCATCCAAGGTGTAACCAGTTGTGCCAGACTGTAACACTCTTGGAAGTATATGGTGGTAATGATGGATGGGCCCCTGAGTGGATTCAACTGTGGACTATGTCACATCCAACTTTAATTATTATTACATTCATGTCATTATTGTATAATCAATTCGCTGTTGAATTCTGTGTAAGCATTCCAGCAAATGTCACACTCCTATTTTAAAAAATAGTATTTAATATAACTCTCTGGCTTGTCTGATCCGAGTGTGAAGTATATGCAAATATATTTTAGGGATACCATGATGCACGTGATCGAATGGTGCATAGGTCCTCCAGTCAAGGCTCCATCAGCTCTCCTGTCTACAATCGCCACTGTTATACACCCACTGTTGCCCGCTCTCCACAGCACTTTCACAGGCCTGGTAAGTGAAACAACCCAATCACAGATTTCTAAACCCGAAAGATCGGGCATTCTTTTTTTGAAAAAAATATTATGAAAATAGTTCTAACAATGGACAATTTTATTTCGAATGGCAAGTCACGGTGAACTTTCTTGCAAGTTTGAAAGATCCTTTTTCTATTTCTCAGCTGTTATACTGCTCCATGATTGAGGAATATCGTGGCAAACTGTGCATTGAATGATGTTGTGAAGCTTTCAGATACAGCGAATTATTTTTTAGTGGTGTTGCTTTCATTTTATTTGGTGCTAAAATGCTTCGCAGAATGTTCTTAGCTTGTAAAACTAAGCCTCCAATTCTGTTTAACAATGTCGATTATAATAATGTAAGGGATGTGTGATGTTTAATTTTTTGGAGCTCTCACTCAGCATGTGGCCAGGGATAACTTCGGCTACTTTCAGACAGGAGCCTGTGACCTTTGTCTCACGTACAGTTTGATTGACAATACAGAAGATAAACAAGTGCAAAAGCATGGGGGTTGATTTTAACCCTACCCGTCTGGTGGAAACCAGGCAGATGGGCAGTTATAGATGAGCAGTTTACTTACCTGCCCGGACGTGACCCTTTACCGCTGTCTCGAATATGAAATTGGAGCGATCTGCAGACAGACCCACTTGCTGCAGGTAGAGGCCTCATGAATGTATGCAAACTGGGGTCCTATAAGGTCAATAGCACCCCAATGGCATTTTAACCGGGGCCTTGAGCGGGGAAGCTTTCCCGCCAGGCTGAAGCAGGTCAGCAGTTGGTGGGAAGGACGAAGAGGCCCACCAGCTTTGTCAAAAAATGTTCTTTGTGGGGCGAGGTTGAGCATGATGTCACCTTCCCCACCCCCGCCCGCCCGCCCCCATTACCTCCCATGTGACCCTCCCTAAACCCCTTCTCCCTCACTAACCTGGAAGCCGATGGGTGGCCAAGGGCCGCCTGATCTTCCCCTGCCGGCAGCCACTCTGCACCCTCTTTGGGCCCGTTCCGGGCAAGAAGTGGACCGACATCATTTAAATGAGGCCTGGGAGTTAAAAGATCCCCTACTTGAAACTTAGGCCAGCGAGTGCATTTTATACTCATCCTGCCCCCCACCCACCTGACACCCGCTCTGGGTAAATATTGTCTCCATGACATTATTATAACCTCAGGTGGGGTTATTTTGGGAAATAAACTACGAAAGCCTGTGTGGGCTACTGTGATGAACTATTCTATTGTAGTGAGCCTGTTTATTATTATAACAAAGGTATCAAAATGTGAGGCTCTACTGGAGAATTGTCCATTGTTGTAGCAACTGGATTCTGCCATGATATAATCGTTCAGGGAGCTGTATCTCTCAAATTGAAGAATAATCTGTAACTGGCTAGGAGACTATCCTTGTGATGTTGAGGAGACATTAAATTCTGAATTGATTAAACAGAAATGGCATTGAAAATCCCACAATTACAAGACACACAACAACACAGACCTGCTTTTGCATTTTTGACGCTTTTCCCACAAATTTATTTCACTCAACAATGGTTGCCTTTAACTTCAGTTAAGGGATGCAACTGCTGCCAACGAAGTTGAAGTAGTTACGCATGGGCAGTTAGTGTTTTTTTGGTTGTTCGCTTCGGGACTCACGGGCTCTGGGAAATAAATGCCGGGAATACGGAGCGGGCCTTCGGGTCTCACCGGCTCTGTGGGGGGAAAAAAAGCAGAAACATCGGCCCAGAAATTTGACTCGGAGGCTTGCCGCGGGGGTAAGGATCGCGCGTGATATCACACTCCGCGCCGGCCGTTGTGTTTTGGGCCCACAGGAACTTCGGGTCCTGGGCCTCTCCCTGGTGCCGGCGCGCAGTGTGTGCGTGTCCCGGGGCGCAGTTAGTGCGATGCGACCTCTGGGATCACGTGGGCCATGGAGAGCCAATGGCAGCACACCATCTTTCATTCATAGATTTGACAGGAGACCTGTCAAATCTGTGAATTGAAAGAGACCCCAAAAGAACAGCTAAACCTCAAATAAATTTTTTTAAAAACCATCACATTCATAAAATAACTATAGTTAAATAAATTAACCACTTTAAACAAAAATTTAAATTTTTGAAAAAATTAAATTTTTTAAAAAAAGTTATAAAAATAAACTTACCTTGCTTTAAAGTCTCTAAAAAAGATAAACCTGTTGAAAAAAATTGGCCCAAAAATTAGTGCCGCTACGCGAGAGTACGCACTGTGTACTCTCGCGTATTCTGTCTCCAATTGCCGGTTTTCTGCATGCACTGCGCATGCGCTGAAAACCGGCACTTGGTGAATTCAAAAGGGGGCGGTTCCTAGGTGAACCGCGTGCGCGCTACAGGCTGCGCGCACGCAGTGCACTTAGTGGTTTCAACGCGCAGGTAAGCATGGAAGATTTTAGACATAAAGAAAGGAGGTGTAAGACCCTCTTTTAACAAGGTAAGTACTTAATTAAGTATTATTTTGAATTTTTTTTAACAGGTATATCTTTTTTAGAGACTTTAAAGACAGGTAAGTTTATTTTTATAACTTTTTAAAAGATTTTAAATTTTTTCAAAAATTTAATTTTTTGTTTAAAATGGTTAATTTATTTAACTATACTTATTTTATTAATGTGATGGTTTTTTTTTAAAATTTAATTGAGGTTTAGCTGTTCTTTTGGGGGGGTATAGTATTCATAGCTTTCACAGCCGTGCTGTGAAAGCTATGAATGAAAGATGGTGTGCTGCCATTGGCTCTAACTGAGTCACGTGATCCCACAGCTCGCACGAATTAACTACGCCTGTGGGATACGAAAGCACTGCACAGCTGCTGTCCAGAACATCAAGTTCGTGCGAGCTCGGACTGAAAAAGCCAGCGCGCAGTGAGAGATCGCGGGAAGGCCTTACCCTCGCACGAAGGCTCACTCACTAATTTTTGGGCCATTAAAAATTATACTTAATTAACCACTTACCTTGTTCAAAAGGGGTCTTATGCCTCCTTTTTTCTTGTGTAGAATCTTCCATACTTACCCTCGCGTTGAAACCTGAAAAAAAACCTAAGTGTGCTGCGTGCGCACAGCCTCTAGTGCGCACGCGGTTCACCTAGGAACCGCCCCCTTCGCCATACCGGAAGTGCCGGTTTCCCGCGCATGCGCAGTGCATGCAGGAAACCGACACTTCGTGACCGAATACGGGCGAGTATGCAGCGGGTACTCTTCCGTATTCGGCCGAATTTTTGGGCCATTATCAATATCAGCTTCCAGATTAATGCGCAGAACGGTTCTGCGCAGCGTTGGCAGCAGTCACTCTGTGTTTTAAGACACTGCCTCGTGTTGCAGTGTTCTGCTTCCTTTGATTTCACATTTCCACGATCCGCTCATTGCTTTTTATTCCTCCTCCTTTGCTTTCCATCTGATCGGCCCAATGTCCTATTCTGCTGCAGAGCTGCTCTTTACTGGTGTGGAGCGTTCTCTGCATTTGCCCGCTAGCAGTTGCAGCTCCACCCGCAATGGCTCCGACACAACATCATGCCCCATGTAGGTAAGAGCTGGGCTTTGCTAGCCAGGATGGTATCCTGATTATTGATCATGGGATCACACAGCAACTCTTCACAGTTGCTTGAAATTAAATTGGATTCTGTTTGGCTTTTTTTTCCTGAAAAATTGGCAAATACCCAACCTTAATTCATCTTTTATAACATAAAAAAATAGGAGTTGGCCATTAAGCCCCTAGAGCCTGCTCCACCATTCAATTAGATCATGGCTGGTCTATAACTCAACTCCATTTACCTGCCTTGGTTCCATATCCCTTAATACCCTTACAACCTCAGTTTTGAAATTTTCAATTGACCTAGCCTCAAGAGCTTTTTGGGGGAGAGATTTCCACTACTATTTGTGTGAAGAAGTGCTTCCTGATATCACCCCTGAGCAGCCTAGCTCTAATGTTAAGGTTATCCCCCCCCACTTTGTTTTGGCCTCCCCTACCAGAGGAAATAGTTTCTCTCTATCTACCCTATCAAATCCTTTAATAATCTTAAACACTTCCATTAGATCACCCCTTAATCTTCTATACTCAAGGGAATACAAGCCTAGTCTGTGCAACAATACATTTTAAATGTATTCAATAACAATGGGCATATACTGTAACAAACTCTGCAAATCTCTGCAAACCAGTTAAACTTAATGGAGCTTTGCAGTTCTTTGTTGATTCTGTGTCTATGACATTCACCAGCTTTAATGGTATATATATTTAAACATAAAACACACAGAGCAAATGGGTCCAAAATGATTTGCAACAGTGCACACTCTTGGGCTCTGTTTCTTGATTCAATTGAGTCAATGAAAAGACTAAATCCCTCGACTCGTATCAATTTCATTTGGTACAGATGTTTCCATTTAACCCATGGCTGCTGCTGCACTTCAGCACCCATGTAAATTATATCATCAGAACACATCTTAAATTCATCCAGTCAATAATGAGAATTACACAATATCTAATGGGTTGATGCAATTCTGTAATTACCGCTATAATTAGAAATGTAATATTACTCCGTTTCAAGGATAATTGACTCTAACTGCAGCTACATTGCTGTGGCAAACCATGTAATTTTTTGTACCCTTTGACAGATTTTAAAAAAAATTAAAAATATTTAAAATTAACAATGCAGCCTGTCAGCCACAGGTTTCATAATTATGACAAAGGAGCAACAATATTATTCTAATAGTTCTTCTCTCTTGCAAATGGTTCATTATAGAGGAGTTCGTGCGCATTCTGCACAATACTTTCCCAATTTCCAACACAACCTTACTACCAAAAGCTAACAGCCAATTACCTGAATAATCTGACTGTAGATTTCAATGCCCTCTATTACATTGTGAAACCTATTCAAGTCTAGGCTGTCCTGGAATGTATAAAATGCATGCCATTATTATACGGTTCAGATTCTGAATGTGTTTGCTGTTAAAAGCTATTATCACGCCCACTCTGTACTTTCAGCTGCCATGTTTAAATTTTACTGCCCAAGATATATTTGACAATTTGTTTCTCCGATAATCATAACACCATAGCAATAATTTTGTCAAATTAAAGCGTACAGTGTGTTCAGGCTTGATATGATTTCAATACTCAGTTATTTTCTTTTTACTTGTGACTTAAAATAGTAACATTTCATAAAATTGATCCCCAAAGGTGAGATTGTATTACTTTAGATTAAAAAAAGCACAAAATAAAACCAGGAAATGTGTAGCGGGTTGGCGGTCAGCATCTGAGAGAGATAGATTTCATTTCAGGTATGACCCAGAAAATGAACCTATCTTTCTCTTTCAATTGCATTTGACCTGTTGTGCATTTGCAACGTTTTCTGTTGTAAAGCTTGTTACCATAACTGCACTCTGATTTCATCAGAGATCTAGAAGCTTCCATAATAGAAGACATTTGCTACAAGCGTGAATCATTTTGCCTTGTTTAACCCTCAGACAATGCAGGAAGTCAAGAGTAATAGCTGAGACACTGAAACAAACACTCATGTTTGCAGCAACACATTGATTGAGATGTTAGGAGCAGTTTTGTTCCTATAATAACACCATAGGACTAAAATATACACGCAAAATAAACTTTTAAACAAAATTTAAGAAATTTCAACACTAAGGGTGGACCTTTCAGTGTCTCTCACATAGCAAGTAACTTATTGGAAAATGGTGGGTGCTTAATGAGAGGACAGTTGTGGGCATTGCACATGCGATTTTCCAATAAGCCAACCATTGCATGCAATGCCTTGGTGCAGGGCCTCGGAATGTTCTGCCCTTTATTTCTGCTTATTCTGTCCTCCTTTCCACAATTCTCTTTTCTTTCTCATTTTCCATTTTTTTATGAATTTAACTATTTTTATTATATTTTATCCAACATATCCTAATCTAACTATTCTCACAGATTTTTGATTTAAAAAAAACCATTTTATTTACTTTTCTTTCTGGGCCTCTTATTTTGGAGGTGGGAGACAGATTGTAAAAACGGCCTCAGATTGGCTGCAAATTAGTGCCAAAGGCCAATTCTTTAACTACGTGTAGTTTAGCATTCTGAATTTTGATCTGGTCATAATACAGTCATAATTTTCTTGCATCATCAATGAGTTATCTTGTTGATAGTGGTAGGAATGTGGTAACTAATTTGATTAAATGTACTCTCTTTATGTACAACAATAACAACAATAACTATTTGCATTTATATAGCGCCTTTAACGTAGCAAAATGTCCCAAAGCGCTTCACAGGAGTATTATAAGACAAAAAATTTGACACCGAGCCACATAAGGAGAAATTAGGGCAGGTGACCAAAAGCTTGGTCAAAAAGGTAGGTTTTAAGGAGTGTCTTAAAGGAGGAAAAGAGGTAGAGAGGCAGAGAGGTTCAGGCAGGGAATTCCAGAGCTTCGGGCCCAGGCAACGGAAGCACGGCCACCAAAGGTTGAGCGATTATAATCAGGGATGCTCGAGGGCAGAATTAGAGGAGCGCAGATATCTTGGAGGGGGGGCGGGGTTGTGGGGCTGAAGGAGATTACAGAGATCGGGAGGGGCGAGGCCATGGAGCGATTTGAAAACAAGGATGAGAATTTTGAAATCGAGGTGTTGCTTAACCGGGAGCCAATGTAGGTCAGCGAGCACAGGGGTGATGGGTGAACGGGACTTGGTGCGAGTTAGGACACAGGCAGCCGAGTTTTGGATGACCTCAAGTTTACGTAGGGCAGAATGTGGAAGGCCAGCCAGGAGTGCGTTGGAATAGTCAAGTCGAGAGGTAACAAAGGCATGGATGAGGGTTTCAGCAGCAGGTGAGCTGAGGCGGGGCGGAGACAGGCGATGTTACGGAGGTGGAAATAGTCGGTCTTATTTATGCTTCGGATATGTGGTTGGAAGCTCATTTCAGGGTCAGATACGACACCAAGGTTGCGAACAGTGTATTCTTACTTTTCTATCTTGTTTACCTGCCTGCGTTTCAACATTTGTTGCAGCTCTTCCATTCTACACAGGTATGTCATTGCTCATGGTTTTACTTTCAAACTGTGATGCTTGCAAACACAGAAAACAGGGCAACCTTGTGTTGCCTTTTGCCTTTGCATGGTATGGATGCTGAAAAGGAAAACAGTTTTCCTTTAACCCTTAAAAGATTGAGAGAAAGACAGATCTTTTAAGGCAAGCATGCTGAATAAACATTTTATGTGAAATGTTGTTGCCACAGATGCATAACTCCCTCAACCTGTTGTGTTGTCGCATTCTGTTTTGAACAAAGAAGTGAGGCATGTATTTTAACACCGGGCCACAGAATGCGAGGATAATGAATGTTTCAAGATTCTGCTTATCTGTACACTTAATTCATCTGCTGCTGAAACCCTTATCCTCGCTGACCTACATTGGCTCCCGCTCCAGCAACGCCTCAATTTAAAATTCTCATCCTTGTTTTCAAATCCCTCCATGGCCTCCTCGCTCACAATCTCTGTAACCTCCTCCAGCCCTCCAACCCTCTGAGACCTCTGCGCTCCTCCAATTCTGGCCTCTTGCGCATCCCTGATTTTAATCGCTCCACCATTGGCGGCTGTGCCTTCAGCTGCCTAGTCCCTAAGCTCTGGAAATCCCTCCCTAAACCTCTCCGCTTCTCAACCTCTCTGCCCTCCTTTATGACGTTCCTTAAAAGCTTCCTCTTTGACAAAGCTTTTGGTCACCTGTCCTAATATTTCCTTATGTGACTCAGTGTCAAATTTTGCTCGATAGCGCTCCTGTGAAGCACCTTGGGATGTTTTACTAAATTAAAGGCGCTATATAAATGCAAGTTGTTGTTAGTCTCCCATTTTGCCGTCACAGTCTCTGACTCATAATAGTGGCCAGAGCCATTCCACTGTCCTGTGCTGATGGTAGTCTCAGGTAATCGCTTGGGATTAGTGGTAAACAGTAATTTGGCAACCCAACTCCAAGAAGGCATTGTCACTGCAGCTGGTAATATATTTGGAGTTACCTCTACTGCTTAGCTTGGGTCTGTGCTGTATTTGTATTTGTGTTGTGGTGAAGCCTGGAATGGCAGAAACCCACTTTGGTAATTGTTTGGCTTAGGATGATCTTTAATTTAGACATTTTAAATGATAGTTCAGGATTATTTCTATATTATTTCGAGCATGATGGTGTCAATTATTTCTTTAAGGAATGGAGTAGTCTACTGTAAAATCCAGTATTTAAGTCAACCTTGTATGTTTATTGTATTGAGAGGGTTTACAATGAGAACCAAATACAGATTTTTATATTCGATTTTGCAATATTTCATGTGTAGTGAATTATGATTCTTAATTTTCTTCAGTTTTACACAGACCAACTGAATGATCATCTTGAAGAGAAGCCCTTTAAAAATTGTAGCATATTCAGCGATTAATGAAAGGATATAGATATAAACGACATTCTATTCAGAAAATCCAGTTTATAAATTATTACCTGCATTGACTGACTCTTACTCATGTGATGGAAATTTTTCAATTATTAGACATAAAATGTAGTTTCTTTAACCCTCTGGGATTAGATTTCATTTTGATCTTACTATATAAATATGTATTTCATATTTATATAGCCAAATTGGATGTTGAAGAGTTGTATTATAGAATGACTCCAAAATGCTCCAGGAGTATTCAAATATTTCTACTCAGAGTGTTAAAATAGAATGATTTGTATGTATTTTATCTGAGCAAAATCTTGCAGTATATCACTTGGTGAAAGTTTTTTTAATTAACATATTTTAAGTGTGGGTGAAGTTTGGTAGTTAAACTAACACACCGTTATAATGTAACTAGAGCCGCCTTGTTGTAAAGTAAATTTTGAATTAATTTTAGTTACTTTATTACTGCTCATCTGTTTTTGTTGTATACACTTAAAAAAAAAAAAAAATTCTATCCTATTCTCATTATCCTTTACTCTTCTTATTGGAGGCAATGAGCCATCCAGTGGTCGGAACTCCCCTCTCCCTATTCGGCCAGACAGCAGGCCTCTAACACCATCTTTTGTTCAGGCCCCTAAACATTTCCATCTTCCAGGTAGGAGTTAAACCACATCAGTGTCAGTGTTGCAGTAAAGGCTATAGCTATGTCTTTATCTCCATGTCCTGTCTCCATCTCGCTTCACAGATTCTTTGGATGCTATTTTTCAATCTGTGCTCACACTTAAAAAACAAGCCTATGAAAGCACTCACTAACACAGGCACCCTGTAGAAAGTGTGGGTTGTATACAGATCACCTGACTGCTTTTACAGTGTGGTTATGTATAAAAGACATGTTGACGTCTATTGGAATTTGTACCCATCCAATTTGGTCTGAAGATTTCTAAAACGGATTTGAAAAGATTGTGTTTTTAAATAGGAATCCAATTCTTTGTTTTATATTGTGCAGACATTAGTTGTTAAGATTTTGAAAGTTTTGAATGAATGTTCAGCAACAGACATTAAAACTCGAACCATAATCCCTATCCTGCCTCTGTCCCTTTTTGGATATGACAGAAAGCAGCAACCTAATCTCTATCCTGTATCTATCTTTACATCAAAACTCATATAAACTGTACACACTGACTTCACCTGACGGTCTGCTACTGAGCCTGGTCAGCATGGAGCAAAACTATAGCAGCAATGTCTGAGACACAAATAATGGACTACACAGGCAGTATATTTTCAATGCTTGTACATTAACCACTCTGTAGGCCTGGATCTGTCAACTGACTGTACACAGATTTAATATAGGTCTTTGTAAACCATTTTTGTGTGCAGTGAAGATGCATCAGGTTTATAGGAAAATCAGAAAATCCTAAACAGTTATTGTAGATCCCAGTTCTAAGCTATGTGAATGTGGACGTATTAGCAGTATTTAAATGTAGCCTGACTACAATGTAGATGTGCTGGTCTCTTGTGGGTTTGTTCTATAAATGGACACAAGGTATGGCACCAAAAGACTACTATTTATAAACATGTGTGTAATTAATAAGAATATAAGGCATACATGGTAAATGGAGATACATTGCTTATAGGACAAATAATTTCAGTATTGGCTGCATAAGACTGTACTGCAGTTGTGGACAGATGTTTGACACACAGAAGTGAAGGGGAGCTGATATTAAAGCTGTAGGATGAGTGGTGGACAAGTCTCAATGACCCTGATTAAAAACTGATTTACTTTGTATCACACAAGCCATATAACATGCAAGGGAATACACTGCAGCGGGGCACAGAAAATGGTACAACAAAATATTATTGATTTGAGCAGATCAGCTGGCAACACGGGCAAAGGTAGGCTTTTGGCATAGTGCAGTAATTTTTGCTGGGATTATACATTGAGAAGGTTTACATGACAAATGAAGACCCATGTGAAAATATATTTATGTCACCACATAAATTCACAGAATGACAATCACAATCTATTCACATAAATTATTTTCATACTACGCAGATCATTATTTGATGAAAGCAGATTGTGTCTTTCAATTGTGTTTTCCTCCAATTTTCCCCTCTTGTCATGATAGTTCTCGGGTTAGGGTACGGTCCAGTTTTCCTCCAGTAGCTTCCCTAAGTGGCCATTCTTGCTTGACGGTGAGTGTCAGCAGAGTATTCCCCCCGAGGGAGGCATCAAGGCCAAGCAGAAACCTGTCCTCGCCTGACATTCCCACGCACGCACCTTGGGAATTTTGGGTAGCATTCGGGAAAGGTAACCCCTCCCCTAGTTCAGGGACGCACAGACTGATTACGGCACCCCGTTATCCCCGCCTGATTGAGATCAGCTAACTAAGCACAGACTGGGGACCGAGACTGGCACCTTCAGATCTGCATGCCTCAGTTTCAAAATCAGGATTTGTTGTTCCAAGGAAAGTTATTGTACGTGTAGAGAATTTTGCATGAGAATGAGAGCATTAGAGAGGGTGCGGAGGAGATTGACGAGGATGTTGCCAGGACTGGGGAATTTTAGCTATGAGGAAAGATTGGATAGGCTGGGGTTGTTTTCTTTGGAACAGAGGAGGCTGAGGGGAGACTTGATTGAAGTGTATAAAATTACGAGGGGCCTAGATAGAGTGGATAGGAAGGACCTATTTCCCTTAGCAGAGAGGTCAATAACAAGGGGGCATAAATTTAAAGTCATTGGTAGAAGGATTAGAGGGGAGTTGAGGAGAACTTTTTTCATCCAGAGGGTGGTGGGGGTCTGGAACTCGCTGCCTGAAAGGGTGGTAGAGGCAGAAATCCTCCTCACATTTAAAAAGTACTTGGATACGCGCTTGGAGTGCTGTAACCTACAAGGCTACGGACCAAGAGCTGGAAAGTGGGATTAGGCTGGATAGCTCTTTTTCGGCTGACACAGACACGATGGGCTGAATGGTCTCCTTCTGTGCCGTAAATTTCTATGATTCTATGAATTGAGATTGCCCTAAGCTGAAGAAAGGAGCTGTGAGAACAAGCTAGGGCCAAAGCTAGAAAACTGCAAGACTTCACAAGCAGAGTCACTGAGACATAATGAACAGACAGGCTAGTGCACCAAGATGCTGTTGAGACTCTGGATAGTTTGTTGGTGCCATAGTATCAAATTTGCATCCCTCAAAATCCACTCTTAAAATAGAAACTCTTGACCTCCACAAGGACCAGTTCTGCTGCCCGTCTGAGGAAAATTCAATATTGCCCTGACTTCTTCTGCTGGAATATAACGAGATGATATCAAAACATTTCCCAGCTGCAGACAGCAAAGATAATATATGAATTAAAATAATCAAATGATGATACAGAAATAGGTACGGTCTGTTTGAGATGGCAATGATGAAGTAAAATGACAATAAGCCCAGGTCTTTGTGTTTTTTTTTTTACCATTCTGACACACAGTTACTTCCCCATTAGAAAGTACAATTCCCAAATTGAAAACCAAATTTCAAATTGACAAATTTTCTTGGCACATCCATGCACTGAATTGATCAACCGGAAGGATGCAGGCACACTAAAGAATCTTGTGTCGTTGTTTCAGATCTCGCCCAGCACATTGCGTTTTCTGTGTGTTTTATGTTCATTTGACATATCAGCAACAATAATGAGGCTGCAATACTCCACGACCCAGTGTTCTGCTTCGAGCAGTTTATTATTGAAGTACATCACTCACGATCAAGTTTGAGAGATTTCTCTGAATGAATATAGTGTAGACTGATAATCCCAAATCATTTATTTTGTTGATCTCAGTTCCTGCCAGTTAGAGCTGGAAAGGTAAGATTTGTATCAGACTATTTTAAACTTGTTGACTTTGATCTACTCAAGCACTGCTTCTAAAACTCTGAGAGCTGTCAGACATATAAGTGTTAATGATTAAGATGTTGGCTAATTTAAAACAGTGTCTAATCAAACCTCCTCCAAGCTGAGTTCACCGTTGTTTTACTCACACTGACCTTGCCCAATGACACAATGGCTGCCTAATAACATATTAGCCCTACGCAGTGACACACTATATCTGCCTGGTGTCACACTGACCTGGTCTAATGTCATACCAATGTTGCCAAGTACGAGCATGTCTTGTGCTGCACTAAACCTGTCCAGCAACAAACTAATCCCGGCCTGCACCATACAGACAATTCCCGGTTACATGCTGAGCCTGCACTTGACCATACTGTTCCTGCCAAGAGTTGTACCAGCCCTGCCCAGTGATTTAATGATCCTGCCTGATGCTGTACTGAGCTGGACCAGTCACGTACTGAGCCCACCTGGTGTTGCGTTTACCCTGCACAGTGACACACTGAGCCTGCATGGTACGGTACTAACCCTGCCTAGTGCTATAATGAGCCTGTCTTGGAGCTAGACCAAGCCTACCACAGCCCATCCCATTTCAAATGATGATGGCACTCTTCACATTACATACACGTCAGTGATCCTGAATATATTCATCTAAATCCCTGGCTAGGACCTTGTGATGCAGAGCACAGGTTACTCAGCATCATTTTTAATTAAACTGTGTTTTGACTTCTATCAGTAAAATGGCGGTGCTCAATAGATGGCACTTCAAACAGGATGTGGGCTGAATAATGTACTTAAATGAAAAACTTTAGAAGCAGAAACTCTGTGCGGCATTCAATGCTTCATGTAAAAAGTGGAAATCTCAATCATAAATTGTTGCCATTATCCTTGTTCTGATTATTCATATATTGAAGTATTTGCAGTGTCGGTGTCCACACAAGTGTTTTGCTGTGTTGTTGCTGAAGCTGATTGTTGGCATCAGATGGTTATGAGACCAAATCCTAGAATTAACACTAACATGTCACATTGACGTTTGCCCTTATTTGTGTTGCATCCTGTATTAGATCACTCTGCCTTTTGAGCTTTGCTTGGTATTAATATCAGAAAGGATTCATTTTCTAATGGCATTATGTAATAATTAATAAGCTGTTTAACTTTCTTCCCGCAGACCAAGGGACTAATATATACAGAAAGCCTCCTATCTACAAGCAATATGGTACAGTTCCTTTCTCCTTTGTTTTTGACTTCTGATAACTTGGTATATTATTACAGAACTGAATTCTCCTCTCTACTCTTCCTCCATTAAATAGCTAATTGAATGTATTTTTCCTGAGATATTAGCTCTGGTGAAGGTTAAGAATCTCTTGCTGTGTTAGTTGCTCGATTAGATGGTAGCTAAAGTGATTTGCTTCATAGTTAGATGGTTATGAGACCAAATCCCAGAATTAACCAGAAGTCAAATCCAGTGTGAAGAGTTTCGGTAATTTTCAATGAAGAGTAATACTTTTGTCCACCTCAGCTTAGACTGCTTCCCTCTCACCAGTCAAGTGGTGTTGGCAGTCTTGGAGAAGTCTGGAGCCTTCTTAAGCATTGTCCAACCTAATAAGGACACTACAGACAACATGAAGGTGGGCAGGATGGAGTATTAAGTACAGAAACATTTTTGGGAGAGAGGAGTTTGGTGCATTTTCTTTTTTACTTTCACCAGTGCTGGAGAATGGAAAGCTTTTCCAGTTTGGATCGGGTGTCAGCATCAAGCATCAAAAGAGCACCTTACTGCACCAGTGTGAATTTTTTCCATTTACATGCTTTTGCTACCATATTGTCTCCCTGGGCAAGATTACTAATTCAGTCTAAATGTGTGCCTAATTATGGACAGCTTGTGGTCCAGACCCAAGCTCACTCGGAACTAGATTGAGGTTGCCAAACTCATTTCACCAAGAGCTTACAGCCAGCAGAGGGAGGAAACTTTCACAGTCTGGGATGGATTCATACCTTGGTCCCATAGGTAAAAATCTAGTGTGTTAACTGGCTGCACCACTCAATATCCAATTCATCATTTTGAGAAAAATTACTGTTTTTCAGATTTGAATAGAATTGTTCATTGTACTTGTTTCCATCCATTTATTGTATGCTTCAAAGTTGATATCAGATCCATCTCCTCGTTTTCTCATCATTCTTTTTTATTGTTTTGCTCATTTCCATGATTCTACCTCACCCTTCCATTAATATGTGCCTGCCTTGTTTTCCCACTAACAACACGCATATTAATGTGTAAGTACTGTTTGAAGTCATGCTGCTCATGAATTTCCTTAACCTGTAGGTCTTTCTAAATAAGATCTAATTAGTCATAATGTGTCTGTTCTGCCAAATGTAAATGGCAGCAGATTATTGTTACTGGAAAGTTTAAGTAATATAAACTCTTCATAGTTAACATTTAACTTTTTAAAAAGAAACAAATTGGATAAATTGACGAATTGAAGAAAAACCTCATCAGGCTTTTTCAATTTTTAAATTCAAATTCAATTTTAAAATCTACATTTTATCTGGAAAAATAGAGAGAAAATTCATCAATCCCACACTCCCAGTCGCACTCAAAGGGAATGTGGATCAGATAATCAGCCTTACAGTATTGCAGAACCATCTTTCACCTGTACTCTCTGAGTATGGCTTCCCACTGGAAGCATGGGATTGATGAATTTGCTAAAGTATGGAAAACTTTTTTTTTTAAATTCCCTCTCCCCCAACATACACTGTTCCCTAGTGCCAGCATTCTGTTGGTGGACGCAGGGCACACCAACTACTTACCCATTAACCACCCTGCTGTTGGATACAGTGTTGACCTTTCAGTAATAAAGGATTTTTTTTCCATTTTTGATAAACCAGCCTTTTTCCAAGCAACTAAAAACTGTATTCTGTACCACAATAGTAATTGATTTATACCACAATAAAGAATTACATATGTTAGCAGCACAACATAAAATAGCAGATTTTATCTTATTTAATTAATGGATTGGTGTGGAAATATTGGAAGCCTCAAAGGATTTTCCACCAGGGGGCACTAGCAACCTGTTAGATCGGCATTGGAAAGCTGTTTCCTGTCCTGACATCTCTAAGACAGCGTTAGCAGGGCAACCAGACAATCTTACATTTACACTCAGACATCTATTCATGAAAGCTTCATTAGTTCAGATACTGCTGCAGGAAAACACTTTGACCTCTTACTAAGCTTGCAACTAGAATTTTTTTTAGTATTATTATGAACTAAATCAAATAAAAATAGTTGCTCTAAGCAATACCAGGTGTGCTCCAAGCGTAACATAGCAGCAGTGTTACACCTCACGGCTAGATTGAACACAGAAGCCTTTTGACTATTACTCATGACCAGAAGAACTCCTCATGAATCACTGAGCTACATCTTTGGTTAGTTCTGAAATTGGCTGACAGGACTTTTTTTTTAAATTTGGAAACCAAGGCCCATAGTACAGGACACCACTAAGGCTGAAAAAAGAGATGAAGTAAATCAGCAGGCAGTGATGAGGGGATATGAAGCCTGAAGGTTGTAAGCGGAAAGAGGTACTGAGGGAAGTATGGATTTCCACAGTTTTGCGATCCTGAGAAAAATTGAGTTTGATTTGGAGACTCCAATGAGTCTTGATTTCAACAAAGTGCTGATGTAGGGAAGAGCCACCAACTGCAGCACAGATAGGAAAATTTAAGAGTAAACTAAAGGGTAAATTAACCAATCCGGTGCTCTACCTGCGGGGAGTTGATTCAAAGGGACTGTGGTTAGAGAGTCAGCACTACAGCCTTGTCTCCAACCCACAAGTGTGATTCCCTGCTGGGAGTTTGGGGTTGGAAAATATAATATTAGATAGCCATGAACATACCTTGGGTGCGAGGGCAAATAGCAGTAACTTGTTTCGAGTGGCACTGTGCCAGATCTTGTCAGAAGTTTTGGAGAGGCCCAAGACAAGGACAGATGGTTCACCAAATTGTTGAAGAACAGAATATCTTCGTCAACAAGATTACCAACAGAACAGCTATGTTATAAGCCATATTGGCGTTTATTGATTAGGCCAGAATTTTCAAGCTGATGGGTAAGTTGGCAATTCAGAACAGCTTCCATCATCTTAGAAAGTACTGTTGCAAGGGCGATAGGGTGGTAGTTAGAAGGTTAAGGAGGATCACCTTTCTTTGTAATAGGTGAATATAAGCAAATTTCTAAGGACAAGGAAATGAACTAGGAGAAGATAGGGTAAATGCAGAGGCACAGATCTAGAGAACACAGGGACAGACACCATCAGGACTAGACGTGTTAATGGAGGTCAGAGAGCAGAGGGTTTGCCAGGCTTGGCAGGAATAAGATGATGATAGTCAAAATGGACAAATAGAATAGCACGATGGAGTGGGCATAATGAGATATAAGCAACATCTTTCAGAGGTGGTTCATTGTTTCTTGTTAGATTAAATAAGTACACTTACATTAACGGGTAAGCTCATTGATCCTGCGCCCCCAATGAGGAACCATGTTCAAAGAAACTGTGGATTGGAGATAGGGCTGCAACACTGTATCATTGATTTTCCAATCTGCATTCCCTTCGAATGTATCTCCTCGCTGTGAGCCTGGGGGTTTTCTCTTAAATGAAAAATGCCCTCACACTAGCCAACATCTTAAAGTAATCATTATTGTGCTTTGTGTAAAAAATTTCTATGTCAGCTGAAATTTTTAAAAAGAATTCTACATGTTACGCTGTACAAAATTAATGGCTATGTTCAATTAAATTAAGACAGAGTACGTAAATCACATGTGCTAACTAAAGTGAGTAATGAGGCTTGCAGACAGCAGTGTAGGAATTACTTCTAAATCTAATATATAAGCCATACTGAATAGCAGGTCCTTCAATATGAGGTCTCATATAAATTTCACCTTAAATGTGCTGCAGTTCTTTCCATAATGGCTTATCATATTTTCTATTACAACTAACCAATTATAAAATATTTAATATGATGATTTAGTCGCAAAACAGTGTGGTGACTTTATGCCAAAGAAATATGATTTTTATTTGTAATGAAGAAATGTCACTAATGCTACACTGATTAGCAGAGGGTGCTGAAAGCCTACAGCAGGCTGGTAGGAAAGCCCAGTCTATTTCAGACACAGTAACACGTGCTGGGTTCCCCCTGGTTGCCACTCTAGACGCAGCTACAATGGCAGCACAACTCAAGACAGGCGTGGAAATCATCAAGTCATCCAAGTTCCCAGCTGCCCAGGCTCCAGATCCCGATCAAACTTCTGAGGTGGAGACTGACTACTGGCCAGGTCCGGGTACCATAGGTATGATGAAAAGCCTGACAAATGGGCCTTGCAGTTCGTTAATTTTTTTTTAAACTTTCTATTTTCTCAGGTCAAAGATAATAATGTAAGTTTGTCAGGATAACCTTGCCAAAACTAAAATCTTAAAGGTGACTTTTCCAGCATTTTAAAATTTCTCTTTTTTTTTGATAATACAGTACTACTAATAATTTAAAAAAGATATACTCTAAATAAAAAAATAACGAATCTCAATTCACATGACTTAGCAAACAGGGTTTTCTGTTGCGACCAGCGTTTTCATTGATACATTGTCATATGTCATGAAGTCATATTGTGCAGGTAGAAGATGAAGACTCCAGTGCAGCACCATTTAAATTCTTATTTAACTGGATTTCATTGAAACTGACTAGCTGAAGTAGATGTCTATCGCAAGAAGTAGCCAGAAATGTTCTTAACGGAAAGTGCCACTCTTAATTATCCTGGAGGCTGAATCAGACAATGGCAGCCATTCTTTCGTTTGGCACTCCATTTAGCAGCTAGGCCGAGCACTGTCAACTCTCTCCAATGAGATGGTGAGTTCAAGTGACAAGCAGCCTTGGAACTCAAACTGCTTTCTCTTGAGATGGGAGTCAACATTTCAGCAGCTATAGTTGTCCAATTTATAGTTTAGCTGGACCCAGTACACCTTGTATGCTAAAGGCGTACAAGCAGTGCTATTAATCAAAAACTCTACAATTGCATTGGCCAGGTACCATTGAGGTTAAGCTGATCACTTCACAGTGGCACACTTTGAGACCTAACAACCACACCTAAAATCAATTCCCGCAGAGCTACTAGGTGAGATTTTTTGTTGGAATGGCGTGTCTCAATTCAAGAAGTAAAATGCATTTTCTTGAAAATCCAGGAGGTGGAAGGTCATTGGGAGGGTAGCCTTTGACTGTTTATGTTGGTGCAGGCCCAGGTGACGCTGCAGCACTGAGACATGGTGTTCAGCAGTTCACTGCAAGCCTCCTGCAGGATGTAGTGTTGCTGTCAACCCTTCCTTTAAACTCCTGGCTTAAAGGGGCATTCTGTTCATAAAGCAATGCGTGACAGATCTATTTTTCATTTATGTGCAGACGATGCAAGAATATAACTCATATTGGAACGCATCATTTGCATCTAATGTCATTACATTGAAAATGGTGTGCGGTTCTTCCGACTTATCTATCTTTGCATCTATGAAAAAATAAGATTTGTCAAACAGTGTTTCTCTGTGATAACACTGTCCTTTTAAATATATCAGTTTGAGGGCTAGCCTTCCGTCCTCTAATGTCCTTTGGTGTTTCTCCTTACTAGGTGAACACCTGTTGAAACTCCCATCAGGAATACTGTCACAAACAGATCATCTTAAAAGTAGAAGCATCTCAGATTTCTCATTCTCATTGTAGATGGCTTCAGTTATCTAGGCTCTGCAAGTATTTAGATGGTCTGCACTGTGGATTGATTTAAAGGTTTTTAATATTGGAACTTAAATCAATTAATGTCTGTAAAATTGGTCTTCCAGATCATAGTGTACTGTCCCCAAAGTTTTCTTTTCAAAAGTCTCCAACAATCTGGTTGACTGTTTCCGTACATCACCATCACTGTGAGTCTGTCTGGTGCCAGTCAGTTGACCTAATATAATGTTTCATGTGTCAATGCACTTTGTTTTTCTTTGTTTTTTGGAGGAGTTTAACAGTTTTTCCCCCAACTTCCTTCAAACCACTGATTTCCTTCATAAAATATGACAGCAGTCTCTCTCCAGTCCGATTAATGTGGTTGGAAAAAGAGACTGGTGAAGTTTATATAAAACACAAGCCATGTTTTATCTTGGCCCAAAACTCTTTACTGAGTCTTTAGTACAGACTAAAACAATTCTATTTTAGATTTTAGCTCAGATTTTTGAAGCAGAATTATGGTAGGAAAAAGGAAGGTTCTGCCACCCAGCCATCCTCCAAATTCATGAACTGTTTCAGATGTGTTCTGTGACTTTAGAACAAAAATTTTGTGTTTTACTTTTTTTTCCATCACCATTAACAAACAGTTTGCTGAATGGACACCCAAAGTTGTTATTCACTGCTCTTTACACACCTGAGAATATTGTATTTGACTCATCCTGACCCACATTGGCTTCAAACCTGTGCAGCAGCTAAAACACAGTAATTCAGCACGGTGAGAGGTGTTTTGGTGAGTCGATTGCAAATTCATCACAAATCACTTGGCCAATATTCTAACTGCACATGCCACTAAATAGCATGTTGAGTTTTTTTTTGGTTGGGGGGGTGGTGGGGTTATAAATTCCTGGTGATTTTTGCCCCTAACTTTGAAGCCCTGAAGAAATCAGGAAAACACAAGATGTTTCCAGGTATGTTTGTTTAGGTTTAGTGTATTTTGGATCATAAAGGGCGTTTGTTCCTTAAATTAGGGTCACTGTGTGGACAATTCTACCTCCCCATTTATGCTGGAAGATGGGTGGTAGGCAAACAAAAATGTTACAAACATAAGTATGCCCATTGGCCGCCTGAGGCAAGCATGACTCAATTAATGGGTAGCCAGCGCTCTCAACTGGATCAGACAGAAGCCTTATTTAAATTGTGGTCCTACGCCCATCATAGGACCTTGATCCAGTTTTCATGGACTAATGGGTGGGCATGCCCGCACATGTCCTGTCCATTAGTCCCTGGCATTGAGCAGCCTAACCAGTGGTCCTTAAAGGGACCACTGCAGGTCACTCCAAGAATGGGCCAATTTTCTTTTCTACTTTTATTCTTGTGACACCAGGAGGAAGACTCCTACTCCTTCTGGCCCCACAAAAATACTCTGGCCTGCTGTCGGGCTCTGTGTTTCTTGATTGGGAGAAAAAGTTATTAAAATCCGTTGAACTAGTTCCTCTCTAAAATCTGGTCAAATAGTCCTCTCAAAGGATCTTCTCAATTGCGGCTAAGCCATCAAGATGATTGTGGGCTTCATCCCTCTACAAAGCCTGCATCCCCGTCAATATATATTATTACAATCCTCTGAAGCTGTATTTTGTGACTACCAGGAACAGACAGGAGGAGAGGGACTGAGCGAGAAGAAGAGGATGAGGAAAAACTCAGACGTAGACAACTCCAGGAGGAGCAACTCAGCAAAGTATGACCGACTCGTGATATCTAGAGCTGTTAGAATGTGCTATTAAAAGAATGGTATTTTTATCTCCTAAATTTACCATTCATAACATTGACGAGGTTAAAGAAACAAGCAAATCTATAACAGTTACTCTACTGTTTCATGACTGGTGCAGTATCAATAATTAGTTTGTGTGTGCGTGTTTGTTTTGTGTGTCTTGTTCATTGGTATTGGGCTGATGTAAAGAGGAGGCTGAGGCAATTCTGTCTGACTTTCAGCCTACCTTTCAGATTTGTATGTATTATTTTTGAATTTTTTGGTTTATCTATTTATTTTTCTTTAAACAATCTGCTGTCAGTTGCATTTTTCCCTTCCTGTGGTTCAGTTTAATATTTGTTGCATCATCTCTGTGATGTCATCAATGTACCTTTAATGAAAATGTACTAGTAAACCTCAGGATGTCCCAAAGCACTTTTCCAGCCCCATCTGCCCTCTCAGGTGGACATAAACGATCCCATGGCACTGTTCAAAGAAGAGCTGGGGAGTTCTCCAGGTGTACCTGGTCAACACTGATCCCTCAACCAACACCTAAAACAGATGATCTGGTTATTTATTTCATTACTGTTTGTGGGACCTTGTGCACAAATTGGCTGCCACGTTTCCTACATTACAACAGTTGCTACACCTCAAAAGTACTTCTTTAGCTGTAAAGCGCTTTGAGATGTCCTGAGGTTGTGAAAGACGCTATACAAATGCAAGTCTTTCTTTTTTTCCCCCTTTCGTTTAAGCATTCCGCAGCACAATTAAGAATCTAATAAGACAGGCCGCTTTACACAGACTGCTACCAGTCAAAGTTGCTGATGTTCTCCTTTCGTATTGCTTGGGTTAATGGAAAGGAAATGATTCTTAATCAAAATAGCATTGTTTGTCTTGTATTCCTGCCCACAACATACCACTGCTCATGTTTGTACTCTGCTTGGTTGAAACAGTTCAAAGTAAATTATGTTCCAAAGGGGACATTGTCCACCGGGAAAATCGAGCAATGTTTAGCTAAACTCAGCGCAATAATTCCTCCTTACTGAAGCTGCATTAGTTGCTATTCAGAAATATTGGTTTATTTATTTCTGTAATTATCTATTGTAATTGAACAGATCCAGTCAGGCCTTGGGAAGCTGATCCTGAAGGAAGAGCTGGAAAAGGAGAAGCAAGCACGCTTGGCCTCTCACACTCTCTCTGCAAACCCTCAATTCAGACATCGTTATGATTCAGCAGGGAATGCATGTAAGAATCGAAATCTTTCATTAAACGTGTGAGATGGATGGCTTCTTTATCAATTCTTCATTCTTTGGCGTGGGTCTCTGCACAGCTGGACTGTTTTTGTGTTACCTTCTGCCGAGCTTCACTACATTACAAGGTTGCCTTTTTATATACTTCATATTGTGATGTTTTATGTAGTTCCAAGCAATTTGGTCTACGTAAAACACTTTCTGATGATCAATATATGTAGTGGAATATTTTTAATTAGATATAATTCAATGCATCAGAAGTATGTGGATTGTTGGGATCTTTTGATTAGTTGCATAGACATTATTAGAAATTGATTTAGAGGTTGTAGCAGCCAGTAACAGGATTTCCCAAAATTAAAAATGGCCTTTGATAATCAGTGAATCACTGCTGAATAATGTTAGCTCCATGTTAGAAAACAATCTCCAGTGGTGGATGGGCTTTGTGCTGTTTTCAGTGAGATGATGATCTATCCCAGTCTGTCTGGAGGAGACATCAAAGTGAAGGCTAGCCACATTGCACAGGAAGACACTGAGGCAGAAGGAGAATCACCCCAAGCCACCCTCTGGAACATTAGTATTGACAGGAACTTTGGGAGCAGGTTGCCTGTCCACCCTTTTGACAATAGACTGGTAGGTGCGAAAGAGCCTGAAAAAATAGGGAAGGAGACAGTTGCTCCATCCTGCACTTAGCCATGACCTGGCAACTTATTCTGTGTGTCTGCTGATGTTCAATGCATAAATTAAAGCTTCCCTAAGGCTTTGTGGACTAGGTTGAGAGTATCTAACGTAGCAGCAGTCATAACATCGAGCATTACTTTCCCAAACACTAATCTTCTTGAACGCTTCCACGTTGCCTTTTTGAAAATCACTGATAATTAAGAATTTACTGAGACTGCTATTGTGATGGGAGATCTGGTAAAAGGCTTTTATGAAGCATTACAACCCCGCTGAAGGAAATCCAAAGTGTTAAGCCTCTAATTCTAATGAAAAGTCTTTGATTCATAAAACAGGCACTCAGAGTGCTCCAGGGTGTGTTTTCTCTGTTCACAGTTTAATATAATGCAATCACTGAGCGCTTTCGTTTATTGCTTTAAGCCTGTAATCCCTGAATCTAAATACAATGAAAATTATCCCCGCACTAAAGGAATGGGTGCTGCTGACTTCATTTTTACTCACCAAAAGGCGGTTGTACTTTTTTATATATAACAATACAAATCATAAGATGGCAGCCCTAACTTCAATTCTGCCTTTAGATTATATGTATTGTACTCTGATGGAAATAAACAGTAGCAGCATGGGGAAAAGACACTGTGATCAATAAGGAACAGAATTCTTTAATACCTAAGTTTCATGCTTCAGCCCAATCTTCAAAAGATTTCCGTTGAATTTCTATCCACCCTCCAAAATAGTTTACTGTTAACATGGGAACTAAGCAGAAATCTTTCAGAGTTGGAACATTGGAGCCCAGGAATAGAATCTACTGTTAAGGTAATCAATAAATCTATGAGATCATTTACCTTTGAAGTAAGGAATTTTAATACCGAAACCAGCTCAGTAAAAATGTTTTAGAGGGCATCTTCATTTGTTCTTTTGTTGGAGTCGGTATTGTTTTGATGATGTTTGCTCCTCTAGGATTCCATGACCTCTTCTGCAGCAACTTGGTTTGTTTGAGCTGTACATAGTCCCGTGCTTAACTGGCCAACCATGTTTTTATTATAGGAAATCAACAGTGATTACACTGAAAAGGTTATTTGGCCAATTTTCCTGTCCTCCAGTCGCCTCAGTATAAGCCAGGTGGTGCATTAGAGAAACATAGAAACATAGAAAAATAGGAGCAGGAGTAGGCCATTCGGCCCTTCGAGCCTGCTCCGCCATTCAATATGATCATGGCTGATCCTCTATCTCAATACCATATTCCCGCTCTCTCCCCATACCCCTTGATGCCTTTTGTGTCTAGATTGTGTCATTGATTTGCAGGCACCTAACCTGACCTCCAGTGAACCTGACTGTTTTTCCAGGTTCAGCTAAGTTGAATGTAGTGGGCAGGTGCCAGGTAGGACTACTGCCTTGGATTGGGTGCTTGCGTCAAAGTGGGGCGGAAAATTGTGTGCAGGTCCAGGCCAAGCCCAGGTGCTGACTGATTCTGACAGCGGCAAAATCATCTCCGTCCACACAATACACAATTACTGTGCCAAATAATTTATAAAAGTAACACTTACCTTAGCTAAATGGAAGTTTCGGGATGACACTTTACAGATCTTTCAATCTGAAGGCAAAGCCCCATAACTCCAACTAATTAATGCTATTATGATTCCTACGTAAAACTGTGGGGAATAAGCTTCAAATAGACTTGACTATGGATACAAAGCATTCACTTCTCAGAGATAATTCATCCTCAGTCTCTATGTGCATCCATATATCATACAAAGCACCACATTACTGCTATTACTGTCATTTAAAATATATCCATTATTAATTGTCCACTTCCTTTACTTGGAAATTGGAATGCTGCTCTAGAGTTAGTAATGTGGAGTATTAGCTTAAATGTATTATTTTTGTTACCTCCCTGTTGACCTTTTGAGGTTCTAATGTAGATTTTACTTTTCTCCCCTTCAGCCCTGCATGCCTCTGCCTCCAAAACTTCCTCCCTCCCTGGTTACGGAAGAAATGGGCTACACAGGGTAAGACAAGACCAGCATGCACCAAACTCTGTGTAAATGGCAAGGCAGCAATGATATCAGCTGGCATTCCTTGTTTCTGACTAAACCGTTTCCTTCACCTTTCCTTTACCTTTAAAATTGTAACCCCTAACTCTGGAGTTTCATATGTACCAGCTTGGAATAATTGGCATCAAGTTGTCCGAAGCATGTCTTAAATTTGCAATTGCATGGCTGCTAAAGGATGGATTGTTTCGTCAAGTTTTAGAAAAATTAAGTTGACAGTGTTTTGTGCACACATACTACTACTGCTCATGAAACAAAGTTATTAGAGTGTTGAAAAAAGATCACTGTGATATCACAGCTACTCCTCATGTAAAAGACATTGTGCATTTTCTGTATTGGACCAATACATGTTATAGAGTGAGCTACTCAATTTGTAGAATTTGGGCTGACGGGAATGCTATAATTCTGAAGCTTATGCATTTGAGCCTATGCCTTGCTTTTGATAAAAGTCTTGGGTAGTGAGAAGTCATCTTTTATTCTAATTTATTGCTAAGAAATCAGAAGAAGGAGGAATTAATTAGCACACTGCCCTGTCACCTCTGGGACCTGTGTTTGAATGCAGCACAGACCAAGAGGATGGAAATCCTCTCGCTGCAAGGCTGCTGCGGGAAATGTGTTGGCACAGTCAAACTGTTCCGAATTTGGTATTAATTGGCAGTCTCACTCGGAGGGGCCACAGTGATGGTTGAATTAAGAAGCGGAAATAATTGCCCGGTGCGCTCAGGAGGGTCTTCTGGGTTTTGGGTTACAGCAGATTTTTTGGGGAAAAGTAGAGGCAGCTTTACTTTGCAGCTGTCTGTGCTGCACCCGATTCTCGGAATTTTGATACTGGGGAAGCATGCCGGGAATGTAAAGCTTTTTTTGCTCAAGTGCTAGCATTCCTCGCTTTTTATGAGCACAAAAATTCAACAAAATTGTAAGAAAAACAAAAGAAGTCCTAAGTTGAATTCTTGAAATAAGTGCATCCGAGCGACCAGTTCAGGGTTGGCCCTGCCCCATTCTAGCCGTTAGGTTCACATCACTGTCTGCTTTTTATCTGCCACTTGAAACTGAAGCCTATCTTCAGTAGAACAGTACTCCAGTCAGGGCTTTGTACATTTACAAAAAAATCCTACTTGTCCCTCAGGTCAATGCACTACTGCAATTTGCCACAGTTGGTAAAATATTGTCACAGTGCACAAAGAAAATAAAGAAATCAAATATTAAACTGGCTCTTGAACACCAATGTGTTGTTATCCTCAAATGGCATGGTCCTTAACAAAGTACCAACACATGGCAATCTTGGTGCCATGGAGTGGTGGGAGACTAGTTTGATACACCACTGCTACATTTTCAGTTTCAGCAAGGAAGGCGCTGTGGATAAGTAAAGTTTGTCTAGTCTCCAACAAGCTGCAGTTGTCTGTCTCCTGGTGACTGACTAAAAGCAGCATTGCCAGGGGCTTGTGAGCGACCCTGTCCTCAGTGTCGCAAGGACGCACATGTGTACCGCTCCTATTTCCAGATAGTCACGGAATGGCAATTGTTTATAGTACATTAAAAGTGGACGGAGAATAGCCCTCCTTTGCAAGCAAAGAGCTTCAGTGTTGAAGGGAATTGAGCAAGAGAGAACTGCTTTGCTTCTGAAGGAAAGTAATGAGTTAGAGGGATGAACAGATGAATTTGATGGGATGCTTCCCAATCAAACGTTAATTATTTAACTGACCCCGTGAAATAAATTACATATAATAAGAAAACCCATGATATGAGCACGTTCAAGTGACTTGTGTCAGAATGAGAAAACCTCAAGACTATGAATATATAATTAAAGGATTACTGAAAAGTTTGTCATTAATGTATTGACATCACATCACGCATGAATAATAATTGCAGTGCCTTATTCTTGGGTAGAGTGTAAAATGCTTTGTGCAGTTATTGTAAATGAGGAGTAGCCTTGATATTAACGTAATGTGCCCTGGCAAGAACGGGGTAGTTCCGGGTCGGATGCCCGATTTACACCCTGCCGGATTTTCGGCTTTGTTGTAGTCACTGGAGCGCAAAATTGGACAAGGTTTAAATTGAGCATCTGGCCAAACCCGCATCTATTGTGGCCGGGCACGTTAGGTTAAAATTGGGCCTTTAAACATTTGGAAATTTTAAAACCTAGACTAAGAATAAAAATATTAGATGTGTTTCAATTTTGAATTCAAGTAAATTAGAGCTAATTGAGGACTTCTACCTTTGACAATAGCCTGAAATATTTCTATATGAATGGGAATTTTTTTTTAAATTCGAAGGGGGGAATTTTCCGGGGGGTCAGTGGGCGCAATCGGTGGCAGGCCGGGTGGGAAACTTTTTTTTTTGACAGCGGGTCTGGACCCTGCTGTCAACCTGCTGCCACGCACCTTTCCCAAATGTCGGGTCTGCCAGCGTTGAGCAGACCCGACAGGCAGTGGCGGGAGAGGCAATTGAAATCATTAATGGCTTGTTTACAGCCACTTAACAATGCATTTTTCCCAGCTTTTTGATTTTGACAGGTCGCCCACCGCTTTCCCGCTGTGCCTAGACCTCGTCAGTGAAGCTGAGGCGGGAGGTCACTATCCATTGTTTCAGCTGATGAGTTGACAGCTTCAAATACCAAGTCAAAGCTCCCAGCTGATTCAGCTAGCTTCTCTAAACTGCATTTTCACTACAGATTCAGGATGCTGCAAGTCTTTACACAAGTCTCCATCCAGTCTGACCTCATTACCTCTCCCACCATTGACAGATCACTTCTGTCATCTCTACTTCACCTGCCATCTATTCCATCAGCATGGGTGACCTTGAAACTCTCTCACCTTAGTCCTCAGAATCCCACCACAATCAACCTGAACACCAGCATCACCAGGCACACCAGCAGCACCAACAACAACACCAGCCTTCTCCGCAATCAACTGATGCTGCACAGGACAGAGGGCATCAGCACCCGACCACATTGCTGCCTGGGAGGCCAGGGATGGCCTCACCATGGCCAGATTTACTTCCCTTGACGCTGTACACCCTGGCTGCCAAATGATGCGCCAGGTTGTCACCACCCCACACCAACACCATAAAGCATCCCTAAATGCCCAAGCCATTCCTTTCACACTCATCACCATTGTGGGGGGTACCGTTACGTCTCACCATTCACTGCAACTCACTAAGCCACTTCCAAATCTGTCCGAGAATGCAAAATGTTGAAAATAAAGATTTAAATGTTTGACAGCACATTAACAGAAACTTCACATGAACATTGGCTAAAACACACAAGTGCCTACCCTTGTGTGTTGTTAGTTGGTACGATTGGACTAGGATGAGGGTGAGTGTGAGGGGTGGCTAGTGAGATGGAGAAGTGATAATGTAGATAGAGAGGGATGGGTGGAGGTGCAAGGGAAGTTGGTGTGAGTAAGGATGTGCAGGAGTAGTGTAGGGAAGGTAGAGTGATGGGGATGTGATGAGTGGCACAGCAGGATGAGGTTGACTGTGGCTTTGCAGTAACGTTTCATGATCTACTGAGATCATCGAAAGGTTTGCACCACTGCAGCCTGGTCCTCCTGACGACACCCCTGCTTGTGCCCTCCTCTGCAATGTGCATAAGCATATGGAGGGAGTCATGGGAGAGCCTGGGTGCAGCCCTGCACCTCTGTGCAGTGCTTATCAGTGTTTGCAGCACCTCAATGCTGTAAAACACTGACAGCACAAATGTCAAAAGAAAGTTGGCCATGGTCCCTTTAAGGAAACCGGTTGATGACGCGTCATCAAATGACATCATCAGACCCGCTTCCTTCAATTGGCCGGGAAACGTGCTGGGTGGGGCTTAACAAGCCCACTCAGTGGAAAATCATTCTACACAGTGGGCTGGAGCCAGCAGCGAGGCCGGGACCCGCCCGAGGTTGGTAAAATCAGCTCTAAGTTAATTACAGCATTTGGTATGCTATAGCTTCATAAGCTATTAAAGCTAAATTGAATGATCAAGATGTGACCTATTGTGTTCATGCATGTGAGCAATGCTGGTAAGAATGCACCGGACATGGGTCTAATTCAGTGTTGCCCAATAGAAATCGCTGACTAGCCACAGGTGAGGTTATCGAGACATCATTTTAGCCACATACATGAATTTTAGTAGAAAATGTCATACACACAATACAGGTCAATGTACTTTACGTGTATACTTAGTTAAAAAACATCTACCACTATTTAGTGCAAAACTTTGTACTCTTCTCTTTCACCAAAGTTTGGAATTCTGTCATGAATTCATCAGACACAGCATAACAGTGCAGCTTCTAGGTTTTTGTTCAGCAGTTGCGAGTGGTACTTCGACTTCATCAGTGATCGCCAAGAATGTTAACTCGCACAACAAGACGTGTCAGACCTGCCCCTCCCTCCACCCAGAATGTGGTTGGATGCTGCTCGCCCTTTGCCATCATGTGCTCTGTTGGAGCTGCTCGTTATTGGATGGACTTGTCTTCTGCTGGCCTAGAGCGGTTCTGCTAATTGGTCGAGCTGACCCCAGCTTCCCTCTCCATACAATGTGACTGATGTTTCCATGGTGCTGAAGTTCAGCGTTTTCGCTCATGTTACACACCATTCCAGCGGATAAACAATAAGCATTAACGAAACAAGTAAAGCGCAAACAATAAAAAAAAACACTCACTCACTCTGCTTTTCATCTTAACATTTTACCAACAAATGCACAAAAAAAGTTAAAGTACGCACACAAATGCCGTACGAACATGAATATTGAGATCACGTGCCCAACAATGGTGTCTGTTACCATTTTTTATTCACTAATCACAAATGCAATTAGCCACAAGTGACTAGTGGCTAATTTATTGGACAACACTGGTCTAACTACTAGTTCTACATTATTTATGTATGCATTTATGGTAGAGCACAGTGATGTAGTAATAAATCTATAATAACTGGTAGAATACAATTATCTGTTAAGACATCTGTAGACTGAATCACTGACCTAAAAACCTTTACAGATTGATTGCACTGTCCTCTTATTTTGTTAGCCGCAGTCCACAGATTTCACACAGTATGACAGCTACAGCGACGTAAGCGAAGGTGTCAGAGGTAGGAATGTCTTTCACCTTGTGTTTCTGTTCCGTTTATAAAATATGTATAAACTCAGTCGCACTTCTCTTGTGGAAAATGGATCAAGGGCCATGGCCTAATTCTGCTCCAGGCTTGTGTATGAGTTTCATTAAATCGCTCTGAATGTACCTAAGTTGCCCATAGTAAGTAGATCTGTTGCTATTCCTGTACCTAGTCCCTGTAAATCTACAGCAAACGAATGCTGCTACTACAGCAGATAAATGAGTGCATCTGCTGTACGTTGATGTGCTTCAGTGCCTTTGATGTAGGCTGTAGCAGTACGTGGTAAACTGCCACTTTATAAAGTAATAACTAACATAAGATTTTTATTTCCATCAGTTACTTCTCTAGGAATTTTACTCTTGCGGAACAAAACTAGTTCATATGAAGCTCGTAATTATAGTGTAGTGCACATCTATATATTGTCAATTGTCTGATTTATTTAGAAAGTATAAGAAAGCAATGCTGGTATCAAATCCATCTGCTATGAAATTATATTGGGACCGAAACTGCCGCTCCGCTACCATATAATGACCCGTGTTCCTGAGCCCACCAGAGTATCTAGGGTCAGGACAAGGTCAAGTTGCTTAAAATGGGTACTTGCCAGGGTGAGGAGATAGGAAAATGCAATGCTTGGATGCCGTGTGCATGAGCAGCTGGTAGGCCAGCTTCATTGGACTCTGGTAGGCCCAGCTTCATTGGACTCTGGAAGGCCAGCTTCATTGGACTCTGGTAGGCCCAGCTTCATTGGTCTCTGGAAGGCCAGCTTCATTGGACTCTGGTAGGCCCAGCTTCATTGGACTCTGGAAGGCCCAGCTTCATTGGTCTCTGGTAGGCCCAGCTTCATTGGTCTCTGGTAGGCTCAGCTTCATTGGTCTCTGGTAGGCCAGCTTCATTGGACTCTGGAAGGCTCAGCTTCATTGGTCTCTGGTAGGCCCAGCTTCATTGGACTCTGGAAGGCCCAGCTTCATTGGACTCTGGTAGGCCCAGCTTCATTGGACGCTGGAAGGCCCAGCTTCATTGGTCTCTGGTAGGCCCAGCTTCATTGGACTCTGGTAGGCCCAGCTTCATTGGACGCTGGAAGGCCCAGCTTCATTGGACTCTGGTAGGCCCAGTTTCATTGGACTCTGGTAGACCCAGCTTCATTGGACTCTGGTAGGCCCAGCTTCATTGGACTCTGGTAGACCCAGCTTCATTGGACTCTGGTAGGCCCAGCTTCATTGGACTCTGGTAGGCCCAGCTTCATTGGACTCTGGAAGGCCCAGCTTCATTGGTCTCTGGTAGGCCCAGCTTCATTGGACTCTGGTAGGCCCAGCTTCATTGGACTCTGGTAGGCCCAGCTTCATTGGTCTCTGGTAGACCCAGCTTCATTGGACTCTGGTAGGCCCAGCTTCATTGGACTCTGGTAGGCCCAGCTTCATTGGACTCTGGAAGGCCCAGCTTCATTGGTCTCTGGTAGGCCCAGCTTCATTGGACTCTGGTAGACCCAGCTTCATTGGACTCTGGTAGGCCCAGCTTCATTGGACTCTGGTAGGCCCAGCTTCATTGGACTCTGGTAGGCCCAGTTTCATTGGACTCTGGTAGGCCCAGCTTCATTGGACTCTGGTAGGCCCAGTTTCATTGGACTCTGGTAGGCCGTTTCATTGGACTCTGGTAGGCCCAGCTTCATTGGACCCTGGTCCCTGTTAATCAGCCCCCTTTTTAAGAGGTCCAATTTAAACTTTGGGTGTTTTCCAGGCCACAAGTCCAGCCTGGCCATCATTTCCATGGCTCTTTTGACCTGGACACCAGTATCTTACTGCTGTGCAGCTTTCTCAGGGCAAAGGAGATGGAGACAGTGAGAGTTCCAGTGGGTGACACCATCCTGCCCAGCCCTGCCGAGCCTGCCTCCTCACAAATGTTAGGCCATCATTGTGAAAGATGAAACTTCTGTCTGCCCTTGGCCCCTAACCTGTTGTTAAAGCTGAGCTGGTTCAGTATCCAACTGGGAAGGTGCTTGGTAATTATAAGGATAAGTAAATAGGGACATGATTAAATATCCCATGGGGCTTGATGGTTCCTATGCTGTGAGGCAGGGTGGAATGTTACCTGAAGGACAGGAAGCCAGGGTTGAATAATGAAAATTGAGGATGAGTGAATTTTCTTGGTCATGTTTGGAGTACAATGAGTTTTTACGCATAACTTTCCCTCAAGATTCAATCGGTGCGTTAGAATCTATGGAGGTCTGGGGAAGAAGTGGACTTGATGGGGCTGAATAGTCATTTCCTGTTCCATGCTCTATCATCTTCCTGAACAACCGGGTCCCAGATTTTTAGCATCTGGCACTCCATAATTGATTGCTTACCAATATCTTACTGCCTTACTTTCCCTCCAACCTTTCAAGAAAGTGCTTTTTGCTTGGTGCTGCCCCAGATATCAAAGTCCCACCCTTCCAGCAGCGTGCTGTGCCTCACATTGTTCCAATGAAAATGTTATTATGTTTTCTGAAACAAATGGATTTCATTAACATTCCTGGTTTTCACATAGTTCTCACTGACTTATAAATTCCTATAGTTTAGGTCGTGATTGCTTCTGGGTTTTAATTTATGCCCAGCCCATTTTCATACAATTGCCTTTTTAAAGTTTGTTGCTTGCGACTTTCAGGAAAAATCTCAAAAGAATTAGCATTACGTGCCATTTTATCCTTGAAGCGTGTGTCAGAGGCTGTAGCTGTAATTCCCAGGAATGCCCTGTGAGAGCCTCAGAGCTCCTCTTATTAATACAGTTTGGCACTGCCACCTAGCAGCTGGAAGCAGAACAGACAGTGGCTGCTGCTCATTGTTGCAGGAAATTAGAATAGCCGCATTCTCAGCTAGGCAGACGTGGGAGAGGAATAAAATCAGCCAGGATTCCTGCCCTTGGTCACTATTCAGTGATGTCGATCTCGGAGTGATTTCGGAGCAGCTGCTCCGAAAGCTTGTGATTTCAAATAAAACTGTTAGACTATAACCTGGTGTTGTGCGACTTCTCACTATTCAGTGAGTCCTTGTTGGAAAGTACATATTTGTAGATCTTGGTTGAGGACCGGATTAAGGTTGGCTGTGATAACCCTCGGCTCGAATAGCTCACCAGTACTCGTTATCTGGACTCGCAGATCAATCATTGAAATCGGGCTCTTTGAAAACATGTGTGCAAATGCTTAATCCGTTTGTATGAAATGTCTTTGTCTGTTCTTTGAATGTGGGTGTTAAACTGTTTATTTTCAATGAGTTAACACCCCCATTAAGAAATAAACAGAGGAATTTCATGTGAATTAATTAGTCAGCACTTTAGGGGTGGGGGGGGAGGGTAGAGGAGAAAATAGGGAACACTGGAAAAGCAAAATGAGGTCCAGTATCGCTTAAGGAACTTATCAGTTAATAAACACAAGTTTATTTTAGGAACTATTACAACCTTAAAAATTAACAAACATGCCTGAACCTTATTTTACTGGACTGCAAATTGATGAATAAGATGGATGTGACTATGACTGATCCAATTTTGTTTTCGGGATACAAACATTTTGTTCTGAAGAAAAGATAAGAGCTTTATCAAAATGACTCCGGCACAGGCAGGGGTGACAGCTGAGTAGAGGTGGAGTGCTTACATCTGAACCAGATGGCCCCCGGCTCAGAACTGCCTGTGAACTGTATGCGGCTCGGAATCTTTTTCCGCCCTTGGTCTGACTGGTTGGCAGAGTGCCTGGCAGAAGTGGGCGTTGATAAGCTGGCGTGGCTTCCTTATCCCTGCTATAGCCTGCTGGTTGGGTATGGAGCAGTATTGATAGTGATTGTGGTAGGAAACTCTGTGCACACCACCCATCCTATTATAGATGGAGACATATATAGAGACAGGTAGATCCTTGCTAGCAGAACTGAGTCAGTGTAATGTATGCATGTGTACGTTTTTATCAGGATAATTAGAGAAAAAGTAATAACGTGTATAAAAGTGTGCTGCTGATGAACACCAAAGTAATCATTTTCTTTTTCTGTTTTTCAGAAACCCTGGTACGTTGGTGTCATTAGGAACTTCAAAAATCAATTGACCACAAAAGGGAAAAGGCTAACTTTTTGCATGTCCTAATGTTTCTTAATTACAATGTTTTTTGCGGCTAAAGAGATGCATAAACTAACGTAATAAATATGGTTTAATATGATCTAGATACCAGTCTAGGATGTTTTGCAATGATGCTCAGCATAGTTATTTTGGAATGAAATTCAAAGCATTTTTATTTTCCTCAGGGCATTTTAGTTACAAGTGAGAGACGACTGATGTGTACATATTTTTAGTAAAATATATTAAGCACGAGTCAACCGTATTATCAAAATATATAACTATTTTTCAAATTTAGTAACTGAACCTGTATTTTAATGTTTTATTTGAGTAATGATATACGAATGCCCGCAGGCCTACCACATGGCGACTAGGCCGGGATAAGGGTGAAGCTTGAGTCTGTCAGTCTTATTTGTAGTTCTTCCTCAAATTGACAGTCCAAACACACACAGTCAGTACAGTTTCTTAAAAAAAAATTACGCCATAACGTTTTTCATTTTTTTTAAACTTTGGATTTTAGCCCATAATTTTGTGCATACCTTTTGCTACTCTTAAAAACAAACGCTGTCATAGTAGACCAGCTGCCCCTGCAGTTGACTCCATGTGACATCACACCCTGGTTATTCTCAGTATACAGTATTCAAATGAGGTATGTTTGAATTTGCACTGTGTTCAGAAGGCTAGCCTTTTTGATGGGGGAAAGGGGAATCATATGAATTAACCGCACCAAATTTGTTGAGTTTACCCAAGGGTTTCTGAAAAATATCCCATTTTTGTCCCTGAAAGATGTTCATACAATTGAAGTTATTGGCCCAGAAATTAGACTTCGATGGTTGCCGCGGGGGTAAGGATCCGGCGCGATCTTACCTACCGCACCTGCCTTTATGGTTCGGGCCCACACGAATTTCTGGTCCTGGGCCTCTCCCTGGTGCCGGCGCGCAGTGTGTGCGTGTCCCAGAGGCGCAGTTAGTTCGATGCGACCTCTGGGATCACGTGGGCCAGTTAGAGCCAATGGCAGCACACCATCTTTCATTCATAGTTTTGACAGGAACTGTCAAAACTATGAATACAACTTGCCCCCAAAAGAACAGCTAAACCTCAATTAAATTTAAAAAAAACATCACATTAATAAAATAACTATAGTTAAATAAATTAACCACTTTAAACAAAAATTAAAATTTTTGAAAAAATTTAAATTCTTTTTAAAAGTTATAAAAATAAACTTACCTTTCTTTAAAGTCTCTAAAAAAGATAAACCTGTTGAAAAAAATTAAAATAATACTTAATTAACTACTTACCTTGTTAAAAGGGGGTCTTACGCCTCCTTTTTTCATGTGTAAAATCTTCCATACTTACCCTCGCGTTCAAACCTGAAAAAAAACCTAAGTGTGCTGCGTGCACACAGCCTCTAGTGCGCACGCGGTTCACTTAGGAACCGCCCCCTTCGCAATATCGGAAGTGCCGGTTTCCCGCGCATGCGCAGTGCATGCAGGAAACCGGCACTTCGGGACCGAATACGGGTGAGTACACAGTGCGTACTCTCCCGTATTCGGCCGAATTTCTGGGCCAACATTTTCTTTGATGTCAACATAAGGCATAATGGAGACTTGGTGGTAATAACCAAGGGGTTTGGATTGCATCGGAGGGTTCATTTATACTGCAATTGCAGAACAGTGCAAAACAGCTTCACTTCACAATGATGCTACAGTTATACTGTAAATGCAGCCGAAATCCAAAGCAACTTCCATCTTACCTGTTATTATCTATAATATAGCAATTCTGACAGTGCCATTTTAATTAATAAATACAATAAAGTATCAGTTAATCTCTCAACGATGTACCTGATGTGAAAGACTGAAATAATTACATAGAATAATGCTAGGTTAATCATTTCTTTGTTCTGCGTCAAAATTGGAGTAAGAATATGTGTTATCTATGTTTGTTTTGCAATGTTTATCTTGTACCAAATGATCCTTAGTTCCCTGAAGTTTAATATAATTCTGTATCAATATAGTGACGCATGCATCTTGAACTTGTGTAACAGACATACCATCTTTATCTCTCTCTCTATCTCACAGCCCACACAGGAGGGAACTGTGCAAGGAACAAGGATGGACAGGGGAGTTTCAATGCCTAACATGCTGGAGCCAAAGGCAAGTCTACAGAAATCAGCTTTCACTGAAAGTATGGGGAAGAATAAAAAATATTGATACTGTTGATGAGCTTGAATTTCCGTGACTGAGGTTACTCGGGATATTCTCAAAAATGAGGGGTTAGTTATTGGCTATGAAAATTCTTATGTTACAGTGGGGTACGGGATAGGGTTATGGGAGGCCGAATGCCTCCATCGCACGATTTTGAAATTTGTTGCAACAGAAATCCAATGTTTCCGACTTTACTTCAGAATTCAGCTGCTCTTGAAGGTGTACAAGAGCAACTGGGATAACTTCCCATCCAGTTTTTCGTTCTTCCTGTGGAGAAATTGTGTAGCCTCTGCTCAGCACCTCCCCTGATATCACGGGCAAGATTGCAAACTTAAAACTGTATTGTCAGTCATGAGCATGAGCCCACATCCTCCCATTGTGTTGGCATATCAGTGTACCGCACCACCATGCCACCCTTTCTAGTGGTAGGTTTGCTAGATTTGTGCATCACTTTTAGAAATAGCTGTTTGTTTTTCCCTCACAACTGGCAGGGAATGAGTGAGGACAAACTGGTCTGCAAGGGGAGAAAACCTGTTGAAAATAGAGTAGTAAAATTAATTTGAAAGCAAATAAATAGGCAAAAAATTGGCAGACTTACAGTGATGGCCTGACAACTTAGTAGTTATTATGCTTATCTCCTATTAGTGTAGATACTAATAAGTCAAGACCCGGAATCACATTAATGTACAATTAAATTTGTCAGCTTTCAGATGGGTGGCTAGGTAGCTGGGACACTTCATGAACGTTATCTGTTTACCCCACTATTGAATGCAGTGCATCCCTGGTATTAGTACTCCTATTGCTGTCACCTGGAATCTCCCAGATGCAAACAAATTTGTCCAAAAAGGCAGCCTTGACTGTGGGGATGGGGAATTGGGGGTGGATGGAAAGCAAATGCACCCATTGCCAGCCTCTTGAATTTCCTACTGTTGTGTCATTCTGTCCCATTCACTTCAACTAGCCCAGGTGGCTGTCCAAGTCTCGGCAATGGATATCTGTAGGTAAGATCAGGAACCATTTTCCAATGCTTCCCTCCCTTTTGAGATGGCAAATTGTACTGATCTCACATTAAGAACTGGCAAGACTTGCCCAATAAGAGCAAGTTAGTTTGAATTTTAATCAAGGTTAATATTTGAATTCATAGCCCTTTGGTTAGGAAGACAGCACTCTACCCCACTGAAACTGTGAAGTTAAACAATTACATCGCTTGCTTTCGTGCAATAGGGAATCAGATCATCGAACTGACTCCTAAATGATATTGCCACTTTTGCATTGATGCAAAGCAGTTCTGTGCACATTAACCCAGAGGTGGCAGTATAACTTGGGAGTAGGCTTGCCGATCTGACTCCCAAGCACAATGAAGAGAGAGATAATGAGATCCCCTCTAATATGTAGTCCCACACTGCTTGGGGTTTGTAATAGGGCCAGCGCAAAGCCATATTTGAAGAGTGTCCTGGGAATCGTACAAAAAAAAACTTCTCAATGTTTTTAATATTAGCACAAAGTTGATACTGCTCTCCTAACGTTATTAGCGAACTGCCGGAGAAGCAGATCTCCTTGCAGACATCCGAACACACATGCACAGAGCTCCTTGTCACCAAATTCAGTGTGAGGTGCGGCTGGCAGTATGACTTATGCCTTCTAGCTGATCATTGCACTCTACAGTTACTGGTCTGTGTCTGTGGCTTAACTGCAGGCATCACCTTTCAAACCCTGACTCTGCTAAACACTAACGTTAGGTGGAACTGGGTATTCCCAGAAAGTTAGCAGATGATGTTTCTTTAAAAACTGTAGGGAGCACAGTTAGAAAGGGGAACTTGCTTGAGTTGAATGCTGTGTAATTCCTAAACTGATTCAAAAGTCTCTTCAGTCGAGGAAATATAATGCCACATTTTATTTATATTCAATGGTTTTTAATTCATTTTACAGCTGAATGTATGCATTGTATTTTACTGCAGCCCTTCCCAATAAATTGCGCTGGCTCTGGTATCTGCATTCATTTGTTGAGCCTTGTTAGTATAGTGTCATAGCTTATAGATTATAATGATTAGGTCTGAAAAAGATGTTTGCTATATGTACTTGATGGGGATGAGTAGATCATGTTGAATTTCCCTTACTGACATCATTTTTCTTCCACTGCACAGATTTACCCTTATCAGGTGCTTTCAGTGACCAGCAGAGGACGCAGCAAATTACCAAGAGATGTAGACAGAACAAGACTGGAGGTGAGAGCACAGTCTACCCATGAAAGACTTGGGAAATAAAGCGTGTTAACTGGGACTTGGGAAAAGCATCTGATCCTAGACTAATAAACTCTCCTGGCATGTAAAGCTCCGTCTTTCAAACCTGTGACCACCTGGATGAAAAGCAACTTGTGCTACTGGAATCTTTGAAGAAAGAATCTAAGGGTGGTACAGTGCGAGGGGTGGGTGCAGTTTCACGTCCTCAGTTCTCCACATTTGAGTTTCATATCAGGGTGAGGTACTAAGTGTTCGATATCACAAAGATAGGTACAGATGAAGGAAACCATTCCCTCCACCGACCTCATCCTTTCACAGAAACCTACAGTTCCCACATCACAGCATTTTACCCACCTTTTGAATTATGCCAGAGATTTGGCCTCCTCTACCCTATGCGGAAAAACGTTCCAGATATTAATCATCCTGCACTTGAAGAATATTTCCGGACTGATGTCCTGAACTTGTTCCTGCAATTGTGGCTGAATTGAAAGTAGCATTCTGGATTTGCCTTTTTCTACTCTGGTTAATATCTGCTGCAAGGTCCTCTCTCATCTGCCTCATGACACAGTTCACTGACACTACAGATCAGCTGTGTGAATCTCTGCACCATTCCCTGTGCTCGATGTGTCTTGGGGACCAAAGTTGAACAGAATGCTCAAAATGCACTCTTACCAGATATAGTGGCATTGGGGCTGGAGAAGGGCACCCAGGTAGTCAGTGACATGAGAGGAAATGGTGGCAAGGGCATATCAACAAGGGGAGAAAATAAATCTCTATAGTTAAATTAAATGTAACTTTAGCATTGTTGGATTTCCTTACAAATAAACTTTAATAACCGACTGTTTTTTTTCTTTTATCTTTTACTCTTGTAGCGTCATCTGGCCCCTGAAGTTTTTTGCCAGCTGTTTAATATGACTATCCAGGAGTTCGACAGGTTACCACTTTGGAAGCGCAATGAGCTGAAGAAAAAAGCTCGCGTCTTCTAAACCACGCAATGCATGTTGGAAATGGGGCGACCACAGAGGCTAAATATCAGTTTAATATTTTGTGGGGAAAGCGTTTCAGAAGTTAACAAAAAAAAACTTCTGAAAGGTACCCGTGCTACAGCAGATAACCAGTGTGAGGTCTGGAAAATTGATATCCACACACAAAAATTTGCTGGGTTTTCAACCTGAGAATTCTATTGTGATTTCCTTAATAAAATGAACCACAGTAATATCATCTCTTGTTCAACAATAAAGTGCTCTGATCTTTCTAGAATGATAATAGATTGGATATTGTATTGAGTTGGACAACTTTTTCTTTTCTAAATAATTTGAATACTGTTCTTTGGAAACAGATTTTAGTATTTAGCCATACTACTCTAAGCAAAGTGCAGCAACCAGTGTTCTCTGCCTTGCACTGTGAAAGCATGGGTTTATGGGTGGGGTGGGGGGGGGGAATTAATTCGGAGCTGGTTTGTACACGAAGTTACGCTATGGACTTTATTGCTTGAAACCTTTTACACTGTGTGCTGTAGTTGAAAGGGTGTATGAACAGCTGCTATACATAATAGTCATGTCCGACAGAAATATACAAGAAAAAATGAAGAGAGGAGAAATGTTCTTCAAAGTCAGCTGCTCAGCTAACTTAGTGGAGGTATGGTAAAATATCTAGCTTCGTGGCAGCCGTTAATGTGTTACTTCATTCATTTGTATTGAAAACAAAACAAAAAATGTTGGAGTTATTGCCCGGGTATTTTGTGTCGCTATCACATTGTTACTTGTGTCCGTACCTGCCTTAATGTTATGAATTGTCACTTGCACAGAAACCCCTAGCACCAGGTCAGTTATTTTTCATTTAGTGCATTTGGGACATTAAAAGAGTCATAGAATGACTATTTCATATCCTTAAGTCCTCCTGCTTTGAAATTAGTGGGCCAGTTTTTCACATCATTCCCAGTCGATCTGTAGTTAACAGCCTCGAAATTACACTATGATAGGTTAGCTTAGAATGGGTTTGTATGTAATTATTCTGCATACTATTTCAATTGAGGCAGTTACCTGTTTAAAATAAACAGGTTAATGTCTCTATTAAAATAGTGCACAAAGTAATTTGACACAGTAATGTTACATAGTGTTATTTCTAGCCTAATATCTTTTCTGTAAAAAAAAAATAATTTTACATATTTAAAAATGTGATACAGTCTTTAAAAAATGCTGCAGTGCACCTGCCAAAGATCTGGTTTGAAATGGTTCTGAATGGGTAGGAAATTTGATCCAGTTTGATTACAACAAATGAATATTTGTTTTGTGTATGAAATATAGCATAGATTCAATTGAAACCAGGCATGAGAATATGCCACATTAGACTAAATTTAAAAAAACATTATTAACAAGTAAATGAATACATTTTCGTAGGGGTAAGTGGTACAACAGATACGTACTTTTTCCTTTCTGTATTCCAGATAGTTCTTTTTTCCATATAAATTAGTTTTGCCTGCCTCTGCTTAAAAGGCTCTAAATCTATTCATTCATTTCACTGAGCGGATATATTAGGATGACAGAGAGCAAAGAGCCCCTTATAGCTTGTCGACTCAGTATCTGTGAGGCAATGGTGAGTTTGCAGTCGGTTTATAAAACAACTGGAGGCTATTTTGTGTTTAAAACACTTTTCGCTGAGTATTACAATTAAATATTCAGTGAAGTAAACCCAACAATTCGCACTGTACCGAAAGATCAGAGGATAAATAAAGCCTTGTTGTGTTTTTAGAGAAAAAATAAATGTAAGTATAAAGCAATTAAAATTAATGAACGCTGGATAATATACCCCATAATCGAACCCCTAGACAAGCCTGTGTTTCTTCAAACAAACACTTAATTTGCATTTTTAATTTATCAGCTGGTGCTTGTTGTAGATGTTGAGTGAATTTTCTATATTTTGTATTTTATGCATTTAATCTAATCAGACCTTGAAGTCTTGTGCCATTGGTTTCGGTGTTTCTAAGCCCAGTGGGGTATAAATTTGGCTTGGGCGGTAACGAAAAATGGGCGATAGCAAATCAGCAGCCCGTTTTACACTCCGCCCAATATTCTGTTCCATGAAGCCAATGGAAAAGAGAATTGGGCTGAGTGCAAAAACGGACTGCCGATTCGTTATCGCCCATTTTGCAATTACTGCCCAAGATGAAGGTATACCCCAGTGTTTCTAAGGGTGCACTTACACTCGCCGTTTAACGTGGGAGTGAGGTAGTTTCAGCTTTGCAGCAAAGCTAAATTTGTCTGATGTAAATTGGGTGTTAAGCCTTGAACTGACTCCAAAATGAAGCAGAGTATACTCACTCCTCCAGAGAGGCTCACTCTATCTCACACCACCGTCCGGTTGAGCCTCACCCTGGGTTTAGGCTATATTTGCACTGTAACTATGTAGAAATCAATCGAATAAAAATCAGGCGGATTCTATAAAGGCCGGGCAATCTGCCCCAACAGATTGCCATCCAGGGAGTGGAGACAAAAATCTACCCCAATAACTTTTAATGATATGGTTTGAGAAAGATAATTCTATAGCCCTTTCTCCACCCCATCCTCCCTGTGAGAGTGGCTCCCTGCTGGGAGCACGGAATTAACGCCTCCCACAAACAGTGCAATTTTTAATGATTGCATAAAATCGCTATGATTTCTACTGATGAAGTATCCAAATACAAATTGGTATCTAATCACTGTAGATAAAAGAAAATATGTTAATAAAATATAAACAGTAAATGCTGCAAATACATAGCTGGTCAGTCAACATCTGAAAGAGAGAGACTATTTCAAATGCAACCTCAGTTCTGATGAAGAGTCCCACCTAAATATTGATATTTCTCTTTCAAGTTCTAATCAGCCTGCTCTGTATTTCCAGCACACTTAGACTTGTAAGGGCTGGTTCCCGCCAAAGTGTGCTCTGCCTGACATGGCTTGAACCCGCCTGGGTTCAGATCAGCCAATTATCCTCCCCATACACACTCCCGGCAGCGTAGTGCATCTGGAAGGAGAGGAAAGTTGAACTTCTGCTGCAGGCTTAAGAGGTCTGGAAATGGTCATCCACCCAGCATTGACAGATGAAAATGAGACAGGAGTCACCATTTCGTCCCTCCTGCCTCAATTGCAGAGGAACCTCATGCACAAGCGCTCTACCCTCTTCCACTCCTCTCGGGCGATACCTAATGAATCCCTAGGCAATGCAAATAGGGCACAACAGATACTTGGTACAACAGATCTCTGCTTCTATTTCTTCTGCTTTGCTCCTGGGAACTTAGTTGTTCCCAGGGCACAAAGGAGAGGAAAATAGGCCTCATAATCTCTTGCAGGTGAAACAGTGGCTCTTCTCTTCTGAAAACAACTATGACTACGTTTGAGAAAGCCAGTATGATTTTGATAATGGGAGTTTATGCTAGTGATAATGTAAGGGATTTAATTCTTAATATCATTGAGTATTCACCTGCCAGATATTATTGTATGGAGACTTTGGCAGAAGTCAGTATGTTCAGTGCTTTGACTAATTTGATTGGATCCAGTGTGCTACATAAGACTTTTTTTTTAAAAAGGCGTCATGCAGGTAGTCTCTGGAATTGCAAGTTCAGTTCTGCTCTGTACACTCTTTGTGCTTTGTAGTTGCAACAGCTAACATTCTGATTTCATAAAGTATATAATTTTCTAAATAATATTCAGTGATGGAATTTACATAGGAAAGAAGTATTATGATAATATTGGAACAGCTAAGGGTGGGAAATGTGGCCAGCTGTATTAAATACTTTAAAGTTACCTTGTTTTCAGTCTATCAATGAATGCCATTAATAAAGCAATGTTGTTAGTGTTTTATTTATTGTCTTCCCTCTTTAACTTAGTCACGCTAGTAATTTGTATGAACAAAAATGTGAAGAATCACGTTGACGATCCATTTTTATGCCGCACAGCGACTGTGCGCTCAGTGCTCCACAATCAGCAAAATGTCGGAGTCACGCTTTTCGTTTAGAGTCTCTGGGGCATGCCTTGTGGTTGCTTGGCAATAGTTAATGAACAGCTAATATGTGTTGTGCAATATGGAGCAAATATAGATGAACAAAGATTTTCAAACACCAGACTGAGTCTCTAGGTTAAACTGGACTTTATTGTTAGTGTTCTAAGACTTTGTAGCTGGCGTTTTAATGAAACGTTCTGTGTAAGGTCTAAATGCTCAAGCTTTAAGAACACTTTCCTCAAAGAACTAAAAGTCTGTGTAAACACATTACATAGAAATTACAGCACAGAAACAGGCCATTCGGCCCAACTGGTCTGTGCCGGTGTTTATGCCCCAGGCGAGTCTCCGCCCACCCTATATCATCTAATCCTATCAGCAGTCTCTGTTGACATTTTAAGAATGCAACTGAATCATTTTTAATATCCTGCATTATGTGCGGTGAGGGGAGCTGATCCATTTTATACAGACTATGCTCCCAGGACCACAGTGCAGTGAGAGGCACTGTAAAGACCATGACAGATGTCAAAGCAATTTAAAAAATGCACTGAAGTCATTAAAGCTTTGATGTTGGTAACCGTGGCTGTAAGCCTGAATAACTGAAATAAACTGCACCAGGTAATTGCAAAACAAAATTAAAATGATCAGTGATAAAAGGTAGATTTCAGGGTGACATTTCTGACATCCCAAAACCCATCCAAAGGAGTTACACATTTCTGAAACTGACAGGCTGCCCTTGTGAAGTCCCATTGCATGCTATCTCACTCCAGTGCAGTGCTGAGGGAGCGCTGCACTGTCGGAGGTGCCGTCTTTCAGATGAGACGTTAAACCAAGGCCCCATCTGCTCTCTCAGGTGGACGTAAAAGATCCCATGGCACTATTTCGAAGAAGAGCAGGGGAGTTCTCCCCAGTGTCCTGGCCAATATTTATCCCTCAACCAACATAACAAAAACAGATTATCTGGTCATTTTCACATTTCTGTTTGTGGGACCTTGCTATGCACAAATTGTCTGCTGCGTTTCCCACATTACAACAATGACTCCACTTCAAATAGTACTTCATTGGCTGTAAAGCGCTTTGAGATGTCCGGTGGTCGTGAAAGGTGCAATATAAATGCAAGTCTTTCTTTTAACTTTGGTTTAATTAAAAAGATTGTTTAATAAATTAATCTCTGCCTTATAAAATCACCTAGAATGTCAAGGGTGCATATAAATGTGTATGTGTGTAATATATATATCATTTATTTTTGTTGGTCTCACAGTACCACACCTCACCCCTGGTCAAGAGACCATGTTGAAGATCTGCTCAGAACCCTAGGAGGTACATTTGAGCTGTCCAGCATTACTCTATCTTCCATCTTCTATCGCCCTTTGTGACTTCCATTCAGTGCCTTCTCACAACAGTGCAGTTGAGACCATTAACTTGCTGTGTGCAGAAGTGCAGGTGGCTGGTTTGGGGCATGGAAAAATTCAAACTGGTCCAGTCGAGTGTTCAAAAATAGGGTTTGAGGCAGAGCAGGAGATCTGCATCTTGCTGAGCTATACCTGATCTGGGAAGGCATAGATGACAAAAATGTAAAAAGTGTAATTGTCCACAATAATATCCTTTGTCAATTACTTTAACAAGACTGGTCGAGGTCATTGAATAAGCTGTGATAAATTCAGATGGAATTGTAGCTCCCTTTAGCATTATACGATTGCATTTATCAGAGAGAAGAGCATCAAGAGAGAGACAGGTCTGTGAAGGCAATAAGCGCCTTGGTCCTACATCCAATTTCATTCCAAACAGCTATCATTATAATCAAAATAAAAAATTTTAATTGTGATTTTTTCCAAATTAAACAAGTTACACTTACTCTTCAGTCCATTGGGTAGCTGGCCTGCTTCCAAATCTCTGCCAAAGGCACCTTTAGCTGTCTGTAAGGTGGTGTGAGTTTCCTACCAGCCTCGTCAATTTCTCTCCCCTACATTCCACTGGGAGATGTCGCAGCCTCTACTGGCATTCCCCCACCCGAAACTATTTGTCTCGGGAACTCAGTCGATGAGGTGATCAAACCTGCATCCTCCCACTCAGTATTACCGCGAAAATGATTCCTATTATGTGGGGTTTAAGAATAACATTTCATACTGTAATTTAAAAACAGACTCAAGATAATTTCTTTCGATATGGAAAATAAAGTAGAAAACATTTTTTATTTTACAAACTACATTCCTGCCCCCCCCCCCCCCACTTCACAATATCTAATCCCTGTATACATTGGATTCCTGCAAAAAATAAATGCAGCCTTTGCATTACAGTCTAATTCTTTTAATTAAAAGTTGCTTCATTCCAATTATCTGATAACTCATTGTTTGCACTGAACTCCCACATTGTCACGTTATTTATGTTGCTTAATTCAAATTATTAGATCATTCCATTTTTTTAAACGCAAGAAGTGACTTTGAATTATAAAAAGTAGACTATTATTAAAATGACTCTTTTATGAGCAGTGAAAATGTAGAGATATCACCCTGAAATTTAAGGTTGTGTAGTGTTTTGTACACAGAGGTACATAATTTCCATGGTTATCTCTGTTGCAAAGCCGTAGCCTGTAGTGTTGGTATATACAATGTTAGAAACAATTGTGTACGGATGACAAGGACAGTCACATCTGTTTACTAATCTCGCTATATATTTGTCTGCAAATACAAAAATGAATTGTTTCAATTAAACCAAATTCAATTTCAAGTCACTTTTAAATACTCGGTCCACCTATATGATTATTTTTAGCTGCTGTCTTTGATGAAACCAGCCTGATCCAGCTGTAGTCTGTATCAGAAATTTGGAAAAATACCCCAATGCTTTTTCAGTTTGTTATGGCAAGAGTTGTCAATTTGAGGTTGTTGTAATCTGGAATGCAGTTCTAGAAAGGGTGAGGCTGTAACCCGAGCCCTGGATTGTGTAACCTGTATTTTACAGTCTTTGCACTGCATGACTCATCTTTGGCAACTTTATCCTGTTCCTAACCTCACCCTGCCTGGTCTCACCTTACTCAACTTTACCCTCCACATATGTACCTCAAATCATGTCCACCCCCTTGAACTTACTGTGACATGAGGCCTCACCATTTGGAAGGCCAACTGAGCCTTCTCTGATCACTTCTTCATCTAAGCATCTTCCTGTTCTTCCCTAACCTCTGCATTATCTCTTTCCACCCCCTACAAAAAAGCTCCTGACTCCCACAACCATGCTATCTGTAAGTCATAAGAACATAAGACGTAGGAGCAGGAGTAGGTCATTTGGCCCCTCGAGCCTGCTCCGCCATTCAATAAGATCATGGCTGATTTGATCTTGGCCTCAACTCCACTTCCCTGCCCACTCCCCATAACCCTTGACTCCCTTACCTTTCAAATATGTGTCTATATCCACCTTAAATATATTCAATGACCCAGCCTCCACAGCTCTCTGAGGAAGAGAATTCCAAAGATTCACGACCCTCTGAGAGAAGAAATTGCTCCTCATTTCCATTTTAAATGGGTGCCCCCTTATTCTGAAATTATGCCCCCTAGTTCTAGATTCCCCCACGAGGAGAAACATCCTCTCTGCATCTACCCTGTCAAGCCCCTTCAGAATCTTATATGTTTCAATAAGATCCCCTCTCATTCTTCTAAACTCCAATGAGTATAGGCCCAACCTGCTCAACCTTTCTTCATAAGACAACCCTTTCATCTCCCAACTCCCTTTCCTCTGACCCACCATCTGCATCAATATTGATACTTCTGTCGATTTGACATTAAACTGCCTTGCCTCCACCTTTGACACCCTGGCCCCCACTATTATTATCTACCACAGTCAAATCCATGGACTCAAGTCCATGGGCCAGAATGCCTGTCTTTACCACTTCAAGCAGTAGCATAATTTCCTCTCTCATAGCTAAATTTCCTTATTACTGCAGAGTGACCCTGGAGACCAAGAACAAGCCAAACTTCACATCTCCACCATAAGCCACCTCCTCTGACCTCGATGCCCTCGTTCTCCATTTTCACCTCTGGTACTAAATCCAAGAAACTTATGGACTTCTGTATTTCCAAAACCACGGATATCTGCTCAGCTTTCTCCATCCCTCTACTTGTCCATCCCTCACTTCTTTTAATCCCCTCTGAAATCAGACCCCACCCCACATACTCTGCAGTTTCTAGCCAGAGTCAGTTACCAATGTATAACAATGACACCTAATTGTTTTTCTCCACCAGCACTAATTCCAAGCCTGTTATCTGTCTGAGCATCTGTCCAGCATTAACTACTGGATAAGTTTAAATGTGCAACTCAAAATTGAAGCCATCACACTCAGATTTCTACAGCACCTTATGTGCCTCTGATGTGGACTTCATCAACCTTGTTAGCTGCTTTCTCAGGATGATGTGCAGCCTTAGTCTGTCCCTGAGCAGAGCTTTCTATCACATATCCCATCTGTTGCCATGACTGCTGGCTTGCACCTCCAGAACATTGCCTGCTTAAACCCATACCTTATTCTCTCCACTGCCAAAAACCTCATCCCGCCCTTGTCACCTTGAGGATTGATTCCTCTAATGCTTTCTTCTCCAGTCTTCCAATCTTTACCCTTCACAAATTCCAGCTAATGCAAAATTTTGTATACCGAGTCCTCTCTTTCTAAATGAAAGACCTGCACACCCATCATCCCATCCATCTCCAGCTCTAGTGGTTCCTTGTGCCTCAGTGAATTCACTTGAAGATCTTCATCCTCACTTTCACATCATTTGGCCATATCCCTCTCTATTTGAATAACCTGCTCCAGCCATATATTGCAGCTCGCGCTCTCCAGTCCTCTGACTCCGATTCACTGCTGACCGCAGCCTCCTCCGTTCCACCATTGGCGACTGATCTTTCAGCCTTTATGGTCGTTATGAAATTCTCTTCCTAAGGCACTTTGTTTTGTTGTCTCTTTACTACTTTGAAAGGCCGCCAAAAAACCCTTCTCTTCAACAATGCCTTAGGTCTCTTGCCTTTCTGCTCCTCCTCCTCCCCTTTCCTTCTTGCTCAATGTTCACCTCTCCTTGGAAAGTGCTCCGAGACTCCTTTTATGTGGGTGCGCAATATAAATCTAAGCTGTTAACAACTGGACACAGCAGAACATTATCTCATAATATTGAAAATTAATTTAGTTTGGCCTTACTGTAAACAAAAGAACAGGCTGATGCTCATCTTGAGTTGTTGCGTTTGATAGATTGCACTGCATCTGATGAAGGGCAGTATGAATTATATTTCCTCAAAGCTTATCAATCTTATTATTTCAAAGTAAATTGTTTCAGCTGCAGTTGTATAGTTTTTGTTTCTCGTCTTCAGTGTTTTTCCATATATGCACAAATTGAGAAGTCACACTGCCACTGTCTCTGGGTTCTTTTCCTATAAATAATGGCACTTTTCCTTGATCTATATCATTGTATTGCAAGCAACACATACATATTGCCCTTCTACACCACTATAATCTGTGTCACTGTTGTATTCAGCCCAAGTAAATAAAGAATGTTTTGTGCTTTATTCGTAAATGTTGAGAGTTTTTCTGTATTTAAAAACCTTGAAGCTTTTACACCATTTTTCTCGTTGTATAATGAGGTAGGGGTTGGTCGTTGAAGTCCTGACTTGGAGATAGGATCGAAGGTCCCAGCCTTCACCAATATTTATGCTTCGACTCCCCAGACAGGGCAGGCTTCATAAGTCTTGGCTGAGGGATGTGGAGAGAAAAAACAACAACCTTTTAAAATCTTTTGTTAATTTTACGATTAAAATGTTTAGTTTTGGGAGAAAAAAATTGCCACATCTTGTTTTCCTTCTAAATTTCTCAGGAAGGTGTTTGCTATTTCCTTGGTCTAGGAAGGGAAAATAATCAACCACGGCTTCAAATCCTAATCACAATCCAGTAACCCTATTCTAAAGAGCACCTCCTTTGTACATTGGATGAGACATGATTGGACTTTACTATTATACCATTGAATGTATAGGTTGAGACAGCTATTACTCGCTATCTAGAGCTACACATGAAGAATGGCCACTCAGATGAAGAACCATAAGTTTTTTTGCTCCAATGCAACACAAAAAGTATATTTTTTATGATGAAGGACTAGCAGGTACATTACATTTAGGACATAAGTTATTACTATTTTTCACTGTATTACAAGGTAATGGATTAATATATTATGATGTGATTTATTAAATTGGCAATATAGGTGCAATTTCCTCACAATAGGTGGACACAATGGGAAGGAGCTGGTAAGATGATGTGAATGAGAGTCCAGTTTAACCAGCTGACTTCATGATTCAAATCCTGTCTTACTATTTTCAGCCTTGATGGTATCACGACAGACTTGGTTCTCAATTAAAAATAAAGCTCATCGTTGCAATCTGAGTGCAAACTAGCAAGAGGGTCATTTGAAACCTAAATTATTAGCATAAGGGTTCATGGAAACAAAATCTGCATGTCACGTCATTTATCGCATGAGATTTACCAAACAAGTTGATACCGTGTTTTTATATGGGTTGGCTTTTAATGATGTAGTTAAGATGGCATTTTGCTTTCAAAAGCTAGTCTATAGCATGACAATCACTATAGACCCATTGTCGATTCAAAACACAGAATGCATTCATAAAATTGGGCTTATTACTTTGAACAGGAAGAATTTCAGACTCAGCACTCTCCATTACTTCCCCAACACATTGGGTTTCTGTCCCAAAGTTTTTAATATTATATTCCCTCAGCCATAGAATCAAAATTTAAAATATCATTCAATAGTATTCAACATAATTCATGAAAATATGATAATTTATTCTTTGCTGCAGTGATAGTAACAAATTCTTTATATTTTTCTGTTGTGCTTATTTGTTTGACTGTATTTGACAAGTGTGGGTCAACAAGGCTGCACATCGCATTTACGTTACTAGAACAGTGAGTCGCTAAGCAATATAGGAATAGGCCATACATCCCCCCGAACTTCTTCTGCCATTCTGTTATATTATAGCTAATCTGTAGCTCACCTCCATTTACCCGCCTTTTCTCCATATCCCCGATACCCTTACCTAACAAAAATCTATCAATCTCAGTCTTGAAAATTTCAATTGACGTCGTCATTTGGGGGAGAGAGTTGCAGATTTCCTGATTTCACTTCTAACTGTCCTAGCTCTAATTTTAAGATTATTCCCTCTTCACAGAATTTCACAGAGTCCCCACAATGCAGATAGAGGCCACCTCGGCCCATCGAGCCCGCACCGACACATATCCTACCCCATCCCCGCAACCCCACGCATTTAATCCCCCTAACACTAAGGGCCAATTTATCACAGCCAAATCAACCCAACCCGCACATCTTTGGACTGTGGGAGGAAACCGGAGCACCCGGAGGAAACCCACGCAGACACGGGGAGAATGTGCAAACTCCACACAGTCAGTCACCCGAGGCCAGATTCGAACCCGGGTCCCTGGCGCTGTGAGGCAACAGTGCTAACCACTATGTCACCGTGTTGCCTCTTGTTCTTGATTTCCCCAGCAGAGGAAATAGTTTCTCTGTATCTGCCCTATCGAATCCTTTATCATTTTGAACACCTTGATTAGATTACCCCTCAACCTTCTGAACTCCAGGGAATACAAACCAAGGTTATGCAATCTGTCTTCATAATTTAATCCTTTTAACCCGGTATCATTCCAGTAAATCTGTGCTGTACCCCCTCCAAGGCCAATACATCTTTCCTGAGGTACAATGTACAAAACTGAACGCCATACACCAGATGGGGTCTGACCAAGGCTCTGTACAACTGAAGCATCAACTCCTCACTTTTGCATTCCAACCCCCTTGAGATAAGGCCAATATTCCATTAGTCTTTTTGATTTCTTTTTGTACCTGAACTAAGATAATTTTCCTGGGGGACTTTTGGTCAGGGTAACAGTGATGTGAGCGAGGGCCTTTACTGTATTTCAGTGCACTAAATGTTTCATCCAAAACTCTGCACTAAATCAAATAGTCACAAAATGAAACAATGATGACAGCAGCATAAAGCAACCCAAACTTACTAAAGCAATAGTAAGCATCTAAAGATGGTCGGGCAAATTTCTATTAGCCCCATTCCACCAGTATAGACGTGATGGCGCGAAACCCAAGTCTGCCAACTCAAATCAGTAACAAGCCCACCCCGAATTGCTGGGACCGGGTCATCCATTAGCATGATTGGGACAGGTGGATCAGTGGTGTCTGCCCTGACGGAGGCGTGCAATGGTGACCTGGCAAGGGCCCAACAGAAATACTGCTGTACAACCCTTCAGCTCCCGAAGAAACTATTGGTCCTTCTTTCAGATCAATTACCTTGTCCCCAAGGCATTTCGGGGCTTTTACACAGCTTAGAATAATACCTAGAGCTTGGGTTCTGTAGAACCTATTAGGTGGTGTACCAGGCAGAATTTCCTAGGTTAGCCTGGGAATTCCCCTAGACATGCCCTCTTGATGTTGTAGTGCAGGGGAAGTGGCCGAAAGATCCACTCTCTTCTCCCCAGCATAATTTCCCAGCTTCCTCGACGGGTACTGTTGCCAACCCTCCAGGATTGTCCTAGAGTCTACAAGAATTGAAGATTAATCTCCCAGACACTGCTGCAAGCAACCCAGGGGAATAGTCATTGGGGCATTAACATTTTCCAGAATTTTCTTTTAACAGTTTTGTTTATTAGTTATAAAAATATTAGAATTGGGGGAAGAAGATTGACGGTTAACAATCATCCCATTGGGTAACGGTGAGTCTGTTCACTTTCCAACTGGCGTCGGAAGGCTGATGGATTCTATTTTGAAGAAGAGCAAGAAAGAAAGGCTTGCATTTATATAGCACCTTTCACGATCACCGGACGTCCCAAAGCGCTTTACAGCCAATGAAGTACTTTTTGAAGTGTAGGCACTGTGGGAAACGCAGCAGCCAATTTGCGTACAGCAAGCTCCCACAAACAGCAATGTGATAATGATCAGAAAATCTGTTTTTTTGTTATATTGATTGAGGGATAAAGACTAATATTGGCCGTGACACCGGGGATAACTCCCCTGCTCTTCTTCGAAATAGTGCCATGGGATCTTTTACATCCACCTGAGGGCAGACGGCTAAAAGACGGCACCTCCGACAGTGCAGCACTCCTTTAGTACTGCACTGGAGCATCAGCCTAGATTTTGTGCTCAAGTCTCTGGAGTGGGACTCTGAACCCACAACCTTCTGACTCAGAGACGAGAGTGCTACCCACTGAGCCACAGCTGACGCTAGCAAGGGAGTTCTCTCGGTGTCCTGGCCAATATTTATCTCTCAACCAACATCACTAAAAAAGATTATCTGGTCATTATCACACTGCTGTTTGTGGAATCTTGCTGTGTGCATATTGGCTGCTGCATTTCCTACATTACAACAGTGACTCCACTTCAAATGTACTTCATTGGCCGTAAAGCACTTTGGGACATTCTGGGGTTGTGAAAGGCGCTATAGAAATGCAAGTTTTTTCTTGTGCATCAAGTGCCCAGTGTCCAGAGCATAGCGGGTGGGTTGTGTGATGAAAGCTCCTCGAAAAAGTCCAACCAGAGATGGCAACTTTCTCCACAGGGCGGAATGGGGTTTTACGCCATACCCTGCTTTCCTTCCAGCAGTTACGTCGGAGATGCGCCCAGGGCCTGAGTGAATTTTTGGATGAGACATCCTACTCCGTGAAACCAAAGCGCAACGAGTGTTGGTACTTGGCTGGTGTTGTGTTGTACCATGTACCTGATGTGTGGGCGGTTCTGTGATCAGGTGCACGCTGCAGCCTCACCTTGCGATGTTGCGCTCACGTTTCGGCCGCCAGATGGAGCTCCCCACTGCAGGAAGTTTGAACGTTGCACTTTGAGAGGTGGTGGAATTCGCTGCCCAGATGCAGAGGCCCAGCATTGCTGAGCAGTCCTGTTGACCATCTGCATCATCCAGTCACCTGGGGTTGGGGGAGTGGAGAGCCGCCTCACAGATGACCGGAATCACTTCAAAATAGCACTGCCCGCCCAGCCGTGCATAAACTGAGCCACTGAATCGTGTAAACACCGCACACAGATCCTAACACAATGTAAGAAGGCAAGTTAATGGGGACTGAAAATAAACTTGTGTGAATGAACTATTTTTTGCGGTTGTTGCAATGCATGGTCCCTTCCTAGTTATCTCAGACAGTATGCGACAGACACACCATAGCCCCTCAAGCAGATTCCCCACTGGGCATTGTATAATCCCCTGTCCACCTCCCCCACCCCACCCCACCCCAGCTTGAGGTGATTGTTGGACAACCAGCAGGAAGTGAGCGAGGAAAATTCCCTTTAGTCCGCAAATACAATGGCCAGTGCAAGAATGCAGACTCCTAGTCAGTCAATAATGAATAAACAATCAGTGCGTGACAGGAGTTTTACTGTATCGATGGCACAGGTTGAAGCCAGGTGAAATACTCACATAGATGCATGCTTTGAGTTCATTATTGCCAGTTGATTGTTCAATATATTGTGTATATGGATCACATGCTTCTTATTCCATACTTACAATAAACGGAGACCTTGCATTCTTAACTAATAATGCACAGTCAGTGCTATAGCACATACACAAAAACATGCCGATGGCCACCTGTGTATTTATATTACATCTGTGGTGTTGGAGACATCCCCAACTCCAGAGGTGGCATTAGTGTCTCTGATAGCATGGGGACCTGCTTCGTGAAGTGTTGTTCCTCATGCTGAAGCCAAATATAAACAGCTGATGCCAGTGAAGCTAAAAGCCACTGGCAGCCAATTTATCTGGTCACAGGTGGGCTAAGCTATCTGCCTACTCATATAAGCCAGCAATGTGTCTTTCTTATTGCTGGCCTGTAACAAGCCTTCCACTGACCTCAGGGAAGCGAGAAACTTAAAGTCATAATTGTGTGTGCCTGTATTGTCCTAGTAAGCATTTGCACTGTGCAGCAATGGGGTGGATTCCAGAGCATTGGCCACTTCAGCTCCTTCCAGAGTTTCGCCAAGTAGAAGTTTCCCCTTAGTATGAATGTGACATTAGTTGAAAACTTTGAACCAACTTTCTGAATATGTAGAATTTTTAAAGCACTGATGGCCATTTACAGCATTATTTTTGTTTCAATAATGATCTATGTGACAAAAAATTGGTATTTTGTCCAAAGTTTATGGGTCCTTTCTTTATACTAGATTACTTAGCTTAAGGCACAGGCTCTTTGAAGAAAGATACTGCAATCAAAATGACTTGTGTAACTGCGTGTTGGGAAATTCACTTAAATGCTTCTGTCCCTGCCTGAGGAATATCAGAACTAAGCCAGTCATACCAATACTGTTGACTACAAACAGACATAAGTGTCTGGAAACAAAATCACCCAAGTGCTGCATCATTGAGCTATTAAGTACTGTCATGATCCAATTAGACACCACAGCTAGCCTTCGGCATGCCTTTGTGTAGGTGTTACAGAGTATTGTTCAGAGAAAAATTCCTGGGTTTCGTAGATTGTCTTCTGAAAGGCAAGACTGTATTTCAAAGGGTTTTAGATCTTTAAGAATGAGACACTTTTGCTGTATGTTAGCTACAACAGACATTAAGGCAAGCTGGATATTCCCTAGGGGATAGGAACACCTATGTAATTCAGTAGGGAATCAGGAAGCTAACATCTTTATTCGTAGAAAGATCGGCAAAGAAAAACATCCAAAGGAACTCAGCTGACTAGTTTGCCTGTTTAACCCTTTCATGAACTGATTCAAGGCTGTGTTATTTGAACTGACTTCAACAACTGGGTGTTACTACTTACTACTGTAAATGACTTGATATATGAAAAAACATGCTTGATCGTTAAGTCAGTCAAGAAAGTGTCTGCCATGGCTAATGGGATCCTGGGCTTCATAAATAGAGGTATAGAGTACAACAGTGTGGAAATTCTGATGAACCTTTATAAAACACTGGTTCGGCCTCAACTGGAGTATTGTGTCCAATTCTGGGCACCACACTTTAGGAAGGATGTGAAGGCCTTAGAGAAGGTGCAGAACAGATTTACGAGAATGATTCCAGCAACGAGGGACTTCAGTTATGTTGATAGACTGGAGAAGCTGGGGTTGTTGTCCTTGGAGCAGAGAAGATTGAGAGGAGATTTGATAGAGGTGTTCAGAATCATGAAGGTTCTGGACAGAGTAGATAGAGGGAAACTGTTCTCATTGGCAGAAGGGTCAAGAACCAGAGGACACAGATTTAAGTTGATTGGCTAAAGAATCAAAGGCGACATAAGAAAAACCTTTTTTACGCAGCGAGTGGTTAAGATCTGGAATGCACTGCCTGAAAGGGTGGTGGAGGCAGACTCAATCACGGCTTTCAAAAGGGAGTTGGATGAGTATCTGAAGGAAAGAAATTTGCAGGGCTACAGGGAAAGGGCGGGGGAGTGGGACTAGCTGAGGTGCTCTTGCAGAGAGCCGGCACAGGCTCGATGGGCTGAATGGCCTTCCGTGCTGTAACCATTCTATGACTGCTGTTATTATCTATGTAGTGATGTGGGTGTGCAGTGGAAATCCACATCTAATCCAGAGGCAATAAACAACTTTGTTGTTCATGCTTTGGTTCATAGCAACTGAGAGTGCTTGCCAATGAGAGTCGACCTTTCCACTGAGCACAACAAAACTATTTAGTGAGAGTTCAAGTCGTGATACTGATATCATGAATAAAGTGGGGCCATAAGATCCTTTCTTTTTACATTATTACCTACAATATTATATTATTAAATTGGGTTATTTATATTATAATATTTGGGTCAGACTAAAGTATATTTCATAAATATTAAATACCTTGCATCAAATCTCACTTATTGTGGAACAGAATAATTAATATTTTTCATGACCTTCAGTGAGGGTCTATCTTTGGCTCCCTCCTATTTCTCATTTACATGCTGCCCCTCGGCGACATCATCCGAAAACACGTCGGGTTCCACACATACGCTGACAACACCCAGCTCTACCTCACCATCACCTCTCTCTCTTTAGCCCTGAACTGTCTCTGATTTGTCACACTGTGTATCCTACATCCAGTATTGGATGAGCAGAAATTTCCTCCAACTAAATATTGGGAAGACCGAAGCCAATTTCTTCGGTCCCCACAACAAACACCGTTCCCTAGCCACTGACTGCATCCCTCTCCCCAGCCACTCTCTGAGGCTTAACCAGACCGTTCGCAATCTTGGTGTCCTCTTTGTCCCTGAAATGAACTTCCGACCACATATCTGCTCCATCACCAAAACAGCCTACTTCCACCTTCATAACATACAACCCTGCCTCAGCTCATCTGCTGTTGAAACCCTCATCCATGCCTTTGTTACCACTAGACTTGACTATTCCAATGCTCTCCTGGCTGGCCTACCATTTCCCACCCTATATAAACTTGAGCTCATCCAAAATTCTGCTGCCCATATCCTAACTCACACAAGTCCCATTCACCCATCACCCTATACTCGTTGACCTACATTGACTCCTGGTCTGACAATGCTTCGATTTTAACATTCTCAGCCTTGTTTTGAAATCCCTCCATGGCCTCTCCCCACCCTATCTCTGTAACCTCGTCCAGCCCTAAAACCCTCTGAGATCTCTGCACTCCTCCAATTCTGGCCTCTTGCGCATCTCACTTTTAATTGTTCCACCATTGGTTGGCCGTGCCGACAGCTGGCTAGGCCCTAAGCTCTGGAATTCTCTCCCTAAACCTCTCTGCCTCTCTCTCCTCCTTTAAGTCGCTCCTTAAAACCTACCTCTTTGACCAAACTTTGGTCATCTGCCCTAATATCTCCTCTGTGGCTTGGTGTTAAATTGTGTTTGATAACGCTCCTGCGAAGCACCTTGGGATGTTTTACTACATTAAAGGTGCTATATAAATGCAAGTTGTTATTGTTGTTGTTGTTGATGGGCTCATAAATAGCCTAGTAGGTAAAGGGACAATCCAGTTTGGCACTAAACCATACAGAAGACGATACAAGGTTTGATTCTTTGTTTGTGCTGAGTTTAGTTCATCTTGGGTGGGAGAGCAGTTTGGGTGCTACAATTAGCCACATCCCTTGAGATGGGGGAGGGCAAATTAGCCAAGGTTCCTGCTTCTGAATATTATCTAATGGCTCCTGATGGAAAGTGCACGTGTGTGAGTATAATGTAAAGCCATGATTTGGCTCAGCTATGGTCTCCAATCAAATTGCTAGCTGGAAACCATTGTCTAGGCTCACACATGAAGAATAACCACTTGAGCAGGGTACTGGAATGTAGACATCTCCCAACAAACTATGTACCAACAAGAAGGTGCTAAAACCCTCCAATACCGTTGCCAAGGTGACGATTCTTCACATATATACCTAGACAATGAGTATCAGCAGGTTATTTTGATTACAAGGGGCATCACAGTCAAGCCTAATCCTCTCTTCATGCATCTCTGCAGCAGGGTTCACTGGATAGCAATCAGCTGTCATTAATTTCAACCACTTTCTTCCCTCCCCAGCCTGTTGAATCTGAATCCAATTGTACTGGCCCAGTCGAAGTTGGCGAACCCAGCATATTTGTGGGGTCAAACCTGAGGAGTATTTGCCCACTGAGCCACCCGGGGAATTCTGTGGCAGAACATTAGCAGCCGAGCTATTGAGGGGCCCTGAGAAATTCAGTTTTGCTTATTACATAAAAAGTGTTCTTTTTTGGCATGAAGAGTTATTCACTTCCAAGTATGACATCAAACTGAACAGTATTACACATCCCATTGACCTATTAGAATATTTCAAGATATGCTGATATAGGACTGCTTGAAGATACTCTTGCTTTAGTACGGAACGTAGAGCATCATATTCAAGGCAACAAAAGCAAAATACTGCGGATGCTGGAAATCTGAAATAAAAACAGAAAATGCTGGAAACACTCAGCGGGTCAGGCAGCAGCTGTGGAGAGAGAAACAGAGTTAACGTTTCAGGTCGATGGCCTTTCATCAGAACTGGTTCAAGGCCACTAATTTATAGGTTTTTTTTAAAGAGGGAAAGGGGAGAGAATTAGGGAATTTGATCCCCAAAACACTGGTAAAAAAAATCCCTGTAATAAAACCAGAGTTTGACTTATTCAATCAACGTGACGACATTGAACTTGTAACCAAAATAAAATTGGGGTCTGGGTTTACTTTAATAACAAGTGTGTGGGGCAATGCAAACATTCAAGTCATTTTTAAATTCCTTTCATTCTTTCTGTAATAAAAGAAAATGTGGGAAATGGTGACATTTCCCTGTATAAAATTGGGATCGTGCTATTAACAAAATTTGGGGGGGAAACATTCTGACAGGACACTCAGAAGCTCAAACGTTTAGATCAGAGAAATCCCTCTCCCGACAACGCACGGTTAGCCGTTCCCATTACTGCATTTTGTTAAATGTTATTTTTAATTCACTGTAGCTTTGCCAGAGTTATACTTAGAAATAAACTGAGCCGGAAATGGTTATTCAGGAGAAGAGGGGGAAAAAAAACCCCCGCGGGTCTGCCCACAATGATTCCAAGCTTCTTCGAAAGTGATCTATTGGCTCGACTCAGGAAGTGAGGTTCAAGGCTGATCGATCCCTTGGTCGGATTGGAGCTCATTCGGCGCTTAGGCAACTTCTGCTATTTCGGTGAACTTTTCCAGCTGTGAGCCAGAAGGAACAGCGTCACCGGGCGGGGCTGTTCAGCCGCAGCGCTTGTGTGCACTTCATGAAAGCACTTGGCGCAAGTCCGAGCAGCGGGACGGGACACGACTCGCGATTGAGGAATCTGATGTGTGTTATATTCTCTGGGATTGCTACATACAAACAGGGCATTTCAAAGGGCGTCTGACTATTTCTAGATCTCACACATGGATAGGAGCAAAGGTAAGTGAGTGGAAAGGGGGGGGACATCGATCGATTTCTCCAAAGACCGCTTGACTATTTTAGAGTCTCTTTGCTGCTGTGCTTGTGGATCCCCCTCTACCCCCCTGCGTCAGTTTCAGATGGAAACTGACAGCGACGAGGAGGAAGAGCAAACCTGTAATTGACATAACTACTCGAGTCAAATCACCGATGTAAATGCCTGGGAAAGCTCGAAGGGGCAATTGCCCCTCAGTTCCCTGCGACCCTCCAGTCCTAATACTTACAATGAAGCCTGTCATTTGCAGAATCTCCCCAAATAACCAACTCCTGGCCCCGTTATATCATTAGTTTCAGAGCAGTGAGCGAAAACCAGTCCCGAAAGCAGCTGGAGGTTTTTTTTTTACTCTTTTTAAGTTGAGAATCAAACTGCAGCCCGCCCAGCTCTGCTGTGGGAATACAAGGGTAAGGTTAATGAGCAAAGTTTGAGTGGAACGCCTTATGGGTACAACTCTCCAACTTTCTGGGATTCTGTTCCCCTAAACGGAATGTAAGTTCACAATCGTCCAAAGCAAGACATCCCACTCCAGATGGATGTTGCTGATATCATTCCGAATCCGTGACCTGCAGTTGGAGTGGTATGAATCGATTGATCTGAAGCGAAGATTATTTAAATCACTCTGCATGTTTCCATCCTGTGAAGACTTCGGTAAGGTTCGTTAACCTGACGCCGTTGACTGGGCTGTGCTGTCTTGCCCGTGTCTCTTCCAAAGGCAATTGACAAGACAAACAGGGGTGTGCGCGATAACAGCGCCGTTTGATCCCACACGTGTTCTGAGAAATCCGAGTGCTGCATTTCTCTCAATGCCCACTGTTAAAGAAAAATCAACGGCGGGCGCTACATTATTGGGAGTCTCGGGTGTAAATTTGCAATTCAAAACAGTTCTATTTTATAAGCGACCAAAGGTTTAGTAAAGGTTTGTAAACAAAGGTGGGCACTGTTTACACTGAGACTTTAATACTGTTGATCATGGGTGATGTGCTCGGATGAAGGTCATGCCATGGTACATGTGAGACAAACAAACACAGGCTGAGCAATGCCACCATTCCAGGAGGTTAAGGGCTTATCTTCTTAGGCAGTCCCTCAGAGCAGAGGATGACTTGCTTCCACATTAAAAATGAGATCTCAGGTGACTGATGAGTCCAATGCGGGACCTACAGTCTCTGTCACAAGTGGGGCAGACGGTGGTTGAAGGGACGGGTGGGGTGCTTGGGTTGACGTGTGCTTGCCTGCGCTTGGCTTCTGCTTGCTCCTGGCGAAGAGACTCGAGGTGTTCGGCGCCTTCCCAGATGCTTCTCCTCCACTTTGTGTGGTCTTGGGCCAGGGATTCCCAGGTGTCGGTGGGGATGTTACACTTTTTCAAGGAGGCTTTGAGGGTGTCCTTGAAGCGTTTCCTCTGCCCACCTGGGGCTCTCTTGCCATGCCAGAGCTCCGAGTAAAGTGCTTGTTTTGGGAGTCTCGTATCGGGCATGCGGACAATGTGACCCGTCCATCAGAGCTGATCGAGCGTGGTCAAAGCTTCGATGCTGAGGATGTTGGCCTGAGCAAGAACACTGACGTTGGTGCGCCTATCCTGCCAATGGATTTGCAGGATCTTGTGGAGGCAGCGTTGGTGGTACCTCTCCAGTGCTTTGAGGTGCCTGCTGTACATGGTCCATGTCTCTGAGGCATACAGCAGACTTCTGTAGCTCTAATGTAAACAGACCTGGAGTATTTTGTTTACAAACATCTTACCAAAGTGCTTTTAAATTGCACTTTCCTTTTGTTTCACGGATCCCTTCATTTTGTGAGTGCTGTTAGTTTTTACAGTGAAGGTTCTGAGAGAATACGGGCTTCCAAACTTTAAATAATGACAAGTTGCCCAAAACACTTGGGAGCAGACAGAACTGCAATGCAAATGTTACTCAGATGGCTAACGTGGATGGATGAGTGAGTGTTGTTGTCTACTTGCTGTTCCTGCTTGTCTGAAAAATTTAATTCACTTATAAAATCTTGAACATTATCACACAGCAACTTTAAGAAATTTTGGTTTATTCCTTGAGTCGGAACCCAACTTTTTAGCAAGTAGAATTCCATGACATTTTATCTCTTGTGAGACTATGTAAGTGACAGGGGTAGAGATATGTTATTTTGCTAATTTGAATTGGCTAATTGATTTAGAACTTAGTGGTGTGCACAGTAGGGAGATTCAAATCTTTACCGTCATTTGTGCTCCGGATTGTTTGTGGGTCTAAGTGTTGCCAATCTTTGGCAAGGCCATCTGAATAGAGAGGAAGATTGGCCATGGAGGAGTCTATTCCTTCGTCATTCAAATGCGCCAGCTGTCAGGTCAAACAAGGAGCAGCACTGACAACATCCATGGAGAATTTCTGGAGGATGAGCCATCCCACTCCTTCTGACTAAAGTAAATCGTAGGGAGCTTAACTGAAAGCATGCTAACAATGTGATCAGCAGAAATTAAATTTATCGACATGTGCCTAATTTTCTGCCAGCTGTCACGTGCTGTGACAACTACGACTCAATCAGTCTGGTTATCAGATCCTGTCAACACAACACTGGTGATATTGTTTGTTAAAACACAAACTCCAAACATTATTTTTTTTGATTTTCATTTTGTCAGCTGGGGAATGGGCTTTTGCAAAGGTGGAAAGATGCAACTGCATAAAGCTAACATGATGTAACTGTACAAAGTACTGATGGCGAACAATAAGTAGAAAACTACTGTTTTTTTTAATTGTGGCTAATGTCTTTGAATGATTAATGATAAAATAAATGATGGGATATTGAATTAGTGAAATAGTACCCCCAGGTTCTGGAATAGTGGTAGTCTTATTGTGTTGACCTTCATGGTAGCAAGACAGGGCAGCTATTAGTCACAGTTCTATGGAAGCTGCAGATCTTCCCAGAGGATAGGTTTGGATGAAGAAAGCCCTTTGACCTCTCCCTTTGGGAATACTAACCTTACTATCTTTCCATTGCGCCATCTAGCTATTTCTTAAATGAGTCAAATGTTTTGATCTCAATCACCCTTCCAAGCAACTTATTTCAGCTATTGAAATGCCCTCTGTATAAAGAAATACTTCCTAGCATCTTCTCTAAACTTCCCTTCACAACCTACAACCTATCGACCTTGTTGCCTTGACACATGTGAAACAACTTTTCAGGTTTACCTCTACCGTTATACACCTCGAAAAGGTCCGCTCTGAAATGTCACTTTGAGGTTGAAGAGACTCAGCTTAATGTGTCATTTTTCATTGCTCATCCCTCTAATATAATGAGGGATCAGCCTCATTGCTCTCCCTGTAGTGCTTCTAGAGACTGAATAACCCAATTATGCTTCAGCAAACAGAACTCTATGCTATACTCCAGGTGCGGGTTGGCCAGAGTACTGTATAGTTTTAGCATGACTTCACAATGCATCACAGTAGTAACTTGCATCTGAATGCTCTGACTGAATTTTAAATTTCCAGAACTACTTGGCCTTGATGGTAGTAATTCTGATTTTTACACATTGCTAAACTCTATCAAAGATTAGACTTCTCCAACCCACCTCCATCCTTAACTATGACTTCTCAGGAACCAAGCTATATCCAAAATGCTGGAAATTTGCGGTTCAAAGTGTCTGAGGCATTTTTATTGGCCACCAGGGTAGCAGTTTCCCTCCTTCAGTTCAGAGTTTGGCACTGTCCAGAGAAGATGGTCATCTGACATTCTTATTGTGTCCAGCATGACCTTAATCCAAGTTCCTGCTCAGAACAACAGGTCAGTGTATCCTGGCATTTTTTGTTAGGAATGGTGAATGGAACCTCATGGAACTTGATGTGCTTGCGATAAGCTATGTTTCACAGCTACAAGGCAGGGACATTCGGTTGATATTGTAGCAGACTGAGATTTTAGTTTGCAGTCTCGTACCATGTTGATTCTAAACGCTTATTGTAAGTCAACCAAAGGCAGCACTAGCTTTCTTGATATGGTTGGAGATTTCCAATTCTATTTTTCAACTTCACTATAGTACCCTCAGTATTGATGTTTTGCAGAAATTAAGTGTTTTGAGGCGTATACTGATAACATCACTTCTATATTCCTCAGGTTAATTGTCATTTTTTGGGTCTTTACCTTAGATATTCTCTTTGGGTTCAGTATCACTGACCAGTCCTGTAAGTGAACCTTATATCCCTTATGAACCAGAGTTTGTCTTTTCCTAACTAATATCTAGGTAAATGTAGAGAAACCCAAGAATATATCACGTTCATAGAATCATAAAATAATACAGCACAGAATTGCTGGTACCATTCTAAGGGAATGGTAGCATTGTGGTTATGTTACTGGACTAGTAATCCAGAGGCCTGGACCATGGCAGCTGGGGAATTTAAATTCACTTAATTAATTAAATCTGGAATAAAAAGCTAGTATCAGTAATGGTGACCATGAAACTACCGGATTGTCGTAAAAATCCATCTGGTTCACTAATGTCCTTTAGGGAAGGAAATCTGCCGTCCTTACCTGGTCTGGCCTATATGTGACTCCAGACCCACTGCAATGTAGTTGACTCTTAACTACCCTCTGAAATGGCCGAGCAATTAGTTGAGGGCAATTAGGGATGGGCAATTAGGGATGGGCAATAAATGCTGGCCTTGCCAGCGACGCCCACATCCCGTGAATGAATAAAAAAAAATTCTAGTAAATCTCCTCTGCACCCTCTCGAAGGCCTCGACATCCTTCCTAAAGTGTGGTACCCAGAATTGAACACAATGCTCCAGCTGAGGCCTAACCAGTGTTCTATAAAGGTTTAACATAACTTCCTTGCTTTTGTACTCTATGCCTCTATTAATAAAGCTAAGGCTTTTGTAACAGCCTTCTCAACTTGTTCTGCCACCTTCAAAGATTTGTGTACATACACCCCCAGGTCTCTCTGTTCCTGCACCCCCTTTAAAATTGTGCCATTTAGTTTATATTGCCTCTCCTCATTCTTCCTACCAAAATGTATCACTTTGCACTTCTCTGAGTTAAATTTCATCTGCCTAACTCGCACCAAGTCCCGTTCACCCATCACCCCTGTGCTCGCTGACCTACATTGGCTCCCAATTAAGCAACGCCTCGATTTTAAAATTCTCATCCTTGTTTTCAAAACCCTCCATGGCCTCTCCCCTTCCGATGTCTGTAATCTCCTCCAGCCCCACAACCCTCCAAGATCTCGGCGCTGCTCCAATTCTGGCCTCTTGAGCAACCCAATTTTAATCGCTCAACTATTGGTGGCCGTGTATTCAGCTGCCAAGGCCCTAGGCTCTGGAATTCTCTCCCTAAACCTCTCCACCTCTCTTTCCTCCTTTAAGACACTCCTTAAAACCTACCTCTTTGACCAAGCTTTTGGTTATCTGCCCTAATATCGCCTTATGTGGCTCAGTGTCAAATTTTGTTTTATAACACTCCTGTGAAATGCCTTGGAACATTTTACTATAAAGGCGCTATATAAATACAAATTGTTGTTGTTGTTGCCGCCATGTGACTGCCCATTTCACTAGTCTCTTTCCTCCTGAAGTCTGTTACTATCCTCCTCATTGTTTGACACATTTCCGAGTTTTGTGTCATCTGCAAACTTTGAAATTATGCCCTGTATACCCAAGTCCAGGTCATTAGTATATATCAAAAGTGTAGTGGTCCTAATACTGACCCCTGGGAACACTACTGTGTACTTCCTTCCAGTCTGAAAAACAACTTTTCACCGCTACTGCCTTATGATCTCCTCATTGTCAGAGGCTAAAGAATAAAATTGTATTCGACCATGGCTCAGGATATAAACCACTGGACAAATTTATTGAACATATAGCAGGTAAAAGAACAGTACTCAGTACATAATAACGTAAGAAATAGGAGCAGGAGTAGGCCTCGAGCCTGCTCCACCATTCAATAAGGTCATGGCTGAACTTCAACATCAACTCCACTTTCCCGCCCTATCCCCATATCCTTTGATTCCCTTAGTGCCCAAGAATATATCAATTTCAGTTTTGAATATATTCAATGACTAAGCATCCACAGCCTTCGAGGGTAGAGAATTCCAAAGATTCACAACCCTCTCGTGAGTGAAGAAATTTCTCATCTCAGTCCTAAATGGCCGACCCCTTATCCTGAAACTATGACCCCTAGTTCTAGACACTCCAGCCAGGGGAAACAGCCTCTCAGCATCGACCCGGTCAAGCCCTCTAAGAATTTCATACGTTTCAATGAGATCACCTCTCATTCTTCTAAACTCCAGAGAATATAGGCCCATTCTACTCAATATCTCCTCATAGGATAGCCCTCTCTTCCCAGGAATCAATCTAGTGAACCTTTGTTGCACCCCCTCTAAGGCAAGTATGTCCTTCCTTGGGTAAGGAGACTGAAGCTGTACACAGTACACCAGGTGTGGTCTCACCAAAGCCCTATATAATTGCAGTACCAAGGAATAGAAGGATCTGTTGATGGGATTAGAAAAAAAGACTTATAGTACAAACAGTTGCCAGTGATTTCCATGGGGGTTCTCCTGATTTCCTGTCATAATTTTGGTGGAAGAACATCAGAAACCCTGGGATTTCTGTCAAAGTTACTGCAGAAGATCAGGGAACCCCCACAGAAATTCTACCCCAGTATCTTTACAAACTTTTCCCAATCTCCTCAAAATGCTAAAAGGAATGATGACTCATTTCTTGTGCTGAGCCTTAATGCTTGACTGAGTCACGAAACATGGGCCCGGATTGTGCAGTCGGCGGCATAATTAAGGATTAAGTCACCGGCACCCGAACGGAATGCGCACTTACCTGATGGGGACCCTCCTTCGAGAACTTGCTGGCAGACACTGTGTAATAGAGGGCAGCGTAGTGGCCCACGGATCTCAGGGGCGCACCGTGTGCGGAAGCGTACCTGGGATCACGTGGGCCGGTGCTCCAATCAGGAAACAGAAGGTCTCTCATTCACCCCCAGGCTCTCACTCATGAGCCAACCAAATTTTTATCATGGGAAATTACTTATATGTAAATGCTTGGAACATTCAAGTAAAATGCAGCAACTTTCTATTCACATCCAAAAATAAAAATAGAGGATAAATGCCAGGCTACAGTGGAATGTTATTTTGTATATTATTGAAAATTTTTGGACCCTCTGATGGGGTCTGACAGCAAGTTTGAAAGACTGGCTTGTAGTTTAAGCTTTTAAAATTAAATATATACTTGAATTTCCAGAAGGTTTACCCCTTAAGCTGTGCAAACAGGTTCCTGTGCCTGTTTGCACCAGCCGTAAAATTTTCAGGTGTAATTGCTGGGCAGTTGGTGGGCAATTAGCCCAACTCTGTGTCAGCAATTAGGATTTCCATGTCGGTGCGGATCATTTGTTAAGTCGGAACGTGACAGATCGCAAGTTCGGGATTTAGCGTTATTTCGAAGAAGAGCAGGGGAGTTATCCCTGGTGTACTGGCCAATAGTTATCCCTTAATCAACATCACTAAAACAGATTATCGAGTCATTTTCACGTTGCTGTTTGTGGGAGCTTGCTGTGCGCAAATTGGCTACCGCGTTTCCTACATTACAACAATGACTACTTCTTTGGCTGTAAAGCACTTTGGAACTTCCAGAGGTCATGAAGGTGCTATATAAATGTAAGTCTTTCTTTCGAACCCCATCAACAGATCCTTCTATTCCTTCCTCCCTCGTGCTTATCTAGCTAGTCGCCTCATCTACTCCTTGTGGTAAAGAAAGTACACCGTCATACCGACTGCAAAATCCGGACCATGATCATTTACATTTTACATGGGTACTTGCTCCGTGGAGTCTTCCAAAATATGCTCACGCCTTGATGGCTTTAGACGGATTAGTGAGCTGAGTACAGGCAGTCACATATAAACGTACCACCAGTAACTCTTGCTGTTTGTCAAAGAGTTTACAATGAATCATGATCCTGTCCATCTCACAAACCTGACTCAAGTCTTCAATTCAGATATGGATATCAATCAAACCTATTCATTTAAAAAGATTCCCAGGATGTTTGAATTGAATGAATTGACCTCTTTCTGAGAAGCAGATTGATCAATTCCAATTCCAATTAAGGGCCATAAATATAAGATAGTCACTAATAAATCCAATAGGGAATTTAGGAGAAACATCTTCACCCAGAGAGCGGTTAGAATGTGGAACACGCTACCACAAGGAGTAGATGAGGTGAATAGCATAAATGCATATAAGGGCAAGCTCGATAAACACATGATGGAGGAAAGAATAGAAGGATCTGCTAATGGGGTTCGAAAGAAAGGCTTACATTTATATAGCACCTTTCACGACCTCTGGATGTTCCAAAGTGCTTTACAGCCAATGAAATAGTCACTGTTGTAATGTAGGAAATGCGGCAGTCAATTTGCACACAGCAAGCTCCCACAAACAGCAACTTGATAATGACCAGATAATCTGTTTTTGTTATGTTGATTGAGGGATAAATATTGGCCAGGACACCGAGGATAACTCCCCTGCTCTTCTTCGAAATAGTGCCATGGGATCTTTTACATCCACCTGAGAGAGCAGACGGAGGCCCTCAGTTTAACGTTTCATCCGAAAGATGGCACCTCCGACAGTGCAGCACTCCCTCAGTACTGCACTGGAGTGTCAGCCTAGATTTTTGTGCTCAAGTTTCTGGAGTGGGACTTGAACCCACAACCTCAGAGGTGAGAGTGCTACCAACTGAACCACAGCTGACACAGCTTTGATGAAGAAGGAGGCTCATGTGGAGCATGAACACCAGCGTGGACCTGTTGGGGCAATTGGCTTGTTTCTGTGCTGTCAGTAAATACTAAATACCCTGTGATTGCAGGGAATTAACACTTTTCCCGCTAGCTATCAGGTTGTGCAGGATGATGCTAATAGCTCTGCACTTAAAGGATGGTTAAGTACATTAATATTTTTTGTCTCACAAGAACAAGCTACATATATAGAATTACATAGAAATTACAACATGGAAACAGGCTGTTCAGCCCAACTATTCCATGTTGGTGTTTATCCTCCATGTGAGCAGTAGTCCGAATCCCACGTGCACACTCTGTTCCCATATCTTTTATTTCCCCTTTCCTTCAACCTTCTATTTAACATTCTTAAGTGTTGACATGGTCTCTACTTCATCATTAGTTACCCTGAGAAGGTGATGATGGGCCACCTTCTTGAACCACTGCGGTCCTTCTGGCTATGGTGTTATATAGGGAATTCCAGGATACTGGCACTATTTCCACTGGAGAAGAGAAGGCTAAGAGGAAATTTAATTGGGGTTTTTAAAATAATGAAGGGTTTTGATAAAGTGAATATGAAAAAAATATATTTTCTCTAGTTGGGGAGTTGGTGATGAGGGGGTCATGAAAATAAAACTGTCGCAACATAGTGAGGAGAGAGGTTGGGAGTAATTTCTTTATGCAGAAGGTTCTTGTAAGGGAAAATGGATACATTTTTGAAGCTGAGGAAGATACAGAGCTGCAGGGAGTGAGTGGAGTAGTGGGATTAGTTTTGGATTGTTCCAGCATAGACATGGGCCCTGAATTTGCGGTCGGAGGCTTCCGGCGGGGAAATGCCTCCGATCCATAAATAAAATGCTCGCAACACGGTGGCATAGTGGTTAGCACTGGTGCCTCACAGCACCAGGGACCGGGGTTCAAATCTGACCTCGGGTGACTGTCTGTGTGGAGTTTGCACATTCTCCCCGTGTCTGCGGGGGTTTCCTCCGGGTGCTCCGGTTTCCTCCCACAGTCCAAAAATGTGCGGGTTAGGTTGAGTTGGCTATGATAAATTGACCCTTAGTGTTAGGGTGGGGTTATGGGGATAGGATGGGATATGTTAGGGGGAATTAAATACGTGGGGTTACGGGGGTAGGGTGGGATATGTGTAATGTGGGGATTAAAGCAGGGACAGGGTACTGGATTTGAATGATCAGCCATGATCGTATTGAATGGTGGAGCAGGCTCGACGGGCCGAATGGCCTACTCCTGCTCCTAGATTCTATGTTTCTATACCGGGAGGTCCGTGAGGTCCGGAGACTCGTGGTCCTGGGCCTCTCTGGGTACCCGCGGGTAGAGGCCCATGTATCCCGAGGCGCAGGCGGTTCCCAAGCGCCCTTGGGATCACGTGGGCCAGCCCAACTAATGAAAGAAGGGGATCCCCACTCATGCTTATGGGGATTCCGTATGCAATGAAACCCCATCAGCATGAATGGGAATACCACAAAAAATACATCTGCACATCAAATAAATAAAAAAATATTACATGTTTAAAATTAATTAAAATGCCATTTGAATAAGGGGGGAAAAACTGAGTCGCGCCCCCTTTGGGGCGCTAACTTCGCCGGGGTGCTACTTCCTGAAAAAATTAGTGCCCCCGCGCCCGAAATTCATCAGTAGCGCCCCAAGAGGGAGGCGGGGCGCTGCTGGAAGCGCCCCACCTCCCTCTTGGGGCACTGCGAGTGAATACGTTGCGCCACGGTACTGCAGGCCTTCCTCCCTTTATTAAAGGGGAGGGGCCTAGCGCAGCGCGACCCGGGGCCCAGCTGGACCACCAGGGATCAGAGTGCCGGCAAAAGAGCCCGGCACTCAAGAGAAGTGCCGGGCTCACGGAGCGCAGCCGGCACCCCGCGGGAGGGCTGCAGAGGAGGCCGGGGACGGCAAAGGGGGCAGGTGCTGGCAGGCGGCTAGCAACAAAAATGGCCACCCGGCACCTCCCCTTTAATTTGCGCCGCCCCGGCCGCAGGTAGGCCCTCCTGACCCTGTCGGACATAGCGTCCGGTGGTAAGTCAGGGGGCGCTACCGAAGATCGTGGCCGGGGTGCTGCGCACGGTGATTACATCAGCACCGGCGGCGCAGCGCCACAGGGCGCTAATGGTTACCGCCGCCGCTAACCTCCTGCTGAATTTCACGGGAGGCATTGGCGGCGGCATGCCAGGCACTAGTTGCTTTGCGCCCCATTAGCTTAGGGCGCTAACGGGAGGCGCAAATCAACCAAATTTTTAGGCCTAAATATTTGAAACAAAAATTTAATTTTTTGAAAAATAAATGTAAATGTTTTAAAGGGGCTAAAAAATAACCTTACCTTATTGCACAGATAATTTAATGCATAAATAATTGAAAAAAATTATTTTAATGTTTTTTTAAAACTCTTATGCTGGTAAAAGCAGGCTTTACGCCTGCTTTTACCAGGCATAAGAATTTCACGGGCATTTGCTGGGCAGAAGTTGGGCTCCACCCGCGAATGCCCTTTTTCCCGGGGATGTGTTGGATCTGTCAAGAAGACCCAGAAACCTGGACCTTTCGTGGCCCTTACGAGCGCATACACACCTCGTACACACCCGTAGGGGCCTCAAAATACGGCCCAATGTGTTCCAAATGGCCTCCTCCTGTGCTGTACCTTTCTATAGTTCCATGGATCCAAAGGCAGGCAGGTGTCAATGTCTCCCTCTCCCAGCAAAACTAATAAAATTACATCCAGCAAGTCAGTCTCCCATCAATATCTTAGATATTGAATATACTAAATTAGTATTCACAGTTGGAGTGATTGTCACAAATTATGTTTTCAGTGTTTGCATGGTGCTGGAAATACTATTTCCAGATCAAAATAACAAGACCAGAGCTGAAAACTTTGAAATGCTGATGATGAGTAGGGATCAGAAGCCAGATTATAACAAACTGATCTCAATAGGATCAGATGGGTCCCACCAGACCAAATTTTGGATTTGATCATTTAGTCAAAGATTACAACAGATGATATTTTATCATTGGGAAATATTTGTGGTGCCTGGGATAAGCGCCAAACTGAATCCTGTGACTGAACTTAGACCATTTCTTCTTCATTCGGTGAATCTATGGACTTTATTTGGACACATTAACGCTGATTCTGCAGAGCAATCAAATGGTCCCTCTCCATCTCACCTATAATGCAACAAGTTCCCCCCATAGTTCTGGGATGTTTAAAATTCAGGAGCATGGTCAGATAATTTAGAGTTTATGGATGGTAAGTTAAACACACCCGATAGCAAAATAATGTCTTCAGTGAGCTATTACTGGGGCAGATGTTACTGATAAGGAGGGGATGAGGTAGGGCTGCAATTTGGGTTAGAGTAGTAAGGACTAAATGATTCAGGGCAAGGTGGTAAAAATGGGGTCAGACTTTTGTAAGATCACAGTTGTGGCTGCTAATTTAACTTGTGAATTTGGATCAGATCTCTGAATCTATGCCCCTTCACTAACCCCTTTGAATGAAATTACAGCATCATAAGAACATAAGAAATAGGAGCAGGAATAGGCCACTTGGCCCCTCGAGCCTGCTCCGCCATTCAATAAGATCATGGCTGATCTTGGGCTTAAAGCCACTTCCCTGCCCGTTCCCCATATCCCTTCACTCCCTTATCTTGTAAAAATCTGTCTATCTCCACCTTAAATGTATTTAATGACCCAGCCTCCACAGTTCTCTGGGGCAGAGAATTCCACAAATTTACAACCCTCTGAGAGAAGAAATTCCTCCTCCTCTCAGTTATAAAAGGGCGACCCTTTATTCTGAAACTATGCCCCTGAGTTCTAGACCTCCCCATGAGGGGAAACATCCTCTCTGCATCTACCTTGTCGAGCCCCCTCAGTATCTTATATGTTTCAATAAGTTCACCTCTCATTCTTCTAAATTCCAATGAGTATAGGCCCAGCCTGCTCAACCTTTCTTCATAAGTCAACTCCCTCATCTCAGGAACCAACTGTGTGAATCGTCTCTGAACTGGCTCCAATGCAGGTATATCCTTCCTTAAATAAGGAGACCAAAACTGTACGCAGTACTCCAGGTGTGGTCTCACCAATACCCTGTACAATTGTAGCAGGACTTCCCTGCTTTTATATTCCAACCCCCTTGCAATTAAGGCCAACATTCCATTTGCCTTTTTGATTACTTGCTGCACCTGCATGCTAACTTTTTTTATGTTTCATGCACAAGGACCCCCAGGTCCCTCTGAACTGTAGCATTTTGTAATGTCTCTCCATTTAAATAATAATTTGCTTTTTTATTTTTCCTACCAAAGTGGATAACCTCGCACTTTCCCACATTATACTCCATCTGCCAAATGTTTGCCCACGCACTTAGCCTGTCTATATCCCTTTGCAGGTTCTTTGCGTCCTCTGCACAACTTGCTTTCCCACCCATCTTTGTATCATTCGCAAACTTGGCTACATTACACTCGGTCCCTTCATCCAAGTCATTAATGTAGATTGTAAATAGTTGAGGCCCCAGCACCGATCCCTGTGGCATCCCACTAGTTACCGTTTGCCAACCGGAAACTTACCAATTTATCCCGACTCTGCTTTCTGTTAGTTAGCCAATTCTCTATCCATGCTAATATATTACCCCCAATTCTGTGCGCTCTTATCTTATGCAGTAACCTTTTATGTGGCACCTTATCGAATGCCTTCTGGAAATTCAAATACCCCACATCCACTGGTTCAGCCTTATCCACCCTTATCAGTAGCTCTCCTATCAATTTCAGGAGGAATGTCAGCTGCTCAATGCACACATGTGATTTAATGTAACCAGATGTAATGTTTGTTTTGGTTGTGTTTTTACTACCGGAAAAGCACAAGTGTAAATAGCAATGATTAAGGCTGCAGCATTTATTCTACTCGGGGAATTTGATTCAAATTTGTGTGATCTCTGTAAATCACTGTTATAAGTTATGCTGAGAACATTATATGGCAGGGAACAGCTCAGCAATAGTTACTTGTTGTGGTATCAATGTTAGCTTGTAATGCCTGAATTTTAAATAGGAGCATTTCATTCATGCAGTGAAATTAATAGGGAGCACAGACATGTGAGTACAGCATGCGATTCCAATCAATTAAAGTATAAACTCTATGGCTGAGATTTTCCAGGGGGTCAGCAGGCACGCTCGGTGGCGGGTCGGGTGGGAAAGTGTTTTTTCTCCCCAGCGGGTCGGGACCCTGCTGTGAACCCGCCGCCACACACTTTTCCCAATGTCGAGTCTGTCAGCGCTGAGCAGACCCAACACGCAGCAGCGGGGGACCCAATTCAGGTAATTATGACCTTGCTTAGAGATTATTGAGAATACATTTGAGCTGACCTTTTGATTTTACGTGCTCACCCTCGGGGATCATGTCTGTTAAGCTGAGGCGGGAGATGAATGACCATTGCATCAGCTGATTACTTGACAGCTTGAAATGTGCTATAAAAGCTCCCACCTCACAGCTCTTTACTTTCTAAGCTCAGAAGATGTTGCTTACTGCATTTGGAAGACAGATTGAGCTTTATGCAGGTTGCAAGTGTTTGGAGAAAACGCTCTGTCCAGTGTCACCTCATTGCAACAACCTCTCTCACCATTGACAGATCGCTTCTGTCATCTCTACTTCACTTGCCATCTATTCCATCAGCATGGGTGCCCTTTATACTGTTTCACCTTGGTCCTCAGAATCCCAGCACCAGGCACACCAGCAGCACCAACAACAACACCAACCTTCTCCGCAATCAACTGATACTGCACAGGACAGAGGGCATCGGCACCTGACTACATAGCTGCCCAGGAGGCCAGGGATTGCCTCACCATGGCCAGATTTACTTCATTTGATGCTGGAACACCCTGGCTGCCACATGATGTGCCAGGTTGGCACCACCCCACACCAACACCATAAAGCATCCCTACAATGCCCACGCCATTCCTTTCACACTCATGATCATTGTGGGGGGGGGTACAGTTATGTCTCACCATTCACTGCAACTCACTAAGCCACTTCCAAAAGTGCACACAAATCTGTCCAAGAACACAACAGTGTTGAAAATAAAGGTTTCAATGTTTGACACCACATTAACAGAAACTTTACATGAACATTGCATAAAACACCCAAGTGCCTACCCTTGTGTGTTGTTAGTTGGTATGATTGAACTAGGATGAGGGTAAGTGTGAGGGATGGCTGGTGAGATGGGGGATGTGATAATGTAGATAGAGAGGGATGGGTGGAGGTGCAAGGGAAGTTGGTGTGAGTAAGGATGTGCAGGAGTAGGGTAGGGAAGGCAGAGTGATGGGGATGTGATGAGAGGCACAGCAGGATGAGGTGGAGTGTGGCTTTTTACTAACGTTTTGTGATCTCCTGAGATCATTGAAATGTTTGTGCCACTGCACCCAGGTCCTCCTGACCACATCCCTGCTTGTGCCCTCCTCTGCAATGTGCAACCAGGCTGCGTTGGTCTCCTGGGGAGGTCTCTTCCACCCATCGGAAGAGAAGAGGACCTCCCTGTGTGCTGTGACTCACTCCATAAGCATATGGAGGGAGACATGGGAGAGTCTGGGTGCAGCCCTGTGCCTTTGTGCAGTGCTCGTCAGTGTTTGCAGCACCTCAATGCTGTAGAACACTGACAGCACAAATGTCAAAATGAATTTGGCCATGGTCCCTTTAAGGAAACCGGCTGATGACGCTTCATCAAATGACGTCACCAGACCCGCTTCCTCTAATTGGCCGGGTAACGCGCTGGGTGGGCTTAACAAGCCCAATCAAGGGAAATTCATTTCACAAAGTGGAATGGAGCCAGCAGCGGGGTCGGGACCCGCCACCGACATCGCCCGCCCCGGACCCGCAGAGGTTAGCAAAGTCGCAGATTTTGAGTATTCAAGTGACATCCAGGTTCTGAAACAATTTCCAGTTGGCTTTTCCTGATAGGAAAGACAAATAAATACATTTCTAATAATGTCATTTAGACCTAGTGGTCCAGTGATTTAATCTGTTGTACCATCATCTAGAATACCTGGCTTCAAATATAAATTTCAGTTGATATTGTCCCCTAAGCTTCATCAAAGCACTAAGCTGTTGATCTTGATGTGCATAAGGTGAGAATCTTGCTTCTCTAGAACTCTCCTCCCACCCACCACCTACCCACTTCCTCCCCTGCCATCCCCATACGCACACTTTAGCTTCAAAGCTAGGAGTAACATTTAGATTATTCAGTAAGCAGACCAAACTGATGGTCCGGATTTTGCTCTCAGCAGCGAAGGAATGGCTTTTACCATTTACCTCGTATACAATTGCCCAGAGACTTTTGTGGGCTTGTCAGCAGAGATTTCCTCTAATCCAATGTCTGTTTCAGCGTGGCACTCTCTGCAGGGGATCTGTGGCATCTGTAAACAGGGCAAGCAACAGCGAGACTCTTCAACTAATCACAGAATCATAGAGTTATACAGCACAGAAAGAGGCCCTTCGGCCCATCGTGACCGCGCCGGCCATTCTAATCCCATTTTTCAGCACTTGGTCCGTAGCCTTGTATGCTATGGCGTTTCAAGTGCTCATCTAAATGCTTTTTGAATGTTGTGAGGGTTCCTGCCTCTACCACCCTTTCAGGCAGTGAGTTCCAGATTCCAACCACCCTCTGGGTGAAAAAGTTTTTCCTCGAAACCTCCTGCCGCTTACCTTGAAACTATGCCCCCTGGTTATTGACCCCTCTACTAAGGGAGAAAGTTCTTTTCTATCTACTCTATCTTTGCCCCTCATAATTTTGTACACCTCAATCAGGTCCCCCCTCAGCCTTCTCTGCTCTAAGGAAAGCAACCCTAGCCTGTCCAGTCTCTCTTCATAGCTGAAGCGCTGCAGCCCAGGTAACATCCTGGTGAATCTCCTCTGCACCCTCTCCTGTAAAGGAATGAGCCATATTTCAGAAAAATACACCATCCTACGAACAGAATTCTGACATTAAAATATGACAAACTGGGGTTAAAAATCTATAAGCCTCAACGGCACAAGCTGTAAACAGAAATACAGGCTTCTGAGATAAGATGAAGTGTTAACACAAAGCTGTAAACACCATACAAGCTTTTGAGATGGGAAATGGTTATTGACACTGAGACAATTGCCCATTGAAGATGCAAAGGCTTGGTTCCAAGGAGTCTGCAGTTTGGAATCAACACAATAGCTATACCTAGTTTAAAGTGTTAAAAACTAACACGTCGAACAGGAACACAGAACATTAAAAAACCATGTGCCTTTGTAAAAGTAACATCAAATGAAACAGGAAACACAATTATATATACAACCAATTGAAGTAGCTAAGAAATGCATGGAACACCCTGGTTGAAGTGGTTTTGATTTATATATTGTAAATATGATACCTACATGATGTGGAGATGCCGGTGTTGGACTGGGGTGGACAAATGTGAGAAGTCGCACAACTCCAGGTTATAGTCCAACAGCTTTATTTGAAATCACGAGCTTTCAGAGCGCTGCTCCTTCACGTGACGAAGGAGCAGCGCTCCGAAAGCTTGTGATTTCAAATAAAGCTGTTGGACTATAACCTGGTGTTGTGCGACTTCTCACATGATATCTACAGAACACTTTGAAGATATAGGGGGAAAAATTCAGTTTGTTGCGCCTCCCGTTAGCGCCTTAAGAGGGCGCAAAGCAACTAGCGCCCAGGTGCGGCGATGTTTGCGCCGCTCGTGAAATTAACTCGACATTTTGCGGCGTGCTAAACACTACCGTCACGATCTCCTGCGCCGGCAGATCGTGATGTCAGTCGAGTGCGCAACGCCCCGGTAGCGCCCCGTAGCAGATATTGAGTGGCGCCCCCTGCCTTACCGCCTGCCGCTAGCAACGACAGGTTGAGGGGAGCTTTTTGCAGTCAGGAAGGGACTGGATGAGCGCTATTTAAAGGCGATTGCTTCCTGCCTTTTTTTGTTGGTGACATTTTTGAAACACGCATTCAGAGAGAGAGAGAGAGAGAGAGAGAGAGACAGACTTCTGGAGAGATTCAACGCTGTGTGAAGGAGTTTTGGGTACTGAGCAGCACGTTGCAGTTTCATTTTGATTTGCCCTTCCTTGTATCGATTTAGAAGAGACTGTGGGGGTTGCACTCTGAGCTCTTTCCCTGGTTCTCTCCATTGTTCATTCCAGCAGATTTGATGTACAGGTCTCTCCAGGCTGAGATTCAAGGCTGCAATGAGCAGGCTGTGGATGGAAAGCAAGATCAACCCTCCCCTTTAAGAACTGGCCAGCGCCATTGTGTCTGTGTTCCATTGCTGACTGACATCACGAGCTTCGCCAGCGCTCTGAGTTAGTGCTTCACTCCTCGGCCTTTGCGCCTTAAGACAGATGTGTAGCACCTGATTTAGCGCTCCAATCACCTCCAGGGGCGATAAAAGTCAAGTTTGCAGTCGGAGGCGATAATTAGCGCCAGGCGCTAATCTTTGCGCCCAGCCGATAATTGCGCCCCAAATGGGGTGATACTGAATTTCTCCCCCATAATATCAATAGATGTACCAAGCAATCACATTGTGTTTGTATTGAAAATGGAATAGTTAGTAGACATAACGTCTGCTTATAACCAGTTAAGGGGATATTAAGAATTCAATAGAAGACCTCGTAAGAATGGCATCAAATAGATAAATCTGTTAAACCATATTTGATAAGTTATGAAACACCTATACAGCAGACAGGATTCTGAGAGTTAGCAGCTGAACTAACAGTAAGAATAGAAAGAAGTCAGCAGAAAGACTGACTAGAGATAATTAGCTTACATCAGCAGAAAACTTCAAAGGAGATACCACTGCAAAAAGAGTATAAGATATGGGATTTTCAAATGGGAAAACAGAAGTTGCTGGAAAGGGCAGGCGATTCTCAGCTTCAGAGGCAGGCTCAGTAAGTTTTTAACTCTTTGTCTCGGGGATCAAATGGTACTTTAATTGATTTTGGTGGATATTCTGGATTAAGAATAAGACTTAGAAATGTAAAAATGTAACGAAGTTAAGATTTGAGAATAAGGATCTCTGAGAATAAGAAATGTAAGCTATTTGTATTTTGAACTGTTAAAGTTGCGTTTGACTCATCAGCTGTTAACTAAATCTCAGTTCCTTAATAAATCTATATATTAGAATTGTCTGAGTATTTCTGTATCAACCTCGCAAACTCAAATATCTGTACACTCTTTTGTGAGGAGTTGCAGAATTCTGGGGGTTTTCCGGACCCTCAATGTCCGGAAGGTTACAGTCTAGTTAAACTTATTAAAAGTGCTATCTGGAGGACGGTAATATCTTCAAGTCGTTTCTTTCCTTTTAGGGAGAGATAGTCTGGACCTTTAGACCCAATTAAGCGTCTTATAGGATTCAGCTATCTCTAACTTTAGTTGAAGGGGAACGTCTGGGGAATACGCCTGATCTGGGGTAGCCCGAGAAGGGCTAGGACTTGTAATTATCCCTTCACTTCAATGCAATCACATCCTTCCTCTAGTGTGGCGAGCAGAACTGCACACAGTATTCCAGCTGTGGCCTAACTAGCATTTTGTACAGCTCCATCATAACCTCCCTGCTCTTATATTCTTTTGTACAGCTCCATCATAACCTCCCTGCTCTTATATTCGGCTAATGAAGGCAAGCATCCCATATGCCTTTTTAACCACCTTATCTACCTGTCCTGCTGCCTTCAGGGATCTATGTGAATTCTCACTGAGACACGCAGAGCCTAAACCAAGAAGCAAAAAACAGGAAATATAAATTACATTTAAATCATCTACAGGAAGCAAGATAAAGATTGGGACATACAGATGGGATTAAGGGCGAGAGATAAAAGCGGAAAACAGAAAAAGTAAAAAAAATAAAATTGTAATTTTAATTTTTTTTAAAAATCTGCAACATTAATTTTCTTCTGAGGAAATGAGACTCCACACTTGTAAAATTATTTTTTCTGGGCCAGAGAGGTTGTTCAGCAGTAATGATCACTTATTACACCATTAAAAACACACTTACTCCTAAATGTATCAGCCCTAACTTTTTCAGCCATCTTTAGTGCAGAACTAGTGCGTAAGTACCACAAGTTCACACCGTTAGTGATTTCAGTACCGAGTCTATCGGCGAGGACCTCAACAGCACACCCTATGGAGGAGCGGGTTATCTCTGACAGCAACTTCTGGATTTCCGCATTTAACTGTGCATGTGCGGACGCCAGAAGGTGCTGTCAGATTTACCCTGTAATAATGGCGAGCGCTGATAGCCTCGCCGTTGTTATTACAGCAAAATCCAGGCCAATAACTCTCTGGTTTTCCCCTCCCTACCCACCAGTTAAAAGTATTGTCGGAGTACAACTGAAAGGAATAACATTGTAAAGAAATAATAAAATGGGCGTCATTCAGCAGAACCTAATGTATATCTCCAAATCGCTTCTACTCATGGCTCTAATTAAAAAAAGAACAAGTTGCAAAAGGCCAAGTGATTACAAAGGGACAATACAGACCTTGTTTATTGCGATGAAATTAAATTAAATTTCAGCAGTCACTCCAAGCAAGAAAAAAATTCCAGACTAGGCAGAACTGATTTAAGTATTCATCTAAAGTGTCTGTAGAATATGCTCAGCCTGCCAATGAATGATTTGTGACAAATGCAGCATTATGGTATTACATACAGTGTTTCAAAGAACACTGTGGGAGCCCTTCACTATTTTCAGATACTCAAGTTTATTCTAGTTATATTTAAACTCGTCTTGGGTACAAAGAACATGAAATGAATAACAAGTAACCACCAAAACCAAAGGACTAAAAGTTAATGTTGTTAAACCTTTAAACCTAATTTTCCCTAAAGTACCTATAATCATAAACAAGGCCAGGTGAGCTTTACAGATACAATAATAATGGAATTCCAGCTTGTGTCTGAGTTCTGAAAAGACCTACAACAACAACAATTTACATTTATATAGCGCCTTTAACATAGTAAAACATCACAAGGTGCTTTACAGGAGCGTTATCAAACAAAATTTGACACTGAACTACATAAGGAGATATTAGGGCAGCTTGGTCAAAGAGGTAGGTTTTAAGGAGCCTCTTAAAGGAGGAAGGAGAGGTAGAGAGGCGGAGAGGTTTAGGGAGGGAATTCCAGAACTTAGGGCCTTGGTAGCTGAAGGCACGGCCGCCAATGGTAGAGCAATTAAAAGCGGGGATGTGCCAGAAGCCAGAATTGGAGGAACACAGATATCTTGGAGAGTTGCAGGGCTGGAGGAGGTTACAGATATAGGGAGGGGTGAGGCCATGGAGGGATTTGAAAACAAGGATGAGAATTTTAAAATCGAGGCGTTGCTTAACCGGGAGCCAATGTAGGTCAGTGAGCACAGGGGTGATGGGTGAACAGGACTTGGTGCGCGTTAGGACACAGGCAGCAAAGTTTTAAGGAGCTAATGCTTCAATATTTTATCTGCATATCAAATTAGTTTATTGCAAAGTGAGAAAACTACTGTGAAATCAATATTTTTGGCCTTACAAACATTGCATGTATATTTTAAAGGGGTTATTGCATTGAGAAGGTTTTAGGAAGGACCAGTTCCTAAAATAGATATAGTTTACTCAAAAATCAGGTCAAGGTCTGTTGGGTTAATAGTGGTTTATGTTTGTGCTGTAATCGATTCCATTTCTAGAGTATGTAATATAATTTGATCAGCATTACATTGCATTACCATTTAAGAACATAAGAAACAGGAGCTAGAGTGGACCATTTGGCCCTTCGAGCCTGCTCCGCCATTCAATAAGATCATGGCTGATCTTCTACCGCAACTCCACCTTCCTGCACTATCCCCATATCCCTTAATTCCCAAAAATTTATCGACCTCTGTCTTGAATATACTCAATGACTGAACATCCACAGCTCTCTCGGGTAGAGAATTCCAAAGATTCACAACCCTTTGAGTGAAGAAATTTCTCCTCATCTCAGTCCTAAATGGCCGACCCCTTATTCTGAGACTGTGATCCCGTGTTCTAGATTCCCCAGCCAGGGGAAACATTTTCTCAGCATTAACCCTGTCAAGCCCCTTAAGAATTTTATATGTTTCAATTAGATCATCTCTCATTCTTCTAAACTCTAGGGAATATAGGCCTAGTCTACTCAATCTCTCCTCACAGGGCAATCCCCTCATCCCAGGAACCAGTCTAGTGAACCTTTGTTGCACTCCCTCTAAGGCAAGTATGTCTTTCCTTAGGTAAGGAGACCAGAACTGTACACAGTACTCCAGGTGTGGCCTCACCCATGCCCCATATAATTGTAGTAAGACTTCTTTACTCTTGGACTCTAATTACTTTGTAACAAAAGCTAACATACCATTTGCTTTCCTAATTGCTTGCTGTACCTGCATGTTAACTTTCTGTGATTCATGTACAAGGACACCCAGGTCCCTTTGAATGCAAACATTTCCCAGTCTCTCACCATTCAAAAATATTCTGCTTTTTTGTTTTTCCCACCAAAGTGGATAACTTTACACTTCCCCACCTTGTATTCCATTTGCCATGTTGTTGGCCACTCAGTCAACCTGTCTATATCTCTCTGTAGCCTCTTTGTATCCTCCTCACAGCTTACTTTCCCACCTAACTTTGTATCATCAGCAAACCTGGATACGTTACACTCAGTCCCTTCATCTAAGTCATTAATATAGATTGTAAATAGCTGAGGCCCAAGCACTGATCCTTACAGTACCCCGCTAATTACAGCCTGCCAACCAGAAAAAGTCCCGTTTATTCCTATTCTCTGTTTTCTGTCCATTAACCTATCCTCAATCTATGCTAATATATTACTCCTAATTCCATGAGTCCTAATTTTGTATAATAACCTCTTGTGTGGCACTTTATCGAATGTTTTTCAGAATCCAAATACACCACATCATGCCCTATGACCTTTGTTACTCTCTCTGTCCCTTCCTGACCCACTCTGCTTATTTTTACCCAAAACTCTGCTCTGCTCTGGAGCCTTGACATTTCCCTTGCTACTTTTAAATTTACTCTTTCCTGAATCCTCCCACCCCCCTCCCCCCCCCCCAGCCTTCATTAGTTTAAAGCCCTGTATACTGCCCTAGTTATTGGATTTGTCAGGATACTGGTTCCAGCCCGGTTTAAGTGGAGCCCGTCCCAACGGAACAGCTCCCTCTTTCCCCAGTACAGGTGCCAGTGGCCCATGAAGCGAAACCCCTGCCTCCACACCAATCTTTCAGCCACACATTTAACCTTCTAATCTGCCAATCCCTATGCCAATTGGTACGTGGCTCAGGTAACAATCCAGGGATTTTTAACCTTGATTTGCATCATTGCATACTCTATTTGTAATCCAGCCAAAGTGCCTTCTAAGGCACATTATCAACTGGTGATAACATTTTAATTAAATGTACTTGCACACGAAGGAAATTTAAAAAAAGTTAAAAATGCAGCAGAGCTCCTTTGATTGGTTTTGTTTGTAAATGAACTGCCTGGTTTGAAACTGAGCCGTATATACCAGAAAGGTCCCAGGTTCAGGCCTCAATCTTTGCTGCGATCTGATCTCAACTGGTCAGTGATAACGGTGTTAAAGTGGCCTCTGTATTCCTGCGGGGAGAAATGGTCAAGGGTTCAGTGCTCCTGATCACTATCCAGCGACTTCCAGTTGAAGGGATGCATGCATAAATGGTAGGTGAGAACAGGATTGGGCTCAACTCCTTATTAATTACCTTCAGGCAATGTTCCCCCTCCAAAGGTGCGCAGGCACTCAGCCGTGCCTCAAACGGGAGGTCCCGCGCAGGCCACGCACAAGCTGTTGCTGCTGGAAGGTACCTGCGCATGCACAGCCGCGCAGCAAATTTAAAGGGAACGCGCACGGAAAAAAAATTAGAGGGAACATTGCCTCCTGGGTCAAATAATTTTCCGATTACTGCCTCAGCTCTCCCGTGTAAGGAGAGAGCTGCTGCCCGATGAATCCTGCCTCAGAACAAGTCAGCAGAGGGGAGAAAATTGGACGAGGAAAAAAGAAAAGAAAAAGATTTATCCCGGTATACTATTCCTTAATAACATGCAGTGAAAAAACATCCAATCTCACAAATTGACTGAAGGAATCTGCTTTCCATAGCTGTCAATCATGATGTTCAATACCTCACAGTAAACAGAGCAACATTGACCTTATAAACACTTTGGCTGCGAATTTAATGGAGGAGGCGGGATGGGGGCGAGACAGCTGGTTTCCGGGTTCCAGTCCCACTCCCAGCTGCATCCACTCTGCAGACGTGATTTTTCCTTGATTGGCCTTGGGCTTACCGGCCAATTAACAGGAAGCGGGTCTGATGACGTCATTTGATGAGGCGTCATCAGCCGGTTTCTTTAAAGGGACCACGTCCACATTGAGTTTGACAGTAGTTCTGTCATTGTTTGACAGCATTGAGGTGCTGCAAACACTGACAATCACTGCACAAAGGTGAACGCTTGCACTCAGGCTCTCCAATGACTCCCTCATATGCTTATGGAGGGAGTCACAGCACGCAGGGAGGTTCTCTTCCCTTGCACCTCCACCCAACCCTCTCTATCTACTTTATCACTTCCTCATCTCACTAGCCACCCCTCACACTCACCCTCATCCTACAGCAAGCATACCAACTAATAACACACAAGGGTAGGCACTTGAGAGGTTTAGTCAATGTCCATGTGAAGTTTCTGGTAATGTGTTGTCATACAGTGAAATCTCTTTTTCCAAAAGTGCCCCTTATTGGACAGATCTGAGCGCACCTTGAGAAGTGTCTTACTGTGTTCCAGTGATTGTTCAGTCATAACTCCACCCCCCGCCCCGCTATAGTGATGAGTGTGCATGGAATGGCTTGGACATTAAAGGGATGCTTCACGGTGCTGGTGTGGGCTGGTCTCAACCTGGCGCATAATGTGGCAGCCAGGGTTTACAGCATCAAGTGAAGAAAATCTGGCCATGGTGATGCCATCGCTGGCCTACCGGCCAGCAATTTTGTCAGGAACTGATGCCCTGTGTCCAGTGTAGCATCAGGTGATGACGGAGAAGGTTGGTGATGAGGTTGGTGTTGTTGTTGGTGTGCCTGGTGATGTTGGTGTTGGGGCTGATCGTGGAAGCATTCGGAGGACCACGGTCTGATTGTTTCATTGGCTCCGATGTTGCTGCAATAGATGGCAGCTGCAGGTGAGATGACTGAAGTGATCTGTCACTGGTGAGAGAGGTTCTCCCAATGAGGTGGCACTGGACATACAGTTGGATCTAAAAACTTGTAAGCTAAAGAAATCTCTATATGTATTAAAAATGCAGTAACCAACATTTTCTGTGTTCCGAAACTCACCATCTGTACATGGCATCCTTTACACCACTTCTGCAGCTGTCAACTTTTCACAAACATCAGAGCAGACTCAAAACACGCCAGGTTGAGCTGGCGTGTTCCCCGAACAGCGGGTAACCCATGGGGGAGACGGTAAAATTAGAAGTAAGCCTCAAAAGACTCTTAAATTGGCGCTTAACAAGCCATTTAAGTAGCTGAATTGTCTCCCCTGCCGCTTGGTGTCGGGTCAGTTCTGCACTGACAGACCCGACACCTCGGCGACTCGCGTGGAGGCGGGTTGACAGCGAGTTTCTTACCCGCTGTCAATCTTTGCTATTTTGACAGCGGACACGCCTCCAAACCTGCCCCCTCAGCGCTATTAAATTTGCGGCCTTTATTTCAAAGATGTAACTCATCTTGAAATTTAGATGATGATGATAAATCAGTAAAGCTTCACTCTTGCAATTTATGACATCATCTAAATCTTATAATGTGCTACTTTTCTTGGACCACAACCTGCGTGTCTAAACTATACCTTCAGATGAGAAAATAGATGGCTACTTTATCACCAGAACACACCTCAAGCCTACTCATTGTTTACTTCTTGATTATTTCCTGTTGTACAATTCAAGGTCGCTTTGAACAACTAATGTCAGCTGTGTCTCAGTGGGTAGCACCCTTGCCTCTGAGTCAGAAGGTTGTGGGTTCAAGTCCCACTCCAGAGACTTGAGTACAAATATCTAGGCTGGCATTCAGTGCAGTACTGAGGGAGTGCTGCACTGTCGGAGGTGCCGTCTTTTGGATAAGACATTAATCCGAGGCCCCGTCTGCCCTTTCAGGTGGATGCAAAAGATCCCGTGGCACTACTTCGAAGAAGAGCAGGGGAGTTCTCCCCGGTGTCCTGGCCAATATTTATCCCTCAATCAACATCACTAAAACAGATTATCTGGTCATTGTCACATTGCTGTTTATGGGAGCTTGCTGTGCACAAATTGGCTGCCACGTTTCCTACATTACAACAGTGACTACACTCCAAAAAGTACTTCATTGGCTGTAAAGCGCTTTGGGACGTCCGGTGATCGTGAAAAGTGCTATATAAATGCAAGTCTTTCTTTTTCTTTTAACTTAGTATTTTATAATCATTCGTGTGAATTTATGGACCTTCACACTTTATTAGTGTGAAGCTCCATAAACAACTTAGAGGATCGAATTGAGCTATTAGGGAAACTTTGTATAACATTTCAAGATTTACAAAATTGTGGGAAAGTGTCCAACTGCAGAAACCAACCATAAAATAAACAGTGCCTAAGACAGGGACTTTCCTGTATGAAACATAGAAACATAGAAGATAGGAGCAGCAGTAGGCCATTCGGCCCTTCAAGCCTGCTCCACCATTCAATGAGATCATGGCTGATCATCCAAATTCAGTACCCTGTCCCTGCTTTCGCCCCATATCCCTTGATCCCTTTAGCCTTAAGAACTATATCTAACTCCTTCTTGAATATATTTAATGATTTGGCCTCAACTGCCTTCTGTGGTAGAGAATTCCACAGGTTCACCACTCTCTGGGTGAAGAAATTCCTCCTCATCTCAGTCCTAAATGGCTTACCCCTTATCCTTAGACTGTGACCCCTGGTTCTGGACACCACCGCCATCGGGAACAGTCCTTCCTGCATCTAGTCTGTCTTGTCCTGCTAGAATTTTATAAGTTTCAATGAGATCCCCTCTCATTCTTCTAAACTCTGGCGAGCATAAGCCTAATCGACCCAATCTCTCCTCATACGTCATTCCAGCCATCCCAGGTATCAGTCTGGTGAATCTTTGCTGCACTCCCTCCATGGCAAGAACATCCTTCCTCAGATAAGGCGACCAAAACTGCACACAATACTCGAGGTGTGGTCTCACCAAGGCCCTGTACAACTGCAGCAAGACATCCCTGCTCCTGTACTCGAATCCTCTCGCTATGAATGCCAACATACCATTTGCCTTCTTAACCGCCTGCTGCACCTGCATGCTTACCTTCAGCGACTGGTGCACAAGGACACCCAGGTCTCGTTGCACCTCCCCTTTTCCCAATCTATTGCCGTTCAGATAATAATATGAAGTGAACAGGATTTGTAACTTTGTCTCGTTAGATGTATACTTACTCTGAACAGTAAATAGGAAAATAAAAACGGATATATTTAAACAGTATTACAAAAGCAAAATACTGCGGATGTTGGAAATCTGAAATAAAAACAGAAAATGCTGGAAATACTCAGCAGGTCAGGCAGCATCTGTAGAGAGAGAAACAGAGTCGTTTCAGGTTGATGACCCTTCGGCAGAACTGGAGCTATTTAAAACTATTTTAAATCGTTTAAACTATAGAACAGAACTATTTAAACAGTGTGTTGAGCTTTAAAAAAAATTTTTAATAGAGTTTTAGGGAAGCTTTAGAGAATTGGAAGTTTGTTTTATGTGACTTTGATAATTAAAATCTATATTCCAAGCACTGTTACTGACACCAGTTCTCCTACCAACCTTACTTTTTTTTAATTGTTCTCGGGATCTGGGAATCACTGGCAAGGCCAGCCTTTATTGCCCTTGAGAAGGTGGAGTTGAGCCGCTGTAGTCCGTGTGGTGAAGGTACTCCGACAGTGCTGCTAGGTGGGAAGTTCCAGGAGTTTGACCCAGTGACGATGAAGGAATGGTGATATATTTCCAAGTCAGGATGGTGGTGTATGACCTGGTCGGGAACTTGAAGGTAGTGGTGTTCCCATGCGCCTGCTGCCCTTGTCCTTCTAGGTGGAAGAGGTCGCGGGTTTGGGAGGTGCTGCTGAAGAAGCCTCGGCGAGTTGCTGCAGTGCATCTTGTAGCTGGTACACACTGCAGCCACGGTACACCGGTGGTGGAGGGAGTGAATGTTTAAGGTGGTGGATGGGGTGCCAATTAAGTGGGCTGCTTTGTCCTGGATGGTGTCGAGCTTCTTGAGTGTTGTTGGAGCTGCACTCATCCAGGCAAGTGGAGAGTATTCCATCACACTCCTTACTTGTGCCTTTGTAGATGGTGGAAAGGCTTTGGGGAGTCAGGAGGTGAGTCGCCCACCGCAGAATACCCAGCCTCTGACCTGCTCTTGTAGCCACAGTATTTATGCAGCAGGTCCAGTTAAGTTTCTGGTGACTGGTGAGCCGCAGGATGTTGATGGTGGGGGATTTGGTGATGGTAATGCCATTGAATGTCAAGGGGAGGTGGTTAGACTCTCTCTTGTTGGAGATGGTCAATGCCTGGCACTTGTATGGCGTGAATGCTACTTGCCACTTATTAGCCCAAGCCTGAATGTTCAGGTCTTGCTGCATTCAGGCACGGACTGCTTCATTATGTTCGGAGTTGCAAATGGAACTGAATACTGTGCAGTCATCAGCGAACATCCCCACTTCTCATGCTTCCCATGCTCTAGTCTTCTTTCCAACCATGATCTTGTTTCTCTTTCATCTGACCCAGATCTTACTCATTCCAATGCTGAGCACACAGGTGCCTGAAGCTTGGACACTCCCCTGCAGGAAATGTCCCAACCTTCAAATTCCCAAAAGGGTGTCTGTTGCAGGCTTATTGTAGAAATGTATACCAGTCCAAGAAGGCGGGCTATCTAATTAACAAGTAGTCATCACTCATACCTTCTCTTAGCTTAAAAACTGATCTCAAACAAGAGAGCTTTGTACACTGTAATACGTCAGGAATTTAAATTTTCTAAAAGCTTTGACTCTAAACATTTCTTTTTTGAAGTGCCTCTACTGCTGGTTTGCTGTTGTCAGCATTAGCACAGCTGTCGGCAAATATAAATTAAAGACCGGGTCATGCTGTAATGTTGTGGTAAATCCTGCTTGGCAGTGTATCTTGAACTTAGTTTACTTTCACTGCTGTGACTCATTAAAATGTATGAAAAAGTGCTCTCAAGCTGTGAACCATTTTTCCATGCAATCTTCAATTTCCAAACTGGCTCCAGGAGGATGGAACCCTTTTGAATTTTGTATAATAATTATGTAACATACTGATGTAATTAGTATACTGTAATAAAATGCCAGCAAAGTACAGTTTTATTCTCGTTAATATACATTTGGAACAGCCATAACATTTTATACTTGGTGTCAGGAAACACATCCTGTTCAGTCAAATGCTAATTAGGGCGTGGCATAGCAACAGGTAGCTACGGGACATGTCATGTCTGAAGAGTCCTTTCTGTGGCATTTCATCCATTCGCTTGCCGGCATGTGGGAAAATGGTCCATTCATTTCATGACTCCTAACTAAGGATAAGTGCTCAGTTATTCCTTCATATGATATTTGGGATATGGTAAGTGTAGCATGCTTGGGAGTAAAAGGTGACTTTGGACTTTACCTGTTTTTTTTGGTGAAAGGGTGAAAACAGATGCTAAATGGGTGCCGTGCTAATAAGACATGCCTGTTTGAAAGTCTGGATTTAGCACACAATTTTGGTCCTAATTGCTGATTACCACAATTTGAATTTGCCTGCAGGTGCTAACCCAGACACTTGCAGGTTTAGCACTCAAGTGCTGATTAGACGCAATATTCGTGGAGCAGTATGTGTGAGCTCCTCGCACCCACTTCCACGGAAGGTGTGGAGTGCTCCGGCTGGCACACATCGGCAGGTTTCAGGATGGCTCAGGGACTGAGTGAGAGGGTGCACAGGTTCTCGGACGTGACACTGGAGGTCCTGGCGGAGGTGGTCCCGAGGAGGAGGGATGTCCTGTACCCGCGGGGGGAGGTACGCCACCTCGCCCTCCTCACCCTCCTGTCCCCCTCTCCTGCAGCAGCTGGTGTTGCTCTGCCCGGCCTCATGTCCTCCTCCCATCCTCATCAAGACCAAGGGGGACTCCTAGCAAGATGCCCAGGACAGAGCACTGACTTTCTCCTGGTGACTCCTGTAAGGTGGAGTGGCGCAGTACTTACTCTTTGGAGGCGAAGTCTTGAAAAAGTGTCCCAGAAAGTCTCCCGATGTGTTTCAGAGCTCCTCTTCACAGCTCCAGCAGCACGTGAACATTTAATGGTGAGTATCCCATTAAGTAGTGCTTGAAATCCACTTCAACGCCTTGTTTACTCCCAAACAGCTGGTTGCTGTTATGAGATGGCGTTGGGACAAGCGCTAGCCACCAAAATGCCATGCAGCCTCCTTAATGAGCACTAACAACAACAACAACAATTTGTATTTATATAGCGTCTTTAACATAGTAAAAAGTCCCAAGGCGCTTCACAGGAGTATTATAAGACAAAAAAAATTGACACTGAGCCACATAAGGAGAAATTAGGGCAGGTGACCAAAAGCTTGGTCAAAGAGGTAGGTATTAAGGAGTGTCTTAAAGGAGGAAAGAGAGGCGGAGAGGTTTAGGCAGGGAATTCCATAGAAACATAGAAGATAGGAGCAGGAGTAGGCCATTCGGCCCCTCGAGCCTGCTCCGCCATTCGATGAGATCATGGCTGATCATCCAAACTCAGTACCCTGTACCTGCCTTCTCCCCATATCCCTTGATACCTTTAGCTTTAAGAAATACATCTAACTCATTCTTGAATATATTTAATGACTTGGCCTCAACTACCTTCTGTGGTAGAGAATTCCACAGGTTCACCACTCTCTGGGTGAAGAAATTCTTCCTAATTTCTGTCCTAAATGGCTTACCCCTTATCCTTAGATTATGACCCCTGGTTCTGGACTCTCCGACCATCGGGAACATTCTTCCTGCATCTAGTTTGTCCAGACCTGTCAGAATTTTATATGTTTCGATGAGATCCCCTCTCATTCTTCTATACTCCAGCGAGTATAAGCCCAATCGACCCAATCTCTCCTCATATGTCATTCCTGCCATCCCAGGTATCAGCCTTGTGAATCTTCGCTGAACTCCTTCCATGGCAAGAACATCCTTCCTCCGGCGACCAAAACTGCACACAGTACTCAAGGTGTGGTCTCACCAAGGCCCTGTACAACTGCAGCAGGACATCCCTGTTCCTATACTCAAACCCTTTCGCTATGAAGGCCAACATACCATTTGCCGCCTTCACCGCCTGCTGCACCTGCATGCTTACCTTCAGCGACTGGTGCACAAGGACACCCAGGTCTCGTTGCACTTCCCCTTCTCCCAATCTATTGCCATTCAGATAATAGTCTGCCTTTCTGTTTTTGACACCAAAGTGGATAACCTCGCATTTATCCACGTTATATTGCATCTGCCATGCTTCTGCCCACTCACCCAACCTGTCCAAATCATCCTGGAGTTTCTCAGTATCCTCCTCGCAGCACACACGCCCACCCAGCTTTGTGTCATCTGCAAACTTGGAGATATTACATTTAGTTCCCTTATCCAGATCATTAATGTATATTGTGAATAGCTGGGGTCCAAGGACCGAACCCTGCGGTACCCCACCAGTCACTGCCTGCCACTCGGAAAAAGACCCATTAATTCCTACTCTCTGCTTTCTGTCCGCCAACCAGTTCTCTATCCAAGTCAATACCTTGCCCCCAATCCCATGTGCCTTAACTTTACACGCTAATCTCTTATGCGGGACCTTATCGAAAGCCTTTCGAAAGTCCAAATACACCACATCTACGGATTCTCCCTTATCTATTTTCCCAGTTACATCCTCAAAAATTCCAGTAGATTAGTCAAGCACGATTTACCTTTTGTAAATCCATGTTGACTTTGTCCAATCCTGTCACTGTTTTTCAAGTGCTCAGCTATTACATCCTTTATAATGGACTCTAGCATTTTCCCCACTACCGATGTCAGGCTTACCGGTCTGTAATTCCCCGCTTTCTCTCTACCACCCTTTTTGAATAGTGGGGTAACATTAGCTACCCTCCAATCTATGGGTACAGTTCCAGATTCCATCGAATGTTGGAAGATGATCAGCAATGCATCTACTATTTCTAGGGCCACTTCCTTAAGTACCCTAGGATGTAGATTATTAGGCCCTGGGGATTTATCGGCCTTCAATCCCGTCAATTTCCCTAACACCATTTCCCTGCAAATACTGATTTCTTTCAGTTCCTCCCTTTCATCAGACCCTATGTTCTCCAACATCTCTGGGAGTTTATTTGTGTCCTCCTTTGTGAAGACAGAACCAAAATATGCATTTAATTGGTCTGCCATTTCTTTGTTCCCCATTATAACTTCCCCCGCTCCAGAACTTAGGGACTAGGCAACAGAAGACACGGCCACCAATGGTTGAGCGATTATAATCAGGGATGCTCAAGAGGGCAGAATTAGAGGAGCGCAGATATCTCGGGGGGTCGTGGGACTGAAGGAGATTACAGAGATAGGGAGGGGCGAGGCCATGGAGGGATTTGAAAGCAAGGATGAGAATTTTGAAATCAAGGCGTTGCTTAACTGGGAGCCAATGTAGGTCAGCGAGGGATGGAGTCAGTGGCTAGGGAACAGAGTCTGTGGCGGGGTCCGAAAACAATGGCTTCGGTCTTCCCAATATTTAATTGGAGAAATTTTTCACTCATCAGAACTGGATGTCGGACAAGCAGTCTGACAATTTAGAGACCGTGGAGGGGTCGAGAGAAGTGGTGGTGAGGTAGAGCTGGGTGTTGGCAGCGAACATGTGGAAACTGACGCTCTGTTTTTGGATGATGTCGCCAAGGTGCAGCATGTAGATGAGAAATAGGAAGGGGCCAAGGATAGATCCTTGGGGGACTCCAGAGGTAACGATTCAGGAGTGGGAAGTGAAGCCATTATGGGTGATTCTCTGGCTACGGTTAGATAGATAAGAATGGAACCAGGCGAGTGCAGTCCCACCCAGCTGGACTATGGTGGAGAGGCGTTGGAAAAGGATAGCGTGGTCAACCATGTCAAAGGTTGCAGACAAGTCAAGAAGGACGAGGAGGGATAGTTTACCTTTGTTACAGTCACAAAGGATGCCATTTACACTTTGATGAGAGCCGTTTTGGTACTGTGGCAAGGACGGAAACTTGATTGGAGTGATTCAAACATGGAGTTGCGGGAAAGATGGGCATGGATTTGGGAGGCGAGAACACATTCAAAGACTTTGGAAAGGAAAGGGAGGTTGGAGATGGGGCGGTAGTTTGCAAGGACGGAGGGGTCAAGGGTTGGCTTTTTGAGGAGAGAGGTGATGATAGCAGATTTGAGGGAGGGGGGGTAGTATCTGAGGAGAGAAACGCTAACAATGTCATCTAACATGGGATCCAGAAAAGGAAGTTGGGTGATCAGCAGTTTGGTGGGTATATGGTCAAGGGAGCAGGACAAGATGAGCACGGAGAGAAACTGGAGAAAGATGTGAGTTCCAGGCTAGGGCAGGGGGGAACCTTAGAAGAAGTTTAGCCCGGTGAGCTAGAGGAAGGAAGGGAAGTGGCAGAGGCAGCTGAACAGATGGTCTCAATCTTAGAGACAAGAAGTCCATGAGCTCCTCACACTTGTTGTCGGTGGTGAGGATGGAGGAGACAGGGGAAAGGGTTATAAGAAGACGGTTAGCAGTGGAGAATAGAAGCCGGGGCTTATCTTTGCATTCCAGATTGATTCTGGAACAGTGAGCAATTTTGGCAGACGGAGCAGGACCCGATAATGCTTCATGTGGTCGAGCCAGATCTGGCGGTGAATGGCTAAACCAGTTGTCCGTCATATCCGTTCAAGGTATTTGAAGTGGCAATCAGCCCCTTAACGAGCCTCCAGGCGGCCATTCCTAGTGCGCACTTCTACTCCTTTACCAAGATGGCGTCTTGCGCTGAATGCCAGCGAAACCGGCGTTTCAGCTTACGATCCCATCTTGGTCACCTCGGAGGATCTTTTAGCACCTGAACGTGCTTCTGAAAATCGCCCTCATGGTTCCCAAAGCTCTCCACCACTGGGGTTTTCCTCGTGTCATGTCTCGGTCTGTTGTAGACTAATTGATTGCTATGATTAATCAACAACTCCATTATTGTTGTATTGTGCGAGTACCAGGATAATAGAAGGCGAACTAGATGGACCTTGGTCTTTTTTTGGCTAGCAATTCCTAAAGTCATGATGGTTTTTTGGTGATTTCTAATTTGCTTGTAGATATTGAAAATTCAGTAAACATTTACATCAGGATTTCATTAGTAAGACATTTTCTTTCACAAGTCATTTTTTTCTAGTAGCCCCTTAGAGTGCAATCGAGTAAAATATTGCACAATAGAACAAACCTAGATTAAAGAGCAGACCCACTGTATGATGGATGCAACTTGCTGCTTTTAAGCACGTTAAGGCTTTACAGTGTGAGGTAATGACTAAGGTATGTGACTGATTTGTGACTCGAAATCTCACTGTTAAAATTTGCTCAAAGCTGACAGCCCTGCTGGTCTGCGAAATACAAAACTTCACATTGCTACAATGAGGGACACTCTTCTGAAGCTGGGACTAAGCCACATTGTTGAGCAAGTATAGAGGGTACTTTATTCTGTATTTGACTAAGTCGTAGTTGACCTGGCAGTCCTCTACACTGAGGGTTTTCAGTCACAAATTTGCCACGTTCTCCTAGGTAATGCCTCGCACTGTAAGCATAAACATGCTTGAAATCATCGGTCACGTAGGGGCTAGGCGATGGGCTGCTCATTCTTTTAATGTGTAATTTAAAGTGGGGAAACGTTTAATTCCCAGTGCCCCCATGAGCACAAATATCCACTTAAAAGTTTTGCTAAAATTCCAATTGGAGCTCAAACATCAGGGAATAGATGAGGAAGGTCACAGGCAATGTTCGCTCTAAGCTGCATGCGCGCCGCGCAGTAATCTGCAAGGTACCGTGCAGGCCACTCGCAAGCTTTACCATTTGAAATACCGCACTTGCGCAGAAATTTGATGGGACCACGCATTGAAATAACGGGCTGCACACAACAAAGACAACATTGGTCACAGGTTTGATCGCTAATCTGTGCTGAGTTAGGTGAGCTCAGCTCGGATGGCAATAGGGATGTTGCAATTGACCTCAGTGTTTCTGGGCTAGAGAGGGAACAATTGTCCACGGTTACTGCTGTTCAGCATCCCCTGCTGTAAACACTTAAATGCAGACATCTGATGAGGACAGGAGCAGATGCAGCCTATGGTAAATAGCCATATGAAACTCACTTTCAAGATGTACACGTGAAGAATGGCCACTGAGGACCTGAAGCTGTGGCACCATACTTCTGCAAGGAGTCAGTGGGCTAAAAACTCAATTGCCCCTGAAAACGGGCGCGGGGATCGCGATGCGCGATCGACCCACACCTGTTCAAAGTAATGCAGGCAGCACGCAAACTTCGTGCTGCCTGCTAATTCTAATGATCGTGGCATGCAGCCCAGTCCTGAACACGCTGTTGAGTGGCTGCACGCCTCAGCAGGGAGATGAAGTTCGTGTGAGGCAAGCACCGATTTAAGCTCACCTGCACTTCTTCAAGCCAGCCTGCGCCTCTTAAAGGGGAGGTGCATTCTGGCTGCAGCAGGTACTGCAAGTCATTGTAGAGGAGTGTGTGATCTACAGAAAGAGTGAAGATGGGGCAACATGTCAGAGAGAGGGCTCCCAGATTTTCTGATGCAGCACTCGAGGCCCTAGTGCAGGAGGTGGACAGGAGGAGAGGTGTCTTGTTTGCACAGGGGCCAGGAGGCCCTCCAGACAAATTGTGAGAAGGCAATGGGAGCAGGTAGCTGTCGCAGTCAATGCCAGCAGTGTAGACCCGAAGACCTGTATGCAGTGCCGCAAGACGTTTAATGACCTCACACAAGTGGTCATGGTCAGTGAATTCATCTTCAAATGCCATATCCTTACAACTGTAGCACTAGGCTCAGACACTGCTCAATTCACCAACCCCCCCTTCACTGACCTAACAACAATCTCTAGCAATCACTAATCATACCTCACATTCATAGCTTCACCTCACCCTCACACACTTAGCACTGTTGCAAGCCTCACACCTACATCTCACAGCTTGCACACACACTGCCAACTATTCAACCATGACAGGCACACCACCCAAACACATTGCACCACACTCACTAACATGCTTCCCTCTCTCTTGCAAGACAAGGTGGATTGAAACCACTGCACCCATGTCTGGAAACAACTGGTCTGAGCAGAAGCCTTGACGTAATCTGCCACACCACTCCCTGGAGACTTCAGCAACTTCAAATAAGATAACAAACCACCAAACACTTGTACAAACTCACCAAGAGCCAGTAGAAATCAGTCAGCAACTAACCTGAAAGCAGTTAATGATCCTTTTAAATAGCGCTGATGGGGGGGTCCTTGAACACATGTTCAGCTGTGCATCTTTAAGAGAGGGCGTTGGCTGTAGGGTTGAGGCCAAAAATGGCAGCGCTGGTGTTAAATCAGCGTTGCACGCTGATTGACATCACGAACTGCATACTTCTGGCGCGCGCACTAACGGCCTACCCAAAATGGCATCCGGCACCAGAAGTGCGCACGTGCTCCTCGAATGCCATTTTGGACCAAAATTGGCACCCGTAACACCGAAAAACCGAGCGCTACAGAGCCGAATTTAGCAGCAAGAGATGAGGAGAAGGGAACAGGAAACAATTGGCAGACAAAAGGAGGAGGAAAGGGGTAAAACAAAATTCTATTTGGAATTATGGGGGGTTAAATTGGATAACCCCCGAAAATGAGCGTGGGGATCACGCCCGTTTATTGGGTTGCAGGCAGCACGGTAAATGCGTGGTGCCTGCTGTTTTACATGATTGCTGCGTGCAGCCAGCGCTACACCTGCTGTTCATTGGCTGCACGCATCAACAGGGGGCCAGATATTGTGGGTGGCTAACGCTACTTAAAGGCAGCCTGCACCTCTTAAAGGTGAGGTGCATTGTGGCTGCAAGAAGTGGTGGGAGTCCTTTGTGAACTGAATCTGTGCTGTAATATATTGAAGAATGACTGAACATGCGAGAGAGCCAAGTATAGGAAACCTCCAAAAACGCGTGCAATCGCACCAGCAGCCAGACGAAATAATCCCGCAACTAACCTGTAAGTATTTCATGATCCCTTTTAATAGCGCTGGTGGGGGATCCTTCATTCTGTTTAACGTCCTGCTCAGCTGTGCGAGGTTAAGACAGGGCGTTGGCAGGAGTGTGGAGTTGCAAAATGCAGCGGTGGCTTCAAATCAGCGTTGCACAATGCTTTGCGCCATCATCTCGCTGCTCTGCATGCTGCCAGTGCTCATCAGGCATGCGCGCACAAACTCCTTTACCAAATGGGTTCCTGCACACACCATTTTCGAGTCTTAGTTGGCTGCATAGCGCCTAAAAACAGGCGCTACATGGCCCAATTTAGCCCCCGCCCCCCCTTTGTTTCAGCATAAAATCAGGCCCATCAATGCCCGCTCCATTAACCTTGTGCATCTGGCCTGATTTTTTTGTCTACATGTTTTATTGACAGACCCTCTATTCAACTATCATTATCCATTTCGAATATCTTGTCTAAATCCACCACGTCTAATCCTTTTATAATTTTAAAAACGTTGATCATATCTCCTCTGAGCCAATGTCTCTCCAAAGCGAATGTGTAGTGTCTTGATGCAGTGCAACAGAGATGGCAAGTGTTAAATAAATGAGGAAATTGGCAGTTAAGTTGTAAATCTAGATCATGCTATTGTGGAGGAATTGTATTCCGAATGTAATAAATGCCTGTGAACCCACATGGGTTAAGCAACTGTAGCGGAATCTGCTCCTTCAGGCAGACTCCTGCTGATAAACTACTTGTGGGAATGATAAAGCACAGATGATGCGGAAAGGGTGGGTGGTGGTTGTAATGGCCACTCAACATCTCAGCACTGTTTTCCCTTCCAGTATGTTTTGTAATCTAAACTGCATGAAAATAGTGATTAAGCTTATTAATCATTTCTGAAAGAGTAACTTGCATCTAGCCTCATCAGGTTACCAAAGTCACAGTTGGTGCCAGAATTCATGCAAAACGTACAAGCAGGAAGCCGTAGCAATATGAGGGGGAGTATCAAAAACCAAAGCATATAAGTAATTTGGGAAATTCACGTTTTGTTTAGGTGCTTGCAATGATAATGAAGGTGAGTAGATGTAAGACAGGGGCAAAGGAAGCATTCATGCAGAATGGCCCACCAAATGACTAATGATGTTCTGTGCACTGAGTGTTTGTCATTTTTTTTGCTTTGTCTACATTTATACAACACAAAGAGTAGACATGAGCAATTATTTAAACTGTGTAACAGAGCACGGAATGCACGGTGAAGCTACGGTCGAATTAAAAACAGAAAATGTCAGAAACACTCAGCAAGTCAGGCAACATCTGAAAAGAAAGGAAAAATGTTGGTGTATCACATCAGTATTGGAATATGCCTGAAACTTCAACACTTTCCTTCTTTACAGATGCTGCCTGACCTGCTGTGTGTTTCCAGCATGCTCTGTTTTTTTTGTATCAAATTTCTAGCATCTGCGGCGTTTTGTTTTTTTGCTCTGATGGAATTAGGTGCTTTATCACCTAATGTGTGTTAATGGACTCTTCAGAACCATGATCTCATCCTGATCGATGGGGTAGAGCGATGAGCAGAATTGATTTCATGCGCATGTGTTATTCTTAGCCAGATTGTTTTCATTCAATCTGAGTTGTTGGGAAGCTGGCTGCTGAATCAGGTCACATATCGCATCATAAAACAAATTCTTGCAGATGTTTGTACTTAAAGCATGACCACTGTCAGTGGACAGGTCACACGAGGAGCTGGACGCTTGACTCGGGACCAGAGTTCCAGTCCCAGTGTCATCTGCCACTCAAACCTTGGTTGCTTCATCAGTTCTGTTGGAGGAGTGCAGCGGAGATATCTACGTCTACAGGGGGAGCAAAACTGGTATTTGTCTGACTTGTCTTCCGAGAATTATTCCTCCTGTAACTAATCACTAAACATTGTTAATGGGGAAACTCAATATCCAAATCATCTCGAGCCTCCAACTTAGAGCAGGCAAGATGGATTACAGCTGCACCATCGTGACTGGCACATTCTCCATCTCTCTCTTTTTCTCTGTCTCTCCCTCTCTGTCTCCCTCTCTTCTTCCTTCCCCCCATATATGTGCCTCTGCTGGCTTGTCTTGCTCTACGTCTGTCTCTGTTTTGGTGCTCTTTCTCTATGACTGCTACCTTGGGTTTTTCCTCATCCGTGTTTGTTGGATACTTCTCTCTCCATCCCTGCCTTTATCAGTTTGTCTGTCTCAGCCACTTTTATACGAGTATTGTTTTAGTTTGGATTCCTAGACACCAGTGTCCTTGAGCCAGTTCTTGCAGTTTACATGATTAAATCTGGCCCACTTATTCCAGTGGCAGATTTATTAAACCCACAAAACGCTACATCTACGATATATAGTGTAAATGGTGGGAGCTAGATCATGGTGTTCTGGAATCCAGACTAAAACAGCACTACCATAGAAGCAGCTGGGTTGTCTGGCTCTACGTCTCCATTTCTACTTTCCCTTTGCTTTGTTTTTCCAGCAATAATACAAACCTTAGAGTTACGGTCCATAATGGGGCGTCTGAAGGGGCTGGAGAACAGCGCAGGTAGCTCCTGCCTCTTTGTGGCAGGAGTTTCAAATTAATGTATTATTGTTTAATGTTTCCGATATAATGTAATTTGGACGTCTACACTATTTTAGATTTCTTACACCAGAGAAGCACTCCTTTGATATTTTGCCCATATAAATCAGGCATGCAGGGTTGCTACGTTCTGTGTTTAAATTGTAAGTAATTTAAAAGGACAGGCAGCACATTCAATGAATGGTTGTTTGGTCTACTTTTGAAGTGTTTTTTCTGCAGGGTTTTCAAACAAGCATTTTTTGGCCACTCATTTGTTGAAAAGGTTATGTACCATGGATTTTGGCACTGCATTTTTTTAGTTTCAATCTCAAAACTGGAATAGTGGGTGTCCCTGTGGGAAGTTATATTATTTGGCAGAAGAGGAAGAGGAGGAGGAACATTAGGATGCCAGGCACTCACCCGCTGTTACCCTTCAAACTGTATAAACAGGCAGAGGCACACTTACCTGGACTTAGCATACACTGACTGAGTTCCTTGGATAAGATTTACTGGAGTTGTACCTCATGCTGCGACCCGGCGTACAGTCAAACTCCACCAAAGGCACAGCACTACCAGCATCTGTTGGAGTCACTGCAGCAGACCAAAGGTCTAACCTTGCACCACCTGACTCCTGCCCATTCAGAGGCCCAGCAGGAACGTCTCTTATCCTATCTCCTGTTCCTGATATAGTTGCAAAGCCCCTCTAGTTTGTGAAGAATCTGCAATGCCCCATTAACTTCTCTCCCTTAATTGATGGACGAGGTGATTCTGCTGCACAGCATTCACACTCACTGCATTTCTATTCTTCATAAGGGAGAAGATGGAAACCCAACTTTCTGTAAATGTCAGTATCACACTCCTGGGTATTTGATCGGCTTACCACTCCAGTACCCCAAGACATCTACCACTACCCTAAACCCCTATCCAGAATTCTTCCGAAAGCAAGTTAAGTGAGCTACCTCTCATCTGTGGTTTAAGGGTTAACTTCGCCAATGTTCTGAAGAATACTAAGTCCTATCAAGGTATTTCAGGCTTCCTCTGTTGCATGCTACAGATTTTCTGCCACAGATGCTGCAAGGCTCCATTACCTACACTCCACAACTTCCTCGTTTGTGCTCGATTCAATGTTGCAGACATTCCGCAGCACTTGGATTATGACATTCACTCGCAAAAACAACATCTTTCTGGACTTCGGCACAGACTCCCATTTGACAGAATGTATAAGGTCATTAATAACTGCTGTGCTATTGACATGCCAAGGCTGTTGAAAAGCCATTTAGTTAAAGAGCGCACTCCAGGAAAATAGAAACAATCGCTATAATGCCAGCTGCACTTTAGGAATTAAAGTTTTAATATTGAAATATTGAGCAAATGTAGACTATTTGGGGCTCAAGTTCCTGTCTTTACAAATTTTAGTGAAAAAGTAGACATGAGCCAGGTGATGACCTGGAATTCGCTGCCGACGGAAGTGGTGGAAGCGGAGACACTCCATGTTTTCAAGGGGAGACTGGATAGGCACTTGAGGAAAATAAACTTGCAGGGCTACGGGGATAGAACGGGGGAATGGGACTGACTGGATTGCTCTGCAGAGAGCCGGCACAGACTCGATGGGCTGAATGGCCTCCTTCTGTGCCGTTATGACTCTATGACATGAGTAAAACTCACATCTATTTTTCTATTAAAACTAGTGGAGAGGAATTTCAGGCTCATAATGATTTTAATATTATGATGTTTTATGTTCATATAGCACAATGCTTGAATTGTGCTTTTCGTACAAACTCGCAGTCATGTATGAGTTATTTTTTTATCTATCACATGGCCATCTCAATGTGTTGTGCTTGCTTGATGATTAATTTTAAAGGGCAGCAGCTGTGTTTTAAAACTTGCTGGGTCTTTTGTAGGCTGGTGTTCTACAATGCGCAAGTATTTTGGGCTCTGGTTAAATACCTGCACTGTAGAAATTTGTATTTTGAACTTTATTAAAATATTGCAGTGGTTGAAGTCACAAAGCTAAATAAACAGATATCCTGCGGTAATTGCAAGAGTCTCCCTCAAAGTGGAAGTGTTGTAAAGGATGGAGACTGAGGTGGAGAGCATCTTTGCTAAGGACCAGAAGGAAGAATAGTTTTCATCTTTCATCCCCACTTCCTATTGATTCCCATGTTGCACAATATTGGCACAGATGTCTTGGAATTGTGAGAATCTAAGAGAAAGTTTGTCTCATTTTTCAATATGTCTGTGACCGCAGTCAATTTGCAAGGTTCAGCATTGATTTGAGATGGGAAGGTACAAGATGATTTGCTTTAGGGAGAGCCCATGTCAAATTGATCAAGTAAAACCAGGGATCAAAGCCCCGATTTTAACTCTGACATAAATAACTCTCCAGATCACCAGCGGGCACAAATCTTTTTCAATTGGCGTAAAAGCAGCGCAACTCGCTGCATGGAATTTAATGCCCATAGTGTTTTGGTTTATTCAAAGAATCGTGCGCCCGCTGTGGAGTTGAAATTCCACAGCGTGCCGGGAAACCCGAGCGTCCGGGTTTCCCGCCACCTCCCGGGTCCCCCCGTACCGTGCGGGTGGGTGGGACCCGGCGAAATCCAGCCCATTATATCATTTCACAATTACTTTGCTGCTGAGGGACTTGTACCACAAGATCTAGTTGCTGTAACATTCTGAAGTCAAATGGCCTCAGGAGATCCTGGCTCCTGAGGTGAATGAACTATTTTCTGTTGCTGAGCAAGTTTCTCTATGGAGTTCATTATTTTATACTTTCTTTAACGTTTGATGCAGAGAATTACATTGTGACAAAGTATATTTTGGGTTTTACGATAATATATTTTTCTCCTGAACATTTCAGTTCTTCTGACCAGCCATCTTGTTTTGCAAGTGGGCGATGTAAATGTACAATTGTTAAAAGGTATCCAAAACTCAGTAAACCCAGCGCTGGAAAAAAAGAACTTGTATTTATTTTGTCTGCTACCATGGCCATGATAATAACTGTGAGGTGGGAAGCGGGTGGTGGGGTGGGAGGGTGGAGGGGGTGGTGCGGGGGAGGTTTTGCTGCCGGAAACCCGGAAATGCCGGTTTCCCGCAGGTCCTGCCGAGCAGGGCCTGTTTTAAATTTTTTCAACAGGTTTCCCAGCCGCAGCCAGCCAGACTGTCAATCGAAGGCGGCCGGGGAGCGAAGCAGCGGTAAGTCCGACATGGGTGAGGGTTGGGGTTCGAGGGGGTCGGCCTATCATGTGGGTCCAATAAGCTTGGTGGGCCGGGGGAAAGCACTCCTGCTCCTCCTGGCACATAAGCAGTGCTGTAAAGGCACTTACCTGATGGATCCGGCCCTTTACGCCCCCCTTCAGCTGCCGGGTTTCCCAAGGCCCAGGAAACTCGGCCTGCAGGCATTAAAACTAAAAGTTAAGTTAACATGGAGGCACACAGCCTCCTTAAAATATGTTAGTGGCTGACCCACCTCCTGAGAGCAGGTTGATCGCCTGCCCCCCCCCCCCCCCAACCCGCCTCAGTTAACACCTGAAGTGGACGGGTTGGAGGTGGTTTGGGATCGGGTTGCCCTTTTAAAAATATTTAAACATGGAAGGGATCACAGCTGAGGCCAATTTTGTCCTCACAGAAGGTCCACACATGATCCAGCGTGGATCATGACAGTAAGAACCCTGACTGATTTCCTCCCTATCCCAGGGATGCTAAGCCAGTTGTAGCAGTGCTAAGACCATTATTTAAGATCAACTAATTCACCACAGATGGGGAAACTATACCTGGGACATTCCAGGTCTGTAAACCTTGATAACTCACTAGATGTTGCACTTAACCATATTACCCACAGTTTCATTGGAGAAGCTCAGATGTGGTTATCAGCCTCTATAATAGACCATAATCCAATTCCAATGAGGAATTTTTCCATTTTTTAATTCTACATAAACTTTTCACAATTGGGAGTGCTGAGCCAGATTCTCCACAGGCAGAGTCTATCTCTGTGATTGGCTAGTTAGAACACAGTGCAAGTAAAGCTTAAAATGTGTTTTGTTCTGGCTAATGATGTATATCCATTGGTCTGTTTGGCTCGTATTGTTCTGTATCACATTCCAATACCATAGGAGTGGAGTACTGTTTTTAATTCCTTCTCCCACTGACCAAATGGAACAGCTTACTGATTAAATGATCCTGATGGACGAAACTCATCCAACCAAAGCAAGCTGGCTTCATTGATGGGCAGCCCTGAGACTTGGGCTCAAAACCAGATCTGTTGGGGAGTCAAGTATTTACCCTCTTCAGCTACGAGGGTGCTGAGAAATGAGCAATGTTTAGAAGGACATTGATGCCTGACAAATGTGTTTTATGTTAACTTGGGTTTGTTCAGACTTCTCACATAGTGCTGGAATGTGAAAATGGGCAACCAGAAGCCAAGCAGACCAGCGGATATATATTATTAACCAGAACAAAGCATTTATTGGAAGCATTTTTGACAGAAAATTAATCCTATCTGGCTTTGGTCATAAAGTAAACTACTACCCAACTTGCCACAAGTCTTGCGGGATTATATCATGGGAATCATGCATCAGGCACTGGGAATCCAATCATTAAAGTGTGGGGCAGAGATACCAGTGTGGTCCAGAATTTACATTGGTATCCTTCAGAGCCTTGGAGACATGCAGGATATCAAATACTCATAAGGTCAAAATTCCAAAAACTGCAGATGCTGGAAATCTGAAACAAAATCAGAAAATACTGAAAACACTCAGCAGGTTAAGAAGCATCTGTGGAGAGACAAAGGGGGTGAAATTCGACTTGGAAGGGTCGCAAAACGGGCGGGATCACATCTACCGCATTTTATACGTCCCGCCCTATATTCAGTGAACTCCTGCCTCCGCAGTACTTTTGCGGAGCCAGGAGGAGCACTCCTGCTCAATTCCGGCTCCACTAAAAACAAGTTTTTAAATTTTTCTGGCCACTTCCGATCGGAACGCCTGTACACATGAGCTGATCATTCACATCGCACGCTCCACCCATGTGCCCCTTAAAATTGCAGCCGGTGTCTTAACTATGTCATTAGAATCCCCGATTGGGAAAGAGGCCTACCTCTTGTTTCAGGCAGGCGTTTAGCTGCCCAGCGATAGGACCCTGCAATCGTCAGGGTTAATGGGGCGGGAAGGCTTCTAACCCCATTTTTTGGCCCTTACCGCCCTGGTAACGCCGAATTTCCCCAATTGAAAATCAGCACCATAAGTTCAAAGCCAGTTTACATTTTCTGATGTTGATATGAAATCCATAGTCTGATGGGTGAACTTTTTGGCACCGTGATACCAGTCTTCGGGATTTTAATCCTTCATTATGAAGCAAAACTGGATTCTCCCTTGTACATCCCCAACAATGTGGCTAGAGCTTGCATGAAATACTTCCTCTTTTTGACAGGAAACAAGCATTACTCATCCTATCGTTAATCCCCAACAACCTTGATAGTTAAAATGAAAAATGCTCATGCGTCAACTTAACTTCTCCCACTGCAGCTCAATGGACAGGATATTCTGGCATTTGACAGACCTCATTCTTTCCTTTCCTTCAACCATTCATCTCTCAAAGTTCAATCAGTATCAAACAAGATGGTAATAGTTACACAATGGCAACCTTTTTTACAAGTGCATTACATATTACTTAGGAGCTTTGCAATGGCATTTATCAAAGAATCAACAGGCAGATCTAAAGGCTGGATCCTATTCAAAATGTGATTCTGAAAATCATTTTCTTTCTCTGGGTTTGAAATACAATCTAAGTAAATTTATTTTTTATAAAAGAGAAGCTTACAATTTCTTACTATTACAGTAAATAGTTTTCCACCAAGTGTTATTACCCTTAATAGCTGAACACTTCCCACCTCGAGGCATCTTTGGCGGCCTGGTGTGCTGAGGCCTTTAGCAACCTGCCCCATGGTGGGAATAACTCTAACTGTATTCCTCTAATCAGGAAGCAGGGACAGATGGTTCTGACAAAAAGGCTTACTGTTAATCTAATTCTATGTTATTTTTGTGCTTAAAGATTAAGGAAAATAATTTCAGTTCATTTGTTTTTAGATATACTGTAATTGGCCTGGTGTTAGCAGGGCTGAGGTAAAAGATTGTGTGTTGAAGCCCTGCTCCAGGACTTGAGTGCACAATCTAAACTGACAGGCTTGTGTCGTGCTGAGGGAGTGCTGCATTGTGGGAGGTGTTAGTCTTTGGATGCGATCCTGTTGATTGGTTGCAGTGGTTTAGAAGATTCCAGGGCACTATTTAAAGAAGGGAGTTCTCCCTCTATCTTGGCCAACATTCCTCCCACAGTCAAAAAGCACCAGAAAAAATTAGTTATTCGTCTCCGTGTTCTTTGTGGCTGTTTGCTGTATACAAAATGGCTGTTGGGTTTGCTTCCAGAATAGTCGCTGCAGTTCAATGTAATTCGTTGTATGTGAAGTGCTTTTTGACATCTTCGAGAGACATGACACAATGGGGCAAGTTCTTTTTTTGACTAAAATCCTAATTTTCTATGCTTTGTTTTAGCCCAAGAGCTCTAATAGAAGCTATGGGGTGAAATTACCTCTGACATATCATAATAACGAGTCCTAACTAATGTGAAGTAGAAATAACATCCCTTACAGCCTGGTAGTTCTTTGACAGAGAACATCCTCCTCACTGATACTGAAATTCCTTTTAAAATGTAACTTCCTAATATCATTAATGCAAATATATGTTTTAAATTATGTACAAGCTGAAAAATCACACAAGAAATATCCAAAACTCTAATGGGTAGTGTTGGGGAGGGGCATTTTACATGTAACACTAATCATTGTTGCATTTAAATGTCTGTGCATAGTTTGTTTTGAATTTTCCCTAAGGACATAAAACATAGAATGGGAAAGGGGATTTGGCCCAGGAAGCTGACTTCCTGCAGAGACTACATACCATCCAGCCCACCAGGCCATCTGCTCAACTTCCTGTGTAAAACATCTCTACTGCCCTGCGCAATCAAACAAAACTCCAACATGTTGGCTTTAAGATAGTGATATCATACAATGATACAGCACAGAATGAGGCCATTCAGCCCATCGTGCCGGTGCCGGCTTTTCAGTTGAGCTATCCAATTAGTCCCACTCCTTTAACAGCAAATAATTGGCAAATGAAGTTCAACACCGATAAATGTGAGGTATTACATTTTGGTAGGAAGAATAGGGAGGTCACTTATCACTTGGAGGGTGCGAGTCTAGGTGGGATAGAGGAACAAAGGGATCTCTGAGTACAAATACACAAATCACTAAAAGTTGTGACACAGGTTAGCAAGGCCATAAAAAAGGCAAACCAAGCACTAGGGTTTATTTCTAGAGGGACAGAATTGAAAAGTAGGGAAGTTATGCTAAATCTGAATCGAACCTTGGTTAGACCGCACTTGCAGTACTGTGTGCAGTTCTGGTCGCCATATTATAAAGGATATAGAGGCACTGGAGAGGGTGCAGGGAAGATTTGCAAGGATGATACCAGAAATGCGAGGGTATAGATATCAGGAAAGGATGAACAGGCTGGGTCTCTTTTCTCTTGAAAAAAGAAGGCTGAGGGGTGACCTAATAGAGGTCTTTAAAATTATGAAAGGTTTTGATAGAGTGGATACAGAGAATGTTTCCACTTGTGGGGAAGAGCATAACTAGAGGCCATCAATATAAGATAGTCACCAAGAAATCTAATCAGGAATTCAGAAGAAACTTCTTTACCCAAAGAGTGGTGAGAATGTGGAAATCGCTACCACAGGGAGTGGTTGAAGCGAATAGTATAGATGCATTTAAAGGGAGGCTAGACAAAGATATGAGGGAAAAGAGAATAGAGGGTTATGTTGATAGATTTAGATGAGGAAAGACGGGAGGAGGCTCAAGTGGAGCATAAACGCCAGCATAGACTGGTTGGGCCGAATGGCCTGTTTCTGTGCCGTATGTCCTCTGTAATCCTATGTAACACATTTTGTTGGATTTTCAATTTATTCTAACCATTGCTTTTTGCTATTTGCATTCCTTTATTGTAGTTCATTTTTGTTATTGTCCCTGCTAGTTTGCCAGCTCCATACTGTAGATAATAGGATTTTAATGCAATAAGGCAATGTTTGCCTCAGGGAAAGCTTGTAGATAAAACAATTTGCAATAAAATTGCCAGCAATAAAGAATGTGCCTTCTGTGGTTGCTTTCTGTGGAGATGTCTGTTACACTGTGGATTTCAGGGGAATTGCAAGCGCTGGGATTAGATTTGTGTTAAGAATTGACAAATTGAAATTGAAAAATTATCAGAGGTATAAGCAAAAATATAAAAGTCATATTTAGAAAATGAAAATGGATAGACGAAACAGAATTGGGACTTTAGAAAGAGGTGACAAAGCCATGTAGTACACCTTAGAAATTAAATGTTACTGGAGTTGTATCACTTGCTAATGTCTTCAGATTTAAAACAACCTATATCCTAAAACATCTCCCATTTGCAGGTAACTAGCTCATTGTGATATCTATGCTATCATTTATTAGTAATCATACTGTAAGATGGATTATTTAATGAGGACATAAATAGAATCTTGTTTCAGAGCAGGAAATGGGAGAAATGTGGAGGTATGCTATCTTTTGTCTTTTGGTTGTGGAATTATTGTTAAATTCAGAATGTTGCAGATGCTGAGACTGTGAGTCATTTCTAGTTTGTTGCCGTATGAATAGTGGCTCTTTACTGACACTGGTATATAATGAAGCTCACAAAGAGACAACTTCTTTCAATGACTCCACAGCTGAGCACTAGTTTCTCTCCATGTGCCTGAAGTAAAAGATTAGTGCTTCCAAATCTCTGGCCCTGAGAATTAAAATCAGCTGCATGATGTGCCTTTCAGAAATTTCTTCCAAGTTATGTTTGATAGATGCGAACAGGAACTTGTCCCAATAACTTGGAGACACAGACTAATCTTTACAGAATGATCCATTTTGTTGCAGCAGCTATTTGCTGCATGAAATGTAAAATCTTATTATGTGGAACTCTGACAGTGAGATTGGAGAAGAGTCAACTGGACTGGATTTGGATATTCCATTGCCTGAATCTGACTGTTACTTCGACAGTTAGTGAACGTGAACCAGCAATAGCATCTGTTAACATTAGCCTCTGGGGACTTTGTCAGTTCCCATTTACGACCAATTTTATTCCTCATCAAAAATATTTTTTAAAACAGTGTAAAACTTGACCTTAATCAATGAAACTTTAAGTGGATGATATTCTGCCGTGAGATCCTTTAAGCGATATAAAAGATTAATTTGCAAATTTTCTAGTTTCTATCAATTCTTTATCGTTCACTTATTGACATGAGGGGTTTTGTAAGTTATTCTGCATTTCTTTCCTTCTCTGTTTCATGGGATATGTGATACCATACATTGTTTATTTGTTTATCTCTCTCTTTTCCTGAAAGCATTCATACTTGCTGGTGTATGGTTCCCAGGAAGCCATTCATCATTTATGAGTCCAGACATGAGTATTGGCAAACAATTCAACAGCTGAGCCTGATTCTGTCCATCCTATATCTACATTAATGCATTTTCCAGCAGGAGTTGTCTGAATAACAGCCAGGAGTGGAAACGCCAGCTGATTTTTTCCCCTCCCTGTCCCATGTCTACTGAAGTTCATTTTAGCATCTGAAACCAGACCAGGAATTGAACCTGGCTGTATTACACACTGTACTTTACCAACTGAGCCATTTGGGGAGCTCCAAATGGCATTTACTAACGAAGTGTGTATCCTGACAAGTTGGCCACCTGCCTCTATCAGACTCACTCTTCTGCAACATGGCTGTGTCTCTTACATTCTGACTTTTCCTTCCCTCCCTGTGAGGAAAAATCTGGCTTTTTCACCCCAGTGGACTAGGGCAGGATGCTTTAAAGGTACGCTCACCAATATTTAACTACATTAAGCGAGCTAAAAGAATCTCAGACTGTATAAGATAAAGAAAGCAGAAAGAAGAAGTTAGATGTACAAAATGTAATATAAGTAGTTCATGTTGTCAGATTGAAAGTGCTTGTGTAATGAAAAGAATCTTGCTTCATGGGCCCTTTCCTGGAAGTCATTCCTCTATTCTATCTCATGAAGCTGGTAATCAATACATTTTCTGAAGGCATGGCAGTTATTGTGCTGTATTGGAAATGTGCACCAAAGGTTCACAATAATGAATACAGGTGTGCCCATACAAAACAACAGGAGAACTGCTCTGACACATGGCAATTCTATAATTTCCTTTCTCTCTCTCATTAATTTTCTTCCCCAAAGATATTGGGCCCTTACTGGTTACAGTTCTTGGGGTTTTAGACACCCACCAGTGCCTCTTGCATGAGCTTTGTCAGTGAGGGCCCAAAATTCATTTACCAGGGAAGGCAGATTGCAGAAGTAAGTCTGGCGATGGGGAAGGGGAGGGGGCCTGGAACTTAGGGCAGGAGCCAATTCTGCTGGGTCTCTGCACTTCCATTTTACTTTGAAAAATTCCAATGGGATGGGTGAAGAAGTAAGAAGCCCACGTTCCATCCTGACATCAGTCAAAGAGCCAGGATTTTGGCAAGATGACGTTCCCCACCAGAAATTCTGCCAGTTCTGCCTTGCTTGCAGCCAGGGGAAAGTGCACCGACATGAAACAGGTGTACTTGCTGTATCAATATGGACTTGGGAGTCAAATGTTGCGTTTCTAATGGCAATAGATCACAAAACGACTGATTACCATTTAGAAAGCATCTCCCCAGAAACTGCCAGCCATTTTTTGAAAAATGTAACCAGTCAGGCAAAATGGCCAACCACTACCCCCCTCTAACGCCCCCCCCCCCCAAACCCCCCCAAACCCTGATCAAGTGGTAAGGTTCCGACATTCCTGGCTTTCTGCAGGGCACTTGCCCAGGGAGCACCATTAATGGCGTGGACACATGCTCGCTTTATGTAAATGACCGTGTCCCCGGGATTTGGAATGGGGTCAACACTGGCCCATCCTGGAGGCTGGAAGTCCCACCATGCCGCACTTCTGGTAGCGGTGTGGGACTTGAGGAATATCAGGACTGGCTCAGCCTGCCCTCACCCAGTCATGCATACACACTTCCAGCATGGGTCACCGTATAGTGATCAGGAGCGAGAGCATTGACTGATTTTCCCCTCCGTAACCCAAGGGCACCAAGGTGTTTGTTATGCTCCTACTGCCACCCTGGCTGAGATTTGCTAAATCATCATAGATCAAGTACCAACCCTGGGACACTCCTGGGGTGTTTGGCTCAGTTACCTTCTGCATGAACTCACTGAGCCATAGATAGAATTGGCAGTTCTATACCCTTGTACTTGTTGAGGCAATGGGACTAAAGCATATTTAATTGGTTGTATATTTCTGCTTCAGAAAGGTTTTTTTTTTAATTCATTCATGGGATGTGGGCATCGCTGGCAAGGCCAGCATTTATTGCCCATCCCTAATTACCCTTGAGAAGGTGGTGGTGAGATGCCTTCTTGAACCGCTGCAGTCTGTGTGGTGAAGGTATTCCCACAGTGCTGTTCGGGAGGGAATGCCAGGATTTTGACCCAGCGACGATGAAGATCGGCGATATACTTCCAGGTCAGGATGGTGTGTGACTTGGAGGGGAACTTCCAGGTGGTGATGTTCCCATGCGCCTGCTGCCCTTGTCCTTCTATGTGGAAGAGGTCGCGGGTTTGGGAGGTGCTGTTGAAGAGACCGTGGCGAGTTGCTGCAGTGCATCTTGTAGTGATTGTTTTATTGGGTGTATGAGAGAATTGACTGAGGATCTAGGGAATGGTTTGTCCCCTTGGTGTTTAGGGGAGTTATAAACATGCATTTAAAAAAAACATTGGCAAATGTCAAGTGGAATTCTTGATGTAAACTGATAACAGATGTATTTCAAGATCTAGCTCCAACCTTCTTGCCTTGGATCCAAGAGTTTAAATAATTTTTCTTATGGAATTAGTTTCCTGGAGAAAAGCATACTAAATTACAGTATCGTTCAGTCAGTTGTTAGGCCAGTGGGGATCTCCGTATGGTGATTAGGCTTACATAATGCATTTAATTGGTGGTTCTTTAAGGCTGCATTTACGCTACCACTGTAGTATTGGTGTGAAGTGGTTTTGCGTGGCACAGATACTAAAGTTGTAGTGTAAATCTGGAGTCAAGACCTGACCTGAATCCAGAAGGACGTGAAGTGAGACACTCTTGAGGAGGGAACTTCACTTCACTTTGCTCCAGACCATCAGGTCCTGACTGTGGATTTATACTACAAATTCTTCGTGTCAATGCAAGGGAAAGTTGCCCTGCACTGATGATAGTCGGCGTGTCAATGCGGCCCAAACAGAAGCCGGGAGCTTCCACTGTCAGATGTGTGGCACAGTTCAAAAGAATTCTGAAAGATTTGCTTTCCATTTAATACTGTGCAGGGCTGAGGTGGCGGAGCTGAAGCCCGGGTTTGTGCGGTTTTAATTTCTCTATGTAATTGACGTACAGACTCTTTGGAGCCTATCTTGCCACAAAGCACCACAAACAGAATTTGAAAACAGTTTTACTTTTGCCTGCTGCTGTGAAAACCTAACTTACATGAAGTAGACGGCCTATTTTTAATGTAACAATTTGTCACAACACGGAGTAATTGCGTTGCTTTTGACCTACAATATTTGAAGTGACCATTTCGGCCCGTCTGCACATTTACAGGAATTGCCTCTCCAGTTGTCAATGAAAAGCTTTCTGTTTACTGATTACAGGAAACTTTCGTTTATCCGGCACCCAAATATCCGGAATTCTCGCTTAACCGGCAAAAATCATCCTCCGAAAACTCCTCTCAAATAACCGGCAATGTTGCCGAGTCGCAGTCGAGTCTCCGCGAACGCCGAGTGCTCCGAAAAATCCTCTCAAATAACCGGCAATGTTGCCGATCCCGAGTCCGAGTCCGAGTCCGCGAACGCCGATTTAGTCAGTAGGGGTACTTTTCAAAAGTGCCACTACTCGGCCTCCTGGCGCTGTCGCAAGTCCGAAACATTGCAGTAGCAGGAGTTGATTCTCCCGTGCTGCTTGGAGTCTCTTTGTTAAAAATAGCCTCGGTAGATATAACTCTCTGTTATCCGGTACTTTCGATAAACCGGCACCACGCCGGTCCCGTCGATGCCGGATAAACGAAAGTTTCCTGTAGTTTGTAGAAAAGAATCGTGCTAAACCTTTTGGACTGTGCCAGAAGGCATTTAAAGGGGTAGCTGGAGTGGGAGGCAACGGAACTGAGGGCGGTCATTAAAGAGGGGAAGCTACCAACACAAGCAACTGAAACAGAAAACCAGTAGAATTTGGTACAAGTGGCCTGAGAAATAAGCAGCTAAGAAGGAAATGGCACTGAATAACTAGATTAGATTTTTTTAAATAACTTAAGTGACAAAGTTAAAAATGGATTAGCTGTCCTTCAAAAAGTTACTTATCAATCCAGTGACAAAAAAAATTATGCTTTTGTTTCAATTTAGACATGCCATGCATCTTTTACAGAGTAACATTAAAACAAATTGTGATTTTGTTTACATGAGGTTATTATTCACTTCTGAGAACAGGATAGAAGCTCAATGGTTGGCCGCGTCAATATCCTGGAACAGCTTAACCCAGGCTCTGAGGATCATCACCCTTAAACTAAACATGCCCGGTCAGACAGCTAGATTTCTCATTCTGATCATTTGACTCGATATGTATTTCAAACTATCCAACTAGATTTGTTGCCAGGTTAAACAGGTACATGGTACAGATGCCAGCCTGCGATCACCACAACTGAAACCCTGACACAAGACCATTCTCTTCATTATGGAATTAGTGATCAGTCTACAACAGGGAAGTACAGACTGTGAGGGCAGTGAAGTTGAAAGGATAGTCCAGGGAACAGTAAAGAATGTGGAATATATGAATTATATATCGGCAGTCTTTCCAGATCCTTGGTTGCCACTGTCATGTTTTCTGAAGAGTTGGAAGGCAGTTTATAGAAGTCTCCAAAAGGCTAATATAATGACCACAGAACAAGGAAGAGAACAGAAAGATGAAATCAACTGACGAGAGTGAGCATTGATGGTAGCGATGGCTGAGTTGATGCTCATCTAGGGTATGCAAGAAAGAGGTGAATAAATATATTTCTTCTGCTGAAATTGTTTTCAATGATCTATGGTAATTACTCTGCAGGAGGAGAGCTGCATCATAGGACGTAAAAAGAAGAGTGTATGAGGCTATTGTCCCACTAGCTTCCATATGCTGCCATAATCTGAGCCTGATAAGGGCACAGAATCAGAGCTGGATGCATTTGGAACACACTCTGCAAGGAGCGTGTTGGGTATCAACTGGGAGAACAGAGTGACTCACACTGAAGTGACGGGGAGTAGACTGCATAATAACAGATGTCGTTATGGCAGTAAGATTGAGATGGGTGGGGGAGCAGTACTCTCAGGAGGTGGTGGAATGGGTGCCTGCTGGGAGGAGATTTCATGAAAGACTAAGGGGGCAAAATTCGGTTGCTTTGTGCCTCCCGTTAGCCCCCTAAGGGCGGGGGGGCTAACGGGGCACAAAGCAACTGGCGCCCGGGTGCGGTGCTGCTAACCCCTCCTGCGAAATTCAGTGGGAGGTTAGCGGCGGCGGTAGCCGGTAGCGCCCTGTGGCGCTGCGCCACTGGCGATGACGTCATCGCTGTGCGCAGCGTCCCGCTCGCGCCCCGGCCGCAAACTTTGGTTGTGCACCTGACGTACCGGGGCGGCGATATTTAAAGGGGAGGGGCCGGGCGGCCTATTTTTTGCTGGCCGCCTGCCAGCACCTGCCCCCTCTGCCGTCCCCCCGCGGGGTGCCGGCCGCGATCGGGCTGTCCGGCACTCCTCTTGAGTGCCAGGCTCTTTTGCTGGCACCCCGATCCCTGGTGGCCCAGCTGGGCCCCGGTTCACGCTGTGAAAGCACCCCTCCCCTTTAATAAGGGGAGGAAGGCCTGCAGTACAGTGGTGCGACGTGCCGGCAGCGTAGCACTGTGGCACGTAGTGTCACGATATTGGGCTGGAGCACCCCAAGAGGGAGGGGGAGCGCTTCCAGTAGCGCCCCGCCTCCTGCTTGGGGCGCTACCATCGAAATTCAGGCGCGGGGGTGCTAAATTTTTCGGGGCGCTAAAAGTAGCGCCCCGGTGAAGTTAGCGTCCCAAAGGGGGCACGACCCAATTTTTGCCCCTTAGACTGAAATGATGGCTCTATGTATCAGGAGACCTGAGTGAAAGAGTGACAAAGCGCAAACAACCGCAGCGTCTTGTGGAGGTCTTGTGGAATCAATGGGCACTGCAGTTATAGTAACTTATTCTAATGGTTGGTAAATGTAACTGGTCTTTAAAATTATTTTTGAGTTGTATCCTCTCCAATCTATTCTGTCCTGCTGTTAGACATTATAGCCTAGAAGTTATTGTTCAGCACTTTAACAGATGAATGCTTAACCCATTTTTAGGATGTTCCTCTATCTGCTATTTTAATGCAACATTAACCCGATTATTTTAAATGATTAACATCTCAGCCAAATAGCAGACAGAGGAATGCCCTATGAACGTGTTAAGCGTTCTTCTGCTAGCATCGTCGACGGTTTTATACAACTGTGGATTGAGAATAAAACCAACAGCTGAACACATTGGTGAAAGTAATCTGAGGCTGTAATAATTTTGTATCCGTGTTCACACCAGTGACAGAATCTCAGTGTTCCTGGAGGCAGAGAGAGGCTGGAAACCTCCTCTGAAATATTTCCAAGAATTTTGTTGTGCAAATGAGAATTGAATTAGTGCAATTAGTGCATGATTGAGCTCTAAATCTGGCAAAATACAAGATCCATCAGGAAGGCATCGGGCAAAAGAATCAATGTGTGTTTTTTAAAAACTGTCAACTACAGCAATCATGCTGCTGGCCACGTCACAATGTCTACACCCCATTTTCCTCTGTTTTGTGCCCAGGAAATAAGCAGTGCCCAGGCATGAAGCCCTTCTAATTCCACTCGCAGACTGCCAGGGTCAACACACCGAACAGAGCTAACATGTGGTATTAGATGGAGAAAAGCAGTCAACGATATTAAAAGTATAATCTGTAACTCAGGGAAAGTAGTCCTGGGTGGTGAGTCTTAACATATGCTTATTTCCTTCGCTTATTTCCACTGTCCAGCTGATGTCATTCCTCAAATGAAAACTGGAAAATGCTGAAATATGCAGCAGGTCAGTCAGCACCTCAACTAGCGAAGCAGTTTAATGTGTCTGATGAGACCCTTCATCAAATCTTAACTCACCCACTGAGTATTTTATCATTGCTAATTTGAGTTTATAGTCCCACTGTTAATGGGATGGGAAGGGTTCCCTCTGATTGAATTAATTCTAACTTTTATTCATTAGATACCACTTGTCAGATTTTTACGCTCTCTGCCCCATGTCTCTTGTGTGATCTCCTCTGTCTCTTTCACAGATTCCCTTAGAAATTTAGCTCAGAAACACTCTAACAGTCGGCCTATCAAATGCCAACTGTTTTAATATTCTTGGTCCCTCGCCGGCTGAGAGCTTTTTTCCCACGACCTTTCAGCAGCTTCTTGAGTTTTTCTCTCTCTCGCCCATGATCTGGAAATGTTTCTCTCTGTGGCTGTGAGAAGCTGGCAGGCGAGGACATGTGCAGAGCCTGTTGAACTTGAGTGCTGGCAGGCATATCCTTTGGTTTGCTTTCACTCTGGAGATACTCTTACCTAGGCACAGCAGCAAAAGTGTACAATTTATCTCCTGATCCAGAGTACTGTGGGTTCAGGAGCTAAAGATGTGGCACCGGGAAGCTCCCACGACTGGATGAGAATGGGTCGACTCAAGTTTTCTCTCTCTCTCTCTCTCCCACTGGCAAACACTTCCTTTCTATCGCCGATGACCCTGATAAGATGAGGCGCTCAGCACATATGGAGATGTGAGGGACAAACTAGCATCCTTCTCCTGTTGTACAATATGCAAGTGACTCAATTTGCTGTCTCTATATTACGCCCATTCTATATTAGTGAGGGTAACCCCTAGCTTTTCAAACCATTTCTCTTTGTCCATTTGATTTCTGTACTTGTTGACTTACCAACATTTTATTTCCGTTATATATTAATAAACATTTTCTGCAGTGTTGGCACTGTTTTTCTTTGGGTAGTTGATCGTGTCTTTCAGAATTTAAGACAGGAGTCCTCGGAGTGTGTCAGTATTTACAGTAGGTTCATTACAAGGGTAAGTGGAAACAATTAACTTGAAGTGTGTATTGTAGCTGTGTTTCTGTCTTCCTGCACTCCCAGCGGGGAAGCCCCACTTTTAAGGTATGTGGATCAGAAATGGAACTCGAGCATTGCAGCCCCGATTCGCAAACGTTTGCTCCCTGCAAGGACTTGGGACGGTGGGATTGTGAGGTTACCCCTCATAGATCAGACATGTTATGTATGGTAAATGCAGTCCTTTTCAGGAATTACACGATGACTTTAGTGTGCGCAATATGAAAATAAAACAAAGAACGATTTTATTATATACTCACTTTTAATTTTTTTTTAATTCGCTTATGGGATCTGGGCGTCGCTGGCAAGGCCAGTATTTATTGCCCATCCCTAGTTGCCCTTGAGAAGGTGGTGGTGAGCCGCCTTCTTGAACTGCAGCAGTCCGTGTGGTGAAGGTACTCCCACAGTGCTGTTAGGGAGGGAGTTCCAGGATTTAGACCCAGCAACGATGAAGGATCGGCGATATACCTCTAAATCAGGATGGTGGGGAACTTGGAGGGGAACTTGGAGGTGGTGGTGTTCCCATGCGCCTGCTGCTCTTGTCCTTCTAGTTGGAAGAGGTCACGGGTTTGGGAGGTGCTGTCGAAGAAGCCTTTCCTTCTCAATTTGTATTGATGGCGACAGGGAAGCAGGCAATGATAATTTTGACACTAGTTATTTTCAGCATCACTTTTTTATGCACGTGTTTCCAATCGAAAGCAATTCTTTCCAATTCTCTCCAACATTCACTCTCCCGCTTTCAGTTCTGAATGAAAAGTAACAGAAAGAAAAGTACGTTTTAATTCAGAAGCCTGACCAGCAATCCACTGGAGCAGCTGATGAGGAGATGCACGTCTATGAACAATAATTCAGTAGCTTAAAATAGTTCATCCCATTTAAAAAAAACTTCAAAAGTCTCTTCCACCCAGTGGGGCCAGGTTTCTGCAGGGAGCAGGTGGGAAGAGTTTACTGCCAGTGGAAAATAGTTATTTGATGTGTGGAAAACACTAAGAGGTGCCGTGTAATCTGCAGCGCACATGACTCAAGAAAGCTTGTCAACTTTGCACAATTGAATAGAATTTTTTTTAAGGGACTGCTATACACGTACCACAGTGAAAACAAGTCATGCTTGTGCAAAATGTTGTGACTTGTACTTTCAGGTTTCACAATATCCACCTAGTAAATTCTGTTCAGTACAGAAAGCAGCAAGCATAAGATCTCTGTCAGCGCAAACGGATAACGTGGAATTAGTGTCCGTTACAATGAGTGGAACACCTAGAATTTTGGCCTTTTTGGTTTTAAACAAGCACAAGTAACTATTCAAGCTATCTGTATTAATTATTGAGGTGATTTTGGTTCAGGGCCAAGTATGAGGTAATTCTCAGTGAACTGTGTGTTCCTTAGTGGGAGCCAGAGGAGCACTGCCATGTACAGTCTACTGATAATTCAAAGTTGTTTTTTGTACAAAACTATTTTTTAATTATCCAACAATTTGAAATGAGCAATGTAAAAAACACAAAGTGGGCATTTCAATTAGAGTTGAGGGCAAGTAGACTGTACTTTCAGTAAGAGGCAGAAAGTTGCAAGTTCAAGTCCCACTCCAGGGACTTGAGCACAAAAGTCTAGGCTGGCACTCCAGTGCAGTACTGAGGGAGTGCTGCACTGTTGGAGGTGCCGTCTGTTGGATGAGATGTTAAACCGAGACCCCGTCTGCCCTCTCATGTGGACGTAAAAGATCCCATGGCACTATTTTGAAGAAAAGCAGGGGAGTTATCCCCGGTGTCCTGGCCAATATTTATCCCTTGACCAACATCACTGAAACAGATTATCTGGTCATTATAACGTTGCTGTTTGTGGGAGCTTGCTGTGCGCAAATTGTCTGCTGTGTTTCCTACATTACAAACAGTGACTACACTTCAAAAAGTACTTCATTGGCTGTAAAGTGCTTTGGGGCATCCGGTGGTCATGAAAGGCGCTATATAAATGCAAGTCTTTCTTTTTTTTCTTTAAGAGATATTTAAAGATTACTACATATTCTTAGAGTCATGTAAAGATTGCTGTGGATTCTGCATGAGGTACAAAGCTCTCAATTTGAGTTATGTAAACAACAACTGGCATTTATATAGTGCCTTTAACTTTTGAAAGACATCACAGAGCAGTAATCACATCAACACTTCACAGAGATGTAGGCCGCGATTTCCCCATGCCCGGCGGGTCCGTGGCGGCGACGTTGGTGGCGGGTCCTGACCCCGCTGCTGGCTCCAGCCCGCTGTCCGAAATGATGTTCCCCCTAATTGGGCTTGTTAAGCCCGCCCAGCGCGTTTGCCGGCCAATTGAAGGAAGCGGGTCTGATGACGTCATTTGATGACGCGTCATCAGCCGGTTTCCTTTAAAGGACCATGCGCAAATTGATTTTGACAGTTGTGCTGTCAGTGTTCTACAGCATTGAGGTGCCGTAAACACTGACGAGCACTGCACAGATGTGCACAGCTGCACCCAGGCTCTCCCATGACGCAGGAATTACAGCACACGGGGAGGTTCTCTTCCCTTCCAATGGGCGCAAGAGACCCCCTCAGGACACCAACGCGGCCTGGTTGCACATTGCACAGGAGGACACAAGCAGGGATGTGGTCAGGAGGACCAGGCTGCAGTGGCGCAAACCTTTCAATGATCTCAGTGGATCACAAAACATTACTGCAAAGCCACACTCAACCTCATCCTGCTGTGCCTCTCATCACATCCCCATCACTCTGCCTTCCCTACCCTACTCCTGCACATCCTTACTCACACCGACTTACCTTTGCACCTCCACCCATCCCTCTCTATCTACATTATCACATCCCCATCTCACTAGCCACCCCTCACACTCCCCCTCATCCTAGTGTAATCATGCCAACTAACAACACACATGGGTAGGCACTTGGGTGTTTTATGCAATGTTCATGTAAAGTTTCTGTTAATGTGGTGTCAAACATTGAAACCTTTATTTTCAACACTTTGCATTCTTGGACAGATCTGTGTGCACCTTTGGAAGTGGCTTAGTGAGTTGCAGTGAATGGTGAGACATAACGGTACCCCCGCAATGGTGGTAATTGTGAAAGGAATGGCTTGGGCATTGTAGGGATGCTTTATGGTGTTGGTGTGGGGTGGTGCCAACCTGGCACATCATGTGGCAGCCAGGGTGTTCAGCGTCAAGTGAAGTAAATCTGGCCATGGTGAGGCCATCTCTGGCCTCCTGGGCAGCAATGTGGTTGGGTGCTGATGCCCTCTGTCCTGTGCAGCATCAGTTGATTGTGGAGAAGGTTGGTGTTGTTGTTGGTGCTGTTGGTGTGCCCGGTGCTGCCGGTGTTGGGGCTGATCGTGGTGGAATTCTGAGGACCAAGGTGAGATAGTTTCAAGGGCACCAATGCTGATGTAATAGATGGCAGGTGAACTTGAGATGACAGAAGTGATCTGTCAATGGTGAGAGAGGCTGTAGCAATGAGGTGACACTGGATAGAGCGTTTACGCCAAACACTTGCAACCTGCATAAAGCTCAATCTGTCTTCCAAATGTAGTAAGCAACAGCGTCTGAGCTTGGAAAGTGAACAGCTGTGAGATGGGAGCTTTTATAGCACATTTGCAGCTGTCAAGTAATGAGATGATCCCATAGTCATACAGCTCCCAACCTGCTTACCTGACGGTATCCCCAAGCAGCGTGGACCCCATGGGCGACCTCGTAAAATGTAAAGGTGAGTTCAAAATACTTCTTAATGGGCTGTTAACAAGGTCATAATGACCTGAATTGCCTCCCCCGCCGCTGCATGTCGGGTCTGTTCAGCGCTGACAGACCCGACATCTGGGAAAGGCGCATGACAGTGGGGTCCCGACCGGCTGTCAATTTTTTCTTTCCCACCCAACCCACCACCGAACACGCCCACTGACCCCCTGAAAAATTCTCCCCGTAATTTTTGTTTTTAAAAGCTGCTATGCATTCTTAATTAGAGACATATAGGGGGAATTTTAACTCCCAAGAACGGCTGGATGGCGATCATGTGGGAAGTAAAATATAAAAATCTCAAACCCGATCCCAACCCACCCACTTCCAGTTTTAATGGAGGCAGGTCAGGAGGCGGGCAACCAACGCGTTTTCAGGAGGCGGGTCAGTCAGTAAAATCTTTTAAGGAGGCTGTGTGCCTCAATTTAAAAGTAAAAATTTTTTTTTAACCCATATCGGCCCAGTTTCCCGGAGCTTGGAAATCCCGGCAGCTAAAAGGAGGCAGGAAGGGCTGGACCCATGAGGTAAGTGCATTTACAGCACTGCTTGTGGGCCCAGAGGTGCAGGAGTGTTTCATCCAGGCCCAACAAACAAACCTCTTTACAGACCCTATGTTTGGTTGACCCTCCCACCCCCAGCCATCTCCAACTTCCCCACCCCGATCTCCGACTCCCCAACCGCCGCACCGCCCCTACCCCCGGCGATGTCAGACTTGCATGGCATCCGCTCCTTGGCTGTTTTCCCGCCCGACGGCCTGTCAATCTGTCTGGCTGCCGGGTGGGAAACCTGCTGGAAAAAAAGTAAAAGACGTCCTGCAGTTAAATTCTGCAGGACGTCCGGGAAACCTTTTACTTCTATCCGGAAATCCTCCCTCTCCAACACCCCCCCCCCCCCCCCGCCCCCCCCCCCCCCCAGCCACCGGCTCATTCACAGCCCCGAGTAAATATTGGGACCCTAGAGGCTATTGTGTATTCTCAATGAGCTGCATGACCCTCAATCAGAGACATATAAAGGCTGTTTTGTATGTGAGATCCATGCCCCAGCACAAGTGGCTGCTCTGTATATTTTTCATTCGGTCAGCCATCACCATTTTTAAGAGTCTCCAAACCAAACTACTGAGAAATCCAGTTCAATCCTTTCTGTTTACCTGGCGTATAATACAGACTTTTTCCCCATAGGGATACACCTGAGCCTAGAGACCTTTGACACAGACACAGTAATGCCCCAAGTGTACATGGGTACTGTTTGAGGTTAACCAGCTAAAACTGTGCAACCTGTCAGCGGAGAGCACTGACCAATGCCCTGACACTTGTCCAGCTGGGACCACTTTACCCATTAAGCTTTGGCTCGCAAGGCCATCTGGAGCAAACCAGAATCCTACCCCCCACCCCACTGTCACAGGCCTGCAGTCTATTTGTATGCTTGATAGGTTGAATGTTACTTGCTGAGGCTTTTTTAAAGGTAGTTGTTTTCTCTTGGTCCATTTTTCACTTATCCTTCTTCAGTTGGATTACCGGCCAGTTCCACTTTTATTACAATGTGAGTTAATTTTTAAAATGCAGTTAGTTATGGTGCTCACTTCAGGTTCTGTGTTGAATCCAGGATTTCCTTTAGCATGGAATGGCTATAAATAATACCCTGCCCGCCTATAAGCGCGATAAAAAAAAAAGAATGGAAAAGTATGTGATATGAGTTTGTGGCTTGGTGTTGTGGAGTAATTTTAAATACTCAACACAAATCTGAGATCGAGAGTTCAAGTAGTCTTTATTCGCACGCGTGGGGAGACAGTCTGCTCTGTCCTAGCCAGACTTCTCCAAATTGTTACAGCAATTGTTAAACATTTATACACATAGGTATACATGGTTGACCTCGTGCACGATTCTTTCTTGTAATCTGATTGGGTTGCACCCCGCATGCACATTTACTGATTGGTTACCTAAATCGCGTCACATTGTCTTCGCCTATATTTCAAAAATAACTACATTAATCATCTTAGTAAAGCAATCATTTTAGTAAAGCTGAGGCTGAAACTTCTAATCTTTGCATTGTTTAATTCCTTCTTCTGTGTCCCTGCAGCTATGGTCTCCCACAACCCTATCGTTCCTGTCTTTTTTCTATACCTGTGATTTGATCTTCCTGTGTGTGTGCCTCATTTGATGTCTGGCCTTGTCTTGTGGTTTAAGCTGAGGTCGTCTGTTTGCACAGCTTCCGCATTATCTGTTGCAAGGCTGGCAGCTCTTATCCCATCTTTAAAATGTAGTTTTGTACTATATTGACCCTTGCCCGGATAGTAAACCAAGCCCCTTCGTGCTAGACTACCCTACACTTATTTTCCTCAACATCTTTCAATTTTTCCCCTTTCACTTGGGAAATGCTTCTCATCAGATGCATTAGTATTTGGGACCAAAATTTGTTCGAAGTGACTAATGGGGGAAATGAATCTTCAGAGAAGGGCGGCAGGAAATCTGGGACAGATTATATGATGTTTACACGGGTGTTACTTGTAGTAAATTTTGTGTGAATGCTAATATGCACATCTAGTGGGAGCAGATCATTTAACATTCAAAAAACAGTACACCATTAATATGTTGCAAGTTTTAACTTCTTTACCCAGAGAGTGGTTAGAATGTGGAACTTGCTACCACAAGGAGTAGTTGAGGCGAATAGCATGGATGCATTTAAGGAGAAGCTAGATAAACAATGAGGAGAAAGGAATAGAAGGATATGCTGATAGGATTAGATGAAGTAGGGTGGGAGGAGGCTCGTGTGGAGCATAAACACTGGCCTGGACCTGTTGGGCTGATCGGCCTGTTTCTGTGCTGTAAATTCTATATTTTAGCTAATACAAAATAATTCTCTGGATTCTACAAGATCCTATTGCCTCTCCAATCCCACACTACCTTCCGAAAAGAAAAAAGAAACAGTCTGGCTACTCCTGTGCCAACCAGTACACAGCAGTCACAATGGGACGTTCACACAGGTAGAATCTGTGGTGGACGATTGTACTGTGCGTGCAGTGTGCAGCACGCAACGCCCCAGTGTTTACACGGCCACAGCTTAATCCGTTGCAGTTAAGTTGCAGCAAATCCAAATTAGCTGCTGTCATACCAAAGAGGGGTATTTGATTTCAGTGCGGTTGGGCTATGACCATTTGTGGTCTCTTTGGTTTGCAATATTGTTGCGCTGTGAGTGCTCGAACAGCAGGCCTGTCTACACAAACAGTCTAATCCAGGAAGCTTCAGTCAGGAGCTCCTGTGTGAACAATTGGCAGGCACTTCAAATAAAACTGTAACGATTCACTGTACAGCACCACAGAAATTGCACTGTAAACGTGTTGGCGTTCCAGTCCGCAGTCATTTATTTCAACTTTCATTTGCTGGTTTTCCTTTTGTTCTTCGTTCAGGGTAATAACCAAGGAGTTGAGACGCTGCAGTTAGAAATGGTTTAACTGCTGGCACTCTGCCTGGTTCTGTGATTGTGTTGGTTAGAACTACGCATTTTACTAAATACATTCATTTACAAAAATTCTCCATCTTTCTCACTGCCACATTCACTTCATCTAAAAGAGCCAAAACTTAGAAATCCACGGATGAGAACTCTGACTGTAAACTATGTGGGAATGTAATTAAGGAAATATCAGTCATGAGCATTACTTTGCATTAAAATACTTCAATACGATGCAAAGGGTAGTTTACTTGGGTGGGATGTTACCCTACGCAAACTTGAGGTCATCCAAAACTCGGCTGCCCGTGTCCTAACTCGCACCAAGTCACATTCACCCATCACCCCTGTGCTACATTGGCTCCTGGTTAAGCAACGCCTTGATTTCAAAATTCTCATCCTTGTTTTCAAATCCCTCCATGGCCTCGCCCCTCCCTATCTCTGTAATCTCCTTCAGCCCCACAACCCCCCGAGATATCTGCGCTCCTCTAATTCTGCCCTCTTGAGCATCCCTGATTATAATCGCTCAACCATTAGTGGCCGTGCCTTCTGTTGCCTAGGCCCTAAGCTCTGGAATTCCCTGCCTAAACCTCTTCGCCTCTCTATCTCGCTTTCCTCCTTTAAGACACTACCTCTTTGACCAAGCTTTTGGTCACCTGCCCTAATTTCTCCTTTTGTGGCTCAGTTTCAAATTTTTTGTCTTTTAATACTCCGGTGAAGCGCCTTGGGACGTTTTACTACGTTAAAGGCGCTATATAAATACAAGTTGTTGTTGTTGTTGGAGGACACTTGGGAAGAACTTGGACCCGTTGGCAATCCAGAGAGAACTAAAATGCCAGGAACCCGCTAAAGTCTGCTAGGACTGGAGAGCAATGATATAGGATCTATAAGATGCACAGAAGAAATATACCAAAGGAGGAGGCTGATGAGGGGTTTCGAGTTAGTAAAAGTTGGCCGTGGCAATCAAACAGGAGCACTATCAGAATGAGGTCATCGGAACTGTCAGAGGCAGGAACCTGGGAAAGGCAGAGAAACAAAATGATTGAGGCCGTAGAAACAAGAAACAAAAAGAAGAAAATTAAGGGACAGGGTAATTAAAAAAATAAGCTAACAGAAAAGTATAGAACAGCCGATCAGCCACTAGCCAGGCACAGTGTAGCGAGGCTGAAAGGAAAGGGAGATGGTAGTCGGAAGCAGGTAAACCAACATTAAATACTAGGGAGAAACCAAGACAAATTCACAGAGTTTAGAGGACGAGAGTTAAGTAGGACTGCCTCCTGTGAATAAAAAATAGAAAGAAATAGAGATACAGAGAAACCAAGGGAGGCAAAATTTCCCTGAACCAGCTAAAGAAATAGGAGATAAAGGAATGTGAATGCAACTCAGGAGTGAATGAACAGACAAACTAGAGGAAAGGAAACTGAGTGTCATGTTTTTGGGCTTCTGTGCTAGGTATTTTCTCAGATTCCGTATCATTGGCTACTCCTGTGAGCAGACCTTGCCTCACCTGTTTCCCTTTTTCTGCCCAGTATCTTGGTAAAGGAAAACGAGACCCACGGATCTCAACAAAGGAACCTTACATTCTAATAGCTGGTGTACAATGTATCATGTGCCATCACACATTCTCTTCTCTGAAAATTGGTTGACCATAGACTTTATCAGACTGAGACTCAGGCACTAAACCAACAGAGCGTTTTTTTATTTGTTTATGGGATCAGGGAGTCGCTGGCAATGCCAGCATTTATTGCCCATCCCTAGTAGCCCTTGAGAAGGTGGTGGTGAGCCGCCTTCTTGAACCGCTGCAGTCCATGTGGTGAAGGTACTCCCACAGTGCTGTTAGGGAGGGAGTTCCAGGATATTGACCCAGCGACGATGAAGGATCGGCGATATACTTCTAAGTCAGGATGGTGTGTAACTTGGAGGGGAACTTGCAGGTGGTGGTGTTCCCATGCGCCTGCTGCCCTTGTCCTTCTAGGTGGAAGAGGTCGCGGGTAAGGGAGGTGCTGCCGAAGAAGCCTTGGCGAGTTGCTGCAGTGCATCTTGTAGATGGTACACACTGCAGCCACGTTACGCCGGTGGTGGAGGGTGTGAATGTTTAAGGTGGTGGATGGGGTGCCAATCAAGCGGGCTGCTTTGTCCTGGATGGTGTCGAGCTTCTTGAGTGTTGTTGGAGATGCACTCATCCAAGCAAGTGGAGAGTATTCCATCACACTCCTTACTTGTGCCTTGTAGATGGTGGAAAGGCTTTGGGGAGTCAGGAGGTGAGACACTCGCTGCAGAATACCTAGCCTCTGACCTGCTCTTGTTGCCACAGTATTTATGTGGCTGGTCCAGTTAAGTTTCTGGTTAATGGTGACCCCCAGGATATTGATGGTGGGGGATTCAGCGATGGTAATGCCATTGAATGTCAAGGGGAGGTGGTTAGACTCTCGCTGGTTGGAGATAGTCATTGCCTGGTACTTCTGTGGCGCCAATGTTACCTGCCACTTATCAGCCCAAGCCTGAACGTCGTCCAGGTCTTGTTGCATGCGGGCATGGACTGCTTCATTATCTGTGGAGTTGCGAATGGCGCTGAACACTGTGCAGTCATCAGCGATCATCCCCATTTCTGACCTTATGTTGGAGGGAAGGTCATTGATGAAGCAGCTGAAGATGGTTGGGCCTAGGACACTGCCCTGAGGAACTCCTGCAGTGATGTCCTGGGGCTGAGATGATTGACCTTCAACCACCACAACCATCTTCCTTTGTGCTAGGCATGACTCCAGCCAGTGGAGCATTTTCCCCCTGATTCCCATTGATTTCAGTTTTACTAGAGCTCCTTTCATTCATTATAGCCCCGTTTGGGGAGCTAACTTTTAAAAATTGAAAAAATTAGCGCTAGGTGCTAATGTTTCTCAACTTAAAAAAAATGTGGTTTTGCGCTCCAGGAAGGAAGTGAATCAAGCGACCCACTTCCTTCCTGGAGCGCAACAGGCAGCAGGCGGGGTGGTAGGTGTGCAGCGCTGCACAATGGGCCGTACAGCGCTGCTGCGTTGGAAGGCTGCTTCCCTCCCTTAAAGGGAAGGGCCATCACTGCAGGCTCTGCAAGAGGAAAACTTACCTGGTCCCTGACGGCAGCGGCGATCTGGCCCGATCAGCCCAATACACTGCAGCAGAGTGCCGGGTTGATCGAGCGCTGGGGGAAAAAAAGCAAAAAAAAAGAGAACGAGCCTTTGATTATTTTTTTCCCTACCTTGGCCACCTCGCCTTTAAGTGTCGCCCCTGAAGCGGCCCGGCCTCCCGATGAACGCCTCCTGCAGCTGCCGGTGTTTTCGCATGGCGATGCTGCAGGGGGCGGAACCGAAGTTCGGGTTGGGGCGCAACCGGGGCGATGCGCACGGCGATGATGTCACGATCTCCGGGCGAAGGAGATCGGGGCGGAACGCCATACCGCCGCCACAAACCTCCCGCCGAATTTAGCGGGAGGCGATATTCTTGCCGCGCCCGGGCAGTAAGTGGTTGGCGCCCCATTATCGTCCCCCTGAGGCGATAACGGGAGGCACAAAGGTGCCCAATTTCTCCCCCTAAACAGAAGCTCACTTCTTACACTGTGAAATGTGCTTCGGTTTCAAGTTGGTCTAGCTTCTCTGCACTGGGACAATCCTAAGCACAGAACTTTGCTGAAAAGCTGACTTAAAAAAGACTCTCTGCTGTGAGCGGCAGGCTGCCCATTGGGAAACTGACTGCCACTAAAATAAAGTCCGACTTGATATACCATTCAACTTCTTATGAAGATATACTGAGACAAAAGGCAATAGACAACTATCTCTCTCATAATTACATCTGTAGCCATTCACACATTACCAATTACTTGGAATGTTTGCCCACCCAAATACAATTCCCACCTCCAGTAAAGTATGGAGACATCTCATAACACTACTCTCAACTTCGCTGCCTTTGATTTGTCACGCAGCTTGTCCGACATCCGTCCTGGCTGAGCAGAAATTTCCTCCAACTCAATATTGGGAAGACCGAAGCCATTTTCTTCGGTCCCCGCCACAAACTCCGTTCCCTAGCCACCGACTCCACCCCTCTCCTTAGTCGCTGTCCGAGGCTGAACCAGACTGTTTGCAACCTTGGTGTCCTATTTGACCCTGAGATGCGCTTCCGGCCACACATCCGTTCCATCTCCAAGGCCGTCTACTTCCACCGCCATCACCTGTCTCTACCCCTGCCTCAGCTCATCTGCTGCTGAAACCCTCATCCATGCCTTTAATACCTCTAGACTTGACTATTCCAATGCTCTCCTGGGCGAGCTCCTATCTTCCACCTACAATAAACTTGAACTCATCCAAAACTCTGCTGCCAGTATCCTAACTCGCACCAAGTCCCGCTCACCCATCACCCCTGTGCTCGCTGACCTACATTGGCTCCCAGTCTGGCAACGCCTCAATTTAAAAATTCTCATCCGTGTTTTCAAATCCATCCATGGCGTCGCCCCTCACTATCTCTGTAACCCACCCAGCCCTACAATCCCCTGAGATCTCTGCACTCCTGCAATTCTGGCCTCTTGTGATTTTAATTGCTCCACTATTGGTGGCCGCGCCTTCAGCTGCCTGGGCCCTAAGCTCTGGAATTCCCTCCCTAAACCCCTCTGCCTCTCAACCTATCTCTCCTCTTTTAAGACGGCCATCTTGCAGAAAATAGCTATCCAAGACTGGACCTGGGTGAATCTGCTTTTGCCCTCAGATGCTGTTTCTAAAGAATCCAAATCTAAAATTTAATGCATACAATAAAATACTTTTTTGCCACATGGGGTTAATGGAACTCAAGACAGGGACATTGGAGAGACTATAAAGTAAAGAACAAAGTTTAGAAAATGCAAACAATGGTGAAAGAAAGGTGCTGGAGAGATTGAACCAGGAACAAAGTGCAAATAATGAACTTCAGTATAAATTTGGATAAAAATTGGGTAGTGCTGGCACTACCTTCGCCGGGGCGCTAATTTTAGCTCCCCGAAAATGTTAGTGCCCCCAGGGCCGATTTTCCCAGGTAGCGCCCTGGGAGGGAGGAGGGGCGCTACTGGAAGCGCCCTGCGTTCCTCTTGGGGTGCTGTGAGCCAATATCGTGGCGTTACATGCCGCAGTACTGCAGGCCTTCCTCCCCTTATTAAAGGGGAGGGGCCTGGCGCAGCACGTCCCGGCACCCAACTAGACCACCAGGGATCGGGAGTGCTGGCAAACGAGCCCGGCAGTCGAGGAGACCGGCGATAAGTCGGGGGGGGCGCCACCCAATATTACAGCCGGGGTGCTGCACACGGTGATGACATCATCGCCGGCGGCGCAGCGCCGCCACTAACCTCCCGCATAATTTCACGGGAGGTGTTAGCGGTGCGGCGCCCAGGCGCTAGTTGATTTGCGCCGCTAACGGGAGGCGCAAATCAACCGAATTTAGCCCCCAAAGTTTCTTGTGACACAATTGTCACGGTGCGTGAAGCTGTATCTGATAGAAGATCCAAGACTGAAAGAAAAAGAAATATTGTAATCACAGTGCATTGGATGGATTGAAACTTGCAGATTATGTTCATTTTTTTCAGAAAATAACCTTAACCTTCGTTAAATTCAATTATAGATTTGTTTATATGTTAACTGGAATACTCTCATTATTTGGTCAACGTGCAGAGTATTCTGATGCTGTGTCAGAGTCGTATCCAGACAGTCTTTTCATGCCTGCCCGTGTCTTTTGTTCTTTTTGTTACAGTTTCATAAAGAGTCTAACCCATGCTCTAAGCTCAGAGCTCACTGTCAGTCATGGAACTGTCTCTCTGTGTGGGAAATGTTGGAAAATCAGCTGAATGTCACTTTAAAGTTAAATTGCCTTTTCTTGTAATAACTGGAGAAAGTGTGGTCAGGGCTTGCAATGCCCGCCTCAGGCTGAGTGTGCCACATGATAAAGGAGAGACAGATTATATATCCAGAAGTTCACTACACACCAATTGAGATCATGAAAGCATGTGTTTTGGACACAATTTCCAAACCTGTAGCATGTATTAAAGTTTTAATATGCTATCTGGGGAAGGCCAAGACTATGTTGTAAGTTGATACCCGTTAAGTGACTGCAGATGAGCTATAAGAACATAAGAAATAGAAGCAGGAGTAGGCCATACGACCCCTCGAGCCTGCTCGCCATTCAATAAGATCATGGCTGATAATCCACCTCAACTCCACTTTCCCGCCCGATCTGCATATATCTTGATTCCCCTAGGTAAAAAATCTGTCTATCTCCGCCTTGAATATACTCAAAAACTCAGCATCCACAGCCCTCTGGGGTAGAGAATTCCAAAGATTCACAACCCTCTGAGTGAAGAAATTCCTCCTCATCTCGCTCTTAAATGGCCGACCCATTATCCTGAGACTATGCTCCCTAGTTCTAGACACTCCAGCCAGGGGAAACAACCTCCCTGCATCTACCCTGTCAAGCCCTGTAAGAATTTTGTATGTTTCAATTAGATCACCTCTCAATCTTCTAAACTCTAGAGAATATAGACCTAGTCTACTCAATCTCTCCTCATAGGACAATCCCCCCATCCCAGGAATCAGTCTGGTGAACCTTCGTTGCACTCGCTCTATGGCAAATATAACCTTCCTTAGGTAAGGAGACCAAAACTACACAATACTCCAGGTGTGGTCTCACCAGGGCCCTATATAATTGCAGTAAGACGTCTTTACTCTTATACTCAAATCCTCTTGTAATAAAGGCCAACATACCATTTGCTTTCCTAATTGCTTGCTGTACCTGCATGTTAACTTTCAGTGGTTCGTGTACAAGGACACCCAGGTCCCTCTGAACATCAACATTTCCCAATCTCTCACCATTTAAAAAATACTCTGCTTTTCTATTTTTCCTACCAAAGTGGATAACTTCACATTTCTCCACATTATATTCCATTTGCCATATACTTGCCCATTCACTTAGCCTGTCTATATCCCCTTGAAGCCTCCTTGCATCCTCCTCACAACTTACGTTCCCACCCAGCTTTGTATCATCAGCAAACTTGGATATATTACATTTGCTCCCCTCATCCAAATCATTGATATAGATTGTGAATAGCTGAGGCCCAAGCACTGATTCTTGCCGTACCCCACTAGTTACAGCCTGCCAACCCAAAAATGACCCGTTTATTCCTACTCTCTGTTTTCTGTCCGTTAACCAATCCTCAATCCATGCTAGTATATTACCTCCAATCCCATGAGCCCTAATTTTGTTTAATAACCTCTTGTGTGGCACCTTATCGAATGCCTTCTGAAAATCCAAATACATCACATCCACTGGTTCCCAGTGCAAGCTCAATGAATTAAATGTCTCTTGTCCAACATTTGACCCTAATCATAGAATCATAGAAATTTACGGCACAGAAGGAGGTCATTCAGCCCATCGTGTCTGTGCCGGCCGGAAAAGAGCTATCCAACCTAATCCACTTTCCAGCTCTTGGTCCGTAGCCCTGTAGGTTACGGCACTTCAAGTACATATCCAAGTACTTTTTAAATGCGATGAGGGTTTCTGCCTCTACCACCCTTTCAGGCAGTAAGTTCCAGACCCCCACTGCCCTCTGGGTGAAAAAAGTTCTCCTCAACTCGCCTCTAATCCTTCTACCAATTACTTTAAATTTATGCCCTCTGGTTATTGACCTCTCTGTTAAGGGAAATAGGTCCTTCCTATCCACTAATATTCTGTCTCTCCCAGGCACCTGATGAGCTGAGGATAGAGTGAGTAATAATTTGTTGGTTCGATTTCCATTTTACTGTTTCAGCAATAATATCCATACCATTACCAAAAAATATCTCGGGATTTTGATTGTAAACAGTTTTCTGCTTTGCGGATACTAAATACAAAAATGTTTTGGAAATATTTTTAGTTGCCAATATCTAGCTTGAGGTCTGACTATGGCACTTGACTACTTTGCCTGCCTGCGATGCACGCCTCATGAAACCTGGGAGTTAAATTGGCAGTGGGTGCGAGTGCGACATGAACGGGGAGGTAATTACTCTGCCCCTATTATAAACGCCCCCCTCCCCCCCCACATACTCTGTTCTCGTCGGGCGTGAGGGGTGAAAATCTGGGCTAAACATTCAAACCACAACCTGGAGTTTAATTCACACGACTGAAAGGTCTACAGCGATTGACAAAACTTATTTCTTGTTTGAAATTTTTTACATTTTTTTGCAACTAACTAGGAAAATTGAGGGAATGAGGAATATAAAACTGTTCACAGTTCCTGTCTTGTACTCTGTTCATTCACTTGTTCTCTAATGCAAATATATGGTGCTCAAGGAATCACAGCAAATATATCAGAAAATAATACTAGTGTTTATTGTAGGCATGGGAAATAACAGTTCTGCTAAAACTTAGTAAAATGCACTCCTGGCTGGCCTCCCACATTCCACCCTACGTAAACTTGAGGTCATCCAAAACTCGGCTGCCCGTGTCCTAACTCGCACCAAGTCCCGTTCGCCCATCATCCCTGTGCTCGCTAACCTACATTGGCTTCTGGTTAAGCAACGTCTCGATTTCAAAATTCTCACCCTTGTTTTCAAATCCCTCCATGGCCTCGCCCCTCCCTATCTCTGTAATCTCCTTCAGCCCCACAACTCCCTGAGATATCTGCGCTCCTCTAATTCTGCCCTCTTGAGCATCCCTGATTATAATCGCTCAACCTTTGGTGGCCGTGCCTTCTGTTGCCTAGGCTCTAAGCTCTGGAATTCCCTGCCTAAACCTGTCCACCTCGCTACCTCTCTTTCCTCCTTTAAGATACTCCATAAAACCTACCTCTTTGACCAAGGGTCACCTGCCCTCATTTCTCCTTATGTGGATCGGTGTCAAATTTTTTGTCTTAAAATACTCCTGTGCAGCACCTTGGGACGTTTTACTACGTTAAAGGCGCTATATAAATACAAGTTGTTGTTGTTGTTTGGTTCAGATATTACTGGTAAATTGTAGAGTTGAGTTTAGTTTTTTGAAGAAAACAATTCAGGATTTTCAGAAAAAGAATTGTTTTGTAATGGAAGGCTTCCACCCAATGTCAATCAGTTACATATTAGTCCATGAGAATATAATTTATTCAGACAATGTAAGGTTGTTCTATATGTTTATGTGATACTAATGTTTGTGGATTTCAATATACTGGAAAATCTCTACCTCCAGACCTTGTAAACTCTAGTATAGTTAGCCTCTTATGGAGACAGTTAGCTGAGGGAGTTGGTGGAAGTTTTAAGGTGATAACTACTTTAGATTTACATTTATAGCTGCATACTGTAAAGGCAGTCTGGTTCATTGCTTCGAAGCTATGGGCTGAAATTCTGCTATTGGTGCATCAGCAGTGATAGTGCATTTACGCCAGCACATTGCGAGCTGCTGGCACAGTGAGGGCATTTCCCCAGATTTTTTGCTGCGCCCTCACGTATGTAGTGCTGGTGCTCTCCCAGTGTGAATTGTGTCATGCGCTGGGCATGCAGAGGCCAGTGATGATGAGCAAGATTTCCGGGGCAGAAATATGCAGGCCTAGCTCCTTGAAGAGGGACCTGGTACTTCTCGTCAGCTGCAAGGTTTGCAGTTGGGCATTTTCTGCGTACTGTGTACTGTGCTGAGACGAGGTAGGGGTCTGTTAATATCCAGGAAGCAGGGAGGACAGCCTAGGCCAGGAGAAATGCCTTGAATAGTAGCAGTACTGCAATCAAATTGAAGATGAGCAAAGGAGAACAATCTAATCCAATCCAAAGAAACTAGCAATAGCTCCATGCATGGAAACCAAAAATGCACCAAAAGCAAGGGTTAATTTCTCACAAAGTGTCGGACAGACTGTTTTAAAACTACATGAGGTGGCTGGCCTTCGCCAATGGGGCAATCAATCAGAATTCCCGTGGCAGCATGGACAGACACCCAACAAGCCCCCAAGTCAATTACCAGTGTGACATGTACCACAAAGTAGTGCAAGCCTCCAGCGCAGCCCCATCGGAAAGCTCAGCAGTCATGCAAATGAGGCAAAGGCCTGTGAATCCCCTTTTCCGCTACCTCCGTGTGCGGTGCAGGGTTGCCCACTCTGGTTGAATTTATTCCTGGCGGTGTAATCACATGACCAACAGCCCCTCCCCCCACTCTCCTGCCATTGGTCACCCAACACGTCCATCCTAAGACTCCCCACGCCAATTGGAAAGCGAGCATTACCCAATTGAATGATGCTTGACTCTCAGTCAACAGCCATTTTTTTCCCCATCTTCAATATTTTTAGAACTCATAAAGAGAAGTGTTCAAAGAAAATGAAGAAAAGCACACAATTCTTTTTAATGCCCCTATGATTTGTCTCCAGGGTTGCCTGCGGCAGTTGCTTGGCAACCCTAGTGAGGTGCGTGCATGCAGACCCAGAGCACGGTAGCTGAATTTCAGCCCCTACATTTCTTTGGGTTAAAAAGAATTGTGACAATTAAAAAGCAATTGACACATTACTGAGGGATGTGATGAGGATAAATGTCCTTCTTTCTAAAGAGGTCGGCTGGAATTTTGTCGGTCCTCAGAGTGCAGGATTGGAGGCAGGACCGCTGTCAAAATCGCAAAGATTGACAACGGGCAGGAAACCCGCTGTCAACCCGCCTCCAATCAATCTTCCCAAGTATCGGGTCCCCGTTTTGCGCATGGATCTGACACCTAACGGCGGGAAGAGGATTATATCCACTTAACTGCCTGTTAACAGGTACTTGATACTTGTTAACGGGCTCTTTTTCAATTTTGCCGCTTCTGCCTCGGGTTCCCCGACGTCTGGACACCACGCCAGGTAAGTGTGGTGTGTTGTGAGTCTGTCGTAATGTTTCTGCGTTGATGACAGCTGCAGAAGTGGTGTGAAGGATCCAATGGTGCACTGGTGAGTTTCAGAGGTAAGAAAATGTTGGGGAAAATCATTTTTAATGCATTTACACTTTTCTATAGGTAACAAGTTTTGAATTGGCTGTCTAGTCCCACCTCATTGGGAGAACCTCTCTTACCAGTGACCGATCGCTTCTGTAACCTCACCTGCAGCTGCCATCTGTTCTAGCCTAAGGAGGGAGTCACTGGAGAGCCTGGGTGCAAGAGCTCACCTGTGAACAGTCATTGTCAGTGTTTGCAGCACCTCAATGCTGTCAAACACTGAGAAATGAGCTGTCAAAGAAAAATTGTGCATGGTTCCTTTAAGAAAACTGGCAGACGATGCGTCATCAAATGACGTCATCTGACCGGCTTATTCTTAATTGGCCGGCAAGCCTGCAGGGCAGGCTTAACAAGGTCAATCGACGTAAAATCACGTCCGTTGGCCGGATGCAGTTGGGGGCGGGACTGGAACCTGGAAACCAGCTGACCCGCTCCCAAGCCGCATCCATTTGCAAAATCGCAGACGTAGTTTCAGGCCTGAGAAAATTTCCTAATGTTTGGAATCCAACCATTATGAACGCTATCATATAATGAATCACTTTGAAATGTCATGACTGTTATGTAGGTGGGTTTCCTGGATCTGGAAACAACTCAGACATACGTGTTATTTTTTGTTTTTTTAATTCAATTACTGCTCGCTACTGTGAACAAAGTATGAGACATTGCTTTGGCTTACCTCATAGAATGTGGCAACATTGATATCTAACAACAACAAGTTGCATTCATATCACGCCTTTAACATAGAAAAACATTCCAAGTCACTTCACAGAAGCATAATCAGACAAAAATGGACACCAAGCCAAAGAAGGAGATATTAGGGGGGGTGACCAAAAACTCGGTTAAAAGGTGAGCTTTAAGGAGTGTCTTAAAGGAAGAGAGGGTGGTGGAAAGACAGAGCGGTTTAGAGAGGGAATTCTAGAGCTTAGAACCTAGATAACTGAAGGCACAGCCACCATTGGTGGGGCAAGGAGAGTGGGGGTGTGCTCAAGTGGTCAGAGTTGGAGGAACACCGAGTTCTCGGAGGTTGTAGAGCTGGAGGAGGTTACAGAGATAGGGTGAGGCAAGGCTATGAAGAGATTTAAACACAAGGATGAGAATTTGAAGCATTGGAGGACTGGGAGCCAATGTAGGTCAGCGAGTGCAGGGTGATGATGAGTGGGACTGGTGTGAGATAGAATTTGGCCACCAGAGTTTTGGATGAGCTGAAGTTTATGGAGGGTAGCGGATGGGAGGCCGGCCAGGAGGGCATTGGAATTGTTGAGTCTGAAAGTGGCGAAGCATGATTGAAGGTTTCAGCAGCAGATGGGCTGAGGCAGAGGCAGCGGAGCACAATGTTATGGAGCTGAGAGTAGGTGGTCTTAGTGATAGAGAGAATATGGGAACTCAGCTCGCCATCAGTTATGACGGTGAGGTTGTGAACAGTCTGGTTGAACCGGAGACAGAGGCCTGGGAGGGAGATGGAATTGATTGCAGCCAATTTGTGGTGGAGGCCAAACCTGATTATTTTGGTCTTCCCAATGTTTAACTGGAGGAAATTGCGACTCATCAAGCACTGGATGTCAGACAAGGAATCTGACAACACAGAGGCAGTGAAGGGTTCGAGAGAAGTAGAACTGTGTGTCGTCGGCATACAGGTGGAACCTGACCCCATGTCTTTAGGTGATGTTGCGAAGGTGCAGCATGTAGATGAAAGTTTTGATTCCATTAAGAACTTCCACTATATAAAATGTTTCTGTATTGATTTATATAGTCTCCGTGGAAGGTCAGCTTGTGTGCTCTGTTACAGTACCTATCTCTTGAGAACTGGGCTATGATATCTTTCACAATGCAACAACCTTTTCTGCACTTATGGTCTCAATAGCAGAACGTTCCCAGACTAAGTGAGCTGGAACCATTTCCAAGTCCGTTTGTGTCAGAGCCTCATTATCTGTGCATCAGAGTCTTATAGGTGATTGTCATCCACCTTTTTTTCAAACACTGAATGAGTCTCATCCCTATTCAAGATTCATTTTTTTTGTTTGTTCTTGTGATGTGGGATGCTGGCTATTTTTGTTACCCATCACTAGTTACCCTGCCAACTGACTGGCTTGCTAGACTCTTTCAGAGGTCATGTCATGTGGCAGTGGAATCACATGTAGGCCAGACTAGGGTAGGGATGGGTTAGAATTTCAGATCAGTGCCCCATGATGGGAGGTAGGGAAGACTTTCCTCTATTTCCAAGATGGCACCTTGGAATGAACCTACCTGGGAACAAGAAGCAGAATAAGAACATAAGAACATAAGAAATAGGAGCAGGAGTAGGCCAATCGGCCCCTCGAGCCTGCTCCGCCATTCAATAAGATCATGGCTGATCTGATCCTAACCGCCAATCTACTATCTATCACAGAACCATCTCCTGCATCTAACAGAATTGCACACACGAAATAGGAGCAGAATCAGGCTACACAGTCCCTGGGCCCGCTCCACTACCCACAGGGCCATGACCGATCCGAACCTAGACTCATGTCCAAATTCCTGCCCGCTCCCCGTAACCCTTAATGCCCTTTACTTCTAGGAAACTGTCTATTTCTGTTTTAAATTTAATTAATGTTGTAGCTTCTACAGCTTTTTGTGGCAGCATATTCCATGGACCTACCACCCTCTGAGTGAAGTAGTTCCTCCTCATCTCAGTTTTGAAAGAGCAGCCCCTTATTCTAAGACTATGTCCCCTAGTTCTCGTCTCACCCGTCATCGGGAACATCCTCCCCGCATCCACCCGATCCAACCCCTTCACAATCTTATATGTTTCAATAAGATCGCCTCTCATTCTTCTGAACTCCAATGAGTAGAGTCCCAATCTACCCAACCTCTCCTCATATGACCACCCCCTCATCCCCGGGATTAACCGAGTGAACCTTTTTTGCACTGCCTCGAGAGCAAGGATGTCTTTCCTTAAGTAAGGACACCAAAACTGTATGCAGTATTCCAGGTGCGGTCTCACCAATACCTTGTACAACTGAAGCAATACCTCCCTATTTTTATATTCTATCCCCCTAGCAATGAAAGCCAACATTCCATTTGCCTTCTTAATCACTTGCTGCACCTGCATACTAACCTTTTGAGTTTCGTGCACCAGTACCCCCAGATCCCTTTGCACTTCAGTACTCTCCAGTTTCTTGCCATTAAGATAATAAATTGCTCTAGGATTTTTCCTGCCAAAGTGCATCACCTCACACTTTCCAGTGTTGTATTCCATCTGCCAAATCTCTGCCCACTTACTTAGCCTGTCTATGTCCCCTTGCAGGTTTTTTATGTCCTCCTCACTCACTACTTTCCCTCCCATCTTTGTATCATCTGCAAATTTTGATATGTTACACTTGGTCCCTTCCTCCAAATCGTTAATATAGATTGTGAAGAGTTGGGGACCCAGCACTGACCCCTGTGGAACACCACTAGTTACTGATTGCCAGTCTGAGAATGAACCATTTATCCCAACTCTTTGCTTTCTGTTAGATAGCCAATCCTCTATCCATGCCAGAATATTACCCCCAATCCCGTGATTTTTTACCTTAAGCAATAATCTTTTGTGTGGCACCTTGTCAAATGCCTTTTGGAAGTCTAAATACACTACGTCCACTGGTTCCCCTTTATCCACTCTATATGTTACTTCCTCAAAGAACTCCAGCAAATTTGTCAAACATGACTTCCCCTTCGTAAAACCATGCTGACTTTGTCCTATTAAATTATGATTATCCAAATGTCCTGTTACTGTTTCCTTAATAATGGACTCCAAAATTTTACCTACCACAGATGTTAGGCTAACCGGTCTATAGTTACCAGCCTTCTGTCTACTGCCCTTTTTAAATAAGGGTGTTACATTAGCAGTTTTCCAGTCTGCCGGGACCTTAGCGGAATCCAGGGAGTTTTGAAAAATTATTACCAATGCATCTACAATCCCTACCGCCACTTCCTTCAAGACTCTAGGATGTAAGCCATCAGGTCCAGGTGATTTATCCGCCTTGAGTCCCATTATTTTACCGAGTACCACTTCCTTAGTGATTTTGATCGTGTTTAGCTCCTCTCCCCCTATAGCCCCCTGTTTGTCCAGTGTTGGGATATTCTTAGTGTCCTCTACTGTAAAGACTGATACAAAATATTCATTCAGTGTTTTTGCCATCTCCATATTTCCCACCATTAATTTCCCGGTCTCATCCTCTAAGGGACCAACATTTACTTTAGCCACCCTTTTTCTTTTTATATAACTATAAAAACTCTTACTATCTGTTTTTATATTTTTTGCTAATTTACTTTCATAAACTAGTAAACATGGGTTCAGACCCTGGAGAAGCTCCTTTTTAAACACATGCACACATTGGCACACACACACACAACCACACTTATTATTTGTTATGTTGGCTGGACAATTCATAGTCCTCCAATATTTTATGTACTATATAGAATGGCTCTCGCATTGTCTTGGGCAGTTTATTGTTTTTCATTATTTTTCACAATTATCTAAGTTGTGTATCTTGTACAAAAAATGTGTTGGAAAAACAAAAACATATTTGGCAGATGGTGAGATTCCTGTGCAGTAATTCCTGGCAGCAGGGTGCTTTGTAACAATTTCATCTGGTTCTCTGACACTGACATTGGTGTTTACTGGAATTATTATGAAGACTGCCATTGACATTGTAGCTTTCCCCAAACTTCCTGATTATTGCAAGCTCCTAGCATGCTTAGATCTGTTGCAACTTGAAAGATTTTCAGTCATTTCAGAGAAGTGTGGTTACTTTGCCAAAAAGCCCAGCAGGATAAAATTATTTTTTGTGATGATGGTGGAACTGACAGATTATTTGATTAATTTCTGGCCTTTTTTCTGATTGAATTTGACTTTATGCTTGGGCAACCCATCCATACAGATAAGAAACATAAGGTCAATTAAATGGATACTGTCCTTCTGGAAAGTATCTCACAAAGTATTCCCCGACAACATCCTGGCTATCGTGCTGAAGACTTGTGCTCCAGAACTAGCCACGCCTCTAGCCAAGCTCTTCGAGTACAGCTACAACACTGGCATCTATCCGACAATGTGGAAAACTGCCCAGGTATGTCCTGTCCACAAAAAGCAGGACAAATCCAACCCGGTCAATTACCGCCCCATCAATCTACTCTCAATCATCAGCAAAGTGATGGAAGGTGTCATCGACAGTGCTATCAAGCGGCATTACTCACCAATAACCTGCTCACTGATGCCCAGTTTGGGTTCCGCCAAGACCACTCGGCTCCCGACCTCATTACAGCCTTGGTCCAAACATGGACAAAGGAGCTGAATTCCAGAGGTGAGATGAGAGTAACTGCCCTTGACATCAAGGCAGCATTTGACCGAGTGTGGCATCAAGGAGCCCTAGTAAAACTGAAGTCAATGGGAATCAAGGGAAAAACTCTCCACTGGCTGGAGTCATACCTAGCACAAAGGAAGATGGTTGTGGTGGTTGAAGGTCAATCATCACAGCCCCAGGACATCGCTGCAGGTGTTCCTCAGGGCAGTGTCCTAGGCCCAACCATCTTCAGCTGCTTCATCAATGACCTTCCCTCCAACACAAGGTCAGAAATGGGGATGTTTGCTGATGACTGCACAGTGTTCAGCGCCATTCACAACTCCTCAGATAATGAAGCAGTTCATGCCCACATGCAACAAGACCTGGCGGCTGATAAGTGGCAGCTAACAATCGCGCCACAGAAGTGCCAGGCAATGACTATCTCCAACATGCTAGAATCTAACCACCCTGACATTCAACGGCATTACTATCGCCGAATCCCCCACCATCAACATCCTGGGGGTCACCATTGACCAGAAACTTAACTGGACCAGCCACATAAATACTGAGGCAACAAGAGCAGGTCAGAGGCTAGGTATTCTGCGGCGAGTGTCTCACCTCCTGACTCCCCAAAGCCTTTCCACCATCTACAAGGCACAAGGAAGGAGTGTGTTGGAATACTCTTCACTTGCCTGGATGAGTGCAGCTCCAACAACACTCAAGAAGCTCGACACCATCCAGAACAAAGCAGCCCACTTGTTTGGCACCCCATCCACCACCTTAAACATTCACTCCCTCCACCACCGGCGCACCGTGGCTGCAGTGTGTACCATCTACAAGATGCACTGCAGCAACTCTCCAAGGCTTCTTCGGCAGCACCTCCCAAACCCGCGACCTCTTCCACCTAAAAGGACAAGGGCAGCAGGCATGGGATCACCACCACCTCCAAGTTCCCCTCCAAGTCACACACCATTCTGACTTAGAAGTACATCGCCGATCCTTCATCGTCGCTGGGTCAAAATCCTGGAACTCCCTACCTAACAGCGCTGTGGGAGTACCTTCACCACACGGGCTGCAGCGGTTGAAGAAGGCGGCTCACCACCACCTTCTCAAGGGCAATTAGGGATGGGCAATAAACGCTGGCCTTGCCAGCAATGCCCACATCCCATGAATGAATAAATTTAAAAAAAAATGCTGTAGGTCACAATTGCTTGCATTGGAGCAAAAAAATGTTGTACAAAGTTTAAGTAAAGATTACATTTTTAAAAAAACCTCAAAAACTGTGTTGCAAAAATGCTGAACTTTCCATAGTGACCACCTTGGAACAGGAGTTTCGGAGAAGCCTGTTTCCTCACAGTTCCAGAAACAAAGATTGCCTAAAGACCTCCCATTGTGAAATACTATCTCTTTAAGTTTGAGCAACATAGGCCTGAAATTCCTGGGCAGGACGGCAATGTGGTGGCAGACAGCCAGCGTGGGAAGGGGAAGAATTTGGGACAGGACCTGTTGGGCCTGTCACAAATTCTGGGACTTTTGGGGCAGGTCCATCCTACACTTGCTCACAAATGGGCCCCATCAGGAAAAATATAGGGGGCAAAATTTGGTTGCTTTGCGCCTCCCGTTAGTGCCTTAAGAGGGCGCTAACGGGGCGCAAAGCAACTAGCGCCTGGGTGCGGCACTGCCAACGCCTCCCACAAAATTCAGCGGGAGGTTAGCGGCGGCGGTAACCGTTAGCGCCCTGCGGCGCTGGCGATGACGTCATCGCCATGTGCAGCGCCCCGCTCGCATCCAGCCGCGATCTTCGGTAGCGCCCCCTGACTTACCGCCGGACGCTATGTCTGACGGGGTATAGGGGGGCCTACTTGCGGCCGGGGCAGCGCTAATTAAAGGCGAGGTGCCGGGCGGCCATTTTTGTTGCTGGCCGCCTGCCAGCACCTGCCCGCTTTGCCGTCCCCGGCCTTCTGTGAAGCCCCCGCGCGGAGTGGCGGCTGCGCTCTGTGAGCCTGGCATTTCTCTTGAGTGCCGAGCTCTTTTGCCGGCACTCCGATCCCTGGTGTCCCAGCTGGGCCCTGGGTCGTGCTGCGCAAGGGCCCTCCCCTTTAAGAAGGGGGGGAAGGCCTGCAGTACCGCGGCGCATAGCGCTGCGATATTCCATCGCAGCGCCCCAAGAGAGAGACGGGGCACTTCCAGTAGCGCCCCGCTTCCCTCTTGGGGCACTACCATTCAATTTCGGCCACGGGGCGCTAAGTTTTTCGGGGCGCTAAAAGGCGAAGTTAGCGCCCCAAAGGGGACGTGACTCAATTTTTTCCCCATAAGCTTCTAAAACAAATTAAAGAGAAAAGGAACCAGATGGTGCTGCTACTGGCTTAAGTCATGGGTGGGCTCCATGCGGATACAATCCACTTCTGTGGAAGGCAGTTGAGCCACTTCTTCCCATCCATTTCCATCCTTTGGTTGGAATAATTTTCTTGATAAAAGATTAAGGTTGTGTCAATTTTTAATTTTGGATCTCTGGTTCCCTGCTTGTAGAATTCTTCAGGGATGCAGATGTATAGCCAACAATAGTAACACTTCAAAATTAGTGATCTCATCCATTCTGCGGACGTAGGGATTGTAATATTGAGACATGTGTGAGGACTGTAGACTTAGTTGTGCACCAGAGCAGGTCCTTCCATTCTTAGTGTACTAAATAGCCAAAAACATTCTTTACTCTTCTATCTCAATCTTTCTTTTCTCTCTCTCTTCAACTATTGTTACACATGATTCTCATCTGGAAAAATCTGTACAGTAAGTGCGAAGTGCAGTCAGCATTTACAATTGTACAGTATTTGGATAGGGTGCAGAAGAGATTTACTTGAATGGTAGCAGGGATGAGGGACGTCAGTTATGTGGCGAGACAGGAGAAGATGAGGTTGTTCTCTTTAGAGCAGAGAGGTTAAGAGAAGATTTGATGAAGTGTTCAAAATCATGAATGGTTTTGATACAATAAATAAGGAGAAATGGTTTCCAATGGCCGAAGGGTCAGTAACCAGAGGGCACAGATTTAAGGTGATTGGCACAAGAACCAGAGGCAACATGAGGAAACATTTTTTTATACAGCAAGTTGTTGTGATCTGGAATGCACTGCCTGAAAGGGTGGTGGAAGCAGATTCAATAGTAACTTTCAAAAGAGAATTGGATAAATACTTGAAGGGAAAAAATTTACAGGGCTATGGGGAAAGAGCAGGAGAGTGGGATTAATTGAATAGATCTACCAACGAGCTGGCACAGGCACGATGGGCCGAATGGCCTCTTTCTGTGCTGTATCATTCAATGATTCTCCGATTGTTCTGATGGTATTACAGCACATATCGTCTGCTCAGTTAAAACTTCTCGAGTCATGGTGTAGGTTGATTTATGTTTGTGTGTGTGTGTGTGTGTGTGTGTGTGTGTATAATTATGGCTACAATAAAATATCTTATTAAACATAATTTACAATAGCAGCAAATGTCATTCTGCTCTTTCCTACAATTTATTCCTGTGGGATACAATAAATGCCTAGACAAATAAAGGTTCTTTTCCAATTCCAATGTTCAGAAAAGTTTTATTCCCAATAAAGCATCGTTAAAGATTTCCTGAATGAATTGCCCCTGTTGTTTACAATAATGAGATGAAAGTACAGTAAATGTAACTCAGGAAACATGGCTGATAGTTCTGCTTGGTTCATGTCTACTTATTGCAGTTATTGATAGATGAGGCATGATTGACTCAGCCCAAGTCCTCTCATCTGCAATGGAATCAAGCTTGGGTAAATCTATTTTAAATGGAAAAAACATGGGATAAGAATGGTGTAAAAATAACAGCTTGGCAAGCACATCTGAGCAACATGCACATATTAGCGAATCACATGGTATCAGTATCATGAGTTCAGCATCTAAATCTGTGTTTGTAAAATTGTCTTACATTTTATGGAGGATAACCAGAATTACTGTGTAATTTGTTGTAAACATTACATGGAGGCAGCAGGGCCTCTGAAATGCACTGAAAGTGACAGAGTGATGCACAGTAGGGTCAGCACGACCTACTGGGCTCCATATGTTTCAAATGGCCCCTGTTTTATGAGCTAACAATAAGTACTGCAGTGAAAACACTGGTGAGGGAGTTATTCCTGTCTGGGAAGAGGATGCGTGTGACTCTAGAATCATAAACACTCAGCAAAGCTCTCCTTTTCTTCTCTCTGTTCTTCCTTGGGCCACAGAACGATCCCCAACCAAGAGAGCAGATAGGTAACCTCCTCAGATTCTCGCCAATAGCCCTCTTGTTCCATTTGGCAGCGTTTTTACTGCAACGGAACAGATCACTTGCTGATTCTGATTATTTATTTTTATTTGCTCCATCCCTGAGGGGAAATGCATGGCCTCTACTTGGCCCCTTCCCAATGGCACAGCTGAAATCCAGAATTCACTGGGTATGTCATCCAGCTCTGTTGCACAATTGACCGATTGTCACGGCAAAAATGATTAAATTACTAATAGGGAGGAGAGGTGAACCGTCATCGATTATACACAATTAATACGGTAATAGGCAAAAAGTACGGAAAACTGTTGCTCATGTCAAGGCAGGGCACTTGCAGGACCTTTTGACTTTTATCTAACATTTTTAACAGCATCTGTTACTACATTTACAGCATTAGCTGCAGTCAATCAGATGCTCTATTTTACTTACAAATCTGCTCTCAGTCTTTTAGCTCTAAAACAAATGTAGAGCTGCTAAGATAGAGATGCATTATAGGGTTTTCTCTGATCAGGCTATCGGTCAGGATGTCTAGTCATTTGTCTGTGCTCCATGAGAGAGAAACCAGTTTAAGATTATTGGCACTGTGTACAGGCACAAAGGAGGAGAAATTCAACTCAGCTGGCCAGTTTGCACCTGGAAAAACAGGCGGCCTTCAGCTGAAAATCAGGCCGGGCGCAGGGTGGGACAGGACCCGTGCAGCCCCTTAGATGCCCAAACTCCCCGTCCTGCGATATTCAGGCAGGCCTGTAAATGGACGAGCAGACCAGCTGGCTGAAACAGGCGCAAGGGTGTGTTTAAATATGCAAATTAGGGTCCTAAAACAGCTGCAGGAGCCTGATTGCAAAAGTCAGGTACAACAAATTGCATTTATATAGCGCCTTTAACGTAGTAAAACATCCAAAGGCGCTGCACAGGAGCGATTATCAGACAAAATTTGACACCGAGCCACATAAGGAGATATTAGGACAGGTGACCAAAAGCTTGGTCAAACAGGTAGGTTTTAAAGAGGAGAGAGGCGGAGAGGTTTAGGGAGGAAATTCCAGAGCATAGGGCCTAGGCAGCTGAAGGCACGGCCGCCAGTGGTGGAGCGAAGAAAATTCGGGATTCACAAGAGGTCAGAATTGGAGGAGTGCAGAGATCTCGGAGGAGGTTACAGACATAGGGAGGGGCAAGGCCGTGGAGAGATTTGAAATAAAGGTGAAAATTTTAAAATGAAGGCGTTACCAGACCGGGAGCCAATGTAGGTCAGCGAGCACAGGAGTGATGGGTGAACGGGACTTGGTGCGAGTTAGAATATGGGTAGCAGAGTTTTGGATGAGCTGAAGTTTACGGAGGGTGCATCGACTGCATTTTCTGAAAATTTCTAGCACTAATGATCAACCTAAAACTAAAGAAATAAATGTCCATAGCCACAAAACAGTTCTTTTCTTGAAGTAATTCATATTTCCTCACCAAACTAAAATGTAACTTTGTATTTTATTTGATGCAAAATATATTGCCTACATAATTGTACCAGTTATAAAGTTGACAATAAATAATCATTGTTGCCCATGGGAGTGTGATGATATACATATGAATCTGCAAACAAACATCCAGCTAGCTGTAATAAAAACAGAGAATGCTGGACGATAGCAAAATACTGCAGATGCTGGAAATCCGAAATAACAACAGAAAACGCTGGAAAAACTCAGCAGGCCAGGCAGCATCCGTGGAGAGAGAAACAGAGTTAACGTTTCAGGTCGAAGACCTTTCGTCAGAACTGGAAATAGCAGGAAATGAAATAGATTTAAGGCAAGGATAATGCTGGAAATGCCCAGCAGGTCAGGCAGCATCTGTAGAGAGAGAAACAGTGTTAATGACCCTTCATCAGAACTGGAAAAAGTCAGACATGTAACAGGTTTTTAAGCAAGTGCAGGGGGAGGGGAGGAAAGAACAAAAGGGAAGGTCTGTGATAGGCTGGAAGGCAGGAGTGATTAAATGACAAAAGGGATGATGGTGCGAGGCAAAAGGAGATGGTAATGGGACAAGTTAAGAAACAAAAGATGACTCTAGATGAAGTGGAAATGGCAACGGCAGAATCATCAACAGCTGCCATGTGAGAAAAAAAATTTAACAAATGGATATACAGCTAGCTGTATTTGTCGAATACAAGACAAATGCAGAGTATAGTTAAAAGTTCTGTTCTTGATTGATGAGCATTGACTGCATTTTGGCTTCTTTATGATTATTCATCACGACATAACTTAGTCAGAGCAGATAGAAATAAAAAGCCCTTTGTAATGTTTTGTTACATTGCAGGACATGCTGTTAAATAAGAACATAAGAAATAGGAGCAGGAGTAGACCAATCGGCCCCTTGAGCCTGCTCCGCCATTCAATGAGATCATGGCTGATCTGATCCAACCTCAACTCTAAAGAACACAAGAAGTAGGAGCAGGACCAGGCCATTCGGCCCCTGGGCCCGCTCCGCCACCCACAGGGCCTTGACCGATCCGAACTCAAACTCATGTCCAATTTCCAGCCCGCTCCCCGTAACCCCTGATTCCCTTTACTTCTAGGAAACGGTCTATTTCTGTTTTAAATTTATTTAATGAAGTAGCTTCCACAGCTTCCTGGGGTAGCAAATTCCACAGACCCACTACCCTCTGAGTGAAAAAGTTTCTCCTCATCTCAGTTTTGAAAGAGCAGCCCCTTATTCTAAGATTATGTCCCCTAGTTCTAGTTTCACCCATCATTGGGAACATCCTCACCGCGTCCACCCGATCAAGCCCCTTCACAATCTTATATGTTTCAATAAGATCGCCTCTCATATTACTCAACAGCTAGTGCTCCTGGTTTGCAGTATAGTTTCTAAATTAACATAAAATGTTAAAACCTGTGAAAAGTTGATGAATTTAGGGGTATAATTTTCAAATCAACTAAGGAAATGTCTGCAGGGCACTAGAAAAAAAAATTCATCAAACGGCAATGTAGGAAATAAAAACTGCAGCAACAATTTTTCTGTCTTTCAGTTTAACTGCTGTTAAGTGGACAGCCAATGTGCCGAGAGAACCAGTGTACAACTACAGCAATAGATTGTAGTTCTATATGTTGGAACGCCTGATAACTTAAAGAAACATGATCAGTCATCCAATAATGATACCTATGTTTGTTGAAAATGTATTGGGGTGGAAATTGCGGTCGGAGGCTTGCTGCGGGCAAACGCCTCTGAACTGCTAGAAAAGTGCACACCACACATTGCTCCAGACCTTCGAACACTTGCGGTGCTGGGCCTGCGGGAGTACGGCTGTGTAAAGGCCCACGTATCCCAGGGGCGCAGGCGGTTCTCGAGCGTCCCTGGGATCACGTGGGCCGGCCCAATCAATCACAAAGGGTGATTCCCATTTACGTACGGAATCCCCATAAACATAATAGGAATCGCCTAAAAAAAAAAACACACTTTCACAGCACTGAAATAAAAGTCATCACAGGTTCAAAATTAATTGAAATACAATTTAATTGAACATTTAAAACAAAAATTTAATTTTTTGAAAAATAAATTTAAACATTTTTAAAGGGGCCAAAAATAACCTAAACTAATTTTAAAGGCGTAAGGGTTTCGTGGGCATTCACTGTTAGCCCAACCCTGCGCCAGCTAATGTCCATTTCCTGCGGATGGGTAAGATCTGTCTAGCAGAATCTTGACAGATCACAAGTTCCGGGTTTTCGCGCATGCGCATCGCACGTGGAAACCCGGAACCTGCGGGGCACTTACGAGTCATAGGCCCCGGAAAATCCGGGCCATTGTATTTTATTGAAATTAAAAGGCGGCTTCAAATAATAACTTGCGCCAGTGTCAATAATTACGTTCATGATGGAAATCAATATTATGTATAATAATTTTCACTTAACAGTAGCCTGCTAAATATGTAGATTGATTAAACGTTGATTATTTAACCCATGGCAGCATTCGTGAGCTGCATTTAAATTACGCAGAGGGTGATCAAAACATGGAGCGGGTTACCAGGAAGGGCAGTTGAGACCAGGACAGTGGAATCATTGAAGAAACAGCTAGATGTTGTAATGGAAACACAGCGATGTTGGCATTCTGGAAAGATGCAATCAACGGGTCAAAGGGCCTTCTTCATCCAAACCTATTTTCTGATCTCGTGTCATGAGGGAACTGTAATCCAAATGCAATTTCCGCTGCAAAGACAAATGCTAAAGTGATATTGGTACGTGGTTTTGCAAATCTTGATGAAGTTTGAATGCATTTTTGTGAAAACTGTAGCAAGCATTTGAAAGCAAGTCTGAGTGTTTCCCTCTCAGTGGAAAGAAAGCTGGGCCAAAAAAAATTCCACTTAAGTAAGACCAAGTCAGTGTTTTGGAGTAGCATGTCTAGTTTTGTCCAGAAGTAACTGAATAAATAAGATAATGAGATACCGGGGTTTCAGGATCCCAATACCTTAAATGAAGACCCTGCTCCCTCCCTTCATGGTCATTGTTTAATAGGTAAGACCATGGTCATTGTGTTAGTCAGGCCAAATTACACCACCTGACTTTGCTCACACCACTTCTGTCCCCACACCTTTCCTCCTGAAGATGGTATTACTTTTGTTTCCAAGATCACTGCAACACAGAGCTAAAAATATTAATAGATGGGATACGCGCGCACGTTCGCCTTGGTAACCATTTCAGATGGTAACTTGCAGTGTCAGCTGTGGCTCAGTTGGTAGCACCCTTGCCTCTGTGTCCAAAGGTTGTGGGTTCAAGTCCCACTCCAGAGATCTGAGCACAAAAATCTAGGCTGACACTCCAGTGCAGTACTGAGGGACTGCTGCACTGTCGGAGGTGCCGTCTTTTAGATGAGACGTTAAACCGCGGCCTTGTCTGCTGCGTTTCCTACATTACAACAGTGACTACGCTTCAAATAGTACTTCATTGGCTGTAAAGCACTTTGTGACGTCTGTTGGTCGTGAAAGACGCTATATAAATGCAAGTCTTTCTTTTACTCTAACTACCTCAAGAAAATTCTCGAGGATTTTAGGAATAGCCATCTCTAAGGAATGTGAGCAGTAAAAAAAAAATTAAGTATTTAAAAAGGGGTCTTTCTCTTGTTGCAAGATGAGCCATTTTGATTCAACTGCCATCAGCTCTTGAAAAGATTAATACAACTTATCAACTAGCATTACACAATATTTATCCAAATACTGTCTCAATTTGAACTAATTTTAATTCAGTATTTGGGGGTCGATTTCAGTGCTCAATTCCACCACGCAGCATCTATGAAATGAAAGCTATAATGTAGAACAGACTCTCTCTATAATGTCTGTGTACACTTAAATTGCTGAAAAATTTTGGTTGATGCCTAAATATTTTATACACGCCTCCAGAGAATTTGAGTCACTACCCTCAGTCATATATTTTTGCCTGTGAGAAATTCCCTAAATTGAGATGTAAACACAATGATTAGACATGCCCATTACAACAGTGACTACACTTCCAAAAAAAAAGTACTTCATTGGCTGTAAAGCGCTTTGAGATGTCCGGTGGTCGTGAAAGGCGCTATATAAATGCAAGTCTTCCTTTCTTTCTTTCATTAGCAAAGGTGGAAGAGGAAAAAGACATGAGTGTCACTGCTGACCATTTACTGAACGTTTTCAATCCGTACAAAACTGATACCAGCAAGTTTTTTTTTTCGTGTTAAACTAATTTGGAAAGAAATTCACAAAGGTGGGGAGGGGTTAATTTGCTTTGCACCATTCCATGGGCCATGATGATGGGATGATGGGGCTCTGGTGGTATAGCAGTGACCAAGAACTCGACATGAGGTTTATTCTATATTGTACGTTAGAGATGATGCACAAGCTAATCATCGTAATTTTTGTGATTTGGCTTTAATTGAAGGAGCACTAACTGTTGCTCACTTGCTCCTGGGAGTAAACATTGCTAACATACATTGACGCATACACTCGCAGTAATGTGTATTTTTTGCCTGCTAACTACTTGTGAAGCAACAATTAACATGGAATTTGTAAATTTACTTAGGGTTCACTTCATTCCCACAACAGGTCATTTTTTTATCATTTAAAGCTGGCATTAAAAGACCAGAGGGAGGCAGCTAAGTTTCAGTGGCGAAGAGAGCAGGATGTATTTTCTAAAACAAAAATCTTTTGGGGCACTCTGCCGCGCTTAAACCTATTTATAGCGTGTCAAGTCATCAGCAGTCATACCCACATATAGTTGTGCAACATAATTGCTCACCTTGCCCTTGACTTCAAATCAGACACAGTTTTCTTCATATAAAATAAAAACAGAAAATGCTGGAGATACTCAGCAGGTCAGGCAGCATCTGTGAAGAGAGAAACAGAGTTAACGTTTCACGTCGATGACCTTTCGTCAGAACTGGAAAAAAATAGGAAATGGAACAGATTTTTAAGCAAGTGTAGGGGCTGGGAAAGGGGGGGGAAGGGGATGAAAGAACAAAAGGGAAGGTCTGTGATAGGATAGAAGGCAGGAGAGGTTAAGAGACATTAAGAGATATTCAAGGCAAAGGGAGATGGTAATGGAAAAAGAAAATACTGCAGATGCTGGAAATCTGAAATAAAAACAGAAAATGCTGGAGATACTCAGCAGGTCAGGCAGCAACTGTGAAGAGAGAAACAGAGTTAACGTTTCAGGTCGATGACCTTTCGTCAGAACAGATGGTAATGGGACAGGTTAAGAAACAAAGGATGGCTCTAGATGAAGTGTAAATTGTGCTGGCAGAATGAAAGATTTCTTTATGTCCCTTCAAGTACAGTGGGTTGTGGAAACCACATAGATTGACTCCCAACCTGTTGGATCCTCTGTTTACTGGGAGTTGCTTTCCTGACCTGTATTTCTCCATTTCCTCCTGCCGTCCATTATAATTTGAAGGTCCTTGCTATGCCTTACGCCCTCCATTGATGCTCCGATTTGCACACTTGCAGATTGACACACTGAGCATTATTTGTAGCACTTACAAATCTATTAAGGCGATTAGCGTGTAATCCTGCAGCACTGTTGCAGGTTTTTTCTGATTGCTCAGTTGTGCATTAGTTGTAATGCATTCTAGCTGCAAGAATGTGCTGTCAGTAAAATCTGTGGGTTCCTGTGAATGCACTTATATTCAGAAATAAACTAGTTGCACGTATAGCCAGAACACTAAGAGCAAATTAAAACTTGGCAGTAAATCTTTTTCTGAGTGTATCATATCTGAGGAATTAATGGCTGGCTTAAGAGCTAAACTAGAAATATATTTAATAGCATGTTAGTACAGTTTGGGTTAAGGCTTTGAGAGGTGGCTGTTGATTATGATATTACAAAGGAAACTATTTATTTTTGGCAGCATGTGCATGAGAAAACTTGAAGCGTTACATGAAGAGATGGGATCACCCAGCATTCCAGTCAAAACATGAAAACATTCCAATAACAAGACAAAATTAAAATACTTTGGACAGCCAACATGTACAAACTATGCAAAAGGAATGAAGCATGCATTCAGTCAGAAGCCTCCAGGTAGAAGAAAGACTGATGTAAACATTGAGCCCTTTTTTTGTGGATAGCTTTAACAAGACCCATTTAACCCAAGAAACTGTTGTCAATATGGCCCCAAACTGGAATAACTTCATAAAGATCTCATTGGCCTGATAGTGCTGGACAGTGAAGAGGAGGAAGAGGAGGAGGAGGAATGGTTCTTTAAACATGGAAAAATGTAATGTTGATATTTTTATTTGTTGACTATTTCTTTGTTGAGAAGAAAGTATCTAATTGTTGAGAAGCTGAAATTGTTATGAATGCAAGCCAGTCAACGCATTCCAGATATCAAATTAATCTTATTGTGGAAAGAACAGCTGTTCATTGTGGAAAATGATCAGCCAGCATTCATAAACTTGCACCGACGTAAACATCATTCCATTATTAACAGGCATGTTATGATTAAAAATCCAAAGTATGCACACTTCACAAATTTTGAATACTGTATCCCTTCTCCAAATGTTTATGGGTTGCAGTAAAGGGGTTTACTTCCGACACACACAGCAGAATGAATATCCTGTTTACAAGTTGCTCTGCAATGGAGTTGTAGAGAAGCCCATTACAGATCAATTTAGGTACGCTGCATTGTTCTAAGTACTAAATAATCAAAGTGGTCTGCCCTCACCCTTACCGATCTTCTTTACAATTGTTCCCTAGACATTTTAAATCGTAGTTATACCTTTTACTTTGCACGTGTGTGGAAATATATTTAAACTAAGGCAGTTGCCCTAAAGAGAAAATTTTCTATAAAGGGGATTCAGTGTTTGTAGTTATCAGCTTCTTAATATTTTTAATTTGATTTTATTCTATACTTTTAGCACTTCGACATTTAAATGAAGATTTTCTATATCAGCACGCCTGACGTACGCTAGAAGCGCCAATCACAAGTTCCCCCCCTCCCCCACCACGCCTCCCCACCAGCCCGTGACTTTTTAGCTATTAATTTTAACAGACAGAAACTCACAGACTGGGGGCACACATTTCCCATTTTATAGTTATGGTGTGTGTCAGATGTGCTGAAGAGGACAATCTCCCTTTTCCAATCTAAACAGATGCCAGAGTGGGGCAAGCTCTTTTAGTCTACTATCTCGGATTGCTACAGGGGCAATGCAAATGAAGCACGTTTCCTATACATATACTATATAACAAAAAATAAATGAGACAGCCTTCTATGTACAGTATAAACGACTGGGACTCGGTGTAATTAGCCAGAAGGAAGAGTTAGTGCGTGCATTTAAACAGCACTGAAGAAGAACGGGGATTCCTCGGTGCTTCAAAAAGAAGGAAAAAATTCAGCAACAAAAAGCAAAGATTAGCTGAAAGCCATTTTAAGTCGTTCCGCTCCTCCAATAGTCTCCTCTTGCTGCCCATTCCTTGAAGGTGATGAGTCGTGATGTGGTCGGTCCACAGGCACTTGCAGCTGTCCAGCAATGTGTCAAAATGGTCGTGAATGAAGCCAGGCATGAGTGCTGGCAAGTTAATCCAATATTGGCGCAGCTGATCCTGTCCTCATCCAACATGTACACAAGCACTTCCCAGAAGTGCTGACCAAATGGCAATCAAGAGCATTCCTCTCTCTAGCTCACAGATTTCAATTGTGGCATTTCCACTTCGAACCTGAGCTTGGAGAACTCAGCACAGACCAGATATTGAACCTGGTACCTCCCTGTCAGTATCACAAAGTGTAATTACCCACTGAGTCAATCAAGCAGTTGAAACTTATAAGAAATACAATGGAGTCTTCATAGACCTGATCCAAAACCAGAAGTGTCATTGACCAGGATTTCTATTGAAGTTGCAATAATTTTTTTTTTAAATGTCTTCATAAAATTTGGGAAATGCTTGATTTATTGCCCATCCCTAGTTTCCAATAGCAATTGTTGCTTTCTTGGTAACTTCAGAGACCGTTAAGAGTCAACCACATATTGTGGGACTGCAGTCAAACCCATTTCTTCCAACAGACATTATATAATTTCCACTGTCATCAACTCTCCCTTAACTTTCTGAAGGAGGCACATTCCTGCAGGTAAAACTTCAAAGAAGATAACACTCAGAGATTACTCTTTGTCATGCTTGGGTATTTGAGCAAAACTCCAGGATAGTAATCCATTAGTGCACTCTACCGTACTCAGTTCTGACTGATTATACTGCACAGGGTCCAAGCATGGCAGTGTTCCATTTAGTAATTGATCAGTTTACCCACATAATAACAGTAACTGCACGTCAATGCAATTCATTGCACATGAAGCACTTTAGAACATTTTTATAAGATGTGATTTGGCGCTCTGTAAATGCAAGTCCTTTTGTTTTTTTTTCTTCCTATAACCTTCAGTGCCATTCTTAGCCAGATTTTCATCCAATTTTTTTTTTCAAATGTTATGCTTTTGTTTTTCCTGAAGTCCTGACTAATGCCAACTCAGGACATACCAAGCCTGAAACCTTGGACTTTCCTGGCCGACGTGACTCAGCATTGTACCAGAGGCTGGATTTGCCCACTCAGTCATCCAGGAAGATCCAGCTCTTGTCTGGAAGAGTTACTAGCAACACATTCACTATCATTGATGACCATCTATGACACATCACACAATATGTGAAACAGCTGCTTCTCCCTCCATTCAGGTCGTCACATGTTGCCAACTTTCTTCACAGTTTCTGCTACTACCCCTCGACTATTCAACCTGGAGTGCTAACTAGTGGGCTACCATTCCTACCAGCCCCTCAATTCTTTCTCATGTTTACCTACATAACAAGAGTCATTGCATTCCAAAGTAATTAACTGTCAGTAAAGCACTTTGGAGCATTTCTGAGAGATGTGATAGGGCACTATATAAATACATGTTTTTCTTTTCAAGTCTTTTTTTAATAGTAACCAATCCACTCCAATACCCTTTCTGCTGTACTTAGACTCTCCTTCACACTGTCAACTTTTGCTCCTCTCTTACCTTGGCTCTTAAAGAATAATCTCCTCATTGTTTCACAAAACTCTGACACCCCACCTCAATACATACATCTCACAGTTTTGCCCTATATCTCTACACTTAGCTACCAACTTGGCAGATCTCAGCATTTTTCTGTCATGCACCTCCTCTATTTTTGCCTCCCATGGAACCATCAATGCCACTATATGTCTTCTCCTTAGCAGTTCTGATCACCGTGTCATATCCAGCCTCAAACTGGTGCCAATTATCTATGCTGGTAAATAGCCTTGTCCCCAATATCTGCTGTCAATTTCCAGTCTTTTGTGCCAATGAACATTTCACCTTTCACCTTTTCCTATCATTCCTTATCTGCTGTCTATCCTTCACAAACTCATACTCTCTGCCCTTTTTGGTTGTATCCTTTCACCTGTATCATATGTTGCTCTGGGGATTACAAATTTTTCAATTTCTCGTCATGCTTGCTTCTCGCCAATGCTGTGCTTCTGCCTTTTAATTCTGTGATCACAGTTTAAGGTAATAGCCTACTAACATATAAGTTATCGTTCAGCATTGTTACCAATTTGGCTCTCTTCCAATACTTTTTATGTGTGCTCATTTCAAAAGGCAGCTTCCATAGGCAGACCTGTACCTCTGATCCAAACATCTAACCTTGTGTATGGAGTCAAGGGGTTCGTGTGCCTGCAGGATTTACAATGACCCTTTTACCAAGTTATTTAATACCAAGATCAATGTGAATGACCCACCGTCCTCTCCTGTTCTTTTCAATAGGTGGAAAAACACCACGTTGTCAACCCATTGAGTACAGGCTAAACTAGTTGAATTCCTTATGAGAAAGAAATTCACACAGAAGCAAAATGAATATAGCAGAATAATGTTTAACTTAAACAGCACTGTTTCCGGACTTGGAAATAACAAATGATTCCAGGAGTCAATAATGTGATGCTTAGCACCAGGAGCACTAATGCACATTGGGTGATGACTGTCCACATTATAGGGTTGATAAGATCTGAGACTGCTTAATAGCACATTCATCTGGTGTGCTATAATGCACCTGCGATGCACCTACAATACTCAGAATCAGCACATCTACCATGGCCCCAACCTTCATGTAAATTAGGGATAATGTACATAATGCAGTTGCAACACCTGAGAAGCACTGCAGATGCACCATGGCAGGCACGTCAGGGAATGTCCACACCAAAAGATTTGTTTTTATCTCTAGCGTGGCACTCTCCTTCCAATAGAGCCACTTTCTTTCTTCAATATCACTTCTTTGGATTCAATGGCTCTGGAGTGAAGTGTCTTTGTGCTCAGATTCTCCTGGCTGAGAAGTGGCAGTACTATAAGGGCAGCCAGCTGCTGGCGCCTGACATTCTGGGCCCTGAGCCCCATGACATCTCCAGAGCATCATGCACTAAACGCTGGGAGCACCACAGCACCACTAAGATCTTTAAGTGAGCTGACCTGACCTCAAGTTATTGTGCAAGGTCAGCTCATTTTGGGTCAAGCAAGGTTGTATCATCGCACCAATGCTCTTCCATATCTTCCTGGCTGCAATGCTCCATCTCGCCCTCAGTAAGCTCCCCGCTGGAGTGGAGCTAATCTACAGGACAAACGGGAAACTGTTCAACCTCCGTCGCCTCCAGTCCAGATCCAAGGTCGTCCCATCCTCTGTCAACGAATTACAGTATGCAGACGGCGCTTGCGTCTGCGCACACTGAGGCCGAACCCCAAACCATCGTCAACACCTTCACCGAAGCGTATGAGAGCATAACGAGGCCTTGGACAATGTGGACCACTTTCCATACCTCGGGAGCCTACTATCAACAAGGGCAGATGTCGATGACGAAGTCCAACACCGCCTTCAGTGTGCCAGCGCAGCCTTCGGTCGCCTGAGGAAGAGCGTGTTTGAAGACCAGGACCTCAAACCCAGCACCAAGCTCATGGTCTACAGAGCAGTAGTGATACCCGCCCTCCTGTATGCTTCAGAGACATGGACCATGTACAGCAGGCACCTCAAAGCACTGGAGAGGTACCACCAATGCTGCCTCTGCAAGATCCTGCAAATCCATTGGCAGGATAGGCGCACCAACATCTGTGTTCTCGCTCAGGTCAACATTCCCAGCATCGAAGCTTTGACCATGCTCGATCAGCTCCGATGGATGGGCCACATCGTCCGCATGCCCGATACGAGACTCCCAAAACAAGCGCTCTACTCGGAGCTCCGACACGGCAAGAGAGCCCCAGGTGGGTAGAGGAAACGCTTCAAGGACACCCTCAAAGCCTCCTTGGAAAAAGTGCAACATCCCCACCGACACCTGGGAATCCCTGGCCCAAGACTGCTCAAAGTGGAGGAGAAGAATCCGGGAAGACGACGAACACCTCAAGTCTCTTCACCAGGAGCAAGCGGAAGCCAGGTGCAAACAGCGGAAGGAGCGCACGTCAACCCAAGCACCCCACCCACCCGCCCCTTCAACCACCGTCTGCCCCACCTGTGACAGAGACTGTAGGTCCCGCATTGGACTCATCAGTCACCTGAGAACTCATTTTTAGCGTGAAAGCAAGTCATCCTCGGTTCCGAGGGACTGTCTAAGAAGAAGATAATAAAAACAGAAAATGCTGGAAACACTCAGCAGGTCAGGCAGCATCTGCAGAGAGAGAAACAGAGTTAACGTTTCAGGTCGATGACCTTTCGTCAGAACCAGAAACGGTTAGAGATGTAACAGGTTTTAAACAAGTGCGGAGGCAGGGAAAGGGGGGAGGGGAGGAAAGAACAAAAGAGAAGGTCTGTGATAGGCTGGAAACAGGAGAGATTAAATGACAAAATTTGGGCACAGTGCTTCTGGATCGTTGCATCAGGTCTGAATTAGCTGCCCCGTAGAATCTTTAAGTTGAAGATCTTTTACGTGAAACACACAGGGTCCCATGTCTCACGCCAAGACAAGAAAGTAAACAGTTAAACTAAATGAAACAACGATCAGCAGCTATTGAAAATGAAGCCTTTCAGGTAACACGTGTTCATTTCAGACAACAACTGCCTTCCTTTCATGAGGTTTTCTGATGGGTCAGCTGGTACAGATAATGGCTTTGACTGCTTCTTTAGTTGGTTCATTTTCACACGTACCACATTTCAAAAGCCTGTAGTACTGAGCCAAATGATCTGGTCTGATGTAATGAATATGTTGGTGACTTCCCTCCATTTTAAAGTTCCAGTACATAGGCCCAGCTTCAATTTCAGATGAACAAGAAATAATACGCAGATATTTTATGTTATGATACAGGACGGAGCCTGTTCCCATAATAAGTATTTTAAGAACTCAGATCGTGCACCCACCCAATTCCAATAAAAACAATTTTAATTCTGTGAGTCTTTCCTCCTAGCTTAAGAAATTTAAGTTCCAAGCCCATCGTTGTCACCTTGAAGTCTGTACAATGCAATAAGTCCTTTTGAAGGTAGGGTACCTAAAATGATACACTTTTTAAAAAAAATTATTCATTCACGGGATGTGGTCATCGCTGGCAAGGCCAGCATTTATTGCCCATCCCCAATTGCCTTAGTGAGCTGCCTTCTTGAACCGCTGCAGTCCGTGTGGTGAAGGTACACCCACAGTGCTGTTAGGGAGGGAGTTCCAGGATTTTGACCCAGCGATGATGAAGGAACGGCGACATATTTCCAAGTCAGGATGGTGTGTGACTTGGAGGGGCACTTGGAGGTGGTGGTGTTCCCATGCACCTGCTGCCCTTGTCCTTCTACGTGGTAGAGGTCATGGGTTCGGGAGGTGCTGCCGAAGAAGCCTTGGCAAGTTGCTGCAGTACATCTTGTACATGGTACATACTGCAACTATATTGCGCCGGTGGTGGATGGAGTGAATGTTTAAGGTGGTGGATGGGGTGCCAATCAAGTGGGCTGCTTTTTCCTGGATGGTGTCGAGCTTCTTGAGTGGAGTCAGGAGAGGTGAGTCACTCACCACAGAATACCCAGCCTCTGACTTGCTCTTGTTGCCACAGTATTTATGTGGCTGGACCAGTTAAGTTTCTGGTCAATGGTGACCACCCCCAGGATGTTGATGGTGGGGGATTCGACGATGGTAATGCCATTGAATGTCAAGGGGAGGTGGTTAGACTCTCGCTTGTTGGAGATGGTCATTGCCTGGCACTTGTGTGGTGTGAATGTTACTTTTTACTTATCAACCCAAGCCTGGATTTTGTCCAGGTCTGTTGCATGTGGGCACAGACTGCTTCATTATCTGAGGAATTGTGAATGGAACTGAACACTGCAATCATCAGCAAACATCCCACTTCTGACCTTATGATGGAGGGAAGGTCATTGATGAAGCTGCCTTGATGTCAAGGGCAGTCACTCTCACCTGACCTCACCTCTGAAATTCAGTTCTTTTGTCCATGTTTGGACCAAGGCTGTAATGCGGTCTAGAGCTGAGTGGTCCGAGTGGAACCCAAACTGAGCATCGGTGAGCAGGTTATGGGTGAGTAAGTGCCGCATGATAGCACTGTCGATGACACTTTCCACCACTTTACTGATGATTGAGAGTAGACTAATGGGCCGGTAATTAGCCAGATTGGATTTGTCCTTTTTGTGCATATGTTACCACAGGGTTAAAATAACCCATTTCAACCTCTAATTAAACATCTTTGAGATATATTATAGTACTTTATTAACCTTATTGATAACAGACCTACATTGGTTTAACATTCTTCAGATACTGAGGCCAATTTTAGCACTGCCCCAAACAATCTACCATAAATATAAGCTCAGAAGAGCGCCTCTTACAATGCCAGTGTGCTAGTTCCCAGATTAATTAATCTGATGGCCTTTCTGAGAAACTACCTGATCAGTGCTGAATTTTGGCTATTTTGAACTGTCTCCTCAACTGGGAACTGCCAAGTTTTGTCTTAATTAGGATCTGTAACAGAGAGATGACATTCATCTCGTTTGCTTGAGATGAATTCCGATCCAGATCCCAGAGGGAAAAGACCATACAGCTTTAATTTTAAATTCCAATCATTATCTAGACCATGAAGTCACCAAGTTAAAAAAGGTGGCAATCTTTGGTTAAGATATTCAACTTCAATCTCTTGTGGTTGTTGCTTCAAGTCCCAGCCCCACCCGATGCAGGAATCTACCATCAACACCTGTGTTGGTTATCAGAGGTTCTCAGATAGGAAGTTGGCATTGATGCTCTCATGAAGTTGAGGGTCTTATTTGTTTTGGGGTAAGAGTTGGTAAGATGAACCACACTGAGATGTGTCTTACCATGTAGCAAGTTTGTCTTTTTTCAGTGGAATGTGAAACACTATTAGTAAAATCAGTCTTGGAGTGTGTGCCATCCACCCCAACTGAGGAATGATGTGGACACATTCAACTGAGCATTATAGAAGAAATAAATAGAGGCAAATAAAAGTTTAAAAAATGCAATTAGCTGCATGACGGATGTCTGGAGACAGTACGGCTATTGTCAGTCTAGGTAGTTATATGTAGTCACTTAGGGATTGGATAAAATTGCATATTAGAGAAATTAGCTTCAGCACTGTAAAGGGCAGTTCAAATCCTCTTTTCTCTACTGTTTGTAGAAAATGTAGGAATTTTCAGGGTCTTGAGAGGGCAAGTGAACAAAAGATGTGTCTTAGTAGCAAGAGAAAGAGGACTTAACTGTGGCTATCGCCAGATCTGAGTAGGCTGCCTTGATAGTTCCATCAACACTGCTTCCATTCATGAGGCAGCCTGCGCGCCCAAGAAATCTGAACTTTTCTTTAACTGCAGTGGAAACTACAAAAAAAAAGCATTTGAATTGTTTCAAAGAAGCAAGTGTTATTTTTCCAAGTATTAGAAAATACTGCTTTCATTTTTATTTTAATTGCACTGCACAGCGTGCTGATGAAAGCTCTTTAACATAATTAGAATCTCGGGTATAAAGGTATATATTCAAGATTGTAATTTTATTACAGTTGTTGCCAGTGGATGCCTAGCAATGCTGCTTGCAATCACTGTAATTTTGGACAATAAGCTTCATAGTAAACTCATTGTTCAGTGCCTTTTCTGTGGATGTTATTTGGCAGGGAATAAAAAGCCTTTTGCCTTGGCAGTTATTGCTCATTTGCATTTTAGACTTGAAATAATGTTCGCCAATATGATGAAATAATTAGTACAGGAGATGCTCGTAAACAGAAGCTTTACTCCAGCTCTTTAAACACTAAATTGTACTACCCTCATCCGTCGCTGGGTGTAACTGCTGTATAACCAACAAGAGTTGGCAAGTGAACTTGCGTCTGTAAGACTGAGGATTTGTTCAGTGTGGCGAGAGACTCGTGTCATATTTTGGCCATTTCAGTAGTTAAACTTTCCAATTCTATTTGCCAAGTATTACCACTAGTGAAGTACCCTATAATATCAGATAATTCTTTATCATGTTGCAGAAATTTGATGTACATATTTGCAGTTCCCGCCCTACCACCACTCATTGAATGAAGAAGCATTCATCTATTTAAAACTTGCATTGCGCATGGACAGGAAAACTGCAAGAACACTAATAGAAAATGAATCCCACGCAAATGAACTTTGAATGACAAGAGGATAACAACTAACTCTCATTATCGAGACAGCTACTCATTTTTTCCAGCTCTAACAGAGCTCTCTGTTTTGAGGATCCAAATTCACTCTGATAAATCAAAGAAGATCTGCTGGTTTTAGTAGTCTGAGCATTGTTCCTGTAGAATTAAATCTTTTCGGGAACTTGGCACTGCATTGGGTTAGATGCTGACCTTTCACTGGTGGGATCTGAGTTCAAATCCAGCCCCAAGGGATTGAAAGTCTGCTTTGTCAGATGGCTGTATGGATACCATGTGAAATGAGTTTGGGGAGTCTCGATCCATTTCCTACGGGCTTACTGCACAAAACTGACCCTAATTTGGCACTAATTGGCATTGTTACCCAGGCCTAAGGACGGTTGCCATCGGAAATGGAAAAAAGTGCCTTGTTGGTGTGGTTGGAGTTGCGTTCTGAGTTTGGGGTTGAAGTATGTTGTTGGGAGTGCCTGGAAACTCATCTGGGAGTGCTTGATGCTGGTATCTGACATGCAACATGGCTTGCATTTTGGACTTGAAATAATATTCGCCAATATAATGAAAGAATCAGTACACGAGATCCTAATAAATCCTTTGTCGTAACAAGCTTTGTTCCATTAGTTTTATTACCCTGGTCGGTCACCGTCACCGAGTGTAACTGCTGTATAATGAACAAGAGTTGGCAAGGTATTTACACCTGAAACACTCGGGAGTTGTTTGGTGTTAAAGTGCCTGGAAACTAATATTGTTTAATTTTGACCATTTCAATAGGCAAACTCTCCGGTTTTACTTGACAAATTCCCCAAGCTTGAGGAGCACAAGAAAAAATATACACATAATCCTTTCCTACATAATCCTTTCCTCCCAGCATAAAAAGCACATGAGTGGTATATGAATACTATGGGAATGGGTGAGAAATGCAACAGATCAAGGATCCCTATTGAACAATAATTTCACACTCCTGGTGGGGTGGTTGTGGGGTAGGGAGCAATTTTCACTTTGGGCACAGGCGGAAGACTGGCAACTGTGGGCCGGCTGCCCGTTATACACCCCGCCCAACTTTCCTTAAAGGGATAACGGGCGACCGAAGCGCTACAGCCAGTTTCCGCATGCGCCCAAAGTGGAACATTCCACCCCTACCCCGATATCATTCTTCCGCTTTAAGGAGCAGCTGCCCGCTTCCTTGCAAAATGTGTCAGCTGTGGCTCAGTGGGCAGCACACTCACCTCTGAGTCAGAAGGTTGTGGGTTCAAGTCCCACTCCAGTGACTTGAGTACATAAATCTAGGCTGACGTTCCAGTGCAGTGCTGAGGGAGTGCTGCACTGTCGGAGGTGCCGTCTTTCGGATGAGACGTTAAACCGAGGCCCCCGTCTGCCCTCTCAGGTGGACGCAAACGATCCAATGGCACTATTTCGAAGAAGAGCAGGGGAGTTATCCCCGGCGTCCTGGCCAATATTTATCCCTCAATCAACATCTGAAATAGATTATCTGGCCATTATCACATTGCTGGTTGTGGGAGCTTGCTGTGCGTAAATTAGCTGCCGCGTTTCCTACATTACAACAGTGAACTCCACTTCAAAAAGTACTTCATTGGCTGTAAAGCGCCTTGGGACGTCTGGTGGTCGTGAAAGGTGCTATATAAATGCAAGTCTTTCTTTCAAAATAGAGAATGCATTTTTAAGGGTAAATCGTACCAATTCGTTGTTGGTGCGGAGCATCGCCGGCCGGTTTGCACATCAGGAATTCTGGCGGGAAGGTCTGCAGACACTGCAGGATTTTCCGTCTCTTCATTTTAATGGCCAGAAAATCCTCCTGGACTCACTGACCTCCACATCCAAAATCCTGACTTGCACTGCTGCCACATGAAGCTTCATGCCAGGACAGTGAATCAGTAAAATCTACGTTTATGGTACAAAGGACTGAACTAGAAGGAAAGGTTCATATACTTTTACTGGTGCCAGACTCTCAGGATTGCTTTGACTGGCTCAAATTAATCTCCAAGTATTTGAGTCCAAGCTACAAACACCGAATTGAAAACAAATACTGTTTTATTAAGAACGGGGGTTTGAATTTATCGTTTAAAAACTTGCAAGTATGTCAGTTATTTGTTAATTTTCACGACACAAAATGTCACTGACTGGTAATTACAAGACAGTGAGAGGTCACGGAATATGGTAATGAAAGTAACTTAATAAGAATTCTGTCTCCAGTCTGAAAAGAATTGACCTTTGTTCAAAGATTAATGTTTATGTATAAAACTCTCTGGCATCAAGTCTTTCAAGCCCAGTTACAGATTTCTGTGTAATTGCTGAAGTAGGCTCGTCAGTAGCCAATATGATGTTATACACTGTAGTTCTTCACTCACAGTTACAGTGGCAGTCCAACTTTTTCTTGAGCTGATGAAGGCTTCCAGTAAAGGTTTTTTGACCGCTATCTGACCTGTAATTTTGTACTGCAAAGCAACCTAAAATTTCTGCTTTATTGTCACACCCTTTAGAAGTTTAATCTAGGGTAAATCCCAAGGATAAGCATTTAGATCTGAAGGATCCAAAATCTTAATATATAATTTGGAATTTCTGGTGCGGGAGCTCCCCGAGGACTTTGATCCATACCCACCACTAAACTCTCACAGGGATTGGAGGTGTACACCACACATGTTAGACCGCTAATGAATTGGACACAGATGCCCTCCATTATGACTGCCAAGGAAGTGAACACACAAATACTAAACCACCTTGAAAAACAGGCACAGACCACTAAAAGCACAGTGGAGCCTGGCTGCAAAGTGGACCTCAACACAAAGGTGCATGTTTGCAGCCAATTTGGCCTAAAAGTGGGGCTGGTCATCTGCAGCTTGGCTGGTGCTGCTCAGCATTAGTCCTCATTGCAGCCAAACATAACAAAACGTAGACACAGTGACGGAATTTAGAATTGATCGAGGTTCAAAAGCTGCTTTGTCACATATAGAAAATCAAGCACCCTCATCGGCTGGTCTGGCACTTTTGCTGAGCTGATGCATATTCTGGAGGGTTGAACGTGTCTATTTCTTGGATCTCATGTACACTTAATTCAGGATTTGGTGCGGCCATATTGATAATAATCAACGTTCTTACCATAAGGGATGTTTCCTGCTTTTAGAAATTGGGGTGTTAATCTCGTGTTTTATTTATTTTAATGGTGACAAGTAGAAATTATAATTACGTAGAAATGATAATTACGTCCATTTTCCACTTGGCATGTTTATTCTATAGGATTTCATTACCCGTGCCAGCCAAACCCTGGCTACTGAACGCTCACCTGCAGTAAGGCTCATTTCATGCCTCACAAAATGATTTAACAGCCCCTTAACTGTTTATAGAACAGCCAAGAATGTTAATTCAGCTGTGGCAACTGGGCGATTGTAGGAAATTAAGCAGAGTATTTGATATCCCGATTTGCTGATATTGCTCTGATTTGAAAGACTGATGCATAGATCCATATCATTACAGGGTAAATATTCAGAGGATCCGCTTCTGACGCAGAGTCTCGCTCAACCACAGCACAGATCACAGAATCAGGCACAGAGGTCAAGGCCCGAGCAATTTTAATAATTGGAAAATCCATGCCTGTAGCTCAGTGTCTGAAAGTTTATCCCTGCAATCAGATTATTTAATGTGAAATCAACCTTTGAGTTTAAAAATCAGAATCAAAGAGTCAACTGCAATTGAGTTTTTAAAAGTGTCTGCATTGTCTGTTTATCTGGTTTTGTTTTGAAAACTAACATATATTTATAATATCAGATTTCCAGCATCCGCAGTATTTTGCTATTATGCTAATATATTTATAATAACCCAGGCCAGCTCTGGCTCTCAAAGCTCAGTTCGAAATGACTGAAATAAAAGTTATATTGTACCTTCTAACTCCGGTATCCTCCTCACGCCTCCCTGATAACCTCGTGGCCCCTCACCGCACCCCTCGTGGAAACCGCTGGTTTAGTTCCTGCCTGGTTGCTTGTGTTTCTTTTAGCGAAAAACCGCTCCATCATCGAGAGTTCATTAACACAGTCTGAACAAGTCAGAGCAGCAGTAGGCTTTTCAAAACAAGAAATAAAGTGGAAGAACAGAAAGCACCAGAAGTTTCAGCATATCCCTGAATTCTGACACTTTTTAGCACCTGCCTCTAGTGTTACTGCTTTTAAGAACTAGGAGAAAACCTGCGCGATATACTTCAAGATTTTTAACAAGGCATTCAGTGCAGTAAAAGAACATTTTAAGGAGATTTTGCATTTATTTGGGACTGTTGGATCTAAAATTGCCAACACTGCAGTTGTACCCTGCCAAATCAATGTTACTGGAGCTAAATTGTGTAACTTAAATGTAATTTGCTACATTAGAAAGTTTGAATAATGCTTTATGTCCTCTTTAATGTTAAGCATTAAATTTGTGGTGTGCCATCAAGGAGACTTCAGAGAACGTGCTAATCAACTGCACTATTATTTTCATATAAAATAAACTGTTTTCTAAAAAAAAACTTTCCCTTGCGAGGAAAAGCATTTAGAAAAGTAACACTGCAGCCCCTTCAACCATTTCTGTGAATGTGACTGGGTTTCATAATGTTCATTAGAAAGGGAGTATGAAAGATTAGATGTACTTTTTGAAGGCGGTCTCCCTCTTTTTATGGTTTTGTTTTCTTCCTTGTTTGGGTCTCTCTATAGTGTGCAACATTCAAGGCCAGGAATGTAGATGGGTGGCTTGCTCTGAAGTAACAGAAGTCAACTAACTACAGAGAGTCAGTCTCCTCTAGGGAGGACAGGGGGAGATCTGCAACAATACACGTTGTCTAGTGTGCAATTTTACATTATTGGATTATTAGTGAAGCATGAAATGAAGGATGATGACTCAGTTCACCCGTCCATCAGTTTGTATATCATTATTATTCAGGCTGATAATATTTGCAATGTTCTTACTTTGAACCTGGGACGATTGGAAATGATGAATTGCTATTAAATTGTCCAATGTGGCATTGAGCCATACAGACCAGAAGGATTCCAAATCCTATTTTTTTTTTTTTATTCGCTTATGGGATCTGGGCGTCGCTGGCAATGCCAGCATTTATTGCCCATCCCTAGTTGCCCTCGAAGGTGGTGGTGAGCCACCTTCTTGAACCGCTGCAGTCCGTGTGGTGATGGTACTCCTACAGTGCTGTTAGGGAGGGAGTTCCAGGATTTTGACCCAGTGACGATGAAGGATCGGCGATATACTTCTAGGTCAGGATGGTGGGGAACTTGGAGGTGGTGGTGTTCCCATGTGCCTGCTGCCCTTGTCCTTCTAGGTGGTAGAGGTCGCGGGTTTGGGAGGTGCTGCCGAAGAAGCCTTGGCGAGTTGCTGCAGTGCATCTTGTAGATGGTACACACTGCAGCCACGGTGCGCTGGTGGTGGAGGGAGTGAATGTTCCTGTCTGTTGTGATTAAACTGATCACAGGAAGGCTGGTGACGAAGCACTACAATTGATCTCAGCTCCCCGGGTTAAAAAGAAAAATAATCAATCAGACTGCTGCTCCTGATCACTATCCAGTGATTCCTGTGTATGTTGGAACCATTGAAGACAGGATCAGGCCTGGCTGTGAGAAACCTTGTATTAACTAACCTGCTGTGTCAGCACTCACTCTCCACTACCTCAACTTCAAGTCCCTGCATGGCATTGCTCCACACTACTTCTCCAATCTTCTCCCGCCCTACGTTCCCATATGCACCTCTACTCTTCTGATTCTGCTTCACTGTGCTCCCCCCTGCTCCGCCATCAGTGGCATAGCCTTCAGCCATCATGCTTCTGCGCTCTGGAATTCTCTTCTAAACCGCTTTGCTTTTCTACCTCTCTCCTACTTTAAAAAACCTCCCTCAGAATCTCTCTTTGACTGTGCTGTTGGTTGACGGATAAATATGGTACTCTACATCTTCGTAGCTATGCTATTTTAATAGTACTAAAATGGGTAGGCGGGATGAAGTTTAAGTGACTTGATTTATCTTGAGATCAAGATTTCATCTGGGTCGGTAAATAAAAGGGACCATCTGCATTCATGTAATTGACTCCTATCTGTCCAAGAGCTGCCATTTTAATACAGCAATTACTGTCTGATGTGATTTTTGGCACATTAGAATGCCAGAGCCACAATTTTTCCCATCTGAACTTTGTAGGAGGAGGTTCATACAAAATTGATAAATGATGCACCATTGTTTCCTTAGCTTTTCAAAACTTCTTATGACAAGAAATGGTGAGGATGTGTTAACAGACCCTTGTTCCATTGGGGACAATTATTTCATTTCAATTTTGCTTCCGAAAATAACAAAATATAATTGGTGTATTGTTCTGTAACCATCACAGCAAGACATTTGCAGATGGCTATAAATGTATTTTAAAAACATTAATCTAACCCACATTTTGTATCCAAAGTGGTTGAATGCAAGAATCTTGTACCAACACTAAAGCATTTAGAAAATGCCAAGATTTTTAAGCCAACAAAAGAGTGATTTGGTGCCTATAGTGGGTGTGATAACACATTGAGGGCCAACACAAAAACATAAAGTGACTCCCTTAAGGTGCTAGTGACATCATCTGGAGTGCACAGTGGATAGAGTTCTTTATTCAGCAGAAATTGGCTTGGTTATGCTGTGATGAAAATACTTGCACCTAATTGATGATTTCGTTCTGTTTTTTGGGTGGGGAACCGCTCAGATAATGAACATTATTTCCCATGATAAACTACATCTCAAATTAATCTATCCCTCACTCATTCCCATGCATGACGTGTGTCAGTTGAACAGGGAATAGCAATATTCGTTGAAGAGGTCAAATGCACACAGGCTAACATGACTCAATGGAAGGATTGAGAATTATAAAAAAAAAGGGTGAAAAATAATACGGACCAAATTCACTCGCAGTGCAATTTAAATGTTCATTAAAAAAAAAACCCCAGTTAATTCAAATAACATTTTTTCCAATTAACTCTAACTACAGCCAGCAAAAACATCTGGAAAGGTCCAGTTGCTATTTTATGTACCGTACTGGTCACTAACTGAGTAATTTCATAGCTCCCCATAATTTTCCACAGTCAAGACTGACTATCTAATGGAAATATATTATGAGCATCATAAATAAATATTTGGATGTTTGATACAAAACAAATGCTGAGTGAGTGTTCAAAAAAGCATTAAAACAAACCTCCCCAATGTATGCTTGTAACCATTTCATTTTCCCTTTCAAGAAGGAGTAGACCTCACAACATGGCCAGGTCAAGACAATGAAATGTCCCCACACATATAAGGCACTGTTAGGAATCATGGGGCTGGATTTTTCCAACCTCGGCATGTCCGGGCCGGGCGGCGCCCGTGGCGTGTGGGGATCTGGCATCTGTCTCGATCCCCGCCTCCAACAAGATATTCCGTTGATGGGGCTTGTTAAGCCTGCCCTGTGAGGTTCCCGGCCAATTAATAGAAAGCGGGTCTGATGACGTCATTTGATGACGCGTCATCAGCCGGTTTCCTTAAAGGGGCCATGTCCAAATTGATTTTGACAGTTCTGCTGTCAGTGTTCTGCAGCATTGAAGTGCTGCAAACACTGACAAGCACTGCACAGAGGTGCACGGCTGCACCCAGGCTCTCCCATGACTCCCTCCATCTGTTTATGGAGGGAGTCACAGCACACAGGGAGGTTCTCTTCCCTTCCAATGGGCGGAAGACACCGCCCCAGGACACCAACGCAGCCTGGTTGCACATTGCACAGGAGGACACAAGTAGGGATGTCATCAGGAGGACCAGGCTATAGTGGCGCAAAACTTTCAATGATCTCAGTAGATCATAAAACGTTACTGCAAAGCCACACTCCACCTCATCCTCCTGTGCCACTCATCACATCCCCATCACTCTGCCTTCCCTACCCTACTCCTGCATATCCTTACTCACACCAACTTACCTTGCACCTCCACCCATCCCTCTCTATCTACATTATCACATCTCTATCTCACTAGGCACCCCTCATCCTAGTCCAATCATATCAACTAACAACACACAAGGGTAGGCACTTGGGTGTTTTAGCCAATGTTCGTGTAAACTTTCTCTTACTGTGCTGTCAAGCATTGAAATCCTTATTTTCACCACTTTGCCTTTTTGGACAGATTTGTGTGCACCTTTGAAAGTGTCTTAGTGAGTTCCAGTGAATGGTGAGAAATAACGGCCCCACCGGACCCCCCCCCCCCAATGGTAATGAGTGTGAAAGGAATGGCTTGGACATTGTAGGGATGCTTTATGGTGTTGGTGTGGGGTGGTGCCAACCTGACGCATCATGTGGCAGCCAGGGAGTACAGCGTCAAGTGAAGTAAATCTGGCCATGGTGAGTCCATCGCTGGCGTCTCGGGCAGCAATGTACACGGGTGATGATGCCCTCTGTCCAGTGCAGCATCAGTTGATTGCAGAGAAGGCTGGTGTGGATGTTGGTGCTGCTAGTGTGCCTGGTGATGTTGGGGCTGATCATGTTGGGATTCTGAGGACCAAGGTGAGGTTTTTTCAAGTGCACCGATGCTGATGGAATAGATGGCAGGTGCGGTTGAGATGACAGAAGTAATCTGTCAGTGTTGAGATAGGTTGTTCCAAGGAGGTGACAGTGGATAGAGAGATTACTCCAAACACTTCAAAAGTGCATAAAGCTCAAAAGCTTGTGAGATTGGAAAGTGACCAGCTGTAAAATGGCAGGTTTTAAACCACTTTTGCAGCTGTCAGCTATTGAAAGAAATGGAGAGTTGTTCAGAGCCCGACATACTTACCTGGCGTGATCCCCGAGTGACGGGAACCTTGTAGAAAACTTGGGAAAATGCTTTGTACCTGGTAAAATGGTGATTAAATTGCTTTAAACACCCTCTTAACAAGCACAATTGCATGACCCACCACTTAGTGCTGGGTCTGCAAAGCGCAGGCAGAGCCGGCACTAGGGAAACTCACAAGGAGGCGGGTTCAGAGCGGGATACCGCCCTGCTGTCAATCTTTTGGATTTTGACCAGCGGACCCGCCTCTGAACCCGCCCTCTGAGCGCCGGCAAAATTCAGCCTGTGGTGTGTTTGGCAGTGTTTCACCCCGGTGCGACAGTGGCCTAGAAATTCAATAAAACCCGAAAACGGGCAGTGCCACCGCGGGCCGAAGTTAACTCCCCCACCCCCCCATAAAAAGAGCGCAGGCAGCCCCGTTATTTTGGTGCGGCCTGTTGATTTAAATGAGCGCAGCACGGAACCTACCGTGCAACGCACTCATTCAGGCGCTAAGATCTACAGGAAGCCAAAGGTAGGTCTAAAGTATCTGTGCGGCGTTATCAGGAGATCGCGATTTATAAAAGTGAAGTGCAATGTTTCCGGTTATATAAATCAAAGCCTAAAAATACACTAATCGGTCAGATTTTAAAGAATGCAACCTGCAGTTTAGCTGAAACCTATGTTTAGTTCAACCGCTGACGCGCTCAAATATTTAGCCGGCTCATTTGTCAAGTACAATTATTAATCAAAAAAAGTCATCATTAACCGATTAAATGACTGCAATTTGGATGGAATCATTCTAGCAGTTTGAGGTTCCAAATAATTGAAGTTATGAAAACTCATGCAACAGGTGTCCTAAAATTTCTGATCACACCATCGAGCGCAAACAATGTCAAAATTATTTGAAACAGTGATCAGTGAGGAATGCAAACCTGTCACAGAGCCTGGGTCCGGTGGGGCTGCTCATGCTCTGTATAGTTATTGAAGACTCCTCCGAGATCTCCTCCGCTTTCTCCCGGGTCTGCGTGCTGGCAGCGGCTGCACGCAGCGGCGTGCTTTGGAGAGGGCGTTGAAAGGAGCGGCGATGTCCAAAATCGCTCCGAGTGCGTCAATTCGCCGTTGCACGCCGATTAACGTCACGCTCTTGATCATTAAAATATTTGAGACGAGCGCAGACAACGGCAGCACTGCCAACCTGCCCAATATGGCGGCCACTGCGTTCCGCGCCGGAAGTGGGCGGAAGCGAAGCGGCCGCCATTTTTTTCTTCAAAACCAACCCTTAACGGCCGGCGCTGAAGGTTACAATTTCTGGGCCAGTATGTTTGAGAATACAATTCATTTCAATTCACAAGTACAGTAATTTTTATTATGAAGGCAAATGCAATCCCCATTTTATGTGCAGCAAGATTGCACAAACACAGAAGAGATGAATGACTCATTATGAGGTGGGATAGCAGGAGAACTTGTTGAGGGATCGTTAACGCCCGCCTGAACCACCAGATTTAATTTATGGTGCTGAAGCCCTAGGTGTGGGGCTTGAACCAACAATCTTCTGGTTCAGGGATGAGAATGCTGCCAAATGCACTAAGCTAGCACCAACATAGGGGCGCGAAGAACATGTCTAGACAGATCTTTTATAAAATTTGAAGTTGTCACACATTCAGGGGCACAATAGCAGCAGCATGTTGTGCAGAATGCAGACACGCACTGGGTAACATTCTTTGCCACCGAAGTACTGATGATTCAGTTAAATGGCCGGCTGCTTGAACACTGCACATTTACTGATGGAACTTTGAATCAATATCAATGTTGTAGAACTTCCATTTCTTAATTGTAGCTTCTTCCCCCCCTGAAGTAGGTTGATATTATTTTGACTTTACTTTTTGCTTCTTTCTTCCAGCACTGGATCAGCTGCTTGCAGAGCTTGAGACATTTTTGAAGTTACTGGATAATGAAAACCTCAGCCTCACCGCCTTAGCGAAAAAATGTGTCTTATCAGATCTGCTTCACAACATCATCAGTTCTTCAGGTCAGTGTTAGATTTAGCTCTGGTTTGAATAATTTTGTTATAGGAGATTAGGTGGCACTGAATTTTAGAGCACTTTAATCCACAGCTATCTCATGGGTAAAGTCATTCAGACCAGGAGATTCGGGTTAGATTCCTAGGCTGTGCTGTGTTCGCTGATTGTAATCGGGATGGCAGGGTAAGATACTACAATTGGACTCCGCACCCCCCCCCGGGCTAGGAAGAGAAAAACCAACCAGCATTCCTGTTCTTAAATATCTAGGAACATGGGAACAGGAGTAGGGCCCTCGAGCCTGTTCCACCATTCAATTAGATCCTGGCTGATCTGTACCTTGACTCCATCTGCCCGCCTTGGTTCTGTAACCCTGAATATCCTTGCCGAACAGAAATCGAATGGTCCCTGTTGGAAAGTGCACAGATGTGGGCAGAGGTTTGAGAGCAGGTTGTGATTACCTGCACAGTTGGATATCCTGCTGACACTGTCTGGAGTCCACATGAAGAAAGGCCACTTGGGCGAGGTACAGGAGGGTTGGGCAATGCCTTCATCCTAGCATGAACCAAGAGGAGAACATTGCAAGGATGAGTTCCTCTTTCAGCCAAAAAGTCAACGGCCAAGAAATTCGTCTCGGGCGGTGCTGCAAAATGAGCGGTAGCAGATCAGCCGCCCGTTATACGCCGCGGCCGATGGCAATGGAACTGCGTAGAGGGGGCGGCCGATCCGATACCACCTGTTTTGCGCCACCGACAAATTTCTGGGCGATATTCCTTGCTTGTGCAGCAGCTGTCAAAGATCCTCTTATCTGTGTAATTGGTGCTTTGTTTCAGGATTTTTTTACATGCTGGATATTGAAGTGGTCACGAATCGCCAAATGCGCCACTCCTCAGGAAATCTCTTTTTGAGGTTGATAAATATCTGGTACTCCGCCTCCTCTTGTATTTCAGGTGCCTCTTTAGCTGTGGGTTGCAAGGGAAATAAAAATAGAGAATGCTGGAAATACTCAGCAGGTCAGTTGGCATTTGAAAAAGAAAGATAGGTTAATGTTTTGGGTGGGATCTGGGAAATTTTAGTTGAAAATCAGTTTGTTTTTATGTCAACTACTCCTTTATATGGATTCAGATGAATACAGAATTCCAGCATTATGTTGCTAATGTGGAAAATAAGGCTCATACAATCATGAGTCTCCCACCTATCATTACTGTCCAGTTTGGAGTTGGTGACAATGGTTCACTAAGTCCAAAGTTTCAGAAACTTTCCATGACTCCAAATTTTCCACCAAATGTCAAGCATGCAGTCAATTGGTGCCGCTCTCCATTCTTCCAGTCCTGAGCCTGCAGGCATACACCTACATAAAGACCCACAGATCCCAGGGGTGCAGGCAGTTCGCAAGCGTCCCTGGGATCACGTGGGCCGGCCCAACCATTCTAAAAGGGGGATTCCTATGATGCTTATGTGGATTCCATTTACGTACGGAATCCCCATAAGCATAATAGAAATCACCTAATAAATACAAATTCACAACAGTTAAATGAAAATAAATGATCACATGTTCAAAGTTAATTAAAATACCCTTTAATTAAACATTTAAAATCAAAATTCAATTTTTTGAAAAATAAATTGAAACATTTTAAAATGGGACAAAATTTACCTGAAATAATTTTAAATGTAAGTGAATGTTTAAATCATTTAAAAAATTTTACTTAACATTTATTTCAACTCTTACGCTGGTAAAAGAAGGCCTTACTCCTGCTTTTACCAGGCGTAAGGGTTTAGTGGGCATTCGCTGGGCAAATAGCACAACTCTGCGCCAGCGAAAGTGAATCTGTAGCAGATGCGGTGGATCTGTCCAAGCGAAACTTGACAGATCACAAGTTTCAGGTTTTCATGCATACGCAGCACATGCGGAACCCCGGGACTTGCGGGGCCATTCTAAAGGCTTCCGACGGTGTACGATGTGCGTATGCTGTCAGAAGCACTGTAAAATCCGGGCCATTGTTTTGCTTAATCAAGCATATCTAAATTAACGGTAAAGATACATGCAGTTGAAGGGATAGCCAGAAAATTTATTTTAAGGAAAATATTATTGGGGCAGAAATTCCGATCCCTACGGGTGTGTACGCGCTGTGTACTCACCCGTAGGGCCAACGGAAATGCCGGTTTCAGGCATGCACTGCGCATGCACTGGAAACTGGCATTTCCGATCTGTTAAGAAAGCTCTTGACAGATCCTCCGGCTGCCCGGGAGCAGCGCCTCTGCAGGGCGGATAGTTCCGTTTTTTGGAGACCCTCCGCCCGCAGAAAACACTTACAATTCTTGCGCCTGGTAAAAGCAGGCGTATGGCCTGCTTTTACCAGGATAAGAGTTGAAAAAAGTAAAAGAAAAAAATAAATTTTCCACCGATTTATCATTTAAAAATACTTTAAAGAAAGGTAAGTTTATTTTTAGCCCCGTTAAAAACTTTAATTACTTTTTTCAAAAAATAAAATTTTTGTTTAAAATACTTAATTTATTGTAATTTAAAGTCATTTAAAAATGTGATTTTTAAAAATTTATTTGAAGTTTTACTATGTTTTGGGGGTGATCTCTATTCATATATTTGACAAGTCTTCCTGTTAAATGTATGAAGGGAGATTCCCTTCTGTGATTGGCTCCCCATGGCCCACGTGATCCCAGGGACGCTGCGAACTACCTGCGCCTCTGGGATACGTGGGCCCTGCGCACCGGCAGTGTGAAGAGGCCCAGCAATGGAACTCTGCACCTCCCGGGAGCTCTCCGGTCCAGGCGCAGATTTTTCCAGATCGCAGCCCTCCGCCCGCGGGAGGCCTGCAAACGGAATTTCTGGGCGCAAGAAAGATATTTAACTGAGACTAAACTTGAACAACATCAAAAAAGCCAATTTTGCACATTTTGCTCCGTCTGACTGAGTCTTTGGTTTATAATGGAGTGTATGATCACACATTTCTCCTAAAGTCTCCTCTTCTTAGCAGTTAACTACCTATCGTACCTGCATATTGACAAATCCTCTTCAAATGTCCTCTATTCACCATGAAGCTACTTCTTCACTGCTTGCCAGCGAATCACCAGTTATAGAAGCACGTGTATTCCCACGTGTCCAAACCACATAAACCTTTTTATGCCCAGTGTTGCTGCCACATGATTTTTGGAGTCCTTTATTGCCCTTCAGACTAAGGACACTTTGAAGTCATCAATTCTGTTCACATGCATGTCAGATGTAAACAAATAGTGCTCTGACTTGTATCATTATGAGTTAGGGATGACCTGACAACACTCATATGGAATAAACATATCCTGTATCTACTCTGGGGCTTTGAAAATGCTTGAACTTTACTCACTGCATGACGGGGAGCGATTTCTTGAATTGAGCTTTGTTAACTTAACAAATTAAATCTTGTTAATTTAACCAGGGGAAAAGAATTTTTAAAATAAATTAAGTGCACCTTTGATATAATCACAGAGCCAGTCAGTGGGATTGGGCAGAGCTCCAACAGACACAAAAGATCAGTTGTAGCAATAAAATCTTAATGAGAGAAACCATGAATAATTAGAACAGGGGGGCGAAACCTGCCGATGTTGCTTACAAGTTAGTGAGTTACTTCGTTTTTCAGCTTCTCAAAGCTGTTAAGTTGCCCCAAGAGGGTAAAGCATAATTATGTTGGGAAAGATGGAATATTTGCTGGGATGGCAGTAAACAGATACAGCAGAAGACACGGGTCAGTGACGTTGCTTGGTTTTTCTATATTGCTAGGTCACTATAACTCAGATATTACTTGACAAAAAGTTCAACGTGATAATGTAATTCTCTATACTGCCACTCATCGACCTTCAAAGGGTAGGCCAAATCCTCACTCCGTATGTGCATGACATCCACCCCAAATTCTTTTGACAATAAAGCAATGAACTCGTAGTGCATATTTTGTGGTGTAGCAGTCATTGCCTTTTTGTTGCCTGTTCTTTATTACCCCAGTAGGTTTTTGTTTATCGTATAGTTACCAGTTTGAGACCAATTTCCTTTTTAAGCAACATGGGACCAGCGGTCCCTCGGTCTGCAGTCAGCTTGCATTAGTCTCTGGAAAAAGAAAATGGAGCTCTTTTCATCAGTTAACGTTTAAGGTTAAAGTAATCATTTTGCAGCTGAATAGAACAGTGTGGGAGAGAGGACAATCTCTGGGGAAGCCCTGCCAAATATTCGGATCCTATTTAAAAGTAGGTTGGTGAGTCTGAATACAGTTCCAAAATGGCATCTTACCTGCAAAAGAAGATCAATGTGTCAGACACGGGTAAGGAAACAGTGACGAGGATGATCCTCAGATTTAAACTCGACAAAAAGGTTACACAATTGAACTTGCTTTCATTGGAGATTGTAATGATAAATTAGTTTGAATATGAGAATTTATAGATGTTCCTTTAACATCAGTAAGTGTCAATGTTTCAATTAAAGATATCAAGTTAGAACCAAAATGGAGAAGTAGATCAATTTGCAAGAAGACGTTTAAAAGCAGAGGTTGAGGTAACAAATGTTGCCTAAATGTAAAGTTGTTTTCAGCTATTATAAATTTCTCTGTTATTCTTTTGTAATGTAATACTAGGTTATTGGTAATGCAAAGAACAATCACTTGGAATGTCTGCAGAGATTCTCCTGATCTACATCAGTAACCTCAGTGGAGCCCCTGAAGAAACAGCGTAAAGAGCTAAAAATGACTCCTTCCACTGTTTCTCCGAGAGTTCTGACAATCTTCCGCCAAAACTATGGTAGTACATCGGGAGAACCCTCTGGAGGTTCTTCCCCAATATAACATAAGAGCAGTACATGAGCGAAAAAAAAATTCTGTGCTGTGTGTAAACCTATTGCATTCATATAATTTATGATGAGTTGTGCTTCTCAGCACGCCACCCATGTACCTCACCTCTACTGACCTCCTTGGGGGAAGAAGTAAGTGGGTCTCTTTGGGGTTGAGGGGCCTGCAGGATGACACACCTGGCAATAGAAATTCAGAACCAAGTCAAGTAAAGAACGGGTGTAAGATTTTTTTTTTAACACTTAACACACATAGGAAGTACTGAATGAAAAGTGAAAGTGGATTGGGAAAAATAACAGCAAGTAGCTGAAAGAATGTGCCTTGTGGGATAAAGTAAAAGAAGTATTGAAATGGATAAATTACAAGCTCCACCTCGCCTTCAGCTAACTGTACATTGGAAAAGGCATAAACTGTGGTTGAAGATGCATTTAGGAACAATTATTGCACGGTTTGCAAATGTAAAATATTTTAACAAGTTAGATCCGTCCACGAATTTCTGGAAGCTGAAACTAAATGAAGCAAATTCCAAATGAAAAGCTTCAGCTATTAAGCACGTGCAAAGAAGGTGTAGCCAACTACCTGGGTACATTCACACCAAATATCTCAGAAAAATTACCAGCTCTTAGAAGAGCACTGAATGGAGTAGAATTCATGAGCAGGAAGAAACCTGGGAAAACTGAAAGTGGCTACTCATGAAAGAGCTTGTTCTGAAGCTGTCTGATCCTCAGAGAGCATATAAATCACAAACAGGATTAGGGCAGCGCTGCGCAAAAGTGTAATTAGTGGCAACCCATTACTTATGCATCACGTTGACTGACTGGTTCAGAGACAAGAGGGGTAAATTTAATGCTTTTGCATCCCCAATGCAGCACACCACATGCTGGAAGTGCAAATTAGAACGTCAGGAATGGAGGATAGCATTCCCATTTTGCAGCCTGCTTGAATTTTCATTCATTGTTTCCTAATGGTAAATAAAACGTGCAGGTGCACTATCATCTGCGTCCGATACTCTGATACGAGTTTCCAATGTGTCATGCTCTGTGCTGGAAGTGTAAGAGTGGAAAATGTACCCTATGACAGGGGATCTCAACCGGGGGTGCACAACACGGGAGATCGACTAGTTTTAGCAGGTGGCTTTGGGTGGATCCGCCTCACTGCTGCCACCTGCAGGTGGTGCCCTGCGGGGAGGTTGGCAGCTGGGCCTGGGCTTTTGGTGGCGGTAGAGGCGTGCGCTGTCTGAGGGTGCTCTGCGAACCAATCAAGAGCGGCAAGTGGAGGAGGAGGATGGGCCGGAGCTTCTGCGGGAAATCAAAGACTTGGGGCCTGTCATACTCTACAAAGCCAGCCTCGGTCTCTGTTTTAATTCGGCGCCGGAGGGCCTGAGGGAAAACAAACCCACAAAATTACCCTGTAGGAGCCATGGCAAAGGTACAGATGAACAACGTGGTGGTGCTGGACAACCCATCGCCGTTTTTCAACCCTTTTCAGTTAGAGATCAACTTCGAGTGCATCAAAGATCTGTCGGTGGGTGAGTGAGGCCTGGACACACAAAGTGAGTGGAAAGTTATCCCTGTTTGTATTGAGGGGCCGAGGCCTAGTGAACTTTGGCGTTGCTAATGGCAACCATGTGAGATGAACCCCATCCCTGCCCCCCCACGCCGCCTTCACCCCTCCCACGCCCCCTTCTCCTCCCCCACGCCCCCTTCTCCCCCCCCCCCCCCCCCCCACGCCCCCTTCTCCCACGCCCCCTTCTCCCCAACATCACCTTCTCCCCCCTCCCACACACCCTTTCTCCCCCCCGGGGGTCCGTGGTATTTTTATAACATGGGAGGGGGGCCTCAGAAACAAAAGGTTGAGAACCCCTGCCCTATGATACAGAGAGATTGAGAAAAAAGATCATTTATATAGTGGCTTATGATAACTATCAGAAACATTTCAATAGCTTCACATAAATTAAGTACTTTTGATGTACAGTGACTGTTGTGCAGATCAAAGTAGAAGCCATATTTGCACAACAGTATCCCACAAACAGCACTGAGATGAATGACCAGTGGTAATGTTAGCTGAGGGAGGAATGTTAGTCTGGAGACCAGGAGAACTTTTACAAATAGTACTTTGGGATCTTCTTGCACATCACCCTAGATTATGTTCTGGAGTGGTGCTTAAACATACAATCTTCTGACTAAGAGGGAAGAATGCTATCAACTAATCTCAGAGAGCAATGAAAAATTCAGCTGATGCATTACATGCAGGAGCAGGGCAGGGCTGCCACAGAAGTATGATGATTAGTGGTAATCCATTGCCTATGTGTCATGTTCGTTGACTGATGCAGAGATTTCAAATCCTGCTGTTCAGAAATTGCTGAGGAATATATCAGTTTGGGCCTGACCATAACTTAATGTTGAAATAGACTGCAACTGGTAATTGCTCTGTTTATGAAATCTTTGAAAGATTGTCCTTTGCACGTACAAGGAATCATGATCAGGCTACAGGGGTTCTTTAACTTTACACACAGAGCAAAATTCCCTTGGGTAGATTGGGTGGAGTCCATAATCGAATAAGTTGTCTATAATCTGTTGGAAAGAGCAGGCCTGATAGGTCGAACGGTCTTTCCTCCTTCCAACTTTTCTTGTGGTTTTATAGTGCAGTTATTAGATAATTGCCCAGAATTTGTGGTTGTAATGACGGCGAAACTGTCGGCGTTGGCCGTCATTAATGTGTAAAACTGACAGCAAGTTCTGGAGTCTGCACATGCGCATTTAAACACAGCAATCCTGAAGTTTCTGTCAGTGATACCCTGCTCCTCCACAGGGTGTGCTGTTGCAGTCCTCGCAGATGGAAATCAATCACTGAATTGACATGAACTTCGACTTTTTATGCACTATTCACAATGTAAAAACCCTTGAAAAAGTTAAGCCTTGTTGAAAGAGGTGTAACTGAGTTTTTAATGGCGTACTAAGTCATAATTACTGCTGAACAACCTCTCTGGCCCTGAAAGCTAATTTTACATTTGTGAAGTGTCATTCTCTCTTCCATGATAAAAATCGCTTAGATTTTTAAAATAATAAAAATTAATTTAAAAAAAAATTTGTTGATGATATTTCAGCTTCTACCTTAATCCCGTGTGTATGTCCCAATCTTTGTTTTGCTTTCTGTAAAATTATAAAAAGTGAATGATAAAACCTGCTTATTACTTCCTGAATTGCTGGCTGTGTGAATTCTTCAATGTGATTGGCTGTTTAGCCTGTTTGATGACATCACTGTTGCTGGACGCCAGAGATTCCCCCATAGATGGTGCCAGAATGAAATTAACATCAGAAAAGGTGAAATTGACACCACAAAGCCCGCTAAAAGTTTGTGGGCAGCTTTCTTCGAGGTCAGTGGCGAGCGCCGTCCCTTCGCCCCTGACCGCAAAATCCGAGCCAACAATTATTTTTCATTAACATTTTAAAATGTGTATTTCCCATTTGAAACAAAAACTAGAATTTATTACTTATGCTTAAACTTGCAGCCGGAGAGGAGGAGTATATCTATATGAACAAGGTTCTGCTTGAAGAAACAATTGCAACTGAGAAGAAAGCATCAGAGAAAGGTAAGTAGACCACTGGAGATACTGACCTGTGAGTTTCACTATGAAAAGGCTTTTGTATTTACAGTTTTCTATTTATATTTCTTTGTAAGATTGTCTTGATTATCAAAATATTTTAGGCATTATGGCATTAACACTGACCCATTAGTAGATTGAGCCCATTGAGCAGATCCATCATGGCCAAAGAATGGCACATGGCATGAGTAGACTTAAAAGGGACAAAATATGAAGCAGGCCTTTCCCCTTTGCTGAAAGCAGATGTTCATTGTATAGTGAATCAGGAAGCACTGAGATTTGGGACAACAGCTGCTGGAAAGTGTTACCTGGAAGCCAGGTATGAGAACACATGGACATGAAAGGCACTACATAAATGCAAGTTCTTTTTTATTTATATCCAGGGTTTGATGAACTGTCATGATTGGAGTGCAGAGAGGAAGCAGAATATTCTGATGTTCTGCACCTTCAGTTGGTGGAACCATCAATCTAGGGTATATGATGTGTGTCAACATTGTGGTGGAGGAAGGTGGCAATGGACTCATACAATTTATGATGAGTTGTGCTTCCCACCATGCTGCCCATAAAGAGTTCCCGTACCTGCTGTCCACCTCACTTATACTGACCTCCTTGAGGGAAGAATTAAGTGGTTCTCTTTAGGGTTGAAGTGGCTGTAAGATGACATACCTGGCAATGGAAATTCAGAATCAAGTCAACCCTCTTGGCAGATTAGGTAAGGCAGGGGGATCTGCAGTCCTCCAGAATATTGTTGATGATTGACCAGCCAATCTGGCTAACTAATGGAGCCTGGGCCTCACTGGGATTGTGATTCTTTCTAAGTGGCTCCAGAGAACCCTGCAAGCCAATGACCTAATACAGGGGATGGTCTTGATTGGACAATGACGGCTCGGTTTTAGCTGGTTAAACATGTAAGCTTTGGCTCTTGCCCATCTGCTCCAAAGTTCTCCAGACTTGGGTAAATGAGATGCATCCCGACAGGCCGTGTGCTCCTACAAGCCAGTCAAGTAGACCCTGTTGTGTGGATTTCTCAGTAGCTTGGTTTGGAAACTCTTAAATATAGTGATGGTTTTCGGCACGTACCCGGCTGAACAAAATGAAATGTACACATGTTAGGATGTGCAATTTTCCACAAGGTAAAAAAATGTTCAGGGACACTGTCCCTTGAAGAAATTCATACCTTTTCAGTGCCTTTTTGCTGTGGTGATCCTTCTCATTTCGTTGTTTAGGGGACTGCAGTCTTGGCTCTTTTTTAGTGACTTTTAGCAAATCCTAATTTATGTTAGTTTGTTTATGTCGGCTTGGATCGGTTGGTGGCACTCTTTTGCTCTGAATTAGAAAATTGTGGGTTCAAGCCCCACATCAAGATTTGAGCACATAGGATGATACTGCAGTGCCGTGCTGAGGGAGGGCCGTGCTGAGGGAGGGCAGTGCTGGGGCAGTACAGTACTGAGGGATTGCCATGCTGTCAGAAGAAACCAAGGCCCTGTCTGCCTTGTCTAGTGGTTGAGGTGGATGTTAAAGATCCCTTGGCACCATTTGAAGGAGCAGGAAGTTCTCCCAGGCACTTTGAAGACAGCTAGACAAAAAGTCTCATAAGAACCTATATGCTAACATAAAAATAAACAAAATTAAAAGCAAAAATGGTCCAGAAATGGTATAAAAGACTTACCTATATATTAAATGAGCTGCCACCTGACTTCTCAGTCCCTAGCAACCCTGGATGCCTAGTTTCTTCATCAGGAAATTGTGTGTAGGACATTTCCATAGTTAAATGATGCTCCTCCCTGTTTCAGACATAAGATTTTGTAGCTAGCCCCAAGCCCCATCAGAAACACAAGCGGCATGTAAAATCCATGGATATCGGTCAGATCAGATCTTTGTCAATTATGATGCTCCATTACGCTTTGACTCTGCCCTTTTCCAATCATAGCAGGGTCTAAAATTGGCTCCAATGGCCACAAAAGTATCAGCACCACCAGAGGTGCAGCGGTATTGATCAATGTTTCTGATTCTACCAACTGAATCTCTTGAAGTCAGCAGGTTCTTCAAAGAATGGCAAGACAAATATCCTATCTTCTCTCAGAAGGGGGCACAATTTTGCTCTCATTGGATATCAGCAAGAGGAGGATTCTCATCCTCAGGAGCCGTTTACCCAGGCCACTCAGTTGCAATTGCTTGTCCCAGAATATCTGGACACCAACTTCAAGCTCCTGTCTCCTCTGTTCAGTTAAAGTTGCAGTTCCAACATGACCCCATGTACAATGAAGGAAGAAAGATCTCACAGTCAAAATGGCAATAGTTATTTCTCAGAGGCACATGGTCCATGGGTCGCTTTTCTCCCCTATTTTATAGGTAGAAGTTGAAACACCTGTCTACAAATGAGGGCGGTCATACCTATGGTACATAATCTTAACATTTTGTAGTTGTAGTGTAGATATATGATGGCTTTTTTCAAACAAGCCAGGCTAAAGTTACTCTGAAATCAATCCAGAGCATTTAGTTTTGTGATAAGCAATCTGTTCGGAATAACTGATTTATTAGAAATGTTTTATGTTGCATCTGATTAGAAGCAGGTGAAGAACTAAAGTCAGGTTATCTGAAGTACATTATCAAACTATTGTGCAGAATTGTCCATTATATTTCTCTGTCTCTCCATTGCAGTATCAATTGTAATTCCAGCATATGATGAGAGTAAAAGCTGCATTATTATTAATCATTTGGTGTTTTGAGGTTTTTTCAATATGGTCAATTTTTACCTTTGTCTCTGTTACAAAATCAAAGGGAGGAAAATATTTTTTTGATACAGATTGATTAATCTTATCACGTGGTGTGCAATTACTGCAATTACTGCATATAACATATATATGGTCCACAAATGTGAAAGAGCTTCAATTTGAACATTCATTCATTATAATTAAGCAGAAAATTTGGAAAATTTACAATCCATTGCATGCAGAAAAAGATACTATGTCTGGCCTAGAAGTTCATTGTGTAAGATCTTCATTGGGTTGTATCGTGTGTATATTGGGAAAGAGATAATTCACAAATTACTCTTGTAGGTAATAGTCATGGAACATTGGGAAACGCTTTCAGAGTATCATTTGAAACAAAAGCATGTTTAATAAACATAATACTAAAGACTATATGCAAGTAGACTTCTTCATCAGGGGCACTGTTCTGAAAATCACTCTGCAGATGCTTTGACATTCATTGCACTTGTGCTTGTTTAGGATGTACGGTTCATCCAACTTAAATTAGAATTTACTGATCCTTTTTTTGAGTAAGGCCCCAGGAAGTATATGTGTGGTCAATATATAATCCTGCTTTCATTGGCAGTAGAATCCCAGCTTTTGCAAAGGCTTTCATCTTCATTCAGCAAGCAGATGTTTTGGCACTGACTAAGAAATGTTCTAATTATGTGGCTACAGTCTCTTCCTTTTGCAGTATCATTAAAACCAGGCCAGTAACCACTTTTTTGCAACTCTGTCATTCTGGTTCAATTGCGTAAATGACTTACGCCAGAATGACTTGAAATCTACCAGAAAACCCTGACAATGACACTGCTGCAGCTGCAGACTCATCCACTGTGTCAGGACGGTAAATATTGGTACAATTGTTGTGGTTGTACTTTTTAATGGAAAATAGTACAAGTCAAGTCAACTCCAATTACCACCAAGGGCAAAGAAGCAAAGCAGAGCAGGCAACTATCAACCCCGCAGCTACTGACAAAGAAATGTCTTTTCTGCCAGGATGAAACCTTGAACTAAATTAATTATAAAGTGACAAACTTCTCTGACAACACTTCAGGTTGCACCGAATTAAATTAGAGGCAGTTGTTGCAGGTTAAAGTACTGAAAATTCAGAGCCAACACAATTTCCTCTACTTTGATTTTCAAATCCCACCATTATGGACCAGAGGTTTTTCCATCCAGAATTGCAGGACTGGGTCTCAGGGTCTTGTTGACTCAGTTGTGGTACTGCCTGTGAAGCAGAGTCTTGAGGGTTCAAGCTCCAACTGGGGATCAAAAGGTCCCGAAGGCAGTGGGAAGTACCACATTATTGGTGGCACTGTCTTTCTGTCTGATATATGCCTCTTATAGTGGGTGATAACGTACTCGTAGTACTAAGTGGAAAAAGTACAGGATAAACCACCTACCACCCCCTCTGTGCTCTCCAGGAAAACAGTACAGTGCTTCCACGAACACCAGAATGTCAATGTAAACGAGACGTGCAGTTGAATTGTGTTATTCTGACTAACTATCAAGATAAATAAATTGGGTTTGTTTGTCCCACCTTTTAAATGTTTGAGACTAACTAGTTCTTTTAGCATCAGAGGTTATAATTCTACCAGAACTTTTATTCTTACAGAAGGCTGAACAATTGCAACATAATTGATTTTTTATTCCCGTACATTTACTCATCTTGACAGCTTACGGTAGCCACTAATTACAAATTTAGTCTCCAACAACTAACTTGGATGACGTGAACGAAGTCCCATATCTGATGTTTGTACTGACAAATACATGACTTAACTTGTTGTGAAATACCACGTTTAGATCAGAATCCTCCTCAGAGTCTGAACTAGTTTTTCTAAACGCCAGTCTGTAAGCCAAAAAGAAAAAGAAAATGGGTGCCAGGTCTGTTCTCTTTGACTGCGCTAATTTTCATTCATTAATACCTTCTAGTTATACCAGATTTTTCACTGCAGCTAATTTCCGTGTGCTAATTATGTGCTGGAACAACATTTGTAATATGCATCCTACAGTGTTATGTAGTAGAAAATCCTGCTAACACATTTAGCTCCTCTCCTGAAAGCACTGACTCTTGCCCTGAATTTGCGGTCGGAGGCGTACCTCTAGATTACGCTTCCGACCTGCGAAATATTTGCGAACTTACCTCCTGGCTCCACAGCTACGGCGAGTTCGGCTCCTGGGCCTCCAGGCTTACGGCAGCGTAAAGACCCACGGATCCCAGGGACGCCGGCGGTTAGGAAGCGTCACTGAGATCACGTAGGCCAGGTCCTCCAATATGAGAGGATTTTTTTTTTTAATTCATTCCGGGGATGTGGGCGTCGCTGGCAAGGCCAGCATTTATTTCCCATCCCTAATTGCCCTTGAGAAGGTGGTGGAGAGCTGCCTTCTTGAATCACTGCAGTCCATGTGGTGAAGGTACTTCCACAATGCTGTTAGGGAGGGAGTTCCAGGATTTTGACCCGGTGACGATGAAGGAACGGCGATATACTTCCAAGTCAGGATGGTGTATAACTTGGAGGGGAACTTGGAGGTGATGGTGTTCCCATGCGCCTGCTGCCCTTGTCCTTCTAGGTGGTAGAGTTCGCGGGTTTGGGAGGTGCTGCCGAAGAAGCCTTGGCGAGTTGCTGCAGTACATCTTGTAGATGGTACACACTGCAGCCACAGGTACGCCGGTGGTGGAGGGAGTGAATGTTTAAGGTGGTAGATGAGGTGCCAATCAAGCGGGCTGCTTTGTCCTGGATGGTGTTGAGCTTCTTGAGTGTTGTTGGAGCTGCACTCACTTTATGCTGAGCGTACGCCGTCATCGGGTGCGCAAATTCCGGGCCATCATTTCCAAGCAATGGCTACTCCCTGGAACCTTAGAATAGAATGCTTACAGCACGGAAGAAGGCCATTCATCCCATTGAGCCCGTGCAGGCTCTCTGCAAGAGCACTTCAGCTAGTCCCACTCACCCGCCCTTTCCCTGTAGCCCTGCAAATTTCTTTCCTTCAGATACTTAACCAACTCCCTTTTGAAAGCCGTGATTCAATCTTCCTCCACCACCCTTTCAGGCAGTGCATTCCAGATCTTAACCACTCGCTGCGTAAAAAAGTTTTTTCTAACGTCACCTTTGGTTCTTTTGCCAATCACCTTAAATCTGTGTCCTCTGGTTCTCGAACCCTTTTGTCAATGGGAACAGTTTCCCTCTATCGACTCTGTCCAGACCCCTCATGATTTTGAACACCTCTATCAAATCTCCTCTCAATCTTCTCTGCTCCAAGGAGAACAACCCCAGCTTCTCCAGTCTATCAACATCAATCTCGTAAATCTTTTCTGCACCCTCTCCAAGGTCTTCACATCTTTCCTAAAGTGTGGTGCCCAGAATTGGACACAGTACTCCAGTTGGGGCCGAACCAGTGTTTTATACAGATTCATCATAACTTCCACACTTTTGTACTCTATACCTCTAAGCCTTTTTAACTGTTTCCTCAGCCTGCCCTGCCACCTTCAATGATTTGTGCACACATACCCCCAGGTCTCTCTGTTCATGCACCCCCTTCAGGATTGTACCATTTAGTTTATATGTCCTCTCCTCATTCTTTCTACCAAAATGTATCACTTCACACTTTTCTGCGTTAAATTTCATCTGCCACGTGTCCACCCATTTCACCAGCCTGTCTATGTCTTCCTGAAGTCTGTCACTCTCCTCCTCACTGTTCACTATACTTCCAAGTTTTGTGTCATCTGCAAATTTTGAAATTGTGCCCTGTACACCCACGTCCAACTCATTAATATATATCAAGAAAAGCAGTGGTCCTAGAAGCGACCCCTGGGGAACACCACTGTATACCTTCCTCCAGTCCGAAAAACAACCGTTCACCACTACTCTCTGTTTCCTGTCACTTAGCCAATTCCGTATCCATGCTGCCACTGTCCCTTTTATTCCATGGGCTTTCAACTTTGCTGGCAAGCCTATTATGTGGCACTTTGTTGAACGCCTTTTGGAAATCCATGTACACTACATCAACCGCATTACCCTCATCAACCCTCTCTGTTACCTCATCAAATAACTCAATTAAGTTGGTTAAACACAATTTGCCTTTAACAAATCCGTGCTGGCTTTCCTTAATTCATCCACACCTATCCAAGTGACTGTTAATTTTATCCCTGATTACTGTTTCTAAAAGCTCCCCCACTACCAAGATCAAACTGAGTGGCCTGTAGTTGCTGGGTTTATCTTCACACCCTTTTTTGAACAATGGTGTAACATTTGCAATTCTCCAGTCCTCTGGCACCACCCCTGTATCTAAGGAGGATTGGAATATTATGGCCAGTACCTTCGCGATTTCCTCCCTCAGTTCCCTCAGCATCCTAGGATGCATCCCATCCGCTCCTGGCGATTTATCTACTTTAAGTACAGCCAGCCCTTCTAGTACTTCCCAAGAGGCTAAGCTTCATTTGAGAACATGGACAATGAGTGGCAGCAAGCTGTTTGATCAACCCAGGGGGGCATCACAGTCAGGTTTAATCCTATCCGTACTCCACACCAAACACATGCAGATAACAGTCAGAAGCAGGAACCTTGCTTTTTGTCTCGCACTGTGGTTGAAGGGCATTGAGGCCAATCACAGTGGCCCATCTGCTGCCCTGGCTTAAATCAACCAACTCAGCACCGATCAAGAATCAACCCTGGATCTTCTGGTCTCCATAGCTCATTGCTTATTGGTCACTATCTTTATCCACTAAACCATCCAGCAAATGTCACACTTTATACCGTTGCCTGAAAGTATGTGAAAATCTAGGACCTGTGCATAATCTAGCCCAGAGTTCCATCTTTTTGTTCACCAGAATAACGTAGAGCAACATAAATTCATTTCCATTTAATGGCTGGTTTAAAAAAACTTGTTTTTCTGACATCTGCCAATTAAAAATATCTGTGATGTTGGCGTTTATAATTTCCGTACATAGGTTAGCAAGCAGTGGGACATCATCAACTG